>CM033399.1:20652259-21852259 GCA_019426215.1 Buddleja alternifolia | reverse complement strand
ATGTTTAGGTATAATTTGTACGTCTAATTTGAATTTATAGTTATATCTTGTATGTATGATATTGAATTTAGTGTTTAGGTATGTTTTGGTTTGAACTTTGATATAAAATTTAGGTATAATTTCGGATTAAGTATAATTTGTATGTATGTAATTTTGGATATTTAGGTATAATTTGTATGTGTAATTTTGAATTTTTAGTGATATTTTGTATGTATAATATGGAATTTAGCATTTATGGTTTGAACTTTGACAACATTGTTAGTTTGTGAATACAATTTATGTTTCCATATAAGTTTGAAGTACAATTTCAAATGTTTTAGGTTTACATAGAATGTATAATTTCGAATGAGTAGTTATAACTTTTAGGTTTAATTAGTAATATAAAAGTATAATTTCATTTTTTGAACTATAGTTTGTACGTATAATTTTGAATTTAGTGTTAATTTATGGTCTGAATTTTGATATTATATAGAAAATGTCGCGAGCGAACACAGTTAATGTTTTAGTATACACGGATGGTCAAATTATTGATGACTCAAATTCAGTGAGATATAGCACTCGTCCAAGCATTAACATGAGAATACGTCGTACGATCACATATGCTAAATTGTTGGAGAAGTTATATGCGAAAACAAGAACTGATCCGAATCATTTTTCCTTAAAAGTAATTTTAAAATTTGAATTTGAAAAGAGAAATGTGATGAGGGAGAGGACAATGGAGATCAAAGACGATCATACTTTAGCGTTTTTCTTGGATCGTAACATTGTTGATGAATTCGTCGAACTTTATATTGAGAAAGAACCAATTCAACATCAAGTGACGTCGTTACAGCCACCCCAATTCATGTTGTATTCTACACAACCCACGGTACCAGATTTAAATACGTAGTCACAATCACATGTGTGGGAAAATCGTGAGTTTCAGGATTTTTTTTCAAGTGGTGTGGGGAGTTCTACAATTCACGATTTGCATCAAGGTAGTTTATTCTTATATTTACATTGTGTCATCATATTTACTACCAAATTTCATATTTGTATAGATTATTTTTCTTTTCTTTGCAGAATGTAAAACAATTTAACTTTTTGTGATTTGCATTTTTAGGTGCTTCTACAACGGGTCATTTGTTTGGGCGTTTTGAAACTGTACAAAATTCCCATTTGGTAAATCCTCATTTGAGGAATTTTGACATGCAAGCAGGTAATTATGAATCTTCTAATAAGTTTCATAATGGTTGTATTTTTTTGATTCGTGACTTGTTATTCTTATCTTTACATATTATGATCATATTTATATTTAATTGCAGGTCTGTTGATAAGAGGTGTTTTTACGTGTTTTTAAGACCGTAATTCTTATGATTTGGATTCACTTATTGCTTAAATCATGTCACATTTGCATTTAATAGGTGTGTTAAGTGAATACAGGTAATAAATGAGAATACATGAAGAAAAGGGAAGAAAAACGATGTACAAAACAAGTTCAAGCATGTTTTTCAACACCTAGGCGGTTAATGCATCTCCTACCACATTCGAGCGATAATTCCGTACATTTTGAGACCGACTTAGACAAAGTTTCCTTCTACAAAGTTTTAGATGTATGTCTTAGCTTCAAATGGGAACTTGAAACATCCAAATCGGAGGTCTGTAGAGATAATTGTGAAGGAAATACGATTGTTGCGCCGAACAGAGAAGTACATGTGCGAAGATACGCCCCAACGCCCTCCTAGTCATGCCTAGGCATGGATAGTCCGAATGTTACTCCTTTTCAGCCTAAATTCCAGCATTATATGATGGGTAAGAATCACTTTTGGCCATAATTCAGCACATGTGTTGAGGGGTTGTCATAAGTGTGTTTCTTGGTAGATTTACTTTATGGGCGCCAAATCAGAAATAACCTCCATGTTGAAACGTAATTTAGGTATGCTTAGAGACCGAATTGGACTAAATGTCCTTCTGGAAAGTTGTAGATCTATGTTTTATCTGAACATGGGGACTTGAATCATCCAATTTGGAGATCTGTGGAGAAGTTTATGAGTAAACTACTAAGACTGCGCTGGAAAGCAAGAAAATGGCAGCATGCATGTGTTTTGTTGAAGTTTTCACATGGTTATGCTTGGTGGAATTCTTAAGGGCCGAAAGTTTAGCATTTTTTAGCTGGTTGGAATCTTAAAAGCCAAACTTTAAGCATCACCTTAGGTGGAATTCTCATTGGGGAACTTTAATGGGAATTCTTAATGCATACTTTAGTGGAATTTTGGCTATAAAAGGAGGGGGAACCCATACTCTTCATCATTCACTATCAATTTCAGATTCTTGGAGGAGAGGAGGGCAGCCCCTAATCTGATTTCTCCACCATTCATCACCATTCTTCATCATTCTAAGAGGAGAAAGCTAGGAATTGAAGCTCCAATCAAGGGGCCATCATCTATCACATTAGAGGGAGTTTTTATAGCCTTTTCATTTCATTCATGTCTATGAACATGTGTATTTATTCATTATTGTTTTTCATAATAACTATCATGAACTAAATTCATAAGACTAAGGTCATGTAAGGTCAAATTGTGATATATGCTTATATTAGATGATTGTAGAGGTTATACTTATATTGTTATGTGATGTGAATTTGTGTTTTTACCTATCTTGCATATACTTGATCACTATATGTTAGAATCTTATGCCTAGGTTGATATTTCGGGAGAAAATTAACTTAGGGTGCAAGAAATTCACATCATGACCCGCAACTAATGAGGAATTGCCCTAGACATAGGTAAAGATTCCCGGGTGAAGTTGTTCGATTCTAATCGAGTGAACTCTAGTACGTTAATGCATGTTTAGTGGTTAGATTTCCGGATAGGAATATTTGGAAAATCACGATCTAAGCATAGGAGTTTATACGCGAGACATCGGTTATTCTCTACCCTCGGAGCTCTCACCATAACAATATAAGTGTAATCCTTCAACAAGAACCTTTATAAGTATATTTGATCAATTTGAACCTAGCATGTGCCTTAGTCTCCTTTTATAATTGGTTTTAAATCACTTGCTCATCTTTGTTCTTGTTCTTTACAAATTTTATTTGAATTTATTCTTACTTTGTTTATTCACTTCATTACAAATCTTAAACTAGAATTCAAGTCTCCGTGGTTCGACAACCCGGACTTTTCGTCCACACTTATTACTACACACGACTAGTGCACTTGCTACAATAGCACGTTAGCTTTTAGCGTGTCATCTGTCTACACAAAATTTCCCTTTGGTAAATCCCCATTTGAGGAATTTTGATATGCAAGCAGGTAATTATGAATCTTCTAATAAGTTTCATAATGGTTGTATTCCTTTGACTCGTGACTTGTTATTCTTATTTTTACATGTTGTCATCATATTTATCCTTATTTGCAGGTCTATCTACACCAAGTCGTCATGAATTTGAGCTTCCCAATTTTGGCTCTAGTGATTTTGCAAACATTGAGAATGAGGATATTGGGAATGACGATGACAGTAATGATTCTGACTATTCGCTCCATATTCATACAGACGACGAGATGGAAGAACACGCCAACAATGCAATGAGGGATGAGGATGAAGATGATGAGAGTAATGTACCAATGAATGAAGATGTCCCTCCCACAAGAGCTAAAGAAATACCTCATGAAGTGCTCCCATTCTACTCCGCCACATACCCAAAAGTAGAAGGTGATTCACTACATTGACAAAGTGCAGGTTTGACCCGGAGAATAATTTATGATCATGCGAAAGGTAATCTTCGCAAGGGCCAAGGTTTTGACAACAAACTCAGCTTGCAAGCAGCGGTGAAAAACTACAGCGTGCAGCATGCACGGCGCGAGTTTAAGGTGACAATTAGTAATCCGACAGTGTATGCCATAAAATGCAAACATGGATGCCCTTTTAGACTGCGTGGAAGTTTGTTGAATAATACTAATTTCTGGAAAATTACAAGGTATGAAGGGTCACACACATGTTTTGCTGAAAATTATTCCAATAACCACTTTAACTTGGACATAAACATGATCGCAAATGAACTTCTACCAGAAGTGAGGAAGGATCCGTCATATAAGATCAGTCTAATTAGACTAATGGTGTCAAAAAAATGGCAATTCAATATTTCGTATGGGAAGGCTTGGTACAATTTGCGACGTGCAAATGAGATTGTATACGACACTTGGGAGGATTCAGTTACATGGTTGCCTAAAATTTTGGGAGTTATCCAGAAGTGGAATCCGGGTACGGTTGTTGAATGGCGGCACAAATACGAGGATCAAAACCCAAAAATGCTGAAATATTTGTTTTGGGCGTTCAAGCCATGTATAGATGGATTCCGATATTGTCGAAGAGTCATATGTGTTAACGAGACTCATTTGTACACACGACACAAGGCTAAGTTGTTGGCCGCATCAACTTTGGATGGAAATCAGAATATTTTACCTCTAGCATTCGCCATTGTTGATAATGAGTCCAACGAGTCTTGGTTATGGTTTTTGCAATTGGTCTGCAAACATTTTTTGATGCCTGATGAAAGTGTTTGCCTTATTTCTGATCGTCATAAGGGCTTATTAAATGTTACTCGATATATGTCCGCGTTTACCACTCCCCTAGAGCTCATAGATATTGCCTACAACATGTGAGTTCAAACTTTAATTCTCAATTCAAAAGTAAAGCTTTGAAGGAACTCTGTTATGTAGCAGGTATGACACATAATGTCCGAAAGTTTGACCAAGCAATGGAACTTATTGGTAATAAGGATCCAGTTGCGTTGAATTATTTGAAAGGTATCCCACAAGAAAAGTGGACATTGGCATATGATGGAGGGATGCGGGAAGGCATTATGACGACGAACATGGGAGAAAGCTTAAACAATGTGTTGAAAGGTACTCGACACCTTCCACCCACAACAATTGTTGAGTGCACATTTCATCGCATTGTGGAATATTTTGCTGATCGAGTGCGAATGGCTTTGGCAATGAGGGAACAGCCCCTGACGACATATGCATATAAAATGTACAATGAGTGGGCAAGAAAATCCTCGAACCACACAGCAACAGTTTTTTCTTGGTTGGATTACAAGGATCAAGTTAAAACTCCCCGACAGATGGGGTCCGATAATCATACTTATACGGTCGACATCAAAGGTAAATATTGCTCTTGTGAAAAATGGACTCTTCATCGAATTCTGTGCTCACATGCAATAAAATTATGTGAGAAATCACTGATTAGGTCGTCCTCGTATGTTGAAAAATATTACCTTGTCCATGAATATTTGAAAACATATCAAGGGAGGTTTTATCCGTTTCCTGAATCACATTATTGGGACACCCCCAATTTTGAGTTAGTCCATGACCCTGATCTGAGGAAGCCACCTACTGTAGGTCGACAGCGGAGTACTTGAATTCCCAATGAGATGGACTGGCCCGAGTTAGACTCAGATTAGACTCAGATTTTTTTGTAGCGTGGTGTTGACAATTAGACTCAAGTTTCATTAAAAAACTATTTTTTTTGTTGATTTTGTGGCTCGTATTTGGCCTGTTTCTGTGCACTTTTTGGCTACGACTTGAACATAGAAATTGCAGGTGGAGTTGTGAACTTTGTGGGGCTGCAAGATTTTGGGTCATTTCGATGCCCGAGTGAAGAAATATGATGTTTCAAAGCAGCCCCGCCTGTTTAAAACACTAGTAATTTTTGTTGATTTTGTTCATTTTTCTCCATTTTTCGTGCGTTTTCGGGTTTCGACTTGAACATAAAAAATGTAGATTTGAGCATAAACTTCGTAATACAACAAGCATTGGGTCGTTTCGATGCCCGAGTGAAGAAATATGACAAGGCAAAAAAAATAGCAGTTTTTTTTAATAAATAATGACTTTTTATTTGTTTCCGTCTCATTTTTCTCCAAATTTCGTGCGTTTTCGGGTTTCGACTTGAACATAAAAAATATAGATTTGAGCATAAACTTCGTAATACAACAAGAATTGGGTCCTTTCTATGCCCGACTGAAGAAATGTGACAAGGCAAAAAAAATAACATTTTTTTTAATAAATAATGACTTTTTCTTTGTTTCCGACTCATTTTTCTCCCTTTTTCGTGCATTTTCGGGATTCCGCTCGAACATAAAACTTGAAGATTGTCATATAAACTTCGTAATACAATAAGAATTGGCTCGTTTCGATGCCCGAGTGAAGAAATATGACAAGGCAAAAAAAAATAGCAGTTTTTTTTAATAAATAATGACTTTTTCTTTGTTTCCGACTCATTTTTCTCCCTTTTTCGTGCATTTTCGGGATTCCGCTCGAACATAAAACTTGTATATTGTCATATAAACTTCGTAATACAACAAGAATTGACTCGTTTCGATGCCCGGGTCAACAAATACAACATGGCAAAAAAAAATAAAAAAAAAACAGTTTTCTTAAAACAAATAATGACTTTTTCTTTGTTTTCGTCTCATTTTTCTCCCTTTTTTGTGCGTTTTCAGGTTTCGACTTGAACGTAAAAATTGTAGATTTAAGCATAAAATTCGTAAAACATATATACAAATACGACATCGCCAATACATATACAAACCAGAATAACAGTTTTTTTTTTAATAAATAATGACTTCAACATAAACTAAACCATTTTTAACTATAATACAAACCGAGAAACTAAACTACCCATGTGGCCTTGTGCCAGATGTCCCCCTGTGCCACACTGTCGAGGGTGCCCCGTCCTAGTAGACCGTCTTGGCCTTACTATAACTTCTTCACTCATTTGGTTGTTCATATCCAAAGGGAACGGAACAGGCGATATATTCCGTTGATGTTCCACTGGTGAAGGCTGATTCAAAGTTTGGGGAGGGGGATCATTAAAGATGGATTCAACGAACGAACGCTCCATTGATGGATCATTAAACCCGGAATTGGAGGAAGGCCCGCCTCGGTACTCAAGTGGAAACCCAGAATAGGAGGAAGGCCCGCCTCGGTACTCAGGTGAAAACTCGGAATAGGAAGAAGCCCCGCCTCGGTACTAAGGTGAAAACCCGGAATAGGAAGAAGCCCCGCCTCGGTACTCAGGTGGAAACCCGGAATAGGAAGAAGCCCCGCCTCGGTACTCAGGTGGAAACCCGGAATAAGAGGAAGGCCCGCCTCGGTACTCAGGTGGAAACCCGGAATAAGAGGAAGGCCCGCCTCGGTACTCAGGTGGAAATCCGAAATGTGAACGCCCGCCTCGGTACTCAGGTGGAAACCAGGATGGTCCGGCTCGGTACTCAGGTGCTAAAGTCGGGGCTGAGGATGGTCCATCTTCATCATCATCATCTTCTATACCTTTGGAGTCTTCCAATGCACTCTGGCTTCTCCTCTATGGAAGCATTGTTTCTCCTCCACGTCTATGACTGTGAGAACCAGATGCTATATCGCCATGACGTCCCCATGTGACCAGATTTGCGAGGCCGGTGAGACCCGATCGCACTTGTCCAAGTACCCTCCTAACTCTATGGCTACTTTGAGGGGCTTTTTCAATAGTCGTTTGCAGGCCTTGAATGTGATTATACTGAAAAGATAAAACAAAAGAGTTAAGCAAAAAATCATAGAAAAAACAACTATATTAGAACAAAAAGTATATTTACTAACCACATTCTGCAATAGAGGGGCCGACCCTGTTTGATGTCCCACTGTTCTCCTAGTCAAGGTGGGTGAAATATAACGCCGAGTGATTCTATCATACCTGTATCTCGGCTCTGTGTCGTTTCTACCCTGAATAGGTTATCCAGTCACAATTCTATTGCCCTGATCATTCCACATTGCAATATAGATATCATTTTCGCTTGCCCAATTTATATTCCTCCTCCTACGGTCCCTTCTTCGCTCAGGTGCAACATGACGTGGAATATTTTGTCAGAGTCCAAACTGCCGCAAAACAAGCTCAGGACGATGATGCTCCACGCCGTCGAAGAATATCATCGGAACTGATGCTTTCCACACAACAATGTCCAAGCATTCAGGTGGCAACTCGCCGATGTCTTCATCATTGAAAGTGTATGGAGTCCAGATAAGCTGAAATATGAAAAAGGTATTAAAATTTTTTTAATACAGAAGGATATAATAGAGATATAATATCATAATATAAAAGCGTTATGATAATTTTTTTACTCACATGTCCTTCGCCCATCTGATCAAGTCCATCTCTAATTGTCTGGACACTGTGAGCGACAACAATGTCATTTGTAACAGGGCGATACCACCTTTAAACATCAATCACACAATTAGGTACAAAAATAAGGTTTTTCCTAATTAATTTTTGTTAATTAATTAAAATTCATGAAAATATCAATAAATTACCGTGCACTATAAGGAGCTCGGGCAATACCATGCTCATCAATTCCTGCCAATGGCTCAGGAACGTTACTGGGTCTGACAACCAAAATTCTAGACCACGCCCATATCTGTTAATGAATATATACACATAATTAAAAATCACGAATTATCATAAAAAATAACATAACAATATTTAAATAATCATCCCCCCCACCAGTAACAATGGCATACAAGCATCTATATTTTTCTGACCTATACTGCATGCTTTGCTTAGCCCTCGATATAACCACGCCAACACACCACTCCCCCGGCTATAGGTGTTTGTTGCGTTAACATCTTCAAATAACGACAACCATAGTACCGGAACAACATCTCCGGTGTTGTTGGGACACAACACCGCCAAGCAACATAAGTGCCCAACAACGGGCTATCTGATTGACTCGCATTTCTTCAGATTCAGGGGTGATTTGGCCAGCAGCCGAGGTCACATGGGCGACAATTTTCGCGATTTTTAGTTGAAACCCTTTTTTCTCAAAATCTTGCCTAATCATTGGAAACCCTAAGTGTTCCAAAATATAGGCTGCACACTCATCATAACTTTGTAACACACGAGTTATTAGAGGTCAACCATCGACTGGAAGACCAAATATCATAGCAATATCCTGAAGAGTAATCGTAGTCTCTCCAGTTCTGAAATGAAATGTATTGGTCTCCGGTCGCCATCTCTCGACTAGCGCCGTTATAAGACCCATATCATTTGTCCATGGCCCTAACTTATATACCCGATATAACCCCATGTGTTGCAATTTTAACAAGACTCGGTTATGTGAGGTCCTTCCATAAGCACTCTTAAAATACGCATTGTCCGCCCGTCTGGCGCGGAACACGAAATTGGGGGACTCACCAACCTGCTCGGACATATGCTTTGACTGCCCGCTCAACA
This sequence comes from Buddleja alternifolia, assembly GCA_019426215.1. Classification (NCBI taxonomy): domain Eukaryota; kingdom Viridiplantae; phylum Streptophyta; class Magnoliopsida; order Lamiales; family Scrophulariaceae; genus Buddleja; species Buddleja alternifolia. Next base: position 21,843,016 of record CM033399.1, on the reverse strand, counting down.
CCCTATCGTCTATCGGGCCATATATATGATCAACAAATTCCTCTGCCATCCTACATTAAAATAAAATAAAAGATTATTTTCAATAAAATGATACTTGAGCTAATTAGAATAATACAAATTAATATTTCATAAATTCAAACACATACATCACAAAAAAATAAACTTATGTGACAAAATTAATCCACACATCTAAAATTTGAAATTATACACATCAAGATCATACATCTATAATTTGAAATTATACCTAAAAATTCAAGATTATACCTAACAAATCAATATTATACCTACTAATTGGAAATTAAAGCATCAATTCAAAATTATACCTATAATATGTAAATTATACATAAAAATCGGAGTTTACACCTAAAATTTTGAATTTATAGATAAATTTTTTTTGATATTCAACATACTAATTAAAAATTATACCTAAAATTGATATTATACCTCCTAAACCCTAAAGTATACATAAAAAATTTAATATTATAACTAATAATTCGACATTATATTTTAAAATTCAAAATTAAACCTTATATTTCAAGATTATAGCTACCAATTCAAGAATAACATGATAATCAAAATTAGAGCTAAAAAATCAAAAATAAACAAACTATATCAAAATTATACCAACAATTCGAAATTAGAGCTAAAATATCAAAATTATACCAACAATTCAAAATTAAACTACAAAATTTCACAAATTTTAACCTAAATTGGTAAATTCCACAACAATTCGAAATTACACCTACACCCTAAATTCCAAATTACACTACAAAATTCCACAAATTTAACCTAAATTGATAAATTCCACAAAAATTCGAAATTACACCTAAACCATAAATTCAAAATTACATTACAAAATTCCACAAATTTAATTCCTAAATTGATCAATTTCACAAAAATTTGAAATTACAAAACAAAATTCTTCCACAAATTAAAATACTAAATTGATAAAATTCAACAAAAATTCGAAATTACACCTAAAACCTTCGAAATTACACAACAATTTCGAAAATTACACAACAAACCCACAAATTAAAACACTAAATTGATAAAATTCAACAAAAATTCGAAATTACACCTAAAGCCCAAATCCGAAATTACACAACAAATTCGAAAAATTACACAACAAAATTCCACAAATTAAAACACTAAATTGATAAAATTCAACAAAAATTTGAAATTACACCTAAAGCCCAAATCCGAAATTACACAACAAATTGGAAAAATTCCACAACAAAATTCCACAAAAATTTGAAATTACACTTAAAGCTCAAATCCGAAATTACACAACAAACTCGAAAAATTACACAACAAAATTCCACAAATTAAAACACTAAATTGATAAAATTCAACAATGTTAGGAATTTCATGTTAGATGTTTTGATGATGACAATTAGGATTTTGTGTTAGACCCCAAAATATGTAAGTTTGATTTTAGTAGAAAATTTGTATAAGCCTTGAAGCGTTGGTTTTGTAATAGGCTTATTAGGCTTTGTTTTATTTTGCTTTAGATTATTAGGCTAAGTAGTCTTAGGCTGAGCGTCTGATAATTTCTGAGTGAGTTTATCAGTGGTAAAGTTCGAAAACTCAAGCGCCTGATTTCTGAAAGAAGATAAAAGTCTCCAAGCGTCCAATTGACCAGCTACATCAAACGTTTCCTTATGGGACAGAAGTAATGTCACCTGAATTTATTTCTAAGTTCAAAAGGAGTTTAATGCAAATATTCCCGAAGCATTAAATACCAACGGATATTTAATTCAAATGCATTAAATGCTGATAAGAGCATTAAATGTGATAAGCAATTTTAGACGTACGGAGAAGCCACCCTATTGGACTGTCAACTATCTCAGACTGCAGCACCAACTTTCGTGCAGCAGATTTTCAGGAAAAAAGACAAAAGTTGTTCACTCGCGGGAGTGAGAGACACGCGCCTGTGCATGTGTCAAACGAACACTTTCTCCAAGAATGCCTATAAATAGGACTTCAACAACAAGCCAAATAGAGAACAATTAATCTTCAAGTCGAATTGCTGTTGCATTGAAGTCTCATTCCTTAAACTCTCAGAAAAGCCAGAATATTCAAGAAAACATTCCCTTTGTAAATCGGGTAATAAAGGAAAGAATTCAGATATCAATGAGGAAGAAGAGTTAGCTTTGCTGAATAGATTCAGGAAGTTTTTGAGATATGAAAAGAAGGGAAAAGGTTTCAATAATCAAGGACGAAGTTCATATAGAGCGCCCACTCCAGTACAACAACAGTACCAAGCGCCTCAGTATTCTGCTCCGTCACCCCAAGCGCCTGCTCAATATCAAGCGTCTACTCAAAATATCTCAGCACCCGTGATCTCAAAGCCACACACTGCAAGGTTATCAAATGAACAAAAGATGAAAACTAATCTTTGTTATAATTGCAGGAAACCAGGGCACTACCAGGTAAATTGCCCTTATCCAAACGTATCCAAGCCCTCAAGGCAGGAGTACTTGGATAGAAACCAATTCAGGAGCAACCTTCGGCAACAAGGTTTGTTAGCGGAATCAGAACCAGCATCCGCACCTGAAGATTTAGAATCATCAGACGAAAGTAGTGATGATGATGAGCCATTAGATGACTCAGCGCTCATATGTCTCATGGCCAGAGATGATGAAGCGTCTCCTGAGGTAATCAATGAATTATCAATTCCTCTTTCTTATGATGAATTGCTTGACAAAGTCAGAGAATACTACAATGAATGTCAAGAAGCTGCCAAAATATATCAAAATGATCTCGTAATTATTTCATCACTCACTAAAGATAAAGTAACGCTCAGAGCAGAGTTGCGAATTCAGCAACAGTGCATTGAGAAAAACCAATCGCTTGAGAGTGAAGTTATTCAATTAAAAGGTGATCTTGATATAATAGTCAAGAGAGAGCTGATCTGATGGCTAGACTTGCCAAGTCAGAACAACTCGTCTCATCGTTGTCCAAAGCATCCAGAAAGCTCGACAATGTGACTGAAGTAACAAGGTTATTTGGAGAAAAGACCGGTTTAGGATGCAATAAATTCGGTAAACAACCAAACAAACCTAATGTTACGGCAAACAACAAAGGAAAGGGTGTTTTCTTTGTTGAGAAAGGTTCACAAGGTCAAAATCAAAATGAACCAAGTGACAATGGTAAGAGGCCAAATGAGAAAGTCAAAACTGACTCAGGCAAGGAGAGAACTAAGGCAAATGATTCACAAAGACGGGTTTATCCAAACGCTCAAAAAGCTAAAGATAAGACTGACAACTGTGAATCAAGCGCTAAGCGTCCAGCACCAAAAGTGCAACCCAAGCCAGTGCCAAGGAAATACCATCGTCAATATCCAAGACAGTCAAGATTATATTATCGATATTATGATGATTATGATTATGAATATGATTATGATTGTCATTATAATCAAGGATATTATTATACACCCAAAAAGCACACACAACACAATATGAAACCCAAAAAGGCCAATATTCCTACAATGAAGACTAGGCAAATCTGGGTTCCTAAAGTTCTAATTCAAACTGACAATGTTACTAATGTTAAAGGAACCAAGCAACAATGGGTACCTAAACAGAAATAGAACTTCCTTCTTGAGTGCAGGTACCTAGAGCTAGAGTCGATACATCTGTTTGGTACTTCGATAGTGGATCGTCAAGGCACATGACTGGTTCCAAGGATCTTCTGATCAACTATCGAGTTGCCAATGGTCCTCAGGTTGTATTTGGTGACAACTCCAAAGGTAAAACCAAAGGTATAGGTACTGTGCATAGGGGGAACATCATGATAAATGATGTTTATTTTGTTGAGGGTCTGAAGCATAATTTATTAAGCATAAGTCAATTTTGTGATAAAGGCTTTGAAGTCATATTCTCAAGTGACTGTTGCTATATAAATGACGCTAAGACAAAGTCTACTAAATTGAAAGGAAAAAGAACTAACAACGTATATTTGGTAGATTGGGGTTCAACACTTGATAACAACCCAACATGCTTTGTTGCTAAAAATGAATCTAAAAAGGGTTGGTTATGGCATAGAAAAATGAACCTCCTTAACTTTAAAACAATCTCTCAGCTTATAAGTCAAAATCTTGTAGAGGGATTGCCAAATGGACCATTTCACAAGGATCGCCTTTGTGACGCTTGTCAAATGGGTAAACAAGTTAAGTCATCGTTTAAGAGAAAACCTCATCTATCTACCTCTAGAATACTTGAACTACTTCACATGGATCTGTTTGGACCTGTTCAAACAATCAGTGTAAGAGGTAAAAAGTATACTTTGGTGATAGTAGATGATTTCTCTCGATTTACTTGGGTGGAATTTCTGTCATCCAAAGATGAAACATGTGACAAGTTAACAACGCTTATTCGACAACTTCAAACATTGAAAGATCTTAAAGTTACGAGAATAAGAAGTGATCACGGTACCGAGTTTACTAACAAGGTTGTTGAGAAGTTTTGTGCAGAAAATGGAATACACCATGAGTATTCAGCTCCCAGAACTCCCCAACAAAATGGTGTTGCTGAGCGCCGGAACCGAACGCTTAAGGAAGCCGTTAGGACAATGTTAGCAGAATCCAAGCTTGCTCCTAGGTTTTGGGCCGAAGCGATCAACACTGCGTGTTACACTCAAAACCGTTGCATGATCAACAAACAGCATGGAAAAACTCCATATGAACTGTGGAAGGGACGTAAGCCAAATGTTTCATACTTTCACGTCTTTGGTTCTAAGTGCTTTATTCATAGTAATGGATCCCAAAGCCTAAAGACTTTTGATCTTAAAGCGGATGAGGGAATCTTTCTAGGCTACTCCAAGAATGGGAAGAATTTTCGCATCCTAAACAAGGGCAAATCGAAGGTTGAGGAATCTATTCATGTTGTTTTTGATGATGCTAACCAAGAACCGAGTAAGGTTCATATAAATGATGTAGGACTTGAAGATCTTTGTCATCAAGCATCTAAGATCACTATTGATGAAGATACTGACGACGATGATGAGATCTCAGTGCCACCTCCTAAGATTACTCTGGACAATTTTATAAGAAATGCTGATGATCATGAAGAGAGTGATCATCAAGAGCAAACAAGGAATTGTGAATTTGAAGCGCCTACGCAAGAAGGTAGTCAAGCGTCTGATCCCCAAGCGCCTGTTAGATCTCTTAACCCCTTCCAACCAGACAGGCTATGGCTGCGAGATCATCCACCAGAGCAAATTATTAGAGATATTGGAGCGCCTGTTAGAACTAGAGCCGCTACAATCAATGAGGCTATGTTCGCAAGCTTTCTATCTCAGATGGAACCTAAGAAAGTGGATGAAGCGCTAAGTGATCCAAGTTGGATTGAAGCCATGCAAGAAGAACTTAATCAATTTGAGCGTAGTAAGGTTTGGACACTAGTACCAAGACCAATTCACCAAGGAGTCATTGGAACTAGATGGGTTTATAGAAACAAGATGGATGAGAACGGCATTGTAATAAGAAACAAGGCCAGACTCGTAGCTCAAGGTTATTGCCAAGAAGAGGGCATTGACTTTGATGAGACATACGCTCCTGTCGCCCGTCTTGAAGCAATCCGCATGTTTCTAGCATATGCAGCGTTTAACAAATTTACAGTGTATCAAATGGACGTGAAGAGTGCCTTCCTGAATTGTAAACTCCAAGAAGAAGTATATGTGGAGCAACCACCGGGATTCTTCAACTACCATGGTAAGAGTATGGTGTACAAGCTAGACAAAGCACTCTATGGGCTTAAGCAAGCACCCCGAACATGGTATGACACTCTCTTTATCTTTCTTATTGGTAAAGGCTTTTCAAAAGGCAGCGTTGATACAACGTTATTTAAAATTACTAATAACGAAGATATTCTCTTAGTCCAAATTTATGTCGATGATATTATTTTTGGCTCTACTAACAAGCGTCTGTGTGAGAAATTTTTGAAAATGATGCAAGAACAATTTGAAATGAGCATGATGGGTGAATTAACTTTCTTCTTAGGATTACAAGTTAAACAACTCCCTAATGGAATATTTATTAACCAAGCTAAATATACGAGAGACATGATTAAGAAATTTGGTATGGAAAATACATCATATTCAAAAATTCCAATGAGCCAAACGCTTAAGTTAGATAAAGATGAAAGTGGAAAGAAAGTTGATATCACTAATTATAGAGGTATCATTGGATCACTTCTTTATCTTACTGCTAGTAGACCTGATATCATGTTTTCGCGCTCGTGTGAGGAAAAACCGAGAGAGAGAGAAAGAAAGAGAGTGAAAGAGGAGAAAGGAGTCCGTGTGTCAGGCATTTACCGCCATTCCGCGCTCGGGCAGCGCGAAACGAGCAAAAATTTTTTTAAAAAAAGAAAAAATGCCCAGGCAGATATATTTTTTTTAAAAAAATATTACATTCCGCGCTACCCCGAGCGTGGAATGTGCTATTTTCTGATGCCTATTTTTTCTTGTATTATTTTCTTAATTTTGATTTAATTTTGTATTATTTATTTAAAATTCTCAGCAATCATATTAGCAAGGTCGTAAAATTCGATATGATCCAAAATTTTAATAAAAGATACATTATTGTTGGTACTGAGAACACCTTTTACAAGATTTTAACTGTTTTACATTCCTATTTCAATTTTTGCTTTCTGATCACCATTAAAAATTATTTATGTTGACTGAGTCACTACTCTAGTGTGCTCCTTTAAGGAAGAACATCTTACATTATTTATTCCAATTTGATATTTTATTTTGTTTTCGACACACATACTTAGCATGAGTATGTTCATGATTTATGTTGCTAAAAATATGCAATAAACAGTATGGAGAGTCGAGGCACGAGTTTCAAATTCGCTCTCCTCAACACAATATCGATCCGCTCTTGGTGGTGACAGAATGTGTCAATTTGTGTTTCAAAACACAACAACTTTGAAACGAGAATAGTACCACTATAAATACTCAAATTTAACGAACACAAGACTTGTTTGAACTCTCGTTTTCAAATAACAATGTTCTATATGCAGAATGCTTTTATATTCTCAAAGTAGAACTTAAAAAGTAGAAACTCTCAATGTTTCCAATATTTTCTAGGAAACTCTCAATGTTTCCAATATTTCCTAGAAAACTCTCAATGTTTCCAATATATCCTAGGAAACTTTTAATGTTTCCAATATTTCCATGGAAACTCTCAGTGTTTCCATGGGAACATGAAAATCATAGAAACATTGAGAGATTGGTAATTTTTTTTCAAAAAAATTTGCTCTGTAGCCAACACATTGAGAGTTTCAAAAAGATTTCATGGAAAGCATGGAAACATTGAGAGTTTGGTAATTCTTTTTCAAAAAGATTTGCTCTATCGCAAATACAACAGAGCTCTCTTCTCAATGTTAGGGAAAAAGATATAAAAAAAGTAGAAGAAAAAGAAGAAGAAATGAAGAGTAATAAATTTAACAATCAAACAAATATTTATTTCACCGAGGAGCGACTTTTTATCATGCGACTCAAGATGAAAATTATTGTATTATCAATTAAAGTATTTTTTTTATATAATTTGCAGATGAGTTTGAAACCATGGTATCATCCATATTAAATTTTTATTTTTTTCACGAAAATACTTTTAGAATTTTTTTATTTCACAATTTAAATTACTAAAACTTTATCATTTATATGCTCTGTGAATGTTAAACTTGAATTAAACATTAGCATTTTTCATTTTTTTAAGGACAACACTTTTAGAATTTTCTATTTCACAATTTAAGTTACTAAAATTTTGTCGGTTATATGTTCTGTGAATGTTAAACTTGAATCAAACGTTACCACTTTATTTATTACTGTAATTTGATCGATTATTGATGTAGATGTATAAATATTTTACACAACTATTATTTTTTGCTAGTGAAAAGATGAAACAACTCTCCTTTACTTCTTTTTTCACGGTTTCTACCCTGTTTCTAGCATTTTTCAAGTTTTTCATGATGTTTCCCAAATGTTTCTTATGTTTAAAAACTCGAAACTTATCATCAAAACAAAATTTTAATCCTTGTGTATATACATACATATATATATATATATAGGGTCAAGATCCAATACACACCCTATATTAGATAAAATATAAGACCCAATTTACACACCATTGGATCCATTAAATCCAACAGTCCACGGAAAAGTTGATTTCAATTGGATCAGGGGTATAACAGTCAAATGACGTCATTATACAACATCTACATACCCAAAAAAATGGGCACAACATCTCCCTAAAATCTCTCAAATTGAAACGCACAAAATCTCCCCTACAATCTCTCAACTTGTTGCCAAAATTAACTCAATCAAATTATAGAAGCATATTAAACCTATACTTCCTTCGATTGTCACCACAAAACGCATTCCAATTGGTTATTGTTAAATTAGTTGGTGTATTGTAACTGTATGATGTATAAACACACACTGGATAATGGGTTATATGATACTGTATACTGGGTTATAAGATACTGCATAATGGTTTATAAGATTGTAGCTGTATGATGTATACACACACACACTATATATAATTGGTTATAAGATATTGTATAATGTGTTATAATATACCGTATAGTGGTTTATAAGATACTGTATAATGGTTTGAAATCATTAATTGTATGTCACTAATCACACACTGTATATCACCATTGTATTTACTGTATATTTGTTTATTAGCTATTGTATAATGGATTAATTAGCTATTGTATAATGTTTATTAGCTATTGTATTCACTGTATAATGTGTTATATTGTTAGGTATGCCCTAGATGCCAATGAGGACAAATAGTTAGATTAGGGTATCTTATTATGTTGTACAAACTATTGAAATAAAATTAATAAAGGCATCTGTATTTTGTTCATATAAATCTTTATGGCATCTAAATAAGTATTGAACATATAGTCCATGTGAATAAAGGTTTGACTCTTTGCCCTTTATGGAATAAAGATGTGGCATGGGAAGAGTCTTACACCTTATCACTTAAAAGGGTTCGCAGTCAAAGAATCTTAATTGGGCATTAAGATTCGACTTGTATGACACATGCTTTGATGATGAGTGCCAGTCGAACACGATAGGGATAGTGGGAGCAAGTATCATAGATATGTCAATGGAATTGACATATTCGAACACGGCTCGTAGTAATCCGATCACATGGGTATTTACTCAGTGACTGTCAATGATTGGATTACTGATCATAATAGTATGCGTGAGTCTTACACCTGAGGGTTCATGATCAATGTGCTTGTATTATTGGATCTGTTACCAGAGTAGTTAGGCCCATATCACCCGTCGGTGGGGTCGACCTCGAAGTGCGATATCAATAAGACAAGTAGCAGTTGATCAGTGATCACCAAGATGGGATTCACTGTCTCGATAGTAAACGAGAAAGTATCCTGTGCGATTATAGGCTAATGAAATTATAAGTCTTTGGCCAAAGCATAAACAACTAACTCGTGTGGGACATTGAGGGTAGTTTAGTAATTTCATTATGCTATAATCTAATGCACAATATCAAGTTTAGTGAGTTTGACATTTTTCATGACTCTCACTTGATCGGGATACGTCAGTGAAGGGCTTATACTCATATGACATTTATGATCAAGAGGTTCGTAAAATGATTCATTCATTTCGTACTCAATTGGGTTACGATGTGAGTCCATGGGTCTGGCTAGGTGACACTCACATCCTTAGGTAATTCCTCCCTTTGCCAATTCAGACGAACTTAAAGAGTCGCGCTATAAGAAACGAGCGGGATGTATCTTTTTGTGTAAATCTTTTAGAAAGAATTAAATGGAGTGATTGATTTAATTAGATTAAATTAATTAATTAAATAATTAATTTAATTAGATTAGATTAAATTATTTAATTAGTATATTAATTAATTGGAATTAATTAATAGTATATATTATATTTAAATTGGATTTAAATTTAAATATATATAGATGGGCTAGAAATTGCACAAGCAAATTAAAAGCCCACCCAGTCCAAAAGAAAGCCCTAAGGGGCGGCCACTCTAGGTTTTCTTGGAGTAGCCTCCAAGTTGTTCCACAAGCTTGTTGAGTTTAAAGAGGATTCCTACAGTGGAACAAAACCCTAAGTGACAAGGTAACTAATCCGATTACACAACACAAAAAGAAAAGAACTCTCTCCCCTCTCTCCTCTCTAGCCGTCCACTCTAGCAAGAAAAGGAGGAGTTTCGGGATCTTTGGAAGGCTCGTTTCGCTTGAAGCTTTAGAGACAGGAGCCCTTGGAGGATTGCTGTTCTGCAGAATCAATAAACGAATCGAAAGGGTATGTTTATTTATTCTAAATTTCGCGAAACCCATAAAAAATCCATCAAATCTATTTTTGTGATCTACCGGTAGGAATCCTCGAATCTTCTGCTGCAATTCTCCAATTTTCTGTACGGGATTCCTAACATATATGATATTGTATATTGGTTTATATGATACTGTATACTAGGTTATAAGATATTGTATAATAGTTTATAAGATTGTAACTGTATGATGTATAAACACACACTGTATAATGGGTTATAAGATACTGTATAATGTGTTATAACATACTATATAGTTGTTTATAAGATACTGTATAATGGTTTGAAATCACTAATTATATGTCCCTAATCACACACTGTATATTACCGTTGTATTTACTGTATAATGGTTTATAAGCTACTGTATGATGATTTAAAATCACTAATTGTGATGACACTAATACCACACTGTATATCACCACTCATGTACTATATTTTGTTTTATTAGCTACTGTATAGTGGATTCAAATAGGGAATTGATGATGATTATATGTATTTGTGATTTACAAGCTAATGTATACTGAGTTTGTAATCAAAACCTGTTGATAATGGAGGAGAAAATGCAGAATTGACGATGATGATGAATTGACGATGATGATGAATCGAGTTTGATGATTAATTGAGTTTGATGATGAATAATGTAAATATTTTACGTTCTGTGAATCAAATTGTTACGTTCTGTGAACTGATCGAATTGTAATTGGAAAGAAAAAATGAATTGGAGAAAAGAATCTGTTATGGCGCAATGAGTGAGATTTTATTTTGATCCTGCATGATATTTGCATGAGTTTGTTACGTTCATTAACTAAAATGCCCCTGCCATCATTAAAAAAAAATTATACAATCTGAAAAATGGAGTTAAATCCGGACCTTGGGATCAAACGGTATCAATGGTGTAGATTGGATCTTATATCTTACCAAATGTAATGGGATATATTTGATTCATACATATATATATATATATATTACGGGTCAACTGACTTTTTTACACCGGTCAAACCGGTTGAACCAGTAACCCAGTGACCCAATAAATTGTCTGGTTCAATCACCGATCTCGTTTTAAAATATTGGTGCACAGCAACGTCCAAATACTTGAGTGCTTACGAGCGCCCACGAGTGCTTGGGATGCATTGACGCTCAAATTGATTGCGTAGCATACGACCGTGGCCAACGATCGTATGGTCGCATCAAGCACGTAAATGTATAGCATGCATCTTTTCATATTCCGAATTGTGAATAAAATAAATAATTTTGCCATAATTTTTTGAGAACAAACTTGGAAGGCTTGAAGCAACATTTGCAGAATATAACTACTTCAATATATGAGACAATAAAGATGGGAATCCAATTCAAAGCAAGTTTGACTTCAAATGATTTATCAAAAAAGCAACCATGCGCATCTTTTTCTCCGTCACGCTATACCGTTTGGTGCCGAAAAAATAACTTAAAATAATTTTTGAAGGATTTGAAATCCATTGTAACTTGAAATCATTCAAACAAACTCAATGAGTTATTTGATGATTTTGAAACCCATGGCTTTCAAATCATACAATCCAAACACAAGTGACATCCATAGGAAAACGGATGGCTCGATTAAAATCCTATCGATAACATTTCTGTAAGGATCTTTGTTTCTATTTTTAAGAAGGTACGATATATTACTTTCTAACATGAGATCTTATTTGCAAATATAGTTCTCTTGCTTTTTCTCTGTCGTTCAACGTCTCTTTTTGTCTTTTGTTTCAAATGGCCTCCCAAACAGGTAGTACAAGTGGCTTGGAATCTTAGAAGTCCCAGGAGAAATAAAGGTGGATTGGCAATCTCGCCACTCATTCCAAGCCTATGACAGAAAGTGCAGCTTCAATGTCAAGGGGCTTATAGAAAATTGCAATCTATTAAAAAAAATTGTGTCACTAATAAAAAATATTGGTATATGTGGTTACCTTGCATTAAATGATTCGTACTTTTTGTTATCACTTCTTATTTGGTCACTCCAAATAGAAACTTTTATCAAGTCGTCATAGTCCAAAACTAACTGCCAATAAAATTAAAAATGTAAAACACCCATAAGAGTAAGAGCAAAAATTTAGTGAAATTTTTGTAAATTATTTTTATGTACTTAAAATTTCGTTCGTGTTCTAGCGAGCCTATGAGTTCCATAAAACGTGTTATAAGATGTGTGAGAGCTGACAAGATAGAAAGTATTTGATAAAAAATTAGAATAAAATCTTATAAACTCCTAAAATGTAATGTTATGACCTCATGAACTCCTAAAAGATAAGTTAGGATTCCTAACTTATATTTTGAACATCCTAATGAACTATTGTTTTATACTATCTTTATTACAACATTGTCTTAATAACATCCAATAAGCTACATGGTCATATTTTATCCAAACGGGTTAAGAATTTATTTTTTTAATTAAACACAATATCTTATATGTTAGAAAATTTCATGTTAGATGTTTTGATGATGATAACAATAGGGTTTTATGTTAGACCCCCAAAAAATGTAAGTTTATGCTTTCATAGAACATTTGTATAAGCGTTTGAAAGTTTGTTAATTTGTTAGGCTTGTAATTTTTATCTTTGTACATTTTAGACTAAGTATTTGATACCGAGTCGCTGATAGAATTCTAGGTGAATCTATCAAAGATGAAGTTGAAGATCAACATCTGAAGTCAAGTGAAGATGAAGATTTGTTCTTAGCATCTGTCAAACGCTAAAGGATTGTTTCGGGATTGTTGAATCAAACGCTCAAATTACTCAAGCGATCAAGGATTAGATTCACCTGAAATAAATTCTCAAGTCATGAAGGACTTAAAGACAATCATCAACGGGCATTTATTTCTAACGGGAAATAAATTCAAAACGTAATAAATACCTGATAAGTGCATTAAATATGATAAGCTATTACAACTTGTGGACAAGCCACCGTTTGACTAGACTGTCAGGATTCAGAGTTCAAAGTCTGCTCTTATCTAATCGGTAACAGCAAAATTTCAGGAATGTCAGAAAAAGACTGTTTAACGAGCTGCGTGAGAGACACGCGCCTGCATGTATCCAACGGACAAATCCCAAGAAATTTCTTTAAATAGTACCCTCCAACAAAACCCTAAAAACACACGTACATGCACAAGAAAAGGTCGAAACTTTGCTGAAATTATTTGAGAGAAGAGCTTATAAACTCCATAGCCAAAATCGTTCAAACTTTTCATACACATTCCAAAGACAGTCAAAGATATTTCAAACCTCTTCATAGAAGAACCTTATACTCTTATTGAGATATCCCAAGTTGTTTGAACTTTCTAAATTCAAACAAACCTGTGACAAAACCCTCAACATCTTTCATTTGAGTGAGGAAGTTGTTGATTCTACAAGCAGCATTTCTGTGTGAGAGAAGCTTTTTGAAGAAGGTCTTCATTGGGGCTGAGATCTGTGTGATCAAGGAGCTCAAGATCATCTTCCCTTTCATCTATTTTGTAGAAGCCTCTGTGTGATCTTTCGATAATCAAGCGCTAGTGTATTCTGCCCCTAAACCTCTAGCGCCAGTTCAATATCAAGTGCCTCCGTCTCCGACTCAGAATCTCTCAGCGCCAGTAGTTTCCAAAAGGTTAACAACTGAACAGATAATGAAAACTAAACTTTGTTACAACTGCAGGAAACCAACTCACTACCAGGTAAATTGCCCTTATCCAAATGTATCTAAACCTACAAGGCAAGCTCATACGGATATAAACCAATTCAGGAGCAACCTTTGCTAACAAGGTTTGCTAGCGAAATCTGAACTATTCTTCGCTCCTGAAGAGGACTTGGAATCTTCAGACGAAAGTAGCGATGATGAGCCATCTAGCGACTCAGCGCTAATTGTCTCATAGCGAGAGATGAAGAAGCGTCTGATGACTCGCTATCTAAGGTAACCACTGAATTATCTCATCATCTTTCTTATGAAGAATTACTTGACAAAGTCGATGAATATTATAAAGATTGTCAAGATGCCGCCACGTTATATTAAAATCACTTTGATATTATTTCATCGCTCAAAATTGATAACGTGACGCTCAAGGCAGAGTTGCAAGTTCAACAACAATGTATTGAGAAGAACCAATCGCTTGAGACTGAAATCACTCAGTTAAAAAGTGATCTTGATACAATAATCAAGAAAGAAGCTGAATTGATCGCTAAACTTGCCAAATCAGAGCAGCTTGTCTCATCATTATCAAAAGCGTCAAGAAAATCGGATAATGTGACTGAGGTAACCAGACTTCTTGGTGAAAAGACCGGTTTAGGTTGTGATAAATTTGTTCATAAATCAAAAGCGTCTAAGGTTATGGCAACGAACAAAGAAAAAAGTGTGTTCTTTGTTGAGAAGAGTTCAAACAGTCTAACACTGAATGAACCTAAAGACAATGGTAAGAGGCCAAATGAGAAGATCAACACCAACTCAGGCAACAAGGAGAAGACGAAAGTGAATGATTCACAAAATAAGGTCCATCCAATCGCTTAAAAGGCTAAGGAGAAACCTTCTACAAGTGAATCAAACGCTAAGCGTCAATCGCCAAAAGCGACTCCTAAGCCAGTGCCGAGGAAATACCAGCGTCAATATCCTCAAAGATCTAGATCATATTATCGATACTATAATGATTATGATTATGACTACGATTACTATTATAATCGAGGATATTATTATACATCTAAGAAGCACACACAACACAAATCGAAACCCAAAAATGTCAGTCCTCCCATAATGAAAACAAGGCAAATATGGGTTCCAAAAGTTTTAATTCAGACTTACATTGCTAACATTGAAGGACCCAAGATAAAATGGGTACCTAAAAGGAATTAGAACTGCCCTTTAAATGCAGGTACCGAGAGCCAACACCGATACTTCAATTTGGTACATTGACAGTGGGTCATCAAGGCACATGACTGGCTCAAAGAATCTTTTGGTCAACTATCGTGCAACCAATGGTCCTCAAGTTGTATTCGGTGATAACTCCAAAGGTAAAACCAAAGGTATAGGTATCATGCATAGGGGGAACGTCATGATAAGTGACGTATATTATGTTGAGGGTCTTAAGCATAATCTTTTAAGCATAAGTCAATTCTGTGATAAAGGCTTTGAAGTCAAATTTTCAAGTGACTATTGCTATATTAACGACGCTAAGACTAGATCTACTGTTAGGAATTTCATGTTAGATGTTTTGATGATGACAATTAGGAGTTTATTTTAGACCCCAAAATATGTAAGTTTGATTTCAATAGAAATCATGTATAGGCTTTGAAGCGTTAGATTTGTAATAGGCTTTATAGGCTTCGTCCTGTTTTATTCTAGATTGTTAGGTTAAGTAGTCTTAGGCTAAGCGTCTGATGAATTCTGAGTGAGCTTATCAGTAGTTAAGTTTGAAGACTCAAGCGCCTGAAGTCTGAATGAAGATGAAGTTTCCAAGCGTCTAAATATCCAGCTATATCAAGCGTTACCTTTTTAGGCGGAAGCAAATTCAAGAATGGATAAGCGTCTATCAATGATGGATTTCACCTGAATTTATTTCCAAGTCCAAAAGGAGTTTAATGCAAATATTCTCGGTGCATTAAATGCCAACGGTCATTTAATTCAAATACATTAAATGCTGATAAGAGCATTAAATGTGATAAGCACTTTCAGACGTATGGAGAAGCCACCCTATTGGACTGTCAATTTTTCACAGACTGAAGCACCAACTTTTGTGCAACAGGTTTTCAGGAAAAAGGACAAAAGTTGTTCACTCGCGGAAGTGAGAGACACGCGCCTGTGCATGTGTCAAATGGACACTTTTTCCAAGAATGTCTATAAATAGGATTTCAACAAGCCAAAAACAATGATCAATTCCAAGCTAAATTGTTGTTGCATTGAAGTCTCATTCCTTAAACTCTCAAAAAGCCAGAATATTCAAGCAAACATTCTCCTTGCTTTTCTTCAATTCCTGAGACAGTCAACCAATATCTCAAACATTCTTTTCGAAGAAATCCACACTACTATTGAGATATTCACAAGTTGTTTGAACTTCATCAAAATCAAACAAACCGATTAGAAAACCCCATCCAAGCCTCGCAATCTGTGTGAAGTCGAAGTTGGATACTTGCATTATTTCTGGGTGAAAGAAGCAAGGGAATAGAAGTGATTTGGAGCGCTGTGATCAAGGAGCTCAAATCATCAACATCCATCTCTCCCTAATTTGTAGAAGTTTCTGTGTGATTCTTTGAGAACCATCTTAGTGGATTACCTCCAAGTGTTCGAGGAGAAGAAGGACGTAGTTGGGATTACACCACCCAACGAACCTTACAAATATCTTGCTCTTTACTTTACAGTCATTCTTCATTTTATTATATCTTTGTATACAACAGTTAAGTAAAACTCATGAGAACACTAAGCAACTAAAACTTTTTTCTTGTGACGATAAAGCTTTTTAAAAAGGCGGACTCTAAAATTATTTCGCTGTGCTAACGCTGATTAAAGAACTGAACGCTTAAACCTATTTGGTTAAAGTATTCTAATATTAAAGTCTAAGTTAACTTTCTAAAATAGTCTTCATCAGACGCTTGGCCTAAGCGTCTATATTTGAAGTAAACGCTTAGTGAAGCGTCTACATTTCAAGCGTCCAAAATATTTTAATACGAATCTTTTGAAGTAAAAAAAGACTTCAGGGTCTATTCAACCCCTCCTTCTAGACCCTTTCGTATACCACTTGGGACCAACAAGTGGTATCAGAGCGGTTAAAGTTGATTTTTTTTAAATTTCCAAGCGTAACTGCTTGTTTAGATCCCGTTCTCAAAATCTAGTTGCTTTCAGTTTGTCTTTCATGGCATTTTCTAAAGTTCCTAAGTTGACTGAGTCAAACTATGACTCATAGAAGGTCAAAGCTTTTACGTATCTTTGTTCATGTGATGACGAAATGTGCGATATTATTTCAGATGGACCAATACAAATTCTGAAAGTTATTACCAGAGCGCCTGGAGCCACAGAAGAAACTCCAGATGGCTATGTTGAGAAGCCTAAACAAGAATGGTCCACTGATGAGCGTCGAAGAGCAAATCTAGACAATGTTGGTCGAAATGCTTTGTATACAGCTATTGGTGACAACGACAATTTATTCAACAAAGTTAAATCATGAATACCACTAAAGAAATCTGGGATAAGTTGGCTATAATCTGTGGTGGTCCAGCTCAGATTAAAGAGAACAAGCTTTCTATTGCCAAGGAGAGATTTAACAGTTTTAAGATGTTACCTAACGAGACCCTAGAGCAATTGGACATAAGATTCACAGCTCTTGTTACGAAACTTATGTCGTTGGGAATGGATTTGCAAAACAGAGAAATGGTGGTTAAGATTTTCAGAAGTCTAACTAGTAGATTTTTGATGAAGACAACCGCAATGAGAGAATCTAATATGTTGGATCTTTTGAGTCCAGAAGACGCCTTTTCAGAACTCAAGGCATTTGAGTTTGAGTTAAATTCAGTCAATGATGTTGTGAGTAGTCCAGTAATTGAGTCTGGAGCGCTCGTAGCATCAATCAAGGGTAAATCGGGTGATAAGGTAAAAGGTTCAAATATCAGTGAGGATGAGGAACTAGCACTTCTAAATAGATTCAGAAAGTTCTTGAGATATAAAAAGAAAGGAAATAGTCCTAAGCATCAAGGACACAGTTCATATCAAGCGCCTGCTCCAATACATCAACAGTTTCAAGCGCCTCAGTATTCTGTTCCTACATCCCAAGCGCCTGTTCAGTACCAAGCGTCTGCTCAAAATCTCTCAGCGCCAGTGGTCTCAAAACCACAAAATGCAAGATTAACAAATGAGCAAAAGATGAAAACTAATCTTTGTTATAACTGCAGGAAACCAGGGCACTACCAGGTAAATTGCCTTTATCCAAACGTATCTAAGCCCTCAAGGAAGGATTACTTGGATAGAAACCAATTCAGGAGTAACCTTCGTCAACAAGGTTTGCTAGCGAAATCAGAACAGACATCCGCACCTGAAGATTTGGAGTCTTCAGAAGAGAGTAGTGATGATGATGAACTAGTGGATGACTCAGCGCTTATTTGTCTCATGGCCAGAGATGATGAAGCGTCTCCTGAGGTAAACACTGAATTATCTCTTCCTCTTTCTTATGAAGAATTGCTTGGCAAAGTCACAGAATATTATAAGGATTGCCAAGATGCCGCCAAATTATACAAAAATCACTTTGATATTATTTCATCGCTCAAAAGTGATAAAGTGACGCTCAAAGCAGAGTTGCAAGTTCAGCAATAGTGCATTGAGAAAAACCAATCGCTTGAGAGTGAAATAATCCAGTTGAAAAGTGATCTTGATATGATAGTCAAGAGAGAAGCTGAGCTGATTGCTAGACTTGCTAAATCAGAACAGCTCGTCTCATCATTGTCTAAAACGTCAAGAAAGCTAGACAATGTGACTAAGGTAACAAGGTTATTTGGGGAAAAGACTGGTTTAGGATGCAATAAATTCGGTAAACAACCAAACAAATCAAATGTTACGGCAAACAACAAAGGAAAGGGTATTTTCTTTGTTAAAGAAGGTTCACAAAGACAAACGCTAAATGAACCAAGCGACAATGGTAAGAGGCCAAATGAGAAAGCCAAAGCTGACTTAGGCAAAGAAAAGGCGAAAGCGAATGATTCACAAAGAAAGGTTCATCCAAACGCTCAAAAGGCTAAGGATAAACCTAAACACTGTGAGTCAAGCGCTAAGCGTCCAGCATCAAAAGTGCACCCTCAGCCAGCGCCAAGGAAATACCAACGTCAATATCCACAACGGTTTAGATCATATTATCGCTATTATGATGATTATGACTATGACTATGATTATAATTACTATTATAATAGAGGATATTACTATACACCCAAACAACACACACAACAAAATGTGAAACCCAAGAAGGCCAGTATTCATACAATGAAGACTAGGCAAATATGGGTTCCTAAAGTTCTAATTCAAACTAACAATGCTACTAATGGTAAAGGACTCAAGCAACAATGGGTACCTAAACAGAAATAGAACTTCCCTTTTTGATTGCAGGTACCTAGAGCTAAAGCTAATACATCTGTTTGGTACTTCGATAGTGGATCGTCAAGGCACATGACTGGTTCCAAAGATCTTCTGATCAACTATCGAGCTGCCAATGGTCCTCAGGTTGTATTTGGTGACAACTCCAAAGGTATAGGTACTGTGCATAGGGGGAACATCATGATAACTGATGTTTATTATGTTGAAGGTCTAAAGCACAATTTATTGAGCATAAGTCAATTTTGTGATAAAGGCTTTGAAGTCATATTGTCAAGTGACTGTTGCTATATAAATGACTCTAAGACTAAGTCTACTAAATTGAAAAGTAAAAGAACAGACAATGTATATTTGGTAGATTGGGGTTCAACACTTGATAACAACCCAACTTGTTTTGTTGCTAAAAATGAATCTAAAACGGGTTGGTTATGGCGTAGAAAAATGAATCACCTCAATTTTAAGACAATCTCTCAGCTTATAAATCTAAATCTTGTAGAGGGATTACCAAAAGGACCATTTCACAAGGATCGCCTTTGTGACGCTTATCAAATGGGCAAATAAGTCAAATCATCCTTCAAGAGAAAACCTCATCTATCTACCTCTAGAATGCTTGAACTACTTCACATGGATCTGTTTGGACCAGTTCAAACTATCAGTGTGACTGGTAAAAAGTATACTTTGGTGATAGTGGATGATTTCTCTCGATTCACTTGGGTGGAATTCCTTTCATCCAAAGATGAAACATGTGACAAGTTAACAACGCTTATTCGGCAATTTCAAACATTGAAAAATCTTAAAGTTGCAAGAATAAGAAGCGATCACGGTACTGAGTTTACTAACAAGGTTGTTGAGAAGTTTTGTACAGAGAATGGAATACATCATGAGTATTCAGCTTCCAAAACTCCCCAACAGAATGGTGTTGCTGAGCGCCGGAACAGAACGCTCAAGGAAGCTGCTAGGACAATGTTAGCAGAGTCCAAGCTTACTCCTAGGTTTTGGGCTGAAGCGATCAATACTGCTTGTTACACTCAAAACCGTTGCATGATCAACAAACAACATGGGAAAACTCCATATGAACTGTGGAAGGGATGTAAGCCAAATGTTTCATACTTTCATGTTTTTGGTTGTAAATGTTTTATCCATAATAATAGATCCCAAAGCCTAAAGACATTTGATCCTAAAGCGGATGAAAGAATCTTTCTAGGCTATGCCAAGAATGGAAAGAATTTTTGCATCTTAAACAAGATCAAATCGAAGGTTGAAGAATCTATTCATGTTGTTTTTGATGATGCTAACCAAGAACCGAGTAAGGTTAATATGAATGATATAGGAGTTGAAGATCTATGTCATCAAGCATCTAAGATTACCATTGATGATGATAGTGACGACGATGATGAGATCTCAGTGCCACTTCCTAAGATTACTCGTGAGGATATTTTGGATAACAATGCAAGATCTACTGATGATCATGAAGAAAGTGATCATCGAGAGCAAACAAGGATTGGTGAACTTGAAGCGCCTACGCAAGAGGGAAGTCAAGTGTCTGATCGTCAAGCGCCTGTTCAACCTCTTAACCCATTCCAACCAGACAGACTATGGCTGCGTGATCATCCACCTGAGCAGATTATTGGAGATATTGAAGCACCTGTTAGGATTAGAGCCGCTACATTTAATGAGGCTATGTTCGCAAGCTTTCTATCTCAAATGGAACCTAAGAAAGTGGATGAAGCGCTAAGTGATCCAAGTTGGATTGAAGCCATGCAAGAAGAGCTAAATCAATTCGAGCGTAGTAAGGTTTGGACGCTAGTACCAAGACCAACTCGCCAAGGAGTTATTGGAACTAGATGGGTATATAGAAACAAGATGGATGAGAATGGCATTGTGATAAGGAACAAGGCTAGACTCGTTGCTCAAGGATATTGTCAAGAAGAGGGAATTGACTTTGATGAGACATATGCTCCTGTCGCCCGTCTTGAAGCAATTCGTATGTTTCTAGCGTATGCAGCATTCAACAAATTTACAGTGTATCAAATGGATGTGAAGAGTGCTTTCCTGAATGGTAAACTTCAAGAACAAGTATATGTGGAGCAACCACCGGGATTCATCAACAACCATGGTAAGGGTATAGTTTACAAGCTAGACAAAGCACTTTATGGGCTTAAGCAAGCACCCTGAGCATGGTATGACACTCTCTCTATCTTTCTTATTGGTAAAGGCTTTTCAAAAGGCAGCGTTGATACAACGTTATTTAAAATTACCAATGATAAAGATATTCTATTAGTCCAAATTTATGTTGATGATATTATATTTGTCTCTACTAATAAGCGTCTGTGTGAGAAATTTTCAAAAATGATGCAAGAACAATTTGAAATGAGCATGATGGGTGAATTAACTTTCTTCTTAGGATTACAAGTTAAACAACTCCCTAATGGCATATTTATTAACCAAGCTAAATATACAAGAGATATGATTAAGAAATTTGGTATGGAAAATGCATCATATTCAAAAATTCCAATGAGCCAAACACTTAAGTTAGATAAAGATGAAAGTGGAAAGAATTTTGATATCACTAATTATAGAGGTATCATTGGATCACTTCTTTATCTTACTGCTAATAGACCTGATATTATGTTTTCGGTATGCATGTGTGCACGATTTCAAGCCGATCCTAAAGAGTCACTTAATTGCTGCCAAAAAGATCCTTAAATACCTAAAAGACACACAAAATGTGGGCTTATGGTATCCTAGGGACTCTCCTTTTGAACTAATTAGTTACTCAGATGCAGATTTTGCAGGCTGCAAAATAGATCGTAAGAGTAATAGTGGTACATGTCAATTTCTAGGTGATAGGTTAGTTTCATGGCACAGTAAGAAACAACAATCCATAGCTACCTCTACTGCCGAAGCTGAGTATGTAGCTGCAGGAAGTTGTTGTGCACAAGTGTTATGGATGAGGCAACAACTTAGAGATTATGGTATAATCCTAGGTCCAACCCCCATTCATTGTGATAACCAAAGCGCTCTAGCTATGACTCAAAATCCTGTTCTTCACTCCAGAACCAAACATATTGACATTAGATACCATTTTCTTCGTAACCATGTTCAAAAGAAAGATATCTCCATGCATTTTATTGGAACTGACAAATAATTGGCAGATATTTTCACCAAAGCGCTCAACGAACAATGTTTTATCACTTTGAGAAGTGAATTAGGTATGATCGATTTAAACGCTTAATCATTATGCATCATATTTTATTAGACATGTGATTTAGGGGGAATCCACTTTCTTTATGTCCAAAAGATTTTGAAAAGTTGTTACAAGGAATCAAACTTAAGGAGAACCTTAAAATTGTACTTGAAACATATTCCAAGCGTCAAGGATCAAAAACCTTCATATGCATGATCATCAACGCTCAGAATTATTTATGCCAAATATGTTGACGCAAAAGTATAAAAGTATCTTGATTTCAAGCGTCAATATAAATTTAACAACGATGGTATATATTAAGCGTTGAACATATCCCACTCAACACTTAATATAAAATTATTTATAAAACTCATGCATAAATTTTACAAGCTTCTTGAAGTAGTGGATAGACTCAACAGTCTTTGTTATACTCTATCTACACGCTTCCATCACATCAAACTGGCGGGTAATCAAAACTATTCAAAATGACGGTTCAGAAATAGCACGCGTCTATGTACGTGTCAGTGTATAATTAGACGCGTGTACTACACTCTGAAAATCCCAAACGTTTTTCAAAATTTAACTCTTAGATGTCAAATCATTATATATGGGAGTTACCAAATGTAACTTCTCTCTCTTACACAAAACTCACGTCCGCAGTTAATATTTTCATGGCTGAGATTCAAAATCAACAGAAAGACTAGAAAACACAAGTTTCAAAAAATTTCTTCTGTGTCATTTAAAACACAATTTTTGCAGAAAATTATTTACTTTACTCTCTGCAAATTTTACTCTCTTTCTCTCTCTCTCTCTCTTTCAAAGCAAAAAGAAACATCTCAGTTCATCTCTTTCACTGAAAATGGCACCAAAGAAATCTGCTTCTACTTTGGCCGAGCCTATCATCAAGGTGACTGAAAGCCTTGTTATCGATTGAAAATTTCTGTATGAACAACCTCAGATCAACCTAAATGATATGATGGATACAGTAACCAAGGCTGGGCTCAAAACTTTCGTTACTAAGTATTCCTATCTGTTTCCAACAGAAGTCGACATCTTCTGGAAAAATGCTAAACTCTCTGCAGACAAGAAGTCTATCTCTTGTCTCATCCCTATGTCCAAGAAGGAGCCACCAAAGGAATTTGTTTTGTCTGCTGCTTCCATTGCCAAGAACTTCAATCTCCCAAATGAGGGTGAGACATTGGATTGTGTCACTTTGAATCAAATCAAAGAAGCATGGACAACCATGAGTGCTTATGGAGGTGTACCCTACAAACAGCACTTTGAGAAGAAAGATCTGGTATCCAAATACCGACTGTTGGCTGACTTCTACAGCAAGATTATAGAATGCAGAGTGGGTACCTTTGATAAGGTGAACCCAGTGCAATTTCAGATGATGACGACGATACTCCTCAATCTTAAGATAAACTGGAGTGAGTATGTATTTGGAAGGTTTAGAGATTGTTTAAGCGCCCCAAATAAACTTTATGGGCTCATTTTGAGCGATCTATTGTGTCAATCGGACTGTGTCTACTCATCTGGTCAACCGTTGAACAAGACCAAGATGCTGGGAAAAAAGATTCTGAACAATATGTTCAACCCTCCCAAGGTTGGTGGTGCTGCTAGACCACTCTCTGAGCGTCTGGAAGTACGTGAAGCGTCAGATGAAGAAGCCGTGAAGCGTCCGGCTGCAACAAAGAAGAGGGCTCCTAGAAAGCCCAAGGCTCAAGTCATTCCTTCTCCTCAAAAGCATGATGAAGACACTGATGAGGATGCAGAGGACAAAATTCCTCTCATCAGGCGTAGGAAGCTGGAAGGAATTATTAAACCAATAAACTTTGAGGAATCATCTACCGCCCCTCCCGCTCCAACGCTCAAGCTCTTTGAAGATCTTTAAGCGTACCGGGACAAGCAAGCGTCAAGCTGCTCCTGTACCTAAGAAGCCTGAGACTGTTAAGCCAAGTGCTCAAGTTGCTGATGAGCCAAGCGCTCACGTTGCTGTTGAGACAAGTTCTCAGGGTAAGTTTATTTCTTCCCACAGCATTTCTATTTCTACATCTGTAGAAGATCCTGCTCTTATAGAGGATAGTTCATGTATTACAACTTTAGTTCCAGCTGCTGCTGAAGCATCAACAGACGTCTATCTAGATGTTGAGATGACAGAGGTTGTGCCCATTGCCAAAGATGTTGCTGCAGATGCTGCTACACTTGAAGTAGAGCAACCTGCTCCCCAAATGATTCTAGAGTCAATTAGTGTTCCGGCTATAACAGAGGCACGCTCAGAAGGTTAGAGAGTTGCTGAAGACATTATAAAGCTAAGGCACTTCTTCAAGCTAGACCCACTGAAGACGATTGATCATTCAATCAATTTTATGCCCCCAGCGCTCGTAGAAGACTTCATTCCGGCTGGATATAATGAAGAAAGATACATTAATGCTGAGAATGAGGTAGCCTCACTAATTGACATCGATAATCAGATCAGAGATATAGTGTTCCACACCGAACTGACAGAAATTGAGAGGAAGTACTATCTGGCCCTTCAACTTGGTAAATCTCCTGGTTAGATACCATCTTCTCTTATTCTTCAACAAGACAGACAAGGAGGAAGAACTCCTAGGTGTGATGTGGATCTCGCCTACTACCTGGATTATGGGCATAGTAAGTCTACTGGTTTTGCTCTGAGAGACTACAACATCAGAGTATATGATCCTTTTCGCCCAGAGTTTCTCAACCCTTCAGAGGCAGTTTTGAACAGAGAAGGTTACACACATTATCCTCTTATAGCAAACTGTGATGAGAACAAGAATTCTGTCAATCCTCTTCGACTGTGGAAGAATAAAGGAATTCATGCTGGTGAGCGTCTTGAATCTCTAACGGATTTGATCAAGACTGAAGTTGATGCATATTTCGATAGCGTCTGGAATGCTAACTATCAAATTGATAGATATCGCTTTGAGTCTATCAGAGATATCCATCATGAAGGCATTCGAGCTATGGTTAATGCTGGCACAGACTACTATATGGCCAAAGTCAACTGGGTTAAAGCGTATGTGGGTCATAGATATACGTTCACAGAATTAGTTCAATCTCCCCATCTATTTGGCATAGGCATGCATGATAAAAAGCGTCAGTTTGCCAGGTATTGTCTTAAGAAGCGTCAACTGAGAGTTGGACCTGTTCTCAAGCTCCCACTAATTCGACATCAAATTGAGCAGTGTTTGTATCAAGAGCTTCACAGACTGTCCATTACTCCTCTTCACTTCAACGTTAATACATCAACCGGTGGCAATACTTCAAAATCGTGCTTGAATTTTGCTCCAAGCCACTGCAATGACAACTTCAACATGATGGTAAAGATTTTGTCTCCCGTATCTCTTTTCGATAGAATCTTCACTGCAAACTCAAAAACTGGAATGGTTTCATAATCTACCCCTTTCGAGGATATCCCTTGCTCCTGTTTATTCACAAAGAGGTACTCAGTCACTATGAGTTTGTTCTCTCATTTCTGGAAAGAAATCAGGGATTGGCTCAAGCTATCTATCCTTATCTGGAAGAGTACTATAATTCATATGTTCCTGAATCTCAACGTCTTCAAAGTCTTCTAACAGACAGGTTAATTGGATTTTCTAGGAATTACTGCCCAGATGCAATTTTCTCTATCTGCTAAGCGCCGTCCAAAATCTTTCCAAATCATGTGCTGGATATCATTGGTCCAATGTACATCAGGGCCATAGATAGTCCTCTGCGCACATTCATTCAAGGGACCTGCATCTCTCGTTCCAGGCTGACTCAACTACTGGAAGCTGCTTCAGATTCTTATGCTACTCTCGCTTCGTGGAACTTCCAATTTGATGAGTTTCGTCAAACGGAGTCAGTGATTGAGGAAGCGCCTGCTAAGTTAGTTGAAGCGTCTGCACCTTCCAAAGTTGAAAATATTCCAGCATCTGCTGATGAACCAGTTCAAGCGTCTCAACCAGAGGATACTCCTGACGCTCTTGAACTTGTTAATGTTGATACTGCTGAGGATCTTCAAACTGATGTACGAGGTACAATTTTTGATCCTGCATATCAAGCTCCCCTTAACTCACTCAAGCATACATCTAGATTCAAGCGACCAGCTCCTCGACAGGCTCTATCGGATGTGGGTCAAGCGTTTGGACCTTTGCTGAAATCTGTCATAGAGGAGATAAGTAATCAAGCTACTCAGAATGAAGAATCACTCCACTGGATTAAGGGAGTGTTTGCAAACTCTACTGCTTCTAAAGAAGTGCTTTTAAATTAAAAATAAGCAGAATTACTTGAGAAGCAGAAGTGGATAGTGTTTGCAAACACAAGCAGAAAGTATAAAAAAGCTACATGGAGTGTCTGCAAATAAAAGTGATTATCAATTAGCTTTTTTACAGAAAATACAATAATGCCCCTAAAATAAAATAAAAATCATATTTTCTTCACATTATGTTCTTACTATTTTTTTAACAAAATACCCCTAAAAACATATGTTTATGAAATAATATTGATTTTTAAAGAATAAATCAACATATTCTACAAGTGTCTGTCACGTGCTCACCTTCAATTTTTTTTAATTTCTTTTATCTTTCTTTTTAAGTTTTTCTAGACCTCATTAGCTTGCAATAAGCATTTAAACAAGTATTATAAATATAAAAAATAACTTTAAAATAAAAATTAATTACTTTTTAATAACAATACATGATATAAGCCGAGGTTGGGAGTTTTTGGATTTTTCAGGACTCTTGGGTGTGATAAATCTCTTGATTTCATCAATATTCAACTACTAAAATATAATTAATTTAATTTCCAACAAATCAAGTAGGAATCATAGGAAAGGGATGAACAATTTTACATTAAGAAACGTAGGGTTTTTGCTCCCCTGATGTTTCTGTAAATTTTTACGTTAGTTTTTTTAATTTTATTTTAATGGGATTAACCTAGGAATATGAAAATACTTTCAAGGATAAAATTGTCATAAAAAATTTATTTCAATTGCAGGAATTTAAAAAGCACCTAAAAGCACCCCCTACTCAGCTTGGAGCTTTTGGCTTCTGGTAGCTTAATTTTAGAGAATCAAAAGCAAAAGCAGGATTTGCAAACATTACAAAATTACTTTTTTTTAGCTAAAAGCTCAAAAGTACTTTTGTTTAGAGTTTGCAAACACTCCCTAAGACAGATCTGGCAAAGATTGAGTCTCAAATCATGAACGCTCAAATCGGTCATATGAAAGGTTCTGCGCAAGCGGCTGTGGATGAATGTAGTAGAGACTTTCAAGAGATGAATGATGCTACCAACGCTAAGCTTCTAGCAATGCACGAATACTTCGATAAGCGTTTTAATCATGTTACAACTTCATTGTCTCAGATTGCCTCTCAAGTTAGTCTACTCACAGAACATTTTTTGAAGGCCGATGATGGCAATAAGGGGGAAGAGAAAAGAACAGGAGAGAAGAAAAGAGCCTCTAGTTCAAGAGCTCAAGATCCTCCTCCTCTGCCGAAGCGTCAACAATTATTTACTCTCTCTGCGTCAAGACTCCCATCTTGGATACCTGCTTATGGAGTAAGCGATTCTGCTGGAGCGCCTAGTAGAACGCTAAGAGAACCTCCACTAGCACTATATCCAAATCTACCAGTACCTTCTAGAGCACGCCTTGAACAGTTTGACATTCCTCTTCAAAGAGCGTCTATTCCAGAACCTACAGATCCAAGAATCTTAGCTGAAGACAGGCAGTTGACTAACTTCAACTGAACTTTCCGAATTTGCTTAAGGTATATGGGTATTGACCCGACTGAATGGGAAAGACACTTTGTAGCTTTCAAGAAGAGACAAAAGGAAGAAAATAAGCTCATAATCAACAAAGATCATGAAGCCATGATAACTTTGGAAGATAGCCTAACTGAAGCTATTCGAGTTGAAATGCCCAAGCGATACATAGTTAGACCAAGTCGTTAAGGCTTCTTGATTTGCATTATCTATATTCTTGTCTCTTATGTAATTTTTTGTTTAGTTGTAAAATGCTTGTAATCATTGACATATATAAAATGCATTTTTCAGCTGAAACAACTCGTTGAAGCGTAACTAACTTTAACTAACCTTATCTAACCAAAAGCTAACTTGTATTTTGGCTGTTTAACTCTTGAACTATAAAAGAGTAAGTATTGTCATCATCAGAAAGGAGGAAATTGTTAGGAATTTCATGTTAAATGTTTTTGATGATGACAATTAGGAGTTTATGTTAGACCCCAAAATATGTAAGTTTGATTTCAATAGAAATCTTGTATAGGTTTTGAAGCGTTAGATTTGTAATAGGCTTTATAGGCTTCATCCTGTTTTATTCTAGATTGTTAGGTTAAGTAGTCTTAGGCTAAGCGTCTGATGAATTTTGAGTGAGCTTATCAGTAGTTAAGTTTGAAGACTCAAGCGCCTGAAGTCTGAATGAAGATGAAGTTTCCAAGCGTCTAAATATCCATCTATAGAAAGCGTTACCTTTTTAGGCGGAAGCAAATTCAAGAATGGATAAGCGTCTATCAATGATGGATTTCACCTGAATTTATTTCCAAGTCCAAAAGGAGTTTAATGCAAATATTCTCGATGCATTAAATGCCAACGGACATTTAATTCAAATACATTAAATGCTGATAAGAGCATTAAATGTGATAAGCACTTTCAGACGTACGGAAAAGCCACCCTATTGGACTGCCAACTTTTCACAAACTGCAGCACCAACTTTTGTGCAGCTGATTTTCAGGAAAAAGGACAAAAGTTGTTCACTCGCGGAAGTGAGAGACACGCGCCTGTGCATGTGTCAATCGAACACCTTTTCCAAGAATGTCTATAAATAGGACTTCAACAACAAGCCAAAAACAACGATCAATTCCAAGCTACATTGCTGTTGCATTGAAGTCTCATTTCTTAAACTCTCAAAAAAGCCAGAATATTCAAGCAAACATTCTCCTTGCTTTTCTTCAATTCCTGAGACAGTCAACCAATATCTCAAACATTCTTTTCGAAGAAATCCACACTACTATTGAGATATTCACAAGTTGTTTGAACTTCATCAAAATCAAACAAACCGATTAGATAAACCCCATCCATGCCTCGCAATCTGTGTGAAGTCAAAGTTGGATGCTTGCATTATTTTTGGGTGAAAGAAGCAAGGGGATAGAAGTGATTTGGAGCAGAAATCTGTGTGATCAAGAAGCTCAAATCATCAACATCCATCTCTCCCTAACTTGTAGAAGGTTCTGTGTGATTCTTTGAGAACCATCTTAGTAGATTGCCTCCAAGTGTTCGAGGAGAAGAAGGACGTAGTTGGGATTACACCACCCAACGAACCTTACAAATATCTTGCTCTTTACTTTACAGTCATTCTTCATTTTATTATATCTTCGTATAAAACAGTTAAGTAAAACTCATGAGAACACTAAGCAACTAAAACTTTTTTCTTGTGACGATAAAGCTTTTTAAAAGGAGGACTCTAAAATTATTTCGTTGTTCTAACGCTGATTAAAGAACTGAACGCTTAAACCTATTTGGTTAAAGTATTCTAATCTTAAAGTCTAAGTTAACTTTCTTAAATAGTTTTCATCAGACGCTTGGCCTAAGCATCTATATTTGAAGTAAACGCTTAGTGAAGCGTCTACATTTCAAGCGTCCAAAATATTTTAATACGAATCTTTTGAAGTCGAAAAAAATTTCAAGGTCTACTCAACACCGCCCCCCTTCTAGACCCTTTCGTATACCACTTGGGACCAACATCTACTAAATTGAAAGAAAAAAGAACAAACAATGTTTATTTGGTAGATTGGGGTTCAACAATAGATAACAACCCTACATATTTTGTTACTAAGAGTCAAAATGAATTAGGTTGGTTATGGCATAAAAAAATGAAACACCTCTACTTTGAGGTAATCTCTCAGTTAATATAGCTAAATCTTGTAGAAGGATTACCTAAAGGTTCCTTTTAGAAAAGTCCGTTATATGATGCATGTCAAATGGGTAAACAAGTTAAATCATCTTTTAAGAAGAAACCTCATCTATCTACTTCTAGAATTCTTGAACTATTGCATTTATATCTGTTTGGTCCTATTCAAATCATGAGTGCTAGTGGTAAAAAGTATTCGCTAGTAATAGCTGATGATTTCTCACCGTTATACATGGGTAGAATTTTTAGCCTCCAAAGATGAAACTAGTGTCAAGCTCATAGTGCTAATTCGTCAATTACAAACGTTGAAAGATCTAAAGGTGACGAGGATTAGAAGAGATAGAGGAACTGAATTTACTATTGTTGAGAAGTTTTGTACAGATTTTGGAATACTTCATGAGTATTCTGCGCCTAGAACACCTCAACAAAATGGAGTGGCTGAGGGATGGAACAGAATGCCTAAACAAGCTGCTAGGACAATGTTAGCAGAGTCCAAGCTGTCTCGAAGGTTTTGGGCCGAAAGCAATCAATACCACTTTCTACACTCAGAACCAGTGTATGATCAACAAGCAACATGAAAGGACTCCATTTGAGTTGTGGAAGAGACGTAAGCCAAACTTTTCATATTTTCATGTATTTGGTTCAAAATGTTTCATTCATAATAATGGATCCCACAATCAAAAGACAGTTGATCCTAAAGCGGATGAGGGAATCTTTCTAGGCTATGCCAAGAGGTTTGGCATCCTAAATAAGATCAAATCGAAGGTTGAAGAATCCATTCATGTTGTGTTTGATGATGCTAACCAAGAATCGAGTAAGGTTAATATTGATGATGTAGGAATTGAAGATCGTGCCTAACTAGCATCACAAATCAATCTTGGTGATGATAGTGATGATGATGAGGATTAGGGGTGTAAACGAGCCGAGCTCGAGCCGAGCCTGGAGATTTTGCCAAGTTCGAGCTCGAGCCTGTACACACGAGCTCGAGCTTAAGCTTGAGCTCATCGAGCTGGACTTTGAAGAGCTCGAGCTCGCGAGCTCGAGCCTGGCTCGCGAGCCTGTTGGTAAATTATCAGAAAAAAAACTAAAGAAATACAGTAGATTGAAAAACTATTGAAAAATTAAATCTATTGATTCAAACATACATCTATTCTTGCAATTGAAAAATAAAATCAAAGCATCTCAAATGAAAAGAAATACAGCAGACAATTACTAGGGTGAACAAAGGTTTGGCGGCGATTTCGAGGCGGTTTTCGACGACGGAGGTGAGGGAGGCAGATGGAGGCGAGGCGCTGCAGCAGCTGAGTTACGGTTGATGGAGGTGACGGCGGCCGAAGACGGAGGTGACGGCGGCCGAAGACGGAGGTGACGGCGAACGGCGAAGGACGTGACGGAGGCCAAAGATGGCTGCTGCGTGACTGAGAAGAGGGGTTTCTTTCTTTCTTCTCCTGCTGTGACTTTTGAGTTTTGAAAGAGGTGAGAGTGAGATAGGGTTCTATTTTTGGTTAATTAAGTTTTATAGTTAATATTTAATATATATATATATATATAATTAATATTTATAATATAAAATAAATATATATAAAAATATGAAGAAGCTCGCGAGTCGGGCTCACGAGCTTTTTTAAGACATAAATAGGCTCGAGCTCGAGCTCGAGAAAAGCTCGAGCTTGTTAGGCTCGAGCTCGAGTCGAGCCAGCTCGCCAGGCTCGCGAGCCGGCTCAACTCAACTTACACCCCTAATGAGGATGATGAGATCCTTATGTCCAATTCTAAGGTTACTCGTGAGGTTATCAATGATGATATTGTAAGAAACGCTGATGATCATGAAGAGAATGATCATCAAGAGCAAATTGAAACTGTGAATGATGCAGCGACTACGCAATAGGAACAAACAATTGATAATTAAGAGTCTCTCAACACGTTCCAACCAGATCGAAAATGGCTTAGAGATCATCCACCAGAACTAGCAATTGGAGATATTGGAGCACCTGTAAGAAATAGGTCCACTACAATTAATGAGGCCATGTTCGCAAGTTTTCTATCTCAAATGGAACCAAAGAAAGTGGATGAAGTGCTTAGTAATTCAAATTGGGTAGAAGCTATGCAAGAGGAGCTTAACCAATTTAAGCGAAGTAAGGTTTGGACGCTAGTACCAAGAACAACTCACCAAGGAGTTATTGGGACTAGATAGGTTTTTAGGAACAAAATGGACGAAGATGGTATTGTTATAAGAAACAAAGCCAGATTAGTGTCTCAGGGTTATTGTCAAGAAGAGGGTATTGACTTTGATGAGACTTATGCCCCAACAGCCCGTCTTAAAGCAATTCAGATATTCCTAGCGTTTGCCGCATTCAACAAATTCACAGTGTATCAAATGGACGTGAAAAGTGCTTTCCTAAATGGTAAACTCCAAGAAGAGGCATATGTGGAGCAACCCCAAGGATTCATCAACAACCATGGCAAAGTATGGTCTACAAATTAGATAAGGCACTCTATGGCCTTAAACAAGCACCAAGAGCATGGTATGACACTCTCTTTATCTTCCTTATAGGTAAAGGCTTTTCAAAGGCAGCGTTGACACAACGTTATTTAAAATTACCCATAATGAAGATATTCTCTTAGTCTAAATTTATGTTGATGATATAATTTTTGGATCTACTAATAAGTGCTTGTGTGAGAAATTTTCAAAAATGATGCAAGATCAATTTGAAATGAGCATAATGGGTGAATTAACTTTCTTCTTAGGATTACAAGTTAAACAACTCCCTAATGGCATATTTATAAACCAAGCTAAATATACAAGATATATGAGTAAGAAATTTGGTATGGAAAATGCATCATCTTCAAAAGTTCCAATGAGCCAAACGTTTAAGTTAGATAAAGACGAAAGTGGGAAGAAGATTGATATCACTAACTATAGAGGTATCATTGGATCACTTCTTTATCTTACCGCTAGTGGACCTGATATTATGTTTTCGGTATGCATGTGTGCATGCTTTCAAGTTGATCCAAGAGAGTCACACCTAATTGCTACCAAGAGAATCCTTAAATACCTAAAAGACACACAAAATGTGGGCTTATGGTATCCAAGGAACTCTCCTTTTGAACTAATTGGTTATTCAGACGCAGATTTTGTAGGATGCAAAATAGATAGAAAAAGTACTAGTGATACATGTTAATTTTTAGGTGATAGATTGATTTCATGGCATAGTAAGAAACAATAGTCCATAATTTCGTCTACCGCTGAAGCTAAGTATGTAGCCGATGGAAGCTGTTGTGCATAAATCCTTTGGATGAGGCAACAACTTAGAGATTATGGAATCCTCTTAGGTCCTACTCCCATCCATTGTGATAACCAAAGTGCTTTAGCTATGACCCAAAACCCAGTCCTTCATTCTAAAACTAAACGCATTAACATTCGCTACCATTTCTTGCGTGACCATGTTCAAAAGAAAGATATCTCCATGCATTTTATTGGAACTGACAAACAAATGGCAAATATTTTCACAAAAGCGCTCAACGAACAATGTTTTCTCACTTTCAGAAAGTGAATTAGGTATGATTGATTTAAATGCTTAATCATGAAGCATCATACTTTTATAGGCATATAATTTAGGGGGAATCAACTATATTATAATGTCTAAAGTGTTTTTCAAATTGAAATGAATTATCAATTTTAGGGGAAACTTTAAAATTGTACTTATTCCAATCAGTAAGCGACTATGATAAAAATGACTTTAAAAATTTTATGCATTGATCATTAGCGTTTACTTTATGCATGACAAATTTGATCGCTAACAAAATAAAAAATATTCTTTCCAAGCAGTGATTAAATATTCTTTATTAAAGTAAGACTTTAGCGTTAAGTATATTCCCACTTTAACGCTAAGTAACTTTCTCTGAAAAATATGCATTATTTTCATCGCTAAAAGGTAGCATGTGGAAGTCCATAAGATAAGATTTGATAACTCCCCACACATCCATATCACATCAAACTAACGGTTATTGACCATTATCTCAAGTAGGTGGTTCAACTATTATACTTGTCTAGGTACGTGTCAGTGTACTAATAGGCGCGTGCACCTCAAGCTGAAAATTTTCAAAATCTTAAATATTTTTGAAAAAGTAACTACGGATTTCAAAATCCTATATTTACAGTAGTTAACCTAATTTATCACCTCATTTACATCCATCTTTATGATGAAACCAATCAAATTAAACGGTTTTCATTTCTAATAAACTGCATTTACACATGGCATTTATCAAAGCAATTGAGGAGTTACTTTTGCCATCTATTTAAACCCTTCGAATTTTTTACAGAAAAAAACTTTATCACTTTCATATCTACTTGCTGTAAAAGTTCATTTTCTCTCTAAGGCAAAAAGCTCTTTTTTCTTTCCTTCTTAACTGGGAATATCTGTTCAGTAACCAGAATTTTTCAATGAGAGAAATTCTTACTCTCATTGAAGAATCCGATTTGAAGAACCTTCTTACCTCTCATTCTCTTCTGCATGAGGATGAAGTGAAATTATTTTTAAAAAATGCTGTCATTTCTGCTAACGGCAACTCCATCACCTGTTTGTTTTCCTCTGCTGAAACCCCTTTTGTTCTTACTGCAAAACTACTTGCTGATCTTCTGAAACTGCCTTCTGATGGATGTGAAGTGGAAGAAGTGGGCATAAGAAATTTTACAAAGGTCTGGGAAACTATTCGCCGCGATGAAGGTGATGCGGCTTACAAGTCAAATTTCAAAAAGAATGACATGAAGGGCGAATATGTCATTCTGGTTGATATTTGTGCTAAGATGATCGAGTGCAGGAAAGGTTCTTTCGATAAGGTTTCAATCATGCAATTCAAGATGATGAGCGCAGTGTTGACCAAGCTGAAGGTCAATTGGGCGTTGTACGTATTCAATCGCTTCCAAGCAGCGATGCAAGATTCCGTTAATCACAAGCCTTATGGGATTTTGTTAAGTTTTATTTTGAGTGCTTGTGGATTTGCTACTTCCAAGGGATCCAAAGTGCCTGCTATGAAGTTTTATGGAAAGAAGATGATCGGTGAGTTGCTCCACCCTAAGCACCGCGGTGGTGCAGCAGTTCCAAAAGAGGAGCGTGAGCGTCTCCTAGCTGAAGACCTCGCTGAAGGTCAAGTTCGTGGTAATGATGAGGATAAAGCGACTTCCTCATCAGATGAGCCAGAAGAAGTTGTGGTCAAGAGACCAAAGAGAAAGGTTGTTGTGAAAGTTGTTGAGCATCCCAGCCAGCGAAGAAACAAGAGAAAGGTAAGAAAGAAAAGAAAGAGAAGAAGAAGGAAAAGTCTCCCTCCCCTATGCAGAAAACCCCTTCTCCACCTCCAGCGACTACCATTTTGCCCGAGACGAAAGAAGAAGCAGAAGCAGAAGAAGTGGAAGTGCCGCTTGCTCGTAAGCGCACTCCCTGGTCCACTCCCAAAAGTTCCACAAGCGCTCCAGTCGAACCAGCGCTTGGAGAATCTTCGAGTGTCCCTCCTCCTCCTCCACCTTCTGAACCAATCGCAGAGCCCATTGCTGATGCTCTCTCAATAGAATTAGCTAGCGATCGAGGTAAGTACTTATCTTAGACAACGTATATTATCCTTTCCTTGTGTTTTTCTTTTTAATGCTAGGATAAATTTTCTTTCAGCCTATAGAGAATATAACATCAAGTATGTCTTGAATACTTTAGAAGCATGTAATATTCCTATTCGTGCTGATCCCCTCACTTCCTTCCTCAATCTTGAAGACGATGAAGAAGTTACGGAGCCTGAGGCTATAGAAACAGAAGTTCCTATAGATCAAACGATTACTGTAGTTGAAGATAGTCCTCAGGGTAAGCGTTTATGTATGTTTATATCTCGAATTTCTACTTAGTGGAAATCTTTCGTGTTTCTCAAACACTTGCGTGCGTTAGCTCAAAATGCATAAGCCACTGATGCACCTCCACATTCAGAGACAGACATTGAGTTGGACGTTGATTTATCAACAGTGGTGGAAATCACTAGAGAATTAGACACTGTCCTTCCAGACGCTGAAATCTCACCAGCCCAAGAAGCGACTGTGGATGTTGAGCGGTCGACAGAAGTGGCCGAGATTATCCCCACACCAACTGGTCCTCCTCCTCAAGCGGTCAATTTCTTTCCCAGAGGCTATACTGAAGATTTGGAGTTTTATTACGCCTAGAGAGAAACGACGCTTAAGCAGTTGATTGACATCGAACTAAATTTTCTAACTACTCTTCACAATCCTGCTTTATCGGACGCTCAAAAGACGATCATATTTGAGAAACTTGCTAACACCGGAGTTATAACGATGAAGGAGATCATTGCTCGCTTAGAGTACCTGGAGACTACTCAGAAAGATCTGGCAGAGTTCGAGAACAAACGCTTTCAAGAAGTCAGCTGAAGCCTGGAACGTAATTATCCATTCCGCCGAACTCATGTCCAGATAAGGAATCCTCCCATGGGCGATTGGGAAAAGAATCCGGATGAAGAACAGCTGAACAAGATGGGTTATTCCCAAAGTTGTCCATTCAGCCGCCAACAAATCTTTCAAGAAGCTACTGCAATTATGGAAGGGAAAAGGTGCTACGCTTCAAGATCACCCTAACCCTATCAATTTTTGGATTAAAGATGAAGCCAGAGAGTTTCTCGCAAGAGTTTGGGTAGACAGTTTTGACATAGAGAAGGAGCGATTCAAGAAACTGTTTGAATCCAAGAAAGACAAGGAACTAGCAGAGAAACTGGGCAAACGCTGGATATTGGATACATCCAGATGGGCTGAGGATTTTGCGTTGCATTTCCACATGATTGATGAGATGATCAGGTATCCATTGTTTTTCAACTTTGGAATCGAGTATAAGCGTAGAGGATACACTTTGTTTTTGTTGCATAGGTGCGAGTCTCTAGTGGGTCCTATCAATGCTTTACCCTACTTTAGAAGAGGCATGGAAAGCTATATTAAAGAACAACTTACTCAAATCAGTCAAGGGGGCTTTCATCGGCGACTCCAGATTGATTTGAATGAAGAAGCTTCTACAAGCAAGCGTGATGCCCTTCCAGGCCCAAGAAAAGCCCATATGTAGTTGACGGATGATTTTGCTGAATTTCATAGAGGAAGACGAGCAATTGTTGAGAATGCTTAATTGCTGGATATCACTTTTAACCAATATTTCAATTTTAGTGAATTCCGTGGGTACAACTTGCACCCCGTCTTGTTTTGCGAACATAACATCCGTGTGGCCAAGTTCATTTCTCTCATCAGGCCAATGGATCAGGCGCTAGCCCAAGCGCTAGTGCCATTTTTGTTGGACTTCAAGAATCTTTACACCACTGGAGTAGAGTTCCAGGAAGATGCTGATCTAGTGTTGAGTTCTGAAGCGCACGATGACGCTTTGATGTTTATTCTGCGAACCTTTTATCAGATTCCAAGGCATGTTATGGAGGCAATTAGCCCACTTTGGGTTGTTCCGTTGAGAAGAGAAATTCCTGTGACGATCACAGAAGTAGAAGCGGTACTGGATCCTACTATTAAGGACGCTGAGAATGTATACGCTGATATTCAGATGGAAGATTCCCCCAAAGGTCTAGTAGTTGATACGCCCATTGCTGAACAGATTGTTCCGATTGAGGATACCACTCAATCTCTGGACTTAGCGATTGAAGAAGTACACACTGAAATGGCCGAGGAACCAGAAAAACCCATTCATCCGAGACAAATCTAAAGGAAAGGCTACCGTTTCAAGCTCTTATGGACTCATTTCGTCCCCAGAGCGTTCTTCTTCATCTGACTCAGATTTAGATAGTGATCAGGAGGTAAAAGACTTTAGACGAGCTGTTAGGAACTTGCTCAACACTATCGAGGGTTCCTGCTCCAAGATGTTAAATAATGATGATTTGTACATCAAGTTAGTCTCTAACACGCGAAGCCGTGATATAGAAAATGTTGCGACCAAGAGTACTCCCGCGGTACTGGATCGCATGGTTCCTTTGATCACTAGCCTCTCCGAGGAGTTCAATCGCTCCTTAGCACAGAATGCTTCAGCCGATAATGAGAGACATAATACTTCCAACTTTGTTAGTCATAGTATCGCTGAACAAGTTGCATTGTTGGTTGATGAAGTTAAATTGCTCATGAAGTCAAGAAGGGGGAACAGAAAAAAAAGCCTCAAGATTCCAAAGCCAAAGGAAATGCCTCAATGGAGCAAGTGTCCAAGACTGATAATAAGAATTGGCGCTCCATGTTTGAAGAGATAGTAAGCCTTAAGAAGATGCTCACAAAGAAGCGTAAGCGAAGATACTTCTGAGGCAGGCATAGGCTTCCGGATCTTGATGTAGAATTTTTGGAAGCCATGGGTTTTCATCCATACGTTGAACCCTTGCGGAGACCTTTAAACTGGAAATCTTCTAATGACTGAATGCAGGATATTTTTCATGATCTAATTAGGACGCTCGGGATCGCTCCAAGGGATTGGGTGGAAAGGTTATTAGAATTGAATCAAAGCGCTAAAAATAGAAGCGAGGACTACAATGAAGTCTATCATACAACAATGATAGACATCGACCGAGTCCTTCTGGATCTAGCGAACAAAATTTTCCAGGAAGAGGATTCCAAAAGGCGACATAGAAGATGATTTCCTGTTTTATCTATTTTTATGTTTATGTTGTCGTTTTTTTCTTTTTCAGTATAAATCATGTACGCTTTCAATTTTATATCTATGAATGAATGATTTATCACTGAAACATCTTGTTGAGGCTAATCTAACATTAGCTAACTTAACTAACTTTCTATCGCTAACTTATATTTTTTTTTGGGCTTTCCTTTGAAACTCTTAAACTATAAAAGAGTTATAAGAGTTAAAGTCTTGACCTCATCAAAAAGGGGGAAATTGTTAGGAAATTTCATGCTAGATGTTTTGATGATGACAAAAATAGGATTTTATGTTAGACCCCAAAAGAATGTAAGTTTATGCTTTCATAGAACATTTGTATAAGCGTTTGAAAGTTTGTTAATTTGGTAGACTTGTAATTTTTATCTTTGTACATTTTAGACTAAGTATTTGATACCGAGTCGCTGATAGAATTCTAGGTGAGTCTATCAAAAATAAAGTTGAAGATCAGCGTCTGAAGTCAAGTGAAGATGGAGATTTGTTCTTAGCGTCTGTCAAACGCTAAAGGACTGTTTCAAGATTGTTGAATCAAACGCTCAAATTACTCAAGCAATCAAGGATCAGATTTACCTGAAATAAATTCTCAAGTCATGAAGGACTTAAAGGCAATCATCAATGGACATTTATTTCCAACGGAAAATAAATTCAAAATGCATTAAATGCCGGATAAGTGCATTAAATGTGATAAGCTATTATGACTTGTGGACAAGTCACCTTTTGACTAGACTGTCAGGATTCAGAGTTCAATGTCTGCTCTTGTCCAATCGGTAACAACATAATTTCAGGAATGTCAGAAAAGGGACTGTTTAACGCGCTGCGTGAGAGACACGCGCCTGCATGTGTCAAACGGAAAAATCTCAAGCAATCTCTATAAATAGTACACTCCAGCAAAACCTTAAAAACACACATACATGTACAAGAAAAGGTCAAAATTTTACTAAAATTATTTGAGAGAAAAGCTTATAAACTCCATAGCCAAAATCGTTCAAGCTTTTCATACACATTCCAAAGACAGTCAAAGATATCTCATAGAAGAACCCTATACTCTTATTGAGATATTCCAAGTTGTTTGAACTTTCTAAAATCAAACAAACCTTTGACAAAACCCTTAACCTCTTTCATCTGAGTGAGAAAGTTGTTGATTCTACAAACAACATTTCTGTGTGAGAGAAGCTTGTTGAAGAAGGTCTTCATTGGAGCTGAAGTCTGTGTGATCAAGGAGCTCAAAATCATCTTCCCTTTCATCTATTTTGTAGAAGCCTCTGTGTGATCCTTCGATAATCAATCTAGTGAATTCCTCCGAGTGTAAAGGAGAATAAGGACGTAGCTGGGATCACATAACCCAGTGAACCTTACAATATCTAGTGTTATTTACTGCTTTATTGCTTTGCTTTACATTTTCATATTATATCTTTGAAAAGGCATTAAAACGGCTAAGCGACTATTTGGTTAAAGAGAACGCTAAGCTTTAAAATCATTTCCGTTGTGTTAACCCTGATTAAGCAATTAAGACATTACCCTACTTTGGTAATTGTTGAAATCGCTAAGTCTAAGTTACCTTATCTTAAGCGCCTGACCTAGCGCTCAGCTTACCAAGCGTTCAAACTCTTCATAAGTAATACGAATTTTTAAAAGTCGAAAAAGACTTCAGGGTCTATTCAACACACCCCACCCCTTCTAGACCCTTTCGTATGGTACTTGGGACCATCATTATAAGTTCCAAAACATCTTTTAATATGCAAGACCTTATAAGATGTTTTAAACAAGGTTATTCAATCACCCTCTTACAATAATCATAAAAAGTGAATAAATTACTTATCTATTCTAGCTCAGCTGCATAAAGACAATTACTTTTCTGAAGTCTTGTTTTATTCTTTTGTCCTCACTATCTTGATTTTTGGATTTGATAATGTTTCCACAATTTTTTATTGAACTACAGCGAAAGAATGGCTGTAAGAGTGGAATGATGGAAGAATTGCATCAAAACTTACATAATAACACTACTCCTGATAATGTTATAATCTGTCATGTATTCAGAAATTATGAGATTTTTAGACCAAAACAAACTACTACAAAAAAAGCCTATTACAACGGTTTTTTTGGACCTATGATAGCGATTTTAAACCACTGTAATAGGCCACGCTGTAATATGGTTTAGGCCTATTACAGCAGTTAAAAACCGTTGTAATAGGTCCCATATTACAGCGGTTCAATAAAAAAGCGATGTACCCTATTGCAGCGGTTCCAGACTGAACCGCTGTAATAGGATTTTTTTTTAATAAAATTTTGAACCCTATTACAACGATTCACTCTGGAACAGTTGTTTCGAATTTTTTTTAGTTTTTTTATTTTATTTTTGAACCCTATTACAACGGTTCAGACTAGAACCGCTGTAATAGGGTCTCAGATTTTTATTTTTTTTCAATTTTGCACCCTATTATAGTAATACTCCTGTACAGTAATATTCAATAAACCAACCCAACAAATTCCAGCTGCACAGCAATAAAACATATTCAACATAAACAACAAAAACCCCAAACTTCAATATTACCAATTATTTCCTCCAACAACAAAATTTTATAATCTCCAACAAATGATCACGTGTTAATTTACAATCAACTCATTAAATTACTCAAAATTTAAATACAATAAATCAAATCACAATTTACAACAAGTTACAATGTACAAAAAATACATTACCTAATTTCTAAAGAGCTGCTAAGAAAATGTAACGTGCCACTTCGCAACATACTTCATCAATTTGCTCTTGAGTATAGAAGGATTGAGAATCATGAAAGTACTATAAGATATATATAGAGATTAATTGCAAACTCAAATGATGTTTCAATTACCTACCAAAGGTTTAATAACTTCAAAAGGGATAGAAATTAAATATATATAAGGATTATGCATACCACTGTTGGGATTATAGATTGTCCGTGGCTAATAACCTCTTTCATGAATCTCATAATGAAGTAGCCACAATCCACCTTGTTTGTCTGCTGAGGCACTACAAAAGTAATCAAAGTTACGTTGTATTAGAACACTAACTTCTATACGAATATATAATCTATTGAAACTAGAAAACGCTAACCTTTATTTTAATCCAATGACAGGCCTTGTTTTTGGATTTCTTGGAATGGTTGTTGCGTTTTGCACGAAATATGTGCACAGCCCTATAAAAAAATATAATAAACAAGGAAATATGTCAAAAACAAGCAATTATGTGAAATAAGGAAGAAATATACACTTTAAAAAAATATTAAATATAATGGATACATTGATTGAACAAAAAACTTACTGATTAATTTTTTGTGTCATCTCATCTCAGTAATCCGGCTTACCATGCAAAGAATCCAGATAGTAAACGACCTCTTGAAATGGATCAATTGTACGCAACGCCCAATGTCCCCTAAAAAGCATTCAAAAGATAAGTTCAAAATTTGTGTTGCGTAACTAGTTTTACAAATTAAAGTTGAGTCTTTAGTAGCTCACCCGGTGTTGTAAGGTACAAGAAATAACTTATTCATTTGTGCACTCTGTATCATAGCACGTGCTATGTACTGCACTTGTTGAATTTGCATCCTTTTACCGCAGATATGGAACATGGGCTAAGGAACCCGAAACTTGCTTCTTTCCCTTCGGGGATCACGTACTTAACCCACGAACACCTAAATTGAGCATAAAAAATGAATTTCGAGTAATGAAAATAATCGTAGTTCAGATGCAATAAAATAATTAAAAAACTTACTTTATGTACGCTGTAATGAGAGAGGCTTCTATCTCTTCTTGACGCAGAAGGTGACAAATCTCCTCCTTCCCAATATACTCTGGGAATGCAAAATTCATAATTCTTTCCTCGATGTCTATAGGGATCTAGTCATTAATAGACATCATCTTCGTGTACTTTCCCAGAAATAAAAGGTCATTAGGGAGTCCATCTAGTACAAGGTCTGCACATCTGTCACCTTCACGTGCAGGTTTGGCCACTGGAGATTTTGGTTTGACAGCTGATTGCTTTGACGTCCCTGATTTTTGGTTTTAAGATGATTTGGATGGTCCAAGAGACTATTTAAGCAAAGAAAATAAAACATGAATGTTACACACCAAAGTATATTTAGTAACCTTAAACAATTGTTATAATTTATTAATGACTAGCTATTAATTATATACCGGTGCATCAGTGACAATGACAAGACCCACTGGCCAAGCAACAAAGGTACGCAGAGCACTAGAAATGATGAGCAC
This sequence comes from Buddleja alternifolia, assembly GCA_019426215.1. Classification (NCBI taxonomy): domain Eukaryota; kingdom Viridiplantae; phylum Streptophyta; class Magnoliopsida; order Lamiales; family Scrophulariaceae; genus Buddleja; species Buddleja alternifolia. Next base: position 21,799,577 of record CM033399.1, on the reverse strand, counting down.
TTCATCATTGAGAGGGACGGGTAGGGGTGTATCCGCCTCAACTGCAGTGTCAATGCGCACTTTCACAAAGTTAGTGGCTAATGGATGGTTGTGAAGTATTCTATCAATCACCACTCGATTGTACATCTATCCTTTAGCCACCACACGATATGACGGTGATGAAAGTGCTAATTGACATGGAGCGATAACCTACATATATATACATATACAACATTATATTAGAAAGTTTTGTGTGATTCACAGAAATAGAGAGTTGTAAGTTACATGATCAATAAACAAGTTCAAATCATTACCTCAGGAAGCATCTTAACTGGTTCTGGGCAACTATCTTTCAAAGAAATCACTTCATCTTCATGTGGCTGACGCGAGTTAGGTGCTTCCAAATCATCAATCCAGCGCTGCATGACAAGCATAGTTTTGGCAAGGTTCTGCACCATGTTTCTCAAGCTTTCCATCTCCATTTCTTTAGAAGGCTTTGGATCCGTAAAGTAGTCTCTTTGGGAGACCCCAAAGCCAACACCCCTAACGCGACCCGGATGCTCCTTTTTAAGAGCTTTAGCTTATAGATCATCTCGACTCTTCTCATTTCCACTATGGCTAGTACTCTCTTGTGAAATGTTCTCCTGTAATAATACATTTAAAAAAAAAAAATAGTGAACTTTGTTCTTTCAATAGTATTTCAAAACAAACATACAACACATTATAGAGAGCTAAAATTGCAAATAACTCACCATTTTATTCACTACTCTTCTAACATTGTCATTATCAATTTCATTTGTTTTATAGGAACGCGCAATCCTCCACACGAGTGCTCGTGTCACCTCTGTACAATCAGACCCCGCATCCCTTCTTCTATTCATCTATATTTTGATTAAAAAATATATATTATTAACAAGGAATTAAAAAAAATATCTCCTGTAAGGATTCACAACTAAATGAATTATGTACCTCAATTTGCTCCACAAGAGCATGTCCAAGACGTGATCTCCGGTAAGGATATTCAGGTTCTTTTCCTCTTTCCTGATTTCCCTACTTAGTTTCTGTTTATTACATAATCAAATTATTAGTTAAATATAAACGCAATAACCAACAAATGAAACCACAAATTAAAATGACTAGCTACCTGAAACTCTTCACTTAGGCGAAGATCTACAAATGCAGTCCAATCGGCTTGAGGTATCTCATATTGTGAGGGTGGGTTGTAATTAATGTTTCCATCATCATCTTGCACCCACTCTCTACTGAAGTAGCTCCTGAAGTTACGTTCTAGCTTCCCAGCTTCTGCTAGTACGTTCTTTTGTCTACTTTCTTCAATATCAAATGCCAACTACAAAAAACAAACAACAACGTATATATGAAATTATAATTTTGAGAAAATTAAATCAACAAAAAATACATTAACACATAGAAATATGATAATATCCAAATTACCTTTGTTTCATCCCAAATGTTTCTTTTTATTGGTGACGGGACTTTTCGCCAATCACTGATGGTAATCGGCACCTTCTGCCGAGCCAAGACTCCTATATAACCAACAAATATTGATTTGTTTGGGTCAACTGTTTGGCCTCTGTCATTTCAGCAGACAGGTAGCCTTATGCCTTTACTTCTGACATTGATAACTTTTTTCATAGCCTTGACACCTCTCCGTATCTCATTTTCATGACGGCTATCTGATCCATATACATCATCCTCAGGAAAACTACCAGCAAGATCTGAAGCCATTGACTTACTAAAGCCTAAAAATACAAAAGTTAGATTCATATAAATTTGGCAGATTCATTTGGCAATAATAATTTTAAAATAGAAGTAATAAATACAAAAGTTAGGTTCATTCCCATTATTCTAGAAAAAATTTGGCAGAGTAACGGCGCAAAAATTTGTACCAAGTTCTCGACTTAAGCTTCCCCCAACCTTGCAACCACATCAAACCCAACAAACCCAGCAATTACAAATATTGATCACCAGTTGGATCAAGTATATCACATAAAACTACAAATAAAGCATCATTTTATAAATATTGATCACCAGTTGGATCACATAAAGAATCATATTTCCAGTAACTACAAATACTGATCACCAGTTGGATCACATAAATCACATAAAACTACAAATAAAGCATCATATTTTCAACAACTAAGTATAAATATAGATCACCAATTGGATCAATGTACCCTAAACCACAAAATAACCACAATTTAATCCCAAATTAAACGTAATTAACACCCGGCTAACCCAAATTAACACTAAATTCAGTCAAGTCTCTATTTCCCTTAAATTTTCCACAAAAATAGGCAAATCTCTAGAATATACACTAACATACATACACCCACACATACACAAATATACATACACTCACACATACACAGATACACAAATATATATACACCCACACATACACAAATATATATACATACACCCATATATACACAAATATACATACATCCACACATACACAAATATATATACATACACCCACACATACACAAATATATATACATACACCCACATATACACAAATATACATACACCACACATACACATATATACATACACAAATATTTATCTAACTCAAACTTTATACTCTATATGTGTGTATACATATTTATCTAAAAAAATTACCCACTAAATGGTGATGGTGGTGGCGGCGGAGGCGGTGCTTATATATATATATATAGAGAGAGAGAGAGAGAGATACCGAAATCGGAGGTGGACGGCGGCGTGTGAGAGAGAGACCGTGTAGAGAGAGAGAGAGAGAAAGCGAGAGAGAGAGAGAGAGAGAGATGGTGGTGGTGGAGGCGGTCGGTGGTGGTGGTGGTGTTAGAGAGAGAGAGAGTTGAATATATTTGGGGCAAATTTTTTTTTGGGGGGGGGGAGGCGGCGGGTGACCGCCTGGTGTACGAGACCGAGATAGACGGTTGAATATATTTGGGGCATTTTTTTTTTGTTACAGCGGTTCGACCGCCTATTGTATGAACCGCTGTAATAGGCGGTTTTTTTATTTTTTTAAATTATGTTACAGCAGTTCGACCGCCTATTGTACGAACCGCTGTAATAGGCGGTTTTTTTATTTTTTTTAAATTATGTTACAGCGGTTCGAGATCAAACCGCTGTCAGAACCTGTTACAGCGGTTCGCCCCGAACCGCTGTAATAGGCCCATTTTTTTATATTTATTATTTTTTAACGGACATATTACAGCGGTTCGTCTCTGAACCGCTGTAATATGTCTTGATACAGCGGTTCATAGGAGAACCGATGTAATAGGTCCGAATCGAGGAGCCCTATTACAGCGGTTTTGCCAAAACCGCTGTAATAGGTACCTCTGTTCAGCGGTTTTACCAAAACCGCTGTAATAGGTGCGCTGTAATAGTGTATTTTTATAGTAGTGACATCAGAAAAAAATGATCCATTTTTGTGATTTGACTCCAAATCTTTGTTTATAGAAATTTATCAGACCCATTTTTGTAGGCACTCATTGACTATCTCAAAGCTGATTTTGATATTGATGTCTAATTACGAAAGAGCGTCTACTTAGTTATGATCGTGCAATCTAAAATGAACCAAATTTTAGGAGAGATCAAAAGGATGGACTACTACAGGATCTTGGATACTTAGTTTCATGTTGCCAATAATTATCTAGCACCAAATCAATAGCTTCTGGTTCATTATCAGTTGTCTGACCAACTTCCTTCTCCTGATCAACATAATTCTTCTGATCAGTGCCATTCTCAAGATTAGTCGGTTGCTCACTACTAGTGATGATATTTGGCACTTTTATTTGGTTTCATTTCGGCATTTTATTATAAATGTTATGAAGATAGATATTTTTATATTTGGATATGCATTGATGTAGTTCACTTAAACGTTTGGGATATTGTGATCGATATTTTATATTAATGCAATCGCCCTAGATTTTTATTTCTCTGATTTACTTGAATATGTATTATTATTAATCAGTTAATTAGGTACATTTGGAAATAAATATAATTTAATTTCTCAAGAAATTATTTGAAATATTAGCAACGAATTAGCAATAAAAGTTTTTGTTGCTAATTATTGAATAATCAAATATAGCAGTGAACATATTATTTACTTAATAATATTATCTCAATATTTTGAAATATATTAGCATCGAATTTTGCAAGTTTTGTTGGTGAATTTCATTGTTAACTTAGCGAGGAGAAACCCCATTGCTGACATTAGCAAGGTAATTATCTCGTTCCTGTTCAGCAACGTAATATTGCCTCGGTGAATTATGTTGTTAGATTAGCAGCGTAAAATTGCTCATTTCTAAGATTAGTGATGATTGATATAGCTATGCGATCATTTACATTGCTGAGTCCATTGCAAACATAAATTAGTAACAAAAATTTCCATTTAGCTTGGTATTTACCTCCTTGCTATTGGGATGCTTTCTTGTAGTGTATGGGTAAAGCCAATGCTTCCTCTGTTATGTCATCCTCTTCGGTAACTCCAGACGGTACAATTAAGGCCCAAATCTTGCAACCATCCTTACAAATTTCGGTTGGTCATGCCAAAATAATTTATACTCTTCACCCTATTTAATTATAAACAAAATTAGAGTACTAATTATCAAGAAAATCGGAGAATTGAAGTAACACATTTTACTTCAAATATTTTTGTGGAGAGCCTCGCAAGCACCACCAGGATTAAGTAGGACATGAGAGTTTTTTAAACAGCACAAAAAGATTGCTTGCACCTACAGACAATGCATTGTACAACTTCAGATAGTCGGGGAAAAAACAATGGAACCATGACCTTCTTCACCCTCAGGAACTCTTCAACCAAGAGAACAAGTTTTAAACCGATAAGCATGTGATAACCTACTAACAAAACTGGGCCTTCATTTGAACACCACCTAAGCCCTTCACTATCTCTCTATCTTCTCACGTGGATAGCATTACGGGACCCACATAATTGCAAAACCATCTATACCTAATTACAACTCAATATCAGTCTAGATAAATCATGTACCCGGACCAATTTCATTGGAGAAGTTTGACCAAATACAGAGTCCTAGATAAGAGTTGAAAAAGTGAAAATTTGGCGTATATTTTACATTGTTGCGTTAAATACTTTACGAAATATTGGCTTAGAGTTGGTGGTTTCACATCATTAATTTTAGGCAAAATATTTTTTTTTCTTTTCTTTATTTTGGGGAGGGGATGGGATTTTAGGAAAAACGTCACGTGTTTTATGCTAGTAAATATAAAAAGTCTCAAACAAATAAATTTGTGTACATATGAAAATACATGTGGCATCTAGAGTGATAGTTGGCAAATATTTTTCCAATAGTAATAGGTTGGATTATTTTTATTAAGAGTAATATTTTGGAAAAAACACTCAAATCAAGCATGTTTTTAACTATATCCTTCACTTGAGAATCATGCACATAAGTATTTTTCTGAATCACTAGGAACCATTATACAAGTTATGATACAATAAAAAAATGTGTGCATATCAATGATACAACACCTACAACAAAAAATGATACAACAATTTTGTTACAACACCTACAACAAACTAATGTATGCCTTCTATCCTTTCTTTCACCACCTTTGACACGTCAATAAAGTAACTTAATTAACTTTCCGCCGACGACTTTACTATATCAAGTTTGAACATTTCTCACTACATCGTTATTTTGGCTCGTTATATTGTATTTTCTACCATTGTTAAATGTTTTGCATGCAAAACCAAGTCCCATTCTTTACAAATCCCTATCAAAGAATACAACCCCCCCCCCCCTCCTTTTTTTTTAAAAAAAAAAGATTATTAGATGCTACTCACTTGAGTGCAACTCACCCATTCATTACAAATCCCTATCAAAGAATACAACCCCCCCCCCCCCCCCCTTTTTTTTAAAAAAAAAGATTATTAGATGCTACTCACTTGAGTGCAACTCATTTGATGCTACTCAGGTAGGATTTTGAGTTGTTGTAATATCAACATATCATTTTATAACACTAGTATAAAGCACTTCCAATAACTCACAAGCTTCTTTGTATACCACAAAGATATACATTTGAAACTTCCCAGGTTGTGTTTGAATTAATGGATTTAGATTTGGAGAAAGGATGTCAAACAACTCAAAATTGGAATCCTTTGAAATTCACTATATTGATTGGAAAAATAACTCAAAATGATTTTCGAAATATTTGAAATTCATTTTAACTTGAAATTATTCAAGCAAACTCAATGAGTTATTTGATCATTTCGAAATCCATGCCTTTCAAATCTTGCAATTCAAAGACATCATCAAGGACTAGTGAGATCCATAGGAACACAAACGGTTCGGTAAAAGATCCATCGATAACATTTCTATAATGATCTTTGTTACTTTTTAAAGAAGGTACTATATTTACTTTCGAACATGCAATCTTATTTGCAAACATAGTTCTCTTGCTTTTTCTCTGTCGTTCAACATCTCTACTTTTTATTTTGTATTAAATGTCTTTCCAAATAGGCAATACAAGTGGCTTGGAATCTTTGGTAGAAGTCCCGGGAGAAATAAAAGTGGATTTTCAATCTCGCCACTCATTCCAAGCCTACGACCAAAAGTGAAGCTTCAATGTCAAGGGGCTTATAAAAAATTGCATTCTATTAAAAAAAACTGAGTCACTAATAAATATTATTGGTATTGTTGGTTACCTCACATTAAATGATTCATACTTTTCATTATCGCTTCTTATTCAGTCACTCCAGGTAGGAACTTTCATTAGGTCATTATAGTCCAAAACTAACTGGCAGTAAAATTAAGAATGTAAGACACCCATAAGAGTAAGAGCAAAAACTTTTAGTCAAATTTTAGTAGATTATTTTTATGTACATAAAATTTCATTAGTGTTCTAGTGAGCCTATGAGTTCCTTGGAATGTATTATAAGATGTGTGAGAGCTTACAAGATAGAAAGTATTTGATAAAAAAATAGAATAAGATCTTATAAACTCCTAAAATATGATGTTATGACCTCATCAACTCCTACAAGATAAGTTAGATTCCTAACTTATATTTTGAACATCATAACGAACTATTGTTTTATACTATCTTCATTACAACATTGCATTTAATAGCATCGAATAAGCTACATGGTCATATTTTTTCAAAAAGCATTAAGAATTTATGTTTTAATTAATTCCAATATCTTATAAGTTCCAAAAACATCTTTTAATATGCAAGACCTTATAAGATGTTTCAAACAAGCTTATTCAATCTCTGTCTTATAGTGTAAATAACATGTGAATAAATTACTTTTTTATGATAACTCAGCTCCATAAAGGCAATTCACTAATCAGCCATCATATATTGGATAAAGCCAACACTACATCTGCTTTGTCATTCTCTTTGATAACTCCAGGATGTACAATTAAGGCCCTATATCTAACAATCATCCTTACAAATTATGGCTGATCATTCCAAAATAATTTATACTTTTCACCTTGATTACGATTAAACAAAATTTTAGTACTAATAATCAAGAAAATCGAAGATTTGAAGTGAGATATTTTGCTTCAAATTCTTCTATGCAGAGCCTCGCGAGCACCACCAGGATAAAGTAGGACATGAGATTTTCTTTGAACAACTTGAAAAGATTTCTTGCACCTATGGGAAAAGCACCGTACATCTTCAAATATTCGGGGAATGAAAACGCCTTGTTTTTAGCTTCGATAAGAGGTGAAAAAATGATGGATGTGCTATACCACAAACCATGTACTTTTTCACTCAGGAATTCTTCAACTAAGGGAGCAAGTTTTAAACCCATATGTTGGGTTTTTACATAAAAAACGCAGCGAAAATTTAAATCCCACGGTGGCTCATCTTCGATTTCATGTATTCAAATCATGGTTTAGAAAAAGTGTACCTTTCTTCGCGTAATTGAATTTCTGAACCAGCTTTGTGATCCTCTTTTGAACAGCAAAACGGCTACTGTCTCTAAATCACCACGCCGGAATTGAAGCAAAAAGTTCTTCCTTTTTCTTCCCTTGAAGACAGCTAGAGAGAGAGAGAGAGGTGGAAGACTTTGACTTGGAGAGAAAGATAATGAATTAGGCTAGGGTTAATATTCACTAAGTAATATATTTGTACTACACAAGAAAATAACCTAACTAAGCCAAGTTGGGCGTTTTTAATGCGCTCCGGGATTAGTCCAATTGTGGTTTTATTTTAATTATTTATTTAATGAATATTATTTATCCAATAAATAAATCAATTAAATAACTAATTAATCCACGTTAACTCTATAATTAATTCCATAAAGAAGTTAATTAACACATTAACTTAATTAATTAATAAAATCATCTGATAATTAATTAATTAATTGCGATATCTAATACCAAAAAATTTCTCAAGTCTTATTCCATAATTTTTCCTTTGCAATTCCTTTAAGCGCGGCTCTTTAGGTTCGTCTCAAAAGAAAATTGGGAGGAAACCAAAAGGATGTGGGTAACACCTAGCCAATCTCGTGGCCTACATCGTATTCCAATTGAGAACGAATGAATAGGATCATTCAAAACCTTTCATATTGTGAATACCGTACGAGTATAAACCCTTTATTCATATATCCCAGTCAAGTGAGAGTCATGGTTCAGTCAAACTCACAGAACTTGACCATATGCTTAGCTCATAATGAATCGAGGTCAATGAGTGTTGGGTCCCGAGTTGCATAAGAAAGGGTCTCGAAGGGGGGTTCTGAATAGACTCTGAAGTCTTTTTATGACTTCAAAAATATTTCAAATTAAAATACGTTTTGTATGCTTGAAATGTAGATGCTTGACTGAGCGTTTACTTGAATATGTAGATGCTTTGGCTGAGCGTCTACTTGAATATGTAGACGCTTTAGACAAAGTGTCTACATATTCAAGTAAACGCTGAGTCAAGCGTCTACATTTCAAGCGTCCAAAACATATTTTAATACGAAATATTTTTCAAGTCATAAAAAGACTTCAGGGTCTATTCAAAACCCCCCTTCTAGACCCTTTCGTATGCAATTCGGGACCCAACAAGTGGTATCAGAGCGGTTGAATTTGAAATTTTAAATTTCCGAGCATAACTGCTTGTTCAGATCCCTTTTAAAATTTAGTTGGTTTAAAAAAAATTATGGCATTTGCAAGAGTACCCAAGTTGACCGAGTCAAACTATGACTCATGGAAGGTCAAAGCGTTTACCTATTTGTGTTCGTGTGATGATGAAATGTGTGATATCATTTCAGATGGGCCAATCCAAATTCTTAAAGTCATCACCAGAGCTCCTGGAGCTACAGAGGCAACACCTGATGGCTATGTAGAGAAGCCTAAGCATGAATGGTCGCCAGATAAGCGTCGAAGAGCGAATTTGGACAATGTTGGTGGGAACGCTCTATATACAACCATAGGTGATAATGACAACTTATTCAATAAGGTCAAGTCGTGCTCTACGACTAAGGAAATATGGGATAAGTTGGCTATAATATGTGGTGGCTCAGCACAAATCAAGGAAAACAAGCTTTCTATTGCCATGCAAAGATTTGAGCATTTCAAAATGCAATCCAACGAGATGCTAGAACAATTGGACGCAAGGTTCACTTTGCTCATTACAGAGTTAGCGTCACTGGATAAAGAACTGACCAACAAGGAAATGGTCAATAAGATATTCAGAAGTCTTCCAAGAAAGTATTTGATAAAGACTGTTGCCATGAGAGAATCACAGATGTTGGAGAGTCTAACTCCAGAGCATGTGTTTTCGGAGCTAAGGGCTTTTAAATTCGAATTGGGTGCAGTCAGCGACATGTCGACTTCAGCGACTGCTTCCGGAGCTCTAATAGCTACTACCAAAAACAAGGAAAAATCAGTAAGTGAGGTGGAAGCGACAGAATCGAGTGAGGAAAAGGAAATGGCTTTATTGGTCAAGAAATTCAAGAACTTTCTAAGATATGAAAAGAGAAATCCTATTCCATCATTCCAGAACGAGGTATAAATGATTTAAACGCTTAATCATTATGCATCATATTTTCATTAGACATATAATGTAGGGGGAATTCACTTTATTATATTATCTAAAAGTGTTTTTCAAAAGTGTTACAAGTTATCAAATTTAGGGGGAACCTTAAAATTGTACTTGAACATATCTGTAAGCGTCAATGATCAAAAACTATTTTCATATGCATAATCATCAACGCTTAGCATTTTTTTGCATGATATGTGTTAGATGCTCTAACATAAAAATAATTTAATTTCAAGCGTCAACATAAATATTACAACAAGTGGTTGAACATTTCCCTTCAACACTTGATAGAAACTTTTATAAAATGATGCATAACTTTTAAAAGAAAACTTGAGGCGAGACATAGAGCTAGTTGTTGATTTATCAACAAGTGGTATCAACAGTGGTGGAAATCGCTAGAGAATTATACATTGTCCTTCTAGATGTGGATGTGATTGTGGACGCTGAGTGGTCGAGAGAAGTGGCCGAGTTTTTCCCCACACCAACTGATTCTCCTTCTCAAGCGTCAGAGTTTCTCTAAATTGCTATCTTCCCTTGATGATGCCAAGAAGGGGGAAGAAGAGAAACAAAAGCAGTTTAAGGAAGAAGAGAAAGAAAAGGTAGGTATTCATCATTTCAGTATAAATCATTTACGCTTTCAATTCTATATATATGAATAAATGATTTATTGGTTAAACATTTAGTTGAAGCTAATCTAATATTAGCTAACTTATCTAACTTTCTAAACACTGACTTATATTTATTTTGGGCTTTTCTTGGAACTCTTAATCTATAAAAGAGTTATAAGAGTTAAGGTCTTGACATCATCAAAAAGGGGAAAATTGTTAGGAAATTTCATGTTAGATGTTTTGATGATGACAAGATAGGATTTTATGTTAGACCCCAAAAAGAATGTAAATTTATGTTTTCATAGAACTATTATATAAGCGTTTGAATGTTTGTTATTTTATTAGGCTTGTAATTTTTATCTTTGTAGATTTTAGACTAAGAATTAGATACCGAGTCGCTAATAGAATTCTAGGTGAGTCTATTAGAGATGAAGTTGAAGATCAGCGTCTGATGTCAAGTGAAGATGAAGATTTGTTTTAAGCGTCTGTCAAACGCTTAAAGACTATTTCAGGATTCATGAATCAAGCGTTCAAGATACTGTCGTTAGCGCCTAGCTAACACTAAAGGACTGTTCCAGGAGTGCTGAACCAAGAGCTCAAATCACTCAAGCGATTGAAGATCAGATTCACCTGAAATATATTCTCAAGTCATGGAGGACTCTAATGCAATCCAACAAACATTTATTTCCAACGGAAAATAAATTCAAAACGCATTAAATGCTTGAAAGTGCATTAAATGTGAAAAGGCATTATGACTTGTGGACAAGCCACCTTTTGACTAGACTGTCAGCTATTCAGAGTTCAAGTCTGCTCTTATCCAATCGGAATCAGCAGAAATTAAGGAATGTCAAAAAGGGACTATTTGACGCGCTGCGTGAGAGACACGCGCCTGCATGTGTCCAACGGACAAATCCCAAGTATCTCTATAAATAGTACCCTCCAGCAAAACCTTTAAAGAAGAAAAAAAAAAGACCAAGACTACACACTCATATACACTAGAAAAGGTCCAAACTTTGCTGATATTATTTGAGAGAAAAGCTTAGAAACTCCATAGCCAAAATCCTTCAAACTTCTTAAATACATTCCAAAGACAGTCACAGATATCTCAAACATCTTCAAAGAAGAACCCTAAACTCCTATTGAGATATCCCAAGTTGTTTGAACTTCCTAACATCAAACAAACCCGTGACAAAACCCTCAACACCTTTCATCTGAGTGAGAAAGTTTGTTGATTCACAAGTAGTATTTTTGTGTAAAAGAAGCTTCTTGAAGAAGGTCTTTATTGGAGCTAAAATCTGTGTGATCAAGGAGCTCAAGATCGTCTTCCGAGGATAGAAGTGTCTTGTAGCAGAAATCTGTGTGACCAAGGAGCTCAAGCCATCGACATCCTTTGTTCCCTATTTTGTAGAAGTCTCTGTGTGACTCTTCAAGAATCAATTTAGTGGATTGCCTCCAAGTGTTCGAGGAGAAGAAGGACGTAGCTGGGATTACACCACTCAGTGAACCTTACAATATCTTGTCTCACTTACTGCTTTATTGCTTTACTTTACTCTTACATATTACATCTTTGAAAAGGCATTAAAACAGTTAAGATACTATTTGGAAAAGGAGAACGCTAAGCTTTAAAACCAGTCTTACGCGCTTGACCAAGCGCTAAGCTCTCTAAGCGTTCAAAACGATTTAAAGATAAGCAACTAAGAAAACTTTGTGATGCTAAACACTTTCGAAGAGAAGACTTATAAAATCATTCTGTTGTGCTAACCCTGATTAAAGAACTGAACTTTTAAACCTATATGGTTATAGTATTCAAATCTTGAGTCTAAGTTAATTTTATCAAAACAATCTTCAAGTAGATGCTCAGCCAAAGCATCTACATATCCAAGTAGACACTTAGCCAAAGCGTCTACATATTCATGTAAACGCTCAGTCAAGCGTCTACATTTCAAGCGTCCCAAACGTATTTTAATACGAAATATTTTTGAAGTCATAAAAAGACTTCAGGGTCTATTCAAAACCCCCCTTTTAGACCCTCTCGTATGCAACTCGGGACCCAAAAATGAGTATACTTTCATGTCCAACATGAGTATCTCTAATGCTTAGGCCAAAGTCTTTTGACCTCACTCATTCATGACCGCATAGGTTATTTAGCTCATTCACTTAGGAGAGAATAAATTCCATTTTGCTAATCAGTTAAGATTGCTACTTGCCCATCAAGCCGCACTTCGAGGTCGACCCCACCAACAGGTGAATTGGATCTAACTACTCTAATAACAGACTTGATGTCACAAGCACATCTTTACCATGATTCCTTAGGTCTAAGGTTCATGCGTACCTATCATAACTTATCAGTTTTGTCATTGACTGTCATTGAGTGAAAACCCATGTGACAAAACTGATGCGAGCCATGTTCGAACACATCAGTCTAACTGAGGTGTCTATGACATAAGTTCCCACTACCATGCTCATAGTGTTTGACTGGCACTTTCCTGTCAAAACTTATATCATACAAGTCTTTATCTAGTAATGATGTCCAATCATTACTCTCTTTGACTTGCGAACCATTTTAGATACTAAGGATCAAACTCTTCTAGTGTCATTTTCCCTAACCCATAGGGAGTAGAAGGTTCGCCTTACTATCAAGGACTTTATGTTGTTTACTAAACCTTACAAATGCCTATAAGAAAACAACATGAAAAAGCCTTTTATTAATATAATAATGTTTAGTTACAATTCAATGCCCTATAAATCTATCCTCTTTATGGCATTTGAGGGCATAAACACTAATACCATATGCATATGATAACCAACTAACAAGACTAGGCCTTCATTTGGAACACCACCTAAGCCTTTCCCTATTTCTCCATCTTCTTTAGTGGATAGCATTACGAGACCCACATAATTGCGAAACTGTCTATACCGAATTACAACTCAATATCAATCTAGAGTAATCATGTAGCTGGACCACTTTCATTGGTGCAATTTGACCAAATACAAAGTCCTTGATAAGAGTTGAAAATGTAAAAATTTGGTGTGGTTTTTACATTGTTGCCTTTAATACTTTACCAAATGCTGGCTGAGAGTTAGTGGTTTCACATCACTAATATTACACGAAATATTTTTATTTTCATTTCTTTATTATTAGAATGGGGGTGGGGTATTAGGAAATGAGCTTTGTACTTTATGCTAGTGAAAATAAAAAGTCTCAAACAAATTAATTTGTGTACACATGGCATTTAAAGTAATAGTTTGGGAAATATTTTTTCAATAGTATTGGTTTGGGAATTATTTTTTATTAAGAGTAATATTTTGGGGCAAAAACTCAAATCAAGCATGTTTTTAACTATATCCTCCACTTAAGAATCATGCACATAAGAATTGTTCCGGATCATTAGGAGCAATTATACAAGATATGATACATACAAAAATGTGTGTATATCATTGATACAACACTCACAACAAAAAATGATGCAACATTTTGATACAACATTTTTTGTTACAACACCTACAACAAACTAATAGATGCCTTCTATCCTTTCTTTCACACAGCTCTGACATGTCAATAACTTCATTAACTTATCCTCGCCGAAGACTTTACTAATTCAAGATCGGATTTCTCATTACATCGTTATTTTGACTCATTACATTGTAATTTCCACAGTTGTTAAATGTACCGTAAAACCAAGTCTCATATATTAGAATTCCCTATCAAAGAATACAACTTATTAGATGCTATTCATTTGAGTGAAACTCATTTGATGCTACTCAGGTAGGATTTTGAACCATTGTAATATCAACATATCATTTTATAACACTAGTATAAAGCACATCCAATGACTCACAAGCTCCCTTGTATGCCACCAAGATATACATTATGAAATTTCCCATGTTGTGTTTTGATTAATGGTGTGACGCCCCACTATTTAAATATACGATTTATTAAAAATACTATATTTGCTCCACTTTTACTAAATTGGGCTAATGATATTATGGGTCAATCTACAATTAGTTAGAATTTGAGTAAGAACTGATCACAAATCGAATTTTTTTTAGGGACAAAATTCGAATTTAGAATAATCTAGGAAAAAAATAAAAAAAATAGTTGGTGCAAGAAATTTGATGACAACTCTTGCTTAAATTTCCAGCCGTGGCATTTAAAGAGCATGTCCACCTCATTGCCTAAACACCTCATCAACCAGACCTTCCTTGCTTCATTTAATCCACAAATCCTCAAGCAATTAATAATTTAACCTCACAAGTTATATCGAAAAAAAATATCTGACTAAGAGAATTATCAGTTGCGGAGGAGTGAGAGTCGTATGTGCATGTGCTATGATGATGTTACCAGGCGACAATTTATGGTGGAGGTAGAGGTAAGGGTAGGGGTAGTGGTCCTCCCGCCTCTTTGCTATTGTGTGTATATAGGCATTGATATATGGGTACGTGGATGTTCTGTGTTATGTGAATTTCTTAGTGTAGTGTGCGTAGGTTTGTGTTGGTAGTGATGGTAAAGGAAGAAAAAGAAATAGAGGTAAAGAAAATAGTGAAAGAGGAAGAAGACTAGGAAAAAAATGGATTTATATCAAAGTGTTTATTCTTTTGAATTTTGTTATGATTGATTACTCCTTTATTTGTGTGCATTTCTTCACCTGGATAAATTAGTTAATTGAGCGATTAGTTGATAATGAACTAATTCTTTCAATTCATTGTCATTTATGTGTTGCTGTTTTAACTAAAAATCTGTCAACTAGGAAATAATGATATAAGGAGTTAGTATAATGATGGGTTAACAATTGATTGTATTAGTAAATAATTAATCAATTGGTTAATTATTAATAATACCTCAGAATAATTAGTTAAAACTAATTAACTTGACAATTATATTATTAATTGAAATTATTTTCTTTTCATTAAAGTTCATATGGTTAAATTATAATGTTATATGAGTTGTCTACAAAATATTATCTTAGCACAGAAATAAATAGACAACAGGTCGTAATATTAGATTTTTATATTTTATATGGTGGACTGGATAAATGCGAATCTAACCTGTAATTAGTAACTTGTTTTTTGGAGTTGTAGATATTATTAAGCCATCACGCTTATGAACTTATAAATGTCTATCAACAATTATTAATTTTCTACAATGGAATAAATATTGCAGTTGTAACCAACTTGCCATTTGGTTGTAGCTCGCAAACCCTGTGCGGGGGCACTTGTGCTTGTTATACTCTTTGTGGATGTGAAATAAGTTCTTGTAGTTTCCACACTCAACAACACCCTTCTCACGGGAAGAGCCCCTTTTTTCCTTAAAAAATTCACGATGTTTTCTTCATAATGTTCTTTAACCTTTTTTGCAGAATCAAAGAGTTTGTCACATATAAGGCATGAAAATGTGTGATACATTGCATTTTTGTTGGATCTATTCCGACGGAACCTAACCTGTTGTTAATGATCAGGTGACCTGAAGAACAAATAGTAAGCACCCCGGGTGATGCACCATCCGAAGGCAGCGCAGATCAGGGTTGATGAGCCGCAACATTGGTGCCCTAACCACGCCCGTCTCATGAATCCTCCCACCAATCACATCATCTTTTTCTTGGAGCGAGGGCTTCTTCAGGTCTTAGTTATAACCAACTTATGTACAATATTGTCTAAGTAATAAATTATTTTTATAGTTGCTACTGTGATGAAATTACAAGGTGTATGATTGGTGTCTAGAAATTTCTACTTGTATGTTGAGTATACTGTATCAAAATTTTGAGTGTAGTTGATGTAGTTAGTCTATAGAACTTAGTCTTGTGCAACGGGTTAAGAGTTTTACGAGTGACACCATGAAGTGTATAAGGTGCTCGGAGAGAAATTTTAGTACCATAGTTATGGGATGATTTGATACGAACACAGGACAACATTCCTTTCAAGGCTAATGGAGATTGAGACTTACGATGGTCGTTGTAGCTCAAGGTAATTATCAACATGATCCTGAGATATATACGTATCAGTGCTACATATTAGTGTGAAATAGTCTAATTATGTAGAAAATTATTATGTGACAGGCGCACCTCGATAACCATGTGTTGTATGTCCCTATTGAAGTATGGACTTGAGATTTAGTATTCGTCTGACACTGGGTGAGTATGGCTTAAAATTATATAAGTCTTTTCAAAAGTAGAAGAATATATATGTACCGTATGCGTGTCTTATCTTTTTTGAAGGAAAAGCAGTTATTTTATTCCATTCAACATAAAGGTAATTCACTAATCAACCATCATATATTGAACAATAAAGTAAACACTACTTCTGCTATGTCATCCTCTCCGATAACTGAAAAACGGTTTGTGCCCCTAAATCTTGCAGACATCCTTCCAAATTCTTGCTGGTGAGGCCAAAATAATTTATACTATTCACTTTGATTAAGTTTAAACAAAAAATTAGTACTAATTGTCAAGGAATCTGGAGACTTGGCAAATACCTCCCCCTCTTACTACTTTTGGCCAAAGATTATAATATAAAATTACTATAAGAATAAAACACCCTTATATCTTTTTTTATTTATTTAGAAAGACATATTTAACATTCAACATATAAATTTTATTTTTAGTATTTCATTTTTTATTTTATTTTTTGATATATGACGCTTTCAACAATATTAATATATCAACAAACTTTCAATGTCAAAATTATTTCAAAAATTAAGTGCGAGTTATGTTTCATAATTATGAATAAAAGAATTTAATTACATAAAGTGCATATCATTATTTTAATATAGGGAAACAACTCATTAAGTTTTAAATAATTGAATTTTTTGGATTCCAGACTAATTCTAAAATAAGTAAAAGAAAAAATATTAAGAAGAACCACATTTGAGAAATAAAAAAATATGGAATAACTTTCATGTGTTCAAATCAAATGCGTAAATTTTATAAGAAGCACAAATTAAAAATATATGACATATAACGTAAGTAAGGCAAATTATTTGGTCGCATGTAACAATCATAGTCCAAATAAGTACAGAACGATATTAGATAGTACTCTATATATGACAAAGCCGGATCGAATATGCCATGCCGTAATACACATGCATATTATTCTCCAAATTTGTATATGTCATTGATCATATATAATATTATATCATATATCATATTATATTGGATCAATAATTTTTTTATATTGTATTGTTGATACTGTAATATTATCCGTTAGATATTAGACTTATTTTCTAACACCATTCTTTTCAGGTTTATGCTTATTATAGATCTTTGCAATGCCAATTACTTCTCACAAATTCGGAAGCATCGATCCGATTTCTGGATATGAGATTAGTAATACTGACGAGCATTTTGTTTCGAGTGTATGTTGGAGAAGAAAATCTGAAATGGTTGTTGCTGTTGGATCTTTTTCAACCCAATGAAAGTTCCGCGAACTTGTCGCCTTTTCGTATCTCCAGGTAGAGTGCTTTAATTGCCGCACCTCTAAGAATAGTCCACATCTCCTCGAATCTCCAACCGTCCTATTTCCGGTGCTAGCCAATAGAATGAATCTAGAACTTAACTATCTAGGTGAATCTTGAAAAAGGAGCTCCAAGAGTAGGTAGCGGTTTATGGAAAATGACGGCTGGGTACAGATCTTGGAATTTGAAAAAGTTATATTCAAAAGTAGGTAGGGTGACTAGGGTTGGGGTTAAGCTCCCTGCACCCGGTGAGGTGCACCGGGTGCGGCTCCAGCCCTTTATTTTTTTTTCCTTATAGTTTGTTCACTTGGAAAAACTGTTGACATTATCTTCTTATTTAAATATAAATTGGGCGTTCAAATACCAATTAACTATTTAAGGGTGTGCACATAGTTGTAGACGTGAACACCACCATGATAAAGTAGCACATGAGATTTTATTTGGACAGCTTGAAAGGATTGCTTGCACCTGTTGGAATTGCCCCATACAACTTCATATAGCCGGGGAATGAAAACTCTTTGTTTTTAGCTTCGATAAGAGGTGAAAAAAATGCTGGATGTGCTATACCACGAACCGTGACCTTTTTTACTCTCAAGAATTCAACTAAGGGAACATGCTCTAAACCCATAAGCATGTGATAACCAACTAACAAGATGGGGTCTTCATTTGGAACACCACCTTAGCCCTTCACTATCTCTCCATCTTCTCTCGTGGATAGCATTACGGGACCCACATAATTACGAAACCATCTATACCAAATTACAACTCAATATTAGTCTAGTACCTGGACAACTTTTATTGGTGCAGTTTGACTGAATACAAAGACCTTAATTACAGTGGGAAAAAGTGAAAATTTGGTATAGTTGTTACATTGTTGCCTTTAATACTTTATAAATTACTGGCTAAGAGTTAATCATTAATTTCAGGCGAAACATTTTTGTATTCTTTTCTTTATTTTTGGGAAGGGGTGGAGTTTTAGGAAATGAGTCATGTACTTTATGCTAGTGAAAATAAAAGGTCTGAAAAAAATTAATTTGTGAACACATGACAATACATGTGGCATCTAAAGTAATAGTTTGGAAAATATTTTTCTAAATGTAACAGTTTGAGAATTATTTTTATTAAGAGTAATATTTAGGAAACAAAACTCAAATCAAGCATGTTTTTAACTATATCATTCACTTAAGAATTATGAACATAAGAATTGTTCCGAATCACTAGAACCTGTTATACAAGATATGATACACATAAAAATGTATGTATATCAATGATATTACACCTACAACAAAAAATGATACAACATTTTTGTAACAACACCTACAACAGAAATTGATACAACATTTTTGTTACAACACCTAAAACAAAATTGATACAACATTTTTGTTACAACATCTATACTTTCTTATACACACTTTTGGAATGTTGATAACTTCACTATCTTGCCTTTGCTGAAGAATTTACTAGATCAAGTTTGGACCCTTCTCATTACATTGTATTTTGACTCGTTACATTGTATTTCCTACCGTTATTTTATGTTTTGCCTTCAAAACCAAGTCCCATATATTAAAATTCCTTATCAAATAATACAACATATAAGATGTTATTCACTTGAGTGAAATGGATATGATGCTACTCAGGTAGGGTTGTGAGTCGTAATATCAACATATCATTTTATAACGTTGTTACAAAGTACATCCAACAACTCACAAGCTCCTTTGTATACCACAAACATATACATTATAAAATTTCTCAAGTTGAATTTGAATTGATAGATTTAGATTTGGACAAAGGATGTCAAATGACTCCAAATTATAATCATTTGAAATTCACCAAAATGACTGAAAAAATAAATCAAAATGGTACGGAGGATTTGTAATCCATTGTAACTTGAAATCATTCAAACAAGATCAATGAGGTATTTAATGATTTCAAAATCCATGGTTCTCCAATCATCCAATCCGAACACATCATCAAGGAATAGTAATCCATTCCATAAAATGGATATCACCATAGATAAGACGAACAAAATAACATAGATTGGCTGCATATCCTAGAATTGGATTCTTTTTATCAAAAATTTAGAAAGTCTAGCTACTAGCTTTTGATTACGTTAGAGCTTGTCCCTTTTATGGTTCAAAAGTTAGAACATGGTCCATAAGAGCATGGATGGCTCGATAAAAGGTCTTATCAATAACATTTCTGTAAGGATCTTTGTTTCTTTTATTTAAGCAGGTACGACAAATTAGTTTCTACAAGAGATTTTAGTTGCAACTAGAGTTCAACATGTATTTTATCTGTCCTTCTAACACGCAAAACCCTAGCAAGTGCACTAGATCGTGCAAGTAATATAGTGGATATTTAAGTCCATATTATCGTACCCAAGGGACAATGTATTTAAGTATTGAAACTACTGTATTACCTAATTCCAAGTTAAATCAAATATTTAAAGGTGATTGTTTAAATAAAATAAAGAAAATTAATTATGTAAAACACGTAGAGATTGAAAAATCAGAGGGAGAGAGATAACGAAGACACGTGATCCAACCAAACTACTCCTTATCAATTATGAAGCGTTTTATTCAATTATTACTTATCATGCTATGGCGGAAACTCCAAAATTATACACTACCCAATCTCTTAGTATAGCGCGTCTATATTTATTAAAGATTCCCTATATCCCAATATGAGAATTCAATTAATAAACATGCATTAACAAGATTTATGAGATTCCCCGTTACTGGAAGGCTACACGAATGAATCGAATCTATCCCTAGTCAATTCTAAGACGTGATGTTCAATTGCTCAAGCATCCTTAACCTATATCCTCTCGGAATCTAAGCCAAGCAATTTATCAAACAAGTGGTGATCAAGCACTCATAAGCATTAAACACAACAAATTGAACACATAGCATACCAAGCAATAATCAAAAACACAAATTTATAAACGATAATTCATAGTTTGGCCTTCACACGGCCTTAGTCAAACGAATTTATTTCATGATCGAAAAGAAAGAGAAATAACAATCTTCAAAAGACATGTTCAATGAACTAATCTCAAAAGAAAGTGAAAAACTCCCTATTACAATCTTGATTTTCTCGTTGTTGCTTGAATTCTCCGTTTTCATAGACAAATTTGGAGTCTTCAAGCTTTTCCTTTGCTTCCTATGGTTTTCTCTTGCTTCCCTAGGTTTTTATCTCAATCATTGTGTTGTAAAAAGTGTCCAATGCTCCAAAAAATGACCTAAAACGCTATTTATATGTTGTTGTATGCGGCCGGGATGTTGCGGCATTGATGTGTGTTGTTGCAGCATCGGATAGTCAAGACGGGCAGCCGTTTTACCCTGTGATGTTGCGGCATCGATTTATGATGCTGCGGCATCAATGAATTGTCAACTTTTTCTTGATTTTTTCTTCTTCTTTTGGATCCAATGATGCTCTATACCTGATACACATAAATAAAACCAATCTACTAGAAAACGAGTCAAATCCAAGAAAAGAGGCCCCCGAAAAGGCGTAAAATACAAGCTTATCACCTTCATAATCTCTTATTTTTCTTCCATTTCAATCGGCCTCCCAAATAAGAAGTACAAGCGTCCTGGAACCTCTGTAGAAGTCCCCAGAGAAATGCAGGTTGATTGTCAATCTCACCACTCATTCTAGACCTATGTCCGAAAATGCAACTTCAATGTCAAGCGGCTTATAGAAAATTGCAATATGATTAAAAAAAGGATAATTGCATATCATACCCTGTAAAACCTGAAACCTGCACACATCCCCCCTGTGTTAAAAAAATAGTCTGAAGTAGCCCTATGATTTTCAAAACCCTGCACGAAACCCCCAATCCGTGTTAAATCTGCGGAAGGTAGCATTCACGCGCAGTGTATTTGAAGCAGGGTTGGGGGTTTCGTGCAGGGTTTTGAAAATCATAGGGTTATTTCATGCTTTTTTTTTAACACATGGGGATGTATGCAGGTTTCATGTTTCACAGGGGTATGATATGCAATTATCCCTTAAAAAAAATTGAGTCACTAATAAAAACTATTGGTATAGGTGGTTACCTTGCATTAAATGATTCGTACTTTTTGTTATCGCTTCTTATTTGATCACCCAAAATAGAAACTTTCATCAGGTCGTCATATTTTTTAATTAAACTCAATATCTTATAATTTTCAAAAATATCTTATTATATGCAAGAGCTTATAAGATGTTTAAAACAAGCTTATTTAATCACCCTCTTAAAGGTTACATAACAAGTGAATAAATTACTTTTCTACGATAACTCAGGAGCATAAAGGTAATTCACTAATCAGCCATCATATATTGAACTATAAAATCAACACTACTTCCGCTATGTCATCCTCTTCGATAATTGAAAATGGTTTGTGCCCCTAAATCTTGCAGACATCCTTCCAAATTCTTGCTGTGAGGACAAAATAATTTATAATGTTCACCCTAATTTAGATTAAACAAAAATTTAGTACTAATTATTAAGAAATCCAGAGACTTGAAGTAACATATTTTACTTCTAAACTTTGTGTGTAAAGCCTAGTGGACTCCACCACGATAAAGTAGCACATGAGATTTTGTTTTGAGCAATTTGAAAAGATTGCTTGCACCTGTTGGATTGCACCATACAACTTCAAATAGTCGGGAAACGAAAACTTCTTGTTTTCAGCTTCAATAAGAGGTGAAAGAAGTGTTGGATGTGCTATACCACGAACCATGACATTCTTTACCCTCAAGAATTCAACTAAGGGAACATGCTCTAAACCCATACACATGTGATAACCAACTAACAAAACTGGGCCTTCATTTGAAACACCACCTAAGCCCCTCATTATCTCTCCATTTTTCCTAGTGGATAGCATTTTGGACCCATATAATTTCAAAACCATATGTAATGGATTACAACTCAATATTAGTCTAGAGAAATCATGTACTATGACCACTTTCATTGGTGCAGATTGAACCAATACAGAGTCCTAACTAAGAGTTGAAAACGTGAAAATTTGGTGTAATTTTTACATTGATGCCTTTACTACTTTACAAAATACTGGCTGAGAGTTATTGGTATCACATAATTAATTTTAAGCAAAATCTTTTTATTTCCTTTCTTTTAGGGTTGTGGGATTTTAGGAAATGAATCATATTTAGGATGTTCCAAGAACAAAAATATTTAGATATAAAACATATTTAGAGAGATTCACCTAGAAACAATTGTATTTAGGGAGGCGATCATTCTTGGCACTTAAAAGTGTACATGATTCAATATTCTTGGTCAAGTTTTCATCAAATAAATGTTTCCATGAAATATAAACTGAAAATACATAAGAAGAGACAATCATATAAAAAGTTAAGGACGAAGAAATATGATTAGTTACCCATTTCCCTCTAGTGTTTGCTTAAACTTAGACGCACTAGGAGGTATAAAATTCATGACAAAATCACGGTACCTTGGGCGATGGTAGGTGCAAGCACCTTTAATAATAATCAATAAATTTATGCCATCCACCTGCATTAATAAAAATTGCAATCGAACAGTCCATGACAGTTAATACCACAACCCACGACCCAAACCGCTCGCCCAGGCCCAGGTCCGATCAAGGTGGGCGGTGTGCACGTATGGTAATCGGATCATGGTAGACCCTCCTATTGGGAAATAAGGTATAAATGCAATGAAAGCAAAAATAATGAATTTTCCTAAATTGATCATCTTTGATTTGCATACTCAAATCTAAAAAATGCTAAAACTTACCCGTTGTAGCGAAGTGGTTGGAGAACCCGGTTCTTTGAAATTTCTGAAACTTTCTAAGAGCTATCTACACCACTCCTTGGATATTCCAGCCTTCTTGAATCCTTATTTGATTTCTCGAAGTGTAATCCAAACGGCGAATATACCCCGTCTCTAAATTATCATGCAGATTAGTGGAAGAGAAAAATCCCCTTCTTTCTCAATAGGGGGTGACGCTAGTGTATAGAGAGAGAGAGGTATTTTTCTTTCTAGCTTTAGGAGAGTTATGAAAACTTAGGTCAAAAGATGACAAATGATAAGTATTCATATCACTTCAATTGTTGACCAAGACAAGACCAAAAAGCCTTATGTTAGGCGTCCAATAGGATGCCCAACTCGGCTCATGTAGGCGCCTTGGCCCGGCTTGGTCTTGTGTTTTAATTGATTCTTCAATTAATTAATTATTTATTTTATCCAATAAATAAATAAATTAACCAAATTAATTAGATAAATTAATTCATTAATTTATTTCTCTAAGAAATCAATTAATAATTAATCTTATCTATTAATCAATTACCTCATCTAATGAGTAACCAATTAATAATAATTAATTTATCCAATAAATTAAAATCTCCTAAACTCAATAGAAAATTTTATATTTTTCTATGCCAATCATTAAGCGCAACTCTTTATGTTCGTTTCGTTTGGCAATGAGAGGATTCCAAAGGAAGTGGGTACATCTAGCCAGTCACGTGACGCACTTTGTAGCCCAAACGAGATCGAATGGTGGATCATTCCAAATCCTTTCAAACCCTGAATACCGTATACGTATAAACATTTTGTTCTTGTGTCATGGTTATGTCAAACTTATTAAACTTGACCATATGTATAAATTATAATAATACAAGATCACTGAGTTCGCTTTTGTGCTTGGCACAAGCAACTTTAATGCTTTGGCTAAAGACTTTGATCTCTATTATCTACAATCATATAGGACACATTCTCACACACTTATGAGAGAACAAATTTCATCTTAGTAATCAGTTAAGACTACCACTAGCCCATTAAGCCGTATTTCGAGGTTGACCCCACCAGTGGGTGAATTGGATCCAACTACTCTAGTGACAAACTTCACATCAAGAGTGCATCTTTAGCATGATACTTTAGTTCACAGGTTCACTTATACTTATCACAAATAATCAGTTCTTTCATTGACGGTCACAGAGTAAAAACCCATATGACAGAACCGATGTGAGTCGTGTTCAAACATATCAGTTTCACTGATGTGCCCACAATCATAAGCTTCCACTATCACATAGTGTTCGACTGACATTCACATGTCAAAGTTTCAGATTGTACAAGTATTTTAAGCCTTTATTATCCACAAAAGACTTTTTATGACTTGTGAACTAGTTAAGTAATCAAGATCAATCTCTCTAGTGTTGTTCTTCTTATCTCATAAAAAGTAGAGAGATTGCCCTGATTGCATGGACAATTGTTTCACACTACTTACCGATGCTAATAAGGTTTAAGTGAAAACTAATAAAATGCCTTTTATTATAAATAGAATAGGTTAATTACACTGAATTTCATATGCAATCTATCCTCTATGGTATCTGAGGGCAAAATCCTAACACCTTCCTCTTCCCAATAACTTAGGTGGCCTCAAGGGCCTGCCCATACTTCCAATATGGATTTATAAACTCTTCTAGCCTTTTAGATTTCATCTATGTGTGATACCCATTTAATGGGTTCCTACATCAAACACTTGTCTATATCACATTTGAAGTGGCTTACTTCAATCATTAACTTCCCATTTATCCAAACTCGAATTTGAGTAATTCAAAATGCTAAATTTATCTAAATGAAACGTAGATTCCATTTCAGAATATAACTAGTAATTCTATATATGAGGAAATAAAGATGGGAAACCAACTTGAAGCAAGTTTGAATTCGAATCATTTATTGAAAAGCAACCATGCACATCTTTTTTCCCATCACGTCATACCGTTTGGTGCAAGAACACTTATAATTCAACTATTTGTTCTCACAGTGCTTTTCGCAATTATGAGACTTGGATCACTACATTCATCTTGCGCTGAAAAATAAATTAAGTTACTCGATAATCAACTCGAGTTCGGTAATTAAAGCACATTTGAGATTGATTCGTTTAACATAGCAATCAAGCTTGAACACATTTTTGTGTTCGATAGATTTGAAGCTTTGGTTCGAGCTCGACTTGATTAGTTAAAAACTTATAATTATCTGTTAAAATAACAAGCTACTCGAGCTCTGATAATTCTATATTTTTATAGAATTGTCTAGCTTTTATTTGGTGGTTTGCATGCTCTTTCATCGTTTTGTGTTGGTGACTTCGAGTCTTTTTACCGCTTTTTCGTTGTTTTTGTGTTGAGTCGTCTTTAGTAGTTGCTTTAGTTGTTCTGGTGGGTTTTTGTTATGTTTTGGGTGTTTTAGTAATTCTAGAGTCTTGGGTATTGCAATTGAATGAAATTGTGTTTTATAGGTTCTCTTTGGCATAAATCCACAATTGAGAGGAGCAAATCGCAAAGAATGAGGAGAAAATCGCATAAAAGAAGGAAGAAAATTGCAAAGAAAAGAAAGAGATAAGAAAGAATAAAAAAAAATCTGAGACTTTCATGTCATGCCGTGGCATGCCACGGTGCGTGAATAGGCAGCCATTCCTATGTAGAAAATTGAACTGGCCATGCCACGACATGGCACTTCATGTCGTGGCACGAGACATGCGAAGACCTGCTCTGATTTTTCTCCAGCGATTAGTCTGTACTCTTTTGACCATATCTGCTCAACCAAAGCTCCAAATCTCTCGATTACAGTGGAGTTTTAAAGTTAAGAAGAGAGGGTTCAACTTTCCTATTGGGATCGGATGTTAGGTGTGTGCCCTCGATGCCAGGGCACTTCATTATGTTGTACAAACGTTTTATTCTATTTATAGAAAGGCAATTATCCTTTTGCTCATATAAATCTATATGGCATTAACAAGTATTGAACAAACAGTCCATGTGTATCAAGCAGGACTTTCCACTCCTTATGGAATAAGGATATAGCACTGGAAGAGTCTAGTACTTGATCAATTTAAGGGGTTCGCAAGTCGAGGAATCTTAATTGGGCATTAAGATTCGACTTGTATGATACATGCTCTGATAAGGAGTTCTAGTCGAACACTACTAGATAGTGAGAGCTTGTGCCACAGATATATCAATGGAATTGATATAATCGAACACGACTCGTAGTAATCCGATCACATGGGTATTTACTCGGTGACTATCAATGATTGGATTACTAATCATTATAGTATGCGTGAGTCTTAGATCTGAGGGGTCATGATCAATGTGCTTGTAGCATTGGATCTATTACTATAGTAGTTAGACCCGATTCACCCATTGGTGGGGTCGACTTCAAAATACGATCTCAATGAGCCAAGTAGCAGTTGTGAGGTGACTGCCAAGATAGGATTCACTGTCTCGATAGTAAATGAGAATGTATCTTGTGCGATCATAGGTAAATGAAATGACAAGTCTTTAGCCAAAGCAAATAAACTAACTAGTGTGGGACACGGATGGTAGTTTGGTAATTTCATCTTACTATGATCTATTGCACAGTATCGAGTCTTGTGAGTTTGACATATTCCATGACTCTCACTCGATCGGGATACGTCAGTGAAGTGCTTATACTCATATGGTATTTATGATCTAGAGGTTCGTAATGACACAATCATTTCGTACTCGATTGGGCTACGATGTGGGTCCACGGGACTGGCTAGGTGACACCCACATCCTTTGGTATCCTCCCATTCCTAGTCGAGATGAACCTAGAGAGCCGCGCTATAAGAAGTAAGCGGGATATCTTTATGTATTCGTTGTAAGGGCATTTTGGTAATTTGTCATTGGATGGATGAATTAAATAAAAGGACGAATTGATTTAATTAATTGCTTAATTAGATGATAATTAATTAAATCAATAATTCAAGTATTAAATTAATTGTAGATCAAGAATCGAATCACGCTCCAAGCAAGGTAATTCGATTTTATGATTAAAGTTCTTGAAATCTGAAAAATCTGCAACAACCATAAAGTGATTCAACTTTAGGAATCAGCCATGTTTTAATTTTCGCTACGTTTCGTTATTGGATTCCTAACAGTGATATCAGAGCCGACTTTAATGGTATTAATGATTTTATGCATTTATGATTATGTTGGTGGATTTAATTTTGAATTAAATCAAAAATTTATGAATGAATTCATATACGAAATATTGAGGATTTTGAATCTTGTTAATTGGATTAAACAAATCTGAAACTGAATTTGGAGTTCTTGGATCGGATTTGAAAAATTTGGAAAAACTGAAAATTGAAGCAAATTGAAAGGGGGTGGCGGCCGATTGCCAACGACACCACACAGCGACGTCGTTGTATCGAACAGTAGCAGCTACTGTGCCAATGGTTCATATAGCAGCGCTGTGTGATGATGAAGGGCGGCGCTGATTCTCCGACGGCGACACTTGTCATCACCGTTCGTAGCTAAAGGGGCGGCGATGGTCTCCGCCCCATTACAAAAAACCGGTGGGCCGCGTGTCTGTTGAACGACGCAAAGGTGGCGCTGGAAGCATCGCCATGTGTCGTTCATTGGCGAAAAAATTCACTGTCATCGCGGCGACGACTACCTGCGAGATCGCTTGCGCCAGGCGGTTGTCATGAAGGCGCGACTACATTCTGCCCTAGTGGGCAGAATGTGTAATTGTGTTAGGCCCGGCCCAACATTGAATTAATCCACTCGCTGGGCTTGGCCCAGCGTGTGTATATATATATATATTAAATACGATTGGCTCAGACCAGCGAAGGATTTCAAGCCCAGCACACATAAATAGTGTTGCAGAGTGTAATAAAATGGCGGTTGGGCTTGGCCCAGCTGATAGCTGGGCCTTGCCCAGTGAGTTTAATATATATATATATATGATTAATGGGTTTGACCCAAATACACTTGGTGTGGTCCAATTGGATTAATTCAAACCCCCTTTAAATTGATTCTTTATTTTCAAATCAAATTGGATTTAATAGTAGTAATTGAATTAGATCTAATTATTCCATCAAAATTGAATTAGATTTAATGTTTTTTGTAAATTAAATTAGATTTAACTTTACTATAAATTAAATTAGATATAATTTTTCTTTGATTAAATTAGACTTAATCTTCCAATTGAGATTAAGTTGGACTTAATTTTAATTTGATTAAATCGGATTTAATTCTCCCATCTAAATTAAAATTGGATTTAAATTTATTATAGTTAAATTGGATTTAATTAGAAATGAATTAAAATTTGATTTTAATTTTCTTAAATGCCAACATAATCTTAAATAGTTTATTTACATGCTTTGATGTATGTTGTTGTGGATGTATCCCATGGACCTAGGGTTTACCGCTTTGTTTTATCTGAGTTGTATTGGGCCGGAGTTTGAGCACCCCAGTTTGTATTTATTTTACAAAGTTTTTGTATAGGATGCATCTATGTGATTATTAGTATTAGGCCTCTATAGTTTCTTGGAGAGTCCTTTTAGAGTTTGGAGCACGGAGTTGATCAAGAAGATTAGAACTCTTTAGGCCCCTATCCCGTGATTGGTTCATTGGCTTGGACCAATCTAGAATGTCCATGGAATGCATGTTGATAGAACTGCTAAGCGTTTTCTATGCTTATATTTGATATATTATCCATATATGCGCGTAATGAGTTAATATGCAAAGTGAGACTTTAAATAAACAATTGAAATTCTCCCAACTTTTAAATACTGAGTAGGCAAAGGATATTAGATATCCTGGCTCTCTATCAAGCTTTAGAAAATGAAGTCATGTCTTGTGCATGGCATCGTCCCGGAATAAGAGGATTATGCATTTTGACATGATTTTTGATTTTCTTCAGTGCATTGGATGCCTTCAGTCGAAACAAATTTTGACCCATATATCGAAAAAGGTTGCAAGGCAAAATTCAATTGTTAGACTGATAAGAGTTGGTGGGTATTGACTCAGATGGATCACAACTTACATATCGAAAAAGGTTGCGGTCAAGTGATCCATGAGCCAAAGTAAGATTCAACCATCAGTTGGACTGGTTGGCGTGAAACGTCACTTCAAAGAAGCCAATGAGCCATATATCGAAAAAGGTTGCAACTTATTGGAATCATTGAAAAACTCAATCGCTAACTAAGAAATCTGTCCAACGAGATTTCCGATTATTGTAGTGGGAGTGCAATGATTCGAAAAATGTAGTGGGAGCCAAGTTAAATTAAAGTCCTAATTTTACTTGGGTACAATATAATCATCTTATTATATCTTGGTTTATTTTCTGCAGTTATTTTCGTTATCTCTCTCAAAAATGGTTAATAACCCATTGTCAGTACTGCTTGAAAAGAATGTCCTCACTGGACCGAACTTTGCTGACTGACTCAGAAACTTAAGGATTGTCCTTAGTTCAGTCACTGGGCTATGTGCTCGAGGCCAACCATCCTCCTGTTCCTAGGGAAAATGCTGATGAGGACGTGCATGATAACTATAACACGTGGATCAAGGATGATATCCGTGTTAAGGGTTATATGCTCAGCTCCATGAACAATGAGTTGCAGCGATCCCATGAAAACATGGAAGATGTTAGGGCTATATAGCTGCACCTCAAGGAGCTGTATGGAGAGCACAGTGGGACTGCTCGGTATGACATATCGAGGGAGCTCTTCGGAGCTAGAATGGGTGAAGGAGAAGATGTGGGAAATCGTGTTCTGAAGATGATTTCCATGATCGAGAGATTGGAGGCTCTCGACTTTACCATGGATTTCCACCTTCAAACTAATCTCATTCTTCACTCACTTCCTAAATCCTTTTCACAATTTATTGTGAACTTCAACATGAATGAGATTGAGTGCACATTGGTTGGGTTGATAAACAAGCTCTCAACTGCTCAGGGACAAATGAAGCCCAAGGGGAAAGATGTTGCTTTGGACATTTCTACTGTTGGGCCATCAAAGCCCTACAAGATAAAGAAATCCAAAGGCCAAAAGCGACTAGGGATATCCAAAGCCTCGAATGACATAGGAAAAGGCAAGGCGCCTATGGTTAAGAAGTTCAAGGACAGGGGCCCGAAAAAGACAGACATTTGCCTTCACTGCCGTGAGACGGGACATTGGAAGCGTGACTATCCTAAGCTGAAAGCTGAGAGTGCTTCAGATATAGAACTTAATGTTTTAGAAACAAATTGTTCTATGACAATTTTTTCTACTTCCTAGATTCTAGACTCTGGGGCTAGTGCTCATGAATGTGTTTTGAATCAGGATCTGGAAAGAAGGAAGAAGCTGGAAAATCGAGAAGGGGTGATCAATGTTGGAAGCGGACATAGTGTAGCGGCCACTCACACTGGATCCACTTCAGTTACTTTATTATCTGGACATTTAATTTCTTTGGATGATTGCCTCGTTTTGCCCAATGGGCTTAAGAATATTGTTTCAATTCCTGCTTTAGTCAGGAAAGGTTATTTGTTTTTCTTTATGAATAATTCTTGTGATATTTATTTTAGAAATAAATGTGTTGGCACTGCATCTTTAATCAATGTTTGTATTATGTTAATGTCCGGAATAAATGCACTATAAATGCTATGACAAGGAAACGTAGTATGTCTGAAACAAACCAAAAGCTAATATGGCATCTGTGTTGGGTTTCTCGAAAAATCAAATAAACGTAGCGGAAATTTTTTAAATTAAACCCAAAGCGAATTCTCGGTTTGCATATATGAACCA
Source organism: Buddleja alternifolia (assembly GCA_019426215.1). NCBI lineage: Eukaryota > Viridiplantae > Streptophyta > Magnoliopsida > Lamiales > Scrophulariaceae > Buddleja > Buddleja alternifolia. The sequence goes on along the minus strand of CM033399.1, from coordinate 21,767,979 downwards.
ATTAATCGCAAAACGAATAATTACTTACCCGTTGAAGCGAAGTGGTAGGAGAATCCGATTCCTCCTCTAAATTTTGAGTTGATGAAGTCTTGAATCCTTCAATCCTCGTGTGATTTACTACTCTTGAATTCCTTAACTTTTTCTTGAAGTATGATCCGTACAACGAACACACGTTGTCTCTAAATTATCACGTGCGGATTGGTTGACGAAAAATTCCCACTTTTCCCTATGATGAACGACGGCTAGAGGCTTATAGAGAGAGGGAGGAATTTTTTCTTCTTTTCATTCTAGGACAGTTATGAATTCATCTGTCTTGTTTTTAGGTCAAGGAGTCCTTTTATAACGACTTGACTTATTGAGCAAGACAAACAAAAGGAGACCTCGTTGGGCATCCTAATGGAAGCCCAACTTAACCCAAGTAGGCGTCCTCATGGACGCTCATTCTTGGCCCGGGATTCCCTTTTGTTTTAATTAATTATCTATTTAATTAATAATTTATTATATCCAATTAATTAATTAATTAAATAACCAAAGTAATTAGATAAATTAATTCATTAATTTATTTCCATAAGCAATTAATTAATAATTAATCTTATCTTTATAATTAATTATTTCATCCAACGAGTAATTAATTATTTAATTTATCCAATAAATTAAATCTCCTAGAATAAAATAGAATTTCATTTTTCATTTTTCTTTATCAATCCTTTAGCGCGACTCTTTAGGTTCATTTCATTTGGCAATGAGAGGAAACTAAAGGAAGTGGGTAACACCTAGCCAGTCACGTGGCTCACTTCGTAGCCCAAACGAAATTGAATGATTGGATCATTCCAAAATCGTCCAATCGTAAATACCGTATAAGTATAAACCCTTTGTTCACGTGCCCCAGTCAAGTGAGAATCATGGTTATGTCAAACTCACTGGACTTGACCATATGTATTAATTATAATAATACGAGATCATTGAGATCGAGCACAATCGTCTCTTTTGCTTTGGCCAAAGACTTTGATCTCTATTTATCTATAATCACTATAGGGTACTTTCTCATTCACTTATGAGAGTACAAATCCCATATTAGATATCAGCTAAGATTACCACTTGCCCATCAAGCCGCATTTCGAGGTTGACCCCACCAACGGGTGAATTGGGTCTAATTACTCCAGTGAAATACTTGACGTCACAAGTGCATCTTCAGCCTGATACTTCAGGTCAAAGGTTCACTTATACCTATTACACATAATCAGTTCTGTCATTGACAGTCACAGGGTGAAAACCCATGTGACAAAACCGATGCGAGTCATGTTCGAGCATATCAGTTCCACTGATGTGCCTACAGTCTTAAGCCCCCATCATCACATGGTGTTCGACTGACACTCCCATGTCAGAGCTAAGATTGTACAAGTGTTCTAAGTCTTTATTTGTCCATTAAAGACTCCATATTACTTGCAAACTAGTTTAAGTAATCAAGATCAATCTCTCTAGTGTCAATCTTCCTATCCCATAGGAAGTAGAGAGATTGCACTGAAAACATGGACAAAATGTTTTACACTACATATAGATGCAAATATGATTTAAGTGAAAACAAAATAATGCCTTTTATTATAAATAAGAAATAAGTTTAGTACAAGAAAGATGCCCTATCATTCTATCCTCTATGGCATCTGAGGGCATAAATCTAATATTCTGAGACTAGGTCATACCGGGGAATTCAAGATCCATGAGTTGGAGAAAAATGGACTTATAGGTCCATTGGGGTCAAACCCCTATCCCACTTGTGAATCTTGCCTTTTGGGCAAGATGACTCGTTCCCCTTTCACAGGGCACTTTGAAAGAGCTACTAAAGTTTTAGGTTTAATACATACCGACGTTTGTGGGCCTTTCGGGAAAATGTCCCGAGGAGGTTTTCAGTACTTCATTACATTCACAGACGACCATTCTAGGTATGGTTTGGTGCACTTAATGAAGTACAAGTCTGAATTCATTGAATGGTTCAAGAAATTCAAGGCTTTGGTTAAGAACCAGACTGGGTGACGTATCAAGACACTTTGATCTGATCGAGGTGGTTAGTGTATGAGTGCCAAATTTGATGAGTTCTTAAGAGAACACGGCATAGTTTTACAGCTAACTCCTTCGGTGACTCCACAACTGAATGGGATAGCCGAGCATCGGAACCGAACATTGTTAGACATGGTTTGTTCCATGCTCAGTTACACGGATCTACCCATTTCACTGTGGGGTCATCCACTGCTTACAGCTACACACACACCCTGAACAAATGCCCCTCCAAATCTGTTCCAAAAACTGTTAGGAATATGCCCTCGAATGCTAGGCGGATAGATTGTAATAGGGCATAAAACAATGTAATCGTATTATTAATTAAAACCTATACATGAAGGCATCTTTGGTTATTACTTGTTTTATTGCATTCGTATAAATATGTAATTAACTGAAGGCCCAAGTACGCAAGAGTAGACTTTCCATTCCTTATGTGATAATGGAAACAACACTGGAAAGGTTAAATACTTGTATACTAAATATAGTTTGCAAGTTATGTAATCGCAATAGGGCGTTGAGAATTACTCACAACTTGTATGGTAAGAGCTCCAGTGGCGATAAGTGTTGATCGTAGTGGGAGCTAACACCACAAAGGACATTAAAGGAGGTCAATGTGCTTGAACATGACTCGCATCAATTTCGTCACATGGGTTTTTTCACTCACTGACAGTCAATGATGAAATTGATATAAGATGTAAGGTGTGATGAACCCTCGACATGAGGGATTGAGTTGGAGATGTACTTGTGACATTAGGTTTGTCATTAGAGTAGTTAGATTCAGAACGCCCTTGGGTGGGGTCGACCTCGAACTGCGATCTAATACACAAGTAGCAGTCTCAACTAATTACCAAGAAAGGATTTACTCTCTCGTCGGTGAACGAGTAATTATCACTTAATTATTTATGAGCAAGTGAGATCTAAAGTCTTTGGCCAAAGCGATGAACGTTTTTGTAATAGGAAACTATAGTGATCTCGACTTACTATAAATAGAAAGTAAAGATGAGCTAAAGATTTGACATTTACCATGATCTATACTCATCGGTGATATAAAAGTAAAAGGGTTTGCGATCACACAATAATCACGTCGGAAAAGGTTGATAGAATGATCCTAATCATTCGTTCTTATTTGGGTTACGGTGTGGGGACCCACATCCTTTGGAATCCTCCAATTGCCAAATAAGATGAACCTAAAAGAGTCACGCTTAAAAAGGAAAACAATGAAGAAAAATGATGGAGTATTTTTTGTAGTATAATATTAAGTATTAGATACTTAATAATATTTATTTATGTGATAAATAAATAAATTATTTTGAATAATGTATTAATAAATATTAATATATAAATATTTATTTCTTAGAGAAATAATATTTTAGTATTATTATTTATTATTAATTTATTCTATTAATTTAATCGAATTAAATTAAAGGAATAATTAAAAGCCGGTGAACCCATGGGTGCACCATAGGGCGGCTGGCCATAGGCCTTAAAAGAAGCCCACATGGGCTTGTGAAGCCCATGTCTTTTTTTCACATAATATAAATATATAGTGGTTGTATTTTTATCTCATAAGTTCATGTGTTGAACAAAAACCCTAACTATAAGAATACTGCAGAGAAAAGAAAAAGAAAACTCTCTCTCCCCTCCCACTCTAATAGCCGCCCCTTTAAGGTAGAGTAAGGAGGATTTTTCTTCCATCAATTCCGGCATACGATTTAGAGGTAGAATGTTTGTACTACTTGGATCAAAATCAACTGTCGATTCGTGATTTGGAAGATTGAAGGGTACGATAATCACGCTACAATAAGTAAGTGACTTTTATCCTTTTTTCACATACGTTGTTGTTTACAACTAGACCCCGGTAGATCCTGTTGGGGAATAAAAATTTTCGTTGTACCACTTCTGCTGTTTTGATACAATTATTCCCAACAAAAATGCCATACGAGATGTGGTGTGGGAGGAAACCTAGTCTGAAATACATTAGGATATGAGGTTGCCCCGCATATGTGAAGAAGACAAAGGTAGAAAAATTGGAGGCTAGGTCTTTAAAAGGATGATTCGTTGGTTATCCCGAGGATTTCATGGGATACCTCTTTTACCTGCATGATGATCTAAGAAACATCGTAGCCTTACAGGAATTCTTTCTCGAAGAAGAATTTATTCGAGAGGGAGGAGCGGGTAGAAATATTGTTCTGGAAGAACAAAAGGGAACTCTTATAGAGAACACTGTTCAGGAGACCCAAACTGAAATAACCGTGACACAACAATTAACGTGTCGGTCTGCTAGAGTATCTCAGCCGTCTGAGAGATATGGTTATCTGCTACAAGGAAAGCATAACCTATGTATGCCGTGGCAGAAGGAAACCATGGAGATGATCCCTCTAACTATGACCCAGCGATGACGGATATGGATTCTGCAAAATGGCATGAAGCTATGAAAGCAGAGATGGATTCGATGTATTCGAACCAAGTCTGGACTCTAACAGATTGCCCCAAGGGTATTGTACCCATTGGTTGCAAATGGATCTATAAGAGAAAGATTGGTCCGAATGGCAAGGTTGATACCTATAAGGCCGGGCTAGTAGCGAAAGTGTATAGTCAAAACGAGGGCATTGACTATGAGGAAACTTTTTTGCTTGTTGCCATGATCAAATCCAATGGGATTCTGCTTGCCATAGCTGCACACCTAGATTATGAAATCTGACAGATGGATGTGAAGACTGCGTTCTTGAATGGATTCCTTGAGAAGGATATCTACATGGAACAGCCCAAGGGTTTCATATCCGATGCAGATTCTCATAAGGTTTGCAAACTGAATAGGTCCATTTATGGATTTAAACAGGCCTCTCGCTGTTGGAATCTTCGATTTGATGAAGAAGTTAGAAGCTATGGCTTCATCAAAAATGAAGATGAACCGTGTGTCTATAAAAGGTCGTGGTAGCAAGATATCATTCCTGGTACTATACGTGGATGACATTCTACTTATAGGGAATGATATAGGTTCGTTGACTGCAGTCAAGACATGGCTTTCAAGCACATTCTCCATGAAAGATTTGGGAGAAGCTGCCTACATCCTGAGAATTCGCATCTACAGGGATAGAGCGAATAAGATGATAGGACTCTCCCACGCCCTCTACCTAGCGAAAGTCCTAAAGCGATCTAGGATGGAAAATACTAAGAGAGGTCTTTTGCCCATGAGACATGGAATTCATCTCTCTAAATCCATGAGTCGTCAAAGTGAGGAGGATCAAAAAGAGATCAGCATTATACCCTATGCCTCAGCGGTAGGGAGTCTCATGTATGTGATGTTATGCACGAGACCGGACCTTGCTTACACAGTAAGTTTAGTAAGTAGGTTTCAAGCTAACCCAGGCAAAGAGCATTGGATTGCAATGAAATGTATCCTGAAATACTTGAGAAGGACTAAGGATATGCTTCTCATATATGGGAATGGAGAAATGAAAGTGGATGGTTACACTAATTCAGATTTTCAATCTAATATCGATGATTGAAAGTCCACTTCTAGGTTTATATTCACTCTCAACGGTGGAGCAGTGTCTTGGAAAAGTTCCAAACAAAGCACAATTACCGATTCCACTATCGAGGCTGAATACGTGGCTGTCAAGGAGGCTGTTTGGATCAAGAAGTCCATGGCAGAACTTCAAGCGGTTCCTAGCGTGGAGCTACCGTTGCCACTATGGTGTGACAACAATGGATCCATCGCGCAAGCTAGAGAACCAATGTCTCACAACAAATCCAAACACATAGAGAGAAGATATCACATCATTCGAGAGATCGTTAGAAGAGGCCGTGCAGAAAATAGCCTAAGCGGACAATGTGGCTGACCCATTCAAAAAGCTATTATCGCAGGCGGTGGTAGAGTGACATCTTGACAAGATGGGTATTAGATACCATAGCGATTGGCATTGAGTGCAAGTGGGAGATTGTTAGGTGTGTGCCCTCGATGTCAACGAGGAAATAGATTGTATAGGGCACTTCATTATGTTGTACAAACGTTTTATTCTATTTATAGATAGGCAATTATCCTTTTGTTCATATAAATCTATATGGCATTGACAAGTATTGAACAAACAGTCCATGTGTATCAAGGAGGACTTTCCACTCCTTATGGAATAAGGATATGGCACTGGAAGAGTCTAGTACTTGATCACTTAAAAGGGTTCGCAAGTCGAGGAATCTTAATTGGGCATTAAGATTCGACTTGTATAACACATGCTCTGACAAGGAGTGCCAGTCGAACACTATTAAATAGTGAAAGCTTGTACTATAGATATATCAATGGAATTGATATATTCGAACACGACTCATAGTAATCTGATCACATGCGTATTTACTTGGCGACTGTCAATGATTGGATTACTGATCATAATAGTATATGTGAGTCTTAGACCTGAGGGATTACGATCAATGTGCTTGTAGCATTGGATCTGTTACTAGAGTAGTTAATCCAGATTCACCCGTTGGTGGGGTCGACCTCAGAGTGCGATCTCAATGAGCCAAGTAGTAGTTGTGAGGTGACTGCCAAGATAGGATTCATTGTCTCGATAGTAAACGAGAATGTATCATATGCGATCATAGGTAAATGAAATGACAAGTCTTTGGCCAAAGCAAATAAACTAACTCGTGTGGAACATGGAGGGTAGTTTGGTAATTTCATCTTACTATGATCTATTGCACAGTATCGAGTCTTGTGAGTTTGACATATTCCATGACTCTCACTCGATCGGGATACATTAATGAAGGGCTTATACTCATATGGTATTTATGATCTAGAGGTTCGTAATGACACAATCATTTTGTACTTGATTGGGCTACGATGTGGCTCCACGGGACTGGCTAGATGACACCCACATCCTTTGGTAACCTCCCATTGCTAGTCGAGACGAACGTAGAGAGTCGCGCTATAAGAAAAGTAAGAGGGATGTCTTTATGTGTCCGTTGTAAGGGCATTTTGGTAATTTGTCATTGGATGGATGAATTAAATAAAAGGACGAATTGATTTAATTAATTGCTTAATTAGATGATAATTAATTAAATCAATAATTCAAGTATTAAATTAATTAGATTAATTGATTATTTGAATTTAAAAGAATTGATTAATTAATTAATTATATGTTTAATTGGATTTAAACTAGATTAATTAATTAAAAGATGGACTAAGTCTATTGGGCCAACTTAGCCCATCTGGTCGTCCACTAGGGCCCTAAGAAGCGCCCACTATGGGCCTTAGAGTTTGAGGATTTATTTAATCCTCAAACTCCTAGGTTAAAGAATCATTCCATTATCCGCCTAACACGTACAGAAAAGAAAAACCTCTCCTCTTCTTCTTTGCCTGGCCGTCTTTCACAAGGAGAGAGGAATCCGGAGAATTCAAGCTTACTTCGCGTGAAGCTCTAGAGACACGAGTCCCAGGGATTACTGTTGTAGATTGTAGATCAAGAATCGAATCACGCTTCAAGCAAGGTAATTCGATTTTATGATTAAAGTTCTTGAAATCTGAAAAATCATCAACAACCATAAAGTGATTCAACTTTAGGAATCCAGCATGTTTTAATTTTCGCTGCGTTCCGTTATTGGATTCCTAACATCGAACTCATTGGAAGCCGTCAGATTAGGGAAAATCAATCTCAAAGTGGACGACTGTGATTGGCTAGAATAAAATAAGGGAATTTTGGAGATAGAGACGGATTTATGAGCTACATCTATATTTTTTTGGAGAGAATAGAGTGAGAAACCTAGAGAAAACACATCTTGATCAAAAGGAGTTGATCTTTACAAAAAGACAAAGGATTTATGTGAAGATCGACATCACTGGCTAATTTGTGTGTAAACATGATTATGGATTGTAAACATGATTTTTATTAGTTTTGTGTGTTTTTCTTAACAACCATGAGCCAAATTTGTAGAAGGCACACCCCTAAAATCTAGCTATTTAGATGTAATGTGAAGTATATTTGTTTTAGTTTGATTCCTCATCTCGTTGCTTGTTTAATTTTGTGATCTTCGCTTCAAGTAGATTTGCCACGTATTTTCGATATTCGTTTGCTTAATTGAACTAGACACATGAATATTGAGTATAGAACTTGGATTAAGCAGAGAAGGATGATGAGCTTAAGATAGGATAAGTTTCGTTAATTGTCTTTGAGGATAGACATATACCCTTAGACCCTTAGTTTGAAGATAACTTAATTTTAATGTGTCTACTTTTAGTTTCTTGTTGCATAGAAATATGGAGAAGACTAGAGTTAGTTTAGCTTTTATGTATTCGAAAGTTGCACAGAAGTATATCGGTGTTTAGGGCAATAGAGATGATGATAGAACTAGAATGTAATTCCTTGATTTAATCCGATAACAAGAGGGAAGTGGGAGCCTACATTAATCACTTTGGTTAATTCTCACTTGATTCTTGTGTTTAATTAATTGTTAATTTTTATTTTTCTAGTAGGTTAATTACAAAATCATCTTATTAATTGGAATATGTGGCACTTAGATATATTTTCACTTTAATTTTTTTTTAAAATTTAGTTAAGTCTCCGTGGGAACGATATTCGTACTTTGGTACACTTTATTACTTGTCAGCACGTGCATTTGCGTAAATTTGGTCTTAATTTATATACACTAAAGGACTAACAAACCCGACTCTTGTTCAGCTCGAATCAAGATTGTTTGATCTTGGCTCCATTAACAATTAAACGAACCTCAAACAAAATAATATAATGTAAATAAAACTGGATAAATACAAAAAAAAAAAAGTGTAAATAAATACGTCATGAGTAAAAGTATATTATTTTGTCACTATTAACACACATAAAAAATGTACCTGCAATATTTAAACAAGTTTGGCACAATGCATTTAAGAAGGATTCGTTGTGGACCAAGTGGGTGCACGCACATACTATCTAAGAACTATAACCATTTGGACTGCGCAAGAAAATGATAATAGCTATTAAAGACCAGCTTCTGGAAGCTATGGATGTGGCAAAGAATGTGTTGGTTTCACGAATAATAACATAAACGCAGCGGAAGGATTTCAAAAATTTTGTTTTAAAACCCAAAGTTGAATTCAATTAATGCATATTCAAATTGAACAATTAATTAACGAATAAAAACGTACTCGTTATTACGAATTTGATGAAGAACTTTTCTTCCTCCAAAAACTCAAAACTTGAAGCTTCCAAATCTTCAATTCTTTATTTGAATCTTCAAATCTTGAACTTGATCCGAACAACGAAATTACATCGTCTCTAACTAATCACGCGCGGATCAACAAACGAAAAATCCCACTTCTTTCTCTAAGGGGCGACGGCTAGGGTATTAGAGAGGGGAGAAATATTTTCTTCTTTCTTTTCTAGGAGTTATGAGAGTTATGATGTTCTCTTACTTGTTCAAATTCAAAGAGTCCTTATATATCTCATGACTTATTGAACAAGTCAAAACAAAATAGCCCTAAACTAGGGCATCACATGAACGCCCATTTAGGTCTATTAGGCGTCCACTTTGGACACCTTCTAGAACCCGGGATTTATTTTGTTTAATTAATTTCTTATTTCAATTAATAATTTATTATATCCAATAAAAAAATTAATTAAATAAATAACCAAATTAATTAGATAAATTAATTCATTAATATATTTTCCTAGGAAATTAATTAATAATTAATCTTATCTTATTTCATCTAATGAATAATTAATTATTTAATTTATCCAATAAATTAAAGCTCCTAGAAGAAAATATAAATTCTTTTTTCATTTTTCTTTGTCGATCCTTTAGCTCGACTCTTTAGATTCGGTTCGTTTCGTTTGGCAATGAGAGGAAACCAAAGGAAGTGGGTAATACCTAGCCAGTCACGTGGCCCACTTCGTAACCCAAACGAAAACGAATGATAGGATCTTCCAATCATAAATACCGTATATGTATAAACCCTTTGTTCATGTTCCCCAGTCAAGTGAGAGTCATGGTTATGTCAAACTCACTGGACTTGACCATATGTATTAATTATAATAATACGAGATCATTGAGATTGATTTAGTGCCTAGCACAATCATCTCTTTTGCTTTGGCCAAAGACTTTGTTCTCTATTTATCTATAATCACATAGGGTACATTCTCATTCACTTATGAGAGAACAAATCTCATATTAGATATCAGCTAAGACTACCATTTGCCCATCAAGTCCGCATTTCGAGGTCGACCTCACCAACGAGTGAATTAGGTCTAACTACTCTAGTGAAAGACTTGACGTCACAAGTGCATCTTCAGCCTGATATTTCAGGTCAAAGGTTCACACATACCTATAACGCATAATCAGTTCTATCATTGACAGTCACAGAGTGAAAACCCATGTGATAGAACCGATGCGAGTCATGTTCGAGCATATCAGTTCCACTGATGTGCCTACAATCTCAATCTCCTACCATCCCATGATACCAGACAGGCACTCCCATGTCAGAGATAAGATTGTACAAGTATTCGAAATCTTTATTTGCCCATTAAAGACTTCATATAACTTGCAAACTAGTTTTAGTAATCAAGATCGATCTCTCTAGTGTCTTTCTTCCTGTGGGGGGATCGCACTGAAAACAAGGGCAAAGCGTTTTTACACAACTTATAGATGCAGATAAGAATTCAGTGAAAAACTAAGTAATGTCTTTTATAAATTAAATTTAAGTTCAATACAAGATAGATGCCCTACATATTCTATCCTCTATGGCATCTGAGGGCATAATACTAACAGAATGATGGAGAGTTGAGAGATTTTCAATTCACGAAGCATACTCTCATGTTATGGACCACAAAGATGATGTTAGCTGGAAGAAATTACTATAGTGGAAGACCCAATTGCGCGCCATAGTTTTATTCTGTGGCCAGGTATGTTGCACAGATTGAGAACTCAAGATAGGATTGGTGCGTGGAAACAGTTAGAGGACCTAGACTGTGTTGTATGCAAATAAAGAAGAGAGCAAAGCACACATCTTCTTTCAGTGTGATTTTACAAAAGAGTTCATGCAAAAAAAGTGTTGGCTCAAATTGAAGATTGGGTGCGAGAAGGAAAACTGGGAAGACATTGTTGAATTGGGATAGAGAATTAGTAGGGGTAAGACTCTTCTTAGTTGTAGGAAAAGAGCTTTATTTGCAGCTATTGTATATTTTTTTTGGCCAGAAAGAAACGAAAGGATATTTACAAATGATAAAAGTAGTGTTCAAGATATTGTAGATACAAATAGGATTTGGTGCATATTGAATTGATATATAATAAGCTTACTGGTTCCAAAAAAACAAATGAAGAATTACTCATGTTTATAAAAATGATATAGTATGCCTATTACTAAAAACTCACAACAAATAAATTCATGTGGGCCATTAAAAATAGAAATGAAAATAAAAAGTCTCAAACAAATCAATTTGCCTACATATGGCAATACATGTGGCATCCAAAATAATAGTTTGGGAATAATTATTTTTTAGGAGTAATATTTTGAAAAAAAAAAAAAAAAAACTCAAATCAAGCATTTGATTAAATATATCCTTCACATAAGAATCATGCACAAAAGAATTGTTCTAAATCACTAGGAACCGTTATACAAGATATAATACAAATAAAAATGTGTGTATAACAATGATACAACACTTGCAGCAAAAATGATACAACATTTTTGGTTACAACACCTACAACAAATTAATGTATGTCTTCTATCCTTTCTTTCACACACCTTTGGCATGTCGATAACTTCATTAACTTACCATTGTCGAAGAGTTTACTAGATCAAGTTTGGACCCTTCTCATTACATCGTTATTTTGACTTGTTACATTGTATTTTCCACCGTTGTTGAATGTTTTGCCTGCAAAACCAAGTCTCATATATTATAATTCCCTAAAAAAAAAACACAACTCATTTGATGCTACTCAGGTAGGACTGTGAGTCGTGTTTGGACTGATGGATTTAGATTTGGAGGTAGGATGTCAAACGACTCCAAATTAAATCATTTTAAATCACTATAATGACTGAAAAATAACTCAAAATAATTTTCAAAGGATTTGGAATCAATAAAACAAGCTCAATGAGTTATTTGATGATTTTGAAATCTATGGCTTTCAAATCATTTAATCCAAACACATCATCAAGAAATAGTGATCCGTTTTAAGATATCATCATAAATAAAATGAACAAAATAACATAGATTGGTTGCATATCCAAGAACTAGATTCTTTTTATAAAAAATTATAAAGTGTAGCTACTAGCTTTTGATTACCTTAGAGCTCGTCCCTTTTATGGTTCAAAAGTTGGAACCTGATCCATAGGAGCACGAATGGCTCGATAAAAGGTCCTGTCGAGAACATTTTTGTAAGGATCTTCATTTCTTTTTTTAAGCAAGTACGACATATTACTTTCGACTTGAGATTTTATTTGCAAATAAAGTTCTCTTGCTTTTTCTCTGTCTTTCAACATCTCTTCTTTTCCTTTCGTTTCAATCGGCCTCCCAAACAGGTAGTACAAGCGGCCTGGAATCTTTGGTAGAAGTCCTGGGATAAATAAAGGTTGATTGGCAATCTCGCCACTCATTCCAGACCTACAACCAAAAATGCAGCTTCAATGTAAAGGGGCTTATAGAAAATTGCAACCTAATCAAGAAAAACATATTGAGTCACTAATAAAAGTTATTGGAATAGGTGATTACCTCACATTAAATGATTCGTACTTTTTATTATCGCTTCTTATTCGGTCACCCCAAATAGGCACCTTCATTAGGTCGTCATAGTCCAAAACTAACTGCCAGTAAAACTAAGAATGTAAGATACCCATAAGAGTAAGAGCAAAAAAAATTAGTCAAATTTTCGTAGATTATTTTTCTGTACCTAGAATGTCATTAGTGTTCTGGTGAGCTATAATAAGATGTGTGAGAGCTTATAAGATATAAAGTATTTGATAAAATTTTGAATAAAATCTTTTAAACTCCTAAAATATAATTTTATGACCTCGTAAACTCCTAAAAGGATAGGATTCCTAACTTATTTTTGGACATCCTAACGGACTATTGTTTTTAGACTATTTTAATTACAACAGTGTCTTTAATAACATCTGATAAACTATATGGTCTTATTTTATCAAAACACATTAGAAACTTATTTTTAATTAAACCCAATTATCTTATCAGTTCCAAAAATATCTTATAATATGCAAGAGCTTATAAGATGTTTCAAACAAGCTTATTTAATCACCCTCTTAAAGGTTACTCAACAAGTGAACAAATTACTTTTCTACGATAACTCATGAGCAAAAAGACAATTCATTAATCAGCCATCATATATTGAATAAAGCCAACACTACCTCTGCTATGTCATCCTCTCCGATAACTCCAAACGGTACAATTGTGGCCCCAAATCTTGCAGCCATCCTTACAAATTCTGGCTGGTCTGGCCAAAATAGTTTATACTCTTCACCCTGATTAAGTTTAAACAAAAGTTTAGTACTAATTATAAAAAAAATCAGAGACTTGAAGTAACGTAACGTATTTTACTTCAAACCTTTTTGTGTAAAGCCTCGCGAGCACCACCAGGATAAAGTAGCACATGAGATTTTGTTTTGCACAGCTTGAAAAGATTGCTTGCACCTACGGGCAATGCACCGTACAACTTCAGATAGTCGAGGAATGAAAACTCCTTGTTTTCAGCTTCGATAAGAGGTGAAAACAATGATGGATGTGCTATACCACGAACCATAACCTTCTTCACCCTCAGGAATTCTTCAACTAGGGGAACAAGTTCTAAACCCATAAGCATGTGATAACCAACTAACAAGACTGGGCCTTCATTTGGAACACCACCTAAGCCCCTCACTATCTCTCCATCTTCCCCAGTGGATAGCATTACGGGACCCACATAATTCCGAAACCATCTGTATCGGATTACAACTCAATATCAGTCCAGAGAAATCATGTACTCGGGCCACTTTCATTGGTGCAGTTTGACCTCAAGATAAGAGTTGAAAAAGTGAAAACTTGTAGTTTTTACATTGTTGTCTTTACTGCTTTACAAAATACTGGCAGAGAGGTAGTGGTTTCACATCATTAATTTTAGGCAAAATATTTTTCTTTTCTTTTGGGGGGGGGGGGGTGATTTTAAAAATTGAGCCATATTTGGGATGTTCCAAGAACAAAAATATATAAAACATATTTAGAGAGATTCACCAAAAACAAACCTATTTAGGGAGGCCATCGTTCTTTGCACTTAAAAGTGTACATGATTTAATCTTCTTGGTGAATTTTTTAGCAAATAAATATTTCCAATAAATATAAAATGAAAATGCATAAGAAGAGACAATCATAGGAAAATTCAAGGTCGAAGAAGTACGATTAATTACCCATTTCCCTCGAGAGCTTGTTTAAACTCAGACGCACTAGGAGGTATAAAATCCATGACATAATCACGGTACCTCGAACGACGGTAGGTGCAAGTACCTTTAATAATAGTCAATAAGTTAACACCATCCTCCTGCATTAATAAAAATTGCAATCGATTAGTTTGTGAGAGGTGGTTATTGTAAAATTATAAAATTGCAGCTTTTGTCTAGATACCTCAAATGTATTAACATTATAGAAATCTTCTACAGAAATCAAATGCCAATAGGTCGATTATAAAAGAATGGAAAACGGCTTAGAATTTTGTGCATATTTAGGTTTGGCACAAGGGAATTCAATTTCACAAACTTTTCGATACTATGGCATGAAATGTGTATCTACTACATGTCGGCATTCTTACAAAATCATAACCAACATGCAACAGTGAACTTTAGTGCAAGGATAGTAACTTCCATGCGATTGAACAAAAATTGAGAAAGTAAAATATTTCTTTGAACCTCCAATTAAGAAATGGTTATAGGTTTTAGAACATTCTTATACATTTCTGAAAAGAACCAGGATGAAATCCTCACCTACCAGTAGTATGGTATGGCCATTGTCTTTGAAGTATCGTACTTTGCAGTTTTGTAATGATCCCAAAAGTCTCCAAGCTTCATCTTGACTTGGAATCATGTTATCCTTGCCACTGGTATGCAAATGAATCACTATTACCGCAATTTTGAATAAACAACTTCGCAACTTAATCGCCAGGCGTCAAGAAGAAGAAATAATAAAGTAAAAGATGTGCAGGTTTTAAGGTTAACAACAAAATTAATTACAAAAGTAAAAATCAATTATGCTCCGTTTGTTTGGCAGAGCATGTAATGCAAAGTGGGAATTAGATATCTGATATTCAGATTCCCAATTATCTGATTCCATGATAGTGTATGGTTGCATCCAGAAATCTGAATAAGGATTTTTTTTAAAAATATTTAATTTATGCACATTTCATAAGAAATGAAAGTCACATTTGAAAACTTTTATTAAATTAACCTAACTTTTTTAATTAATTTAGTTGTATACGTCGTGTCACCCAAGCTTATGAAATTTTATATTAAAAAAGTTAACATTTTTTTATGCTAACTATAATTTTGAATTCATAATTAATATTTAAATATTATTATTAAAACAATAAATTAATTCGATTAGGACACGTCAAAATAATTAATGGGACCAAAATGTGAAGTATAAACAGTAAAATACTGTAAGAATATTTTTTTTATATATAATATCTAAATATATATTGTGTAAAACAAATAAAAATTAATTTAAAATATTTTATTATATATAAATATTATACTTAAATATAGATATATACACATGCATAATCTGTATTTATATCTATATGTGAGTATATACATATAAATACATGTTTGTGTGTATATATATATATATATATCTTACCATATAAATAATATAATTACATATAAATGCTATATATTTAAATTAAATACAATATACATACATATTATTTATATCATATATTTCTGTATATGATGAAATATAATAATTATATATATAATATTTTTATTGATATGAAAAGACATAATATGGAGGGTAAAAATGTGTTGCAAGTTTCAATTTCAGATTCCCTGAAAAAGGGAATAAGAAATTCTTAAAAAAATAAGAATTGAAATTTCTTGTTTCGAGGTGCATGATTCTTGTTTAGAGGAATTTGATTCCTTTCAAGCAATCTTACCAAACACAATAATAAGAAGTCAGGGAATCTGATTTTCAATTTGGATTTCATTCCCTGACAAACAAACAAAGCCTTAGCTCTCTCCTTTTCTGATTTGAAACAAAGTTACCCTAATCTTGGAAACTTTAAGATAATCCACATTCTCTTAAGTATAGAAGAGAATGGTCGTGTCCTTTTTTGTACTCTCACCTCTTTAATAATCACAAAATTTTAATATTAAAAAGAATCAGATAAGTTGAGATAGAGAAGAAACCTAGCAAGAACAAGTACTTCAGCTTTAATGGCATGAAGACGAGAATTAGCATAAGCAGCGGCATATTTGAGCAACTTCAATTTCCAAAGCAGAGTTTCTTTAGGTATGATATCAGCCAAGCCCTACAAAAAAGAAACAAATAAATAAAACAAGCAAAAATAAGCACTTTCAAAAAGACTGAACATAATTATTTCTACGAATGATACGCAGAATTAAAATCAACCACAATTTCAAATCATCAATGAAAAGTCAATTAAATATTGGAACTAAGACATATATTATGAACAATCTTATGTCCAAGATTTCATAATCTAGTTACTGTTCAACAATGCACTAAAAAAAGAGGAGACAAAGACCAATTAGGCCTCAAAGGCATACTTGATTCGTGACCTCTCTGCATTATCAAAAATTTCAGCTTTGATCAAACTAAACTAAAACAAGAAAATGAACAGGTTAATGTTCAAGTATAGAGAATGGAATGAGTCTAAACATAATCTTTTGGGATACGCTACGCATAATAAATGGCAATCCAACATGATAGTTCATGAAAGTGAAGCATTACTAAAGATCATAAAATTTCAAGCAATGCAAGACTGTTCTTACAGAGAGGCGTGGTAGCATAGCAGTGAGGTTGGCAGCTAATTGTTCAAAATATCGTGTTGGAGGCAGCATTGTATTAATATCTACTGTAGCCATCTTCATTGGATCACCTGTTGTTGGAAAGCTAGAATGTTAATAATTGAAACAAATGTGGGTTTTAGAAGAAAAAAAAACATGATATACAAAAGATTTCAATGAAAAAGTTTAAAGTGAGCAAAAAAGTAATTGTGTGTGTGTGGAGGTGGGAAGGTCGACAGAGAAAAGCAGCTTAACGCACACACTATATTAGCTACATATGCTAGTCTAGCAAAAAAACACAAGCAAGGTGTCACATCGCAGCATTCTCAAAAACTCTCCCCATTTGGAGGGTCCAAAAGATCCATATTTCTACAAGTGCATGTACACACACACACACACGTATATATATATATATATAGTAGTGTAGGAAACGAATGTGTGTAGAAGGATTCTAGAATATTTCTATAAGATATCTAGAACACTCTTTGTAAATATCTAGGATAGAAAGCTCTGAATGATACATTGTAGCTGTTAGATCAAGATTATCACCATTGTACATTGAGGAGGTGGAGTTGTATAAATAGGGGCTTGTAGTTCATTTGTAATCACTTCAAGAATTGAGAGCAACCATGCAAGATGCGAGGCGACGCGCTAACTGCCGCACGAGACGTTACTAAGAAAGTAAGTCTGTGACAAATGGCTTGTATAATTTGACTTTGATTTAATGCAAAGCCTGAATTAATTAATACTTGTACCAAAAGCAATTAATAAGTAGTGCACCGATGAAATCATTGTATATCTCACTCTCAATGGAGTACATACCCATAACAAAGCTTAGGAGATAAGGAACAGTTGCATGAAGTTCATCAGGCAACGCCTCTAACAAAGGCAACAAAGGCTGAAGTTGTGACCTGCCAAATGAAGTTGCTGAAAGAATGAATAATCAGTTAAATTTTCTCCAACTGCCAACCAAAAGATGTCACTTGAGACACATCTAGAAATTAGAATAAGTCACTGAAAATGCTCTTGAAACGCCGACCTGGATTAGTTAATATCACTACAAGGTCAATTTTAGGATTTCGCGCAGCCACTGCAAGTGCCAAGCATCCACCAAATGAATCTCCAACAAGATAAATAGGTTTATTTGGGGATGAAGAGTGCTCAGCCCTCACAGTTTCTTCAACAAATTCTACCAAGCCTGAAGAATATGAGTCGAGGAGCAAGTCCATCAAAATTAATTCTTTTTCAAAAGTTAGCAGAAGCATGGAAGAAAAAAACGCATTAACGCAATAAATTTGAACTTCCGAAGCAAAAAAAAAAACAACAAAAAAATGTCTAGACCTTCAAATGGTGTTCGATCTTGCACAGGGATATGCATGCACCGGACATCAAAAACCCTGAGACCATAGAAAAATGACAATGACATGAGTTACTATGATAAAATAAGTGCAAAAAAATATCATTTGTCACGTGATTGTATAATCAGGCATTTTTATTCCTTTTTTGAATAATTGTATAAAAAACCGTTATGTTTAGCCTCATATCCATGTTGATCATAATAAACTCTTCTACTTTGAAAGAAATTGATAATTTTATAGTATAACTAAGAGGAGCAAGTGTACTTTGTGAATAATGAAAACAATTCTTGGCTAACAAACTCCTGTATTAAGTTTCTATTCACACAAATGGGAGAGCCAATTGCATTTCAACAGCACGAGCTCGAGACTGCTTTACATTGAAAGAAATGCACACCAATTTGGTATATTCACAATGATATCAACAAAGACTTACTTTCCAAGAGACTTGTGGTGCAGAATAAGGCCAAGTCCAAGACCATCCATTCCTGCAACAACATATAGAACTTAACTACTTAAACACACACACCATCCATAGTAGAACAACAGCATAATAGTACACATATATAAACTTCTCCACCAAAGTCACTGAATAAGAAATTGACTAATATATAGCACTTTAAGCATGAATTAAATTACCAGGCAAGAACAGAAGGATGGGTGAACCCCTTAAATGAGGGCCACAAGAGATTGGGGTGAACCACCGGGCCGGGCCGCCATCGGGGTTAATTATATCTTTAGCATAATTAAGATAATCTTTCACAGTTTGAGTCCCATATCCATCATCCCATAAAGGTTCCAATTTTCTCTCCTCCTCAACATTTGAACTAACATGACCATTACCTAAATCAATTGAGGCGGCCCTTTTACTATCCTCCTTCACAGAAGTAGATATCCCATTCACAGCTCCATTTATTTTAACAGAATCAGAAGATAATGCAGCAGCTGAATCCCTGCTAGCTAAACACCGAATCTGATATCTAGAGTGAACTCGTTTATCTATAGTAAAAGCAAAATTAGGTGATAACCCAAAAGACTTGACACTTGAAGCCATGGGTATTCTACACCAATAACTTTGAATAAAGTGACTCAGAAATTTAAACTATAGACAAATGCACAAACTATTTTAAATTCATGGCCCTTTAATTACGAGACGTGAAAATCTCCAAGCCACATAAAATTTTGCGCGTGTGGTGCGTGAGTTCGTGTAAGTATATAGAACCAAGAATATATACAACTATACAAGATAACTGTCCACTTGACAATCCCGACAGCCATGGGGAAAAGAACAAAATCAGTCCAAAATGTGATAATGTTGTCGCGCAATAAATTGGGATTTGTTTAAATGATTGAGATTTAGTAATTATGATTCTAGTATATTTAATGTAATAATTGCAGAATAATGTGTGTAGTAGTGATTTAAGACGTGTAAGATCTGATTGAAATGTGTAACAGTGTAAGAGATAATAAGGAATATTCTTGACGCCCAATGTGTGGTTCTAATTTTGGGAAAGGAAGATGTTAGCTGGCTCTCAATTTCAATGTTACAAATTTGATCTTTGCTTGAGGACTTGCAGTTCAACACGTTATTGGCTATATTAGAAGTTGATAGTTATTGGCTTATAATGCTTTATTGAACTGGGACTATATTATAAGTTGATAATTAGGAGTACGATGACCAAGTTAGATTTTATATTTTAATTTGTACTTGTAAAAATAACATTCTATAATGGTTAGATTCTCTTTATTTAAGTAGTAAAGTTTCAAAATCAACCTAAAAAAGGACATATGACAAACTCGAGTATTTCATAAAGCAGGTCAGTTAATTACATATGATATTGAAAATTAATGTATATTTCAAAAAAACAAAAATCGTGATCGAAATGCATACCTTAGCAAGAACCTCAATCAGTTACATGTTTGCAGTTCGTAAATCAACATTAGTCATATTGTCAAGGTGTAGAGGACTAGCTTATATGACTGGGTTAGACATATCAGCAACAAGTGCAAAAAATTAAAAATATCTTTAAGTAGGCGAAAATTCTACCGCCCAACAAAAATGCTTTTGTAAAAAGAAAAAAAAATCCTAAAAAACATTTTTAATAACATAAAGTGAAAAAAGGTAGAGCAAAAAAAAAACATTTTATTTTCTCTTTTTCACTCCCATTTTACTCTAAAAAAATTCAAAAAAAAAATTACTAACCCTAAATCTCTCGTAACACGTCATTTCAAATATGGTGATTTATAATATAATGATGGATTTGATGATTTACAATGGTACAGTACATACATACATATTTCAACAGTGGATCTTGCTTCATCGTTGTGAATTAACTTTTTATTTATTTATGATTAAAATTTAATTCGGTAAAACTGAACAGTCTCGTGTGTCTCATCGGTGAAGATCGCACAAACTTGAAAAACTCGAGTTGAGCTTCAATTAAGTTGATCACTAGGCCGACTCAATTCAACTTGCACCAGTAGTACCACACAGTTTCAAAATTAATTTTTTATGCATGTCAAAAGATTGAGACTACCATCATGTGTAAATTAATAATTAAGAGACATAATTCTTATTTCCAAAATTGAAGTTGTAGAGCTCTCGATTTTGCGATGTTTGGCCGAGTCGTAATCCATCTTCCCAAATTAAAGTTGTAGAGGTCTTAATTTTGTGACGTTAAATCAAACCATAATATCGGCGATTAAATAACATAAATAAATAATTAACAAAATTAAATAAATATATATTAGATTAAATAACATAAATAAATAATTAACAAAATTAAATAAATAAACAAAGCCTTGATAAAAAAAAAGTAAGTAAATAAAAAAAAAAAAAAAAACAACGAAGACATAAACAAAAGCCTTTTAAAAAGCCTTCTGAGTTGGCCTTGATAGGCCTTAAAAAAAGACTATCAAGGCCTACCTTGAAAGGCCAAAAAAGCCTTGCTCTCTCTTTCAAAAGGCCAAGCCGACAGGCTTGTTCGGCCTGCCAGGCTTTTTTAAACAGGCCGAGTCGGCCTGTTAAGCTAAAGGGGCCGATTCAGCCCATTTAGCAAAAAGGCCAAGTCTTAAGGAGCCGAGTCGGGCCAGGCCGGCCATAATAGGTCATATTTACACCCTTAGTTGAGAGTTTGAGACTCAGTTTGAAGTTTATGAACATGACCCTTTTACAGAATTTGGATATGCAAGATCTTTCGGAAGCAATTGGAATTTTACCATATATTCAAAATTGCATGTATGGATCTACTCTTTTTGGCCTGTGATTGAGTAGGGACAAAGATGGCAATTCAAAGTTTTAGTTTTGGCATTAGAAGAATTGCTCTGGCATTATCACCACCCTTTTTGCATTTTTTGTCTTTCCTAACCTTTGTAACATTATGCATCTAAATATACTTTCACCTTTAATTCTTTTGAATGTGAACATGCAATAATTATTCTAATAATCTTTGACCGAATTGGCTAATATAATACTATATACAGTATGATGTTTGTGCATGGACTCATATGCCCGTGTATTTAAGTGTAAAATATATTTTGCCAAACTAAGACTATATTCCTCGTACTAAATAGGGTATCGATGTTCACACTCCAAAATTGATAGTTGCACTTCCATTCTATTTTTTCACTAAATAATTGACCAAAATGTCCATACATTTTAATAATATAATTTACCTTTCATTTGATAGACATAAAGCCCTCCATCATTTATCCTTTCCAATTTATTCAATTTTACGTTCTCATCTTGGAAAGGCAAGATTAAACATCATCGTCATTTTTGTTATAGTATTTTATTTTAATATGCATGAATTTGATAAGTTTCAATTTTAATGTACCCAACTATCTGTAGTTTTAAATTTATTTTTGAATCAATTCTTAAGAATTTTGTCGATCATTGTTGCCATGTTATCAAAGCAAAAAAAAATTCCTGAATTCATATTTTAACAAGAAAATCACAATTTTAAGTATTTTTTTATTTGGAATACTAAACTTTTGCACTGTTTTGTAAGAAAAAACTTAATCATCTTTCGTGCATAGTACGAGGTTCATGCTAGTATTAATATATTATAGGGCTATACAAAATAAATATATCACAGAATGCTAGGAAAATTCTAAAAAATAAAAAATAAAAATCATAGCAAAATATATATCTCTTCAAGTGCTACTCAATAACACAAAATAAGAAGTACATTAGACATATCCAATATTATCTGATATCGTCTTCGGTAGTACCCGGATACGACCGCTAAAATCAATTTATCGGACTATCATCCAATATGTTCTAATATTGTAGATGATACATAAACTTTAAGAAAATAGTTGATCGAAATTTATATTGACCTATATATATATATATGTATAATCAAATGCCTATTCATAATTTAAACCATGATTAAGATAGAAAATTTGTGTGATATGTTAACAATATGAATAAGTGAAAGAAAAAGAGGTGAATATTATGTCCACGCCAAATTATCAAATTTCATAACCCAAATTTGACCATAAAAGATGAAACAGTAAAAAATATTATTGACAAAACATATTAATAAACTAATAATCAGCTAATGTGAAATTTTTACACACAGTTCATGAACACGAGTTAGACATATGAGAAGAAAATTTATTGACCATGTTATACATCAAAGTTAAGGATTTAAAAGGATGATTGACAATGCATGTAATTACATCAAAATGATGAACAATGAAATAAAGGGAAGTTTTGTCTAATAAAATAAGTTTAAATGTGTTTTCAAAATGAAAAGGTATTTAAGTCAATTGCTCAATATAAAAATTGAGAAAGAGTAAAGTACAGAAATGCAAATATCAATTCCCTACTAAATATCCAGCCAAACTATATAATAATAGATTTACCTCTTTTATAATATAAAAATTATCTTAATTACAACTTATTCTTCTTCTTTTGTATTTTTCTCTCACTAATTTCCCCCCTTTTCCGTTATCGTATTCACTCTTCCTCACTCAAACCCCAACCACACCGCAACCACATCCGCCTAATCCAATATTTCGCACTAAACAATTTAGCATGTTATCCGATATTTTTAGTATATGCAATAATTTAAAAGAAATTGCATTCTATTTTTGCAAAAAAAAGTATTTAGTACATCTTCAAATTCTCAAGTTTCGCACATCATCTTTCAAGCCACTATGTAGATAGTTTTTGTAATCAATCATAGATGTGAAAAATTTGTCGAAAGTTTGTTGGTAGCTAAAACTAGTATACAAGGAAATAATATTTGAAATTTTTAGTCAAAATACACACATAAAATATTAAGAATCTGTTTGGATTAATTTTATTTTGTGACAACATCTTAGTTTATTTTTTTTTCAATTATTAATATATCGTGTTGTTACAAAATTAATTTTTGCTAAAAATATTGTCAAATATTATTTTAATAAATTAATCTTGATGTATATGATAAATTAAACTAATATAGGTGATGCAGGATCAAAATATGTATCACGTGAGGAACACGTGGGGAGAGAATCCGATCAGACACACGACAGATTAGACATTGTGTTGTTTGGATATGGACTGCACTCGCTCAAGGGAAACTGCCTACGTACCTGCTTTGACAGGATCAAGTCTTTTCTTAATTTTATATTGTGATAGCTCTCAAAAAGTTCCAACACTTTTTCTCTAGCAGCCTTTTTCACTCAAGAGCAGATAATGAATTATTATCTTCAATCTTTGATATTTATAGTGTTGTTCATGGGCCATGGGCTGAAACCTAATAGTTAGCCATATATACATATATATATATATATATATATATACATATATATATATATTAGATAATTATTAATATAATTATCTTGGACCAGATATTATGGTCCATTTACTAAGTTGGGCTTATCTTACAGCAGACCATTAATATGTAGGCCCAATCAATTATGTTGGACCTCGTTGGCTCCAATTAAAGTATTCGGGCTATTCTAGCCCAAATATAAGTTATTTACAAATATGCCCTCAAGATTTATATGACACACCTATATATAAGAAAAGAAAATTTGTGGCTAATAAGAAAATGATGAAAAAATAAAAAAAATAAAAGGAGAATGTATGTTAAGGACAATAAAAACGATTTCTTACTATAGAAGGGAGCAAATGTGTCATTGTATTGTTTATGTGGTACTTGGTTCGAAGGATATTGTTCATGAGACAAAGTGTATTCTACTGTTTATTTTACTATACATTCTTGATATTTTTGTTGCTTTGCTGGTGAAGGAAAGTGAGTTTTAACTTGGAAATTACATCTACGGGAGACAATTTTAAAGTACCAAGTTGAAACAGGAGAATTGTAGTTTTTGTCCCTCATGACCACTAAAACATATTTGGTCTTCCATGTTTCAATCTCTACGCATTTAGTCCCTCAACTTGTCAATTTCATAGACATTGGGTCCGTGTCATTAACTTTTTATCTGAAACTAATGTCCCCAAAAGATTCAGATTAGGGTTTTGTTAGATTAATCAATTTGAGAATTGCCAATTTTCAGATTAGTTCTGCCTATGTGGACACTTGACTTGCCAACTTGGGAAAAAGATGACAAGTGGTCAAATTCCAATACGACATGTGGACAATTGGAT
Organism: Buddleja alternifolia; assembly: GCA_019426215.1. Lineage (NCBI taxonomy): Eukaryota > Viridiplantae > Streptophyta > Magnoliopsida > Lamiales > Scrophulariaceae > Buddleja > Buddleja alternifolia. Next base: position 21,742,979 of record CM033399.1, on the reverse strand, counting down.
AAAAATACAAATTTTTATTTTAAATTAATATAATTAAAATAATAAAAAATTAATAACAAATTGAAACAATTTATAAACAAAAAGTTTATTAATATATAAAAAATAGAATAAAATTAATTGAAATTTAAATAAAAATAAAACATTAGATAAAAACTTTAAAAGACTAAAGAATTAAAAATTAAAAAAAATTAATTGATTTATAAAAAAAAACAGAAAGTCTGAATCATATTTTTTTATTTAATTAAAACTTCCTTAGACATATTTATTAAATCTATCATAATATTTAATTAGATTTGAGATCTATTTTCTAACTAAACATTTTTGTATTTATTAAATTATTTTGAGTAATTCTATTTAATAGATAGAACATAAAATTACTTTAAAATATATAATTTTAGATATTTTTTATGTTATATTTTCTACTTGTTTAAGTTGTTTTTATCCATGTCAGAAGTTAAAATTAAACGGGAAAAGAAAATACCACCTATGATGAATGACACGTGGAACAAGTCATTTTCCCCAAATTGAGCTTACGTGTGTTGCACATGAGCATTCTGTTAGTTTTTAGAAGGAGATTTGACAGTCGGGTCTAAATGTGTTTGAAATTGCCATGTTGAGGACTAAATTTGTCGAGGCTCAAACATGAGAGATCAAATCTATTTTGGTGGTCAACTTCAGGGACGAAAAATGTAATTCTCCGAGTTAAAACTCATCATCAAAAGTTGAGGATGAATTTGATTTCACTCGATATGAGTTACTTCAAAGGTTATTATGAACAAAATTATTCTACCAAAAAAAGATTGTAAAGTAGGGGTGGTCAACGAGTCTAGTCAAGCTCGAATCAAGCCTCACAAGCACAAGCTCATTTGTATGTGTTTAGGGCTTCACGAGTGTGTTCGCAAGCTCTTGTTTAATTTTTTAATATACATATCATGGAGTATGTTATCAATATATTGTTTTATGGACATACAATAAAAAAATTGATACAATAAAAAATATATTTTAAATATAAGGGAGTTGATAAAGGCAATCCACTTTCATTTAAATTCATATACATAGACAAAAACGCCCTTTAGCCTATTACATATAATTCTTACCTTTTTATTACAAACTAGCTTTACAGCTTGACAATAATTTTCTAATTAAAATATAAAAATAAATTTACTTAATTCATAATTTCAAAATTTCAATTAATAGATACTACCATAGACAGAAAAAAAAATAGGTATAACAAAATATTATTTACTTATTTGAATTCAAATTAGAATAGACTTTATTTACGTTGAGTAAAGATTGAAAATTATGTTCAATTAAATTTATCAAAAATAAAAATACTATTATTTTAGGTGGTAAAATTGAGTTATCTCATGCTTTTTAAGTGTATCATTTTGACAATTTTCTTTCCCTTTTTGCTAGGTTTTGAACATTTAATATTATATTAATTAGCAATATTGACTATAGAACAAATGAGCAACACATTATTTTAGCGATTCAGATGAAATTATATCCGGGATCGAATATCCATGACAAGATGATTAGTTATATTGGGTAAATATAAAAATAGGTGTTCTTAATGTTGTAAAATAGGTAAATACAGTGTTCTTAATGTTGTAAAATAGGTAAATACAGTAACTCATCCAAACTTTTTGCGTTTTTGCATTTTTTTGTATAAACTTTTTTTTATTACACTTTCTTATCTAAACTACACTATTTTTATAAAATTTAATATTATAGAATTTTTCGGAAGAGTAGATAGAGTTTCATCATATGCTTCACATGTTTTATTTTTTGAAGATAAAATGATATTTTATTTGTTGAAAGGATATCAACTTGTGGTTTCATTATTTTGAATTGTACTATTGAAAATGTCATATCAATTTAAAATGATAAAAATAGTGAACTATAAGACCATCTCCAACCCACTCTATATTTGGGTTGGAAATGGTATAAATGATGTGGATTGGCACTCCAACCTACACCATTTTTAACACCAAATTTGGTGCAATTGTCATGTTGGACGCTATATTTGGCGTAAAACTTCACATTTGCACCAAATTTGGTGCAAGTCCTCTTTTTCTTTATTTAGTTGCATTTTAGTTTTTGTATTATTTTTCTTTTACAATTTAGTCCTTAAAACTTTATGAAGTTATAATTATGTCCTATAAATGTTATTTTTATTCAATTATATATGATTTCACTTTAGATTTAATAATAAATGGAAATATATATTAAGAACTTGTACAAAATGCATATTTCATAAATTAAAAAAATTGAAATATTTATATATTTAGTTATTCAAATAGTTTGTTTGCTATGTCTTTTTTTATCAAATAGTAAACTCGATCTTAATGTATTGTGTAAATTTATAATTACGCATTTATTATTAAATATTATTAAATAGCATAAATGGTTGTTTAAATAATTTTATGAAATACCAAATAGATTTAAAATAAGTTTTAGTTATTTATTATTATTAAATAATAACATGTGTTTTAATTGTGAATTTTATTATTTAATACCAAGAAATAACAAAAATAAAATAAAATTGGATGAATATGTAAAAAAACTGAAGTTTGGGTGTTATTTGTGAAATAGAGATAATAGCATAATATAAAATGTAAAAAAGAGCATTTTAGAGAATATTCTTTTTGGTATTAAAATTAAAGTTATGGGTTGGAGTAAATTTACTGTATAACACTAAAATAGTGCAAAAGTTGCACCATTTTTATGTCTATGGGTTGGAGATGCTCTAAGGGTCATAAAATGTCATTATTACACTTGAAAGGGTCACATGCAATTAGGCCTGACATTGATTGGGTCTGACCCAGACACAGACCCACATTCAAAACTTTGGATCTTGGCTAGACCCATACCCAATGTCTTGGGTCTAGACCCAGACCCAATGGATCTGGTGAGTGGATCTACTGCTGAGTGGGTATACTTCACAGGCCTAATAGTTTGGGTCTAAGTCTGGACCCAATGTTTTTGGGTGCAGACCTGGGCCCAATTTGGTTTTTTTTTTTTGACTTTTTTTGTGTCTTTCTTTGTTTGGGCCCCTTTTTATTTTAATTTTGGATTCAATTCTGCATTCTTGTGATATTTTTTTTTTTTTTTGAGCAAAAAGGAAGGGGGCTACCCTAACTACCTAGCCCGACAAACCCGGGCTATTAGTTATTTTCCTAGGCCACCTGATGCCTAACAGATCATTATCGTAATAGCTGCGCACACTTGCCTGCGGTGTGTCACTAGTCACCATACTATGGCTCCAACCTGTTTTAGCTAATTGGTCAGCAACTTGATTTGCTTCTCTTGGAATGCACTGGATCTGGATGTGCCAATTTTGTTTCAGACAGTCCCTGATTTGTGCTATTTTGTCGAAGTGGTGGTGGGTTGTGGGAGCTTCAGTGATGGCCTGATTAGCCTCTGAGCAATCTGTTTCGACAATAATGTTCCTAACTCCCAAGCTCCATGCCATGCGAATTCCTTCCAGTATCCCCTTAATCTCGGCCCCAACAGGAGTGGATTCTCTAGCTTGTGCTTGGAATCCCTTGATCCATAAACCATTCCAGTCGCGAAATACACCTCCAATCCCTGACATACGCCCTCTGTTGTCCATCCCGAAGCTAGGGGTCGCCGCGTCCACGTTTAACTTTATCACACCTTTATTCGGCTTCGCCCAACCAATCCAGGTGTATGAATCTTCAAACTTTCTTGTGTTATTCATAATGCTGCATGCTTCCAGAATCCTTCTACGCGCCAATTCAAGATTCCACCTCGGGTGATCTCTCTCATCTTTATGGATAGCCTCATTTCGTTCCTGCCAAATTAAATTTACGATTTCAATAAAGGCAATACTCCAATTCTTACACCAATCATACCTGTGCGGCGAGTTTTGCAGATTCCAGTCTATCCACTCTTTAGACTCCAGCGAGAAAAATTGTGCATGAAGTTTAGAAGAGACTACGCTTCGCCATGCTTCAGACGCCCAAGGACAATCTCTGATTGCGTGCAGATTTGTCTCGTCGGTATGACCACAAAAAGGGCAATTAGCGTCAGTGGCGATGTGTCTATGATGTAAGTGGGATTTAGTGAGGAGCCTATTATGTCGTAGTAGCCAAACCACGAACTTTCTTCGATGTATTCCCTTCGCTGCCCAAATACGCCTCCAATGTCTCATTTCATTTCTTTCGGCCGTATCTTCCACAATAGCCTCATACGCTGATTTGCATGTATATTTTCCATTAGTCGAATACTTCCACACTATCATGTCTTCGTGGATTGGGTCTTCCGCAAGGTGTACTTGACAAAGCTCTTCTTTGACGTCCCCCGGAAGCCAAGCTAACTCACTCCAATTCCAGCCTTGACCGGGGATCCAATAACTCTCCACCGTTCTAGCGCTATCAATGGAGGCAATATGTAGCGGTATATGATTAATGAGTTCTGTGTCTCCCATCCATTTATCGGTCCAAAATCGGACCCTATCCCCTTTCCCAATTTTCCAAGCCATGCCTTTCTCTAGAACAGGGAAGGCCGCCGCAATACTTCTCCACGTGTGTGAGGTTCTAGACTTAGCCCGTGCTCTCGCACGCCCGAGGTACTTATGCTTGATAACTTGGACCCATAACTTAGGCTCATCCTTAAGAATTTGCCATCCGAGTTTTCCCAAAAATGCTATATTCACAGCTCTAATCCGCTTAATACCCAAACCTCCATTCTCCTTCTTCTTACAGACCTTGTCCCATGTCATTGGGTGAAGTTTACGCTTCTCATCGGAATCTCCCCAAAGGAACCGCCTATTTTCTTTCTCAATGGCATCGCAGACACCTAGCGGTATTTGTGATGTCTGCATGTGATACGTGGGCATAGTACTGGTCACGGAATTAATCAGTGTAGTGCGTCCCGCGAGGGACAGGAATTTTTTCTTCCAACCCTTAAGCTTCCCCTTCACTCTATCCACTAAAAATTGGTAATTGCTCTTCAAGACTCTCGTGTGGTGAAGCGGGACTCCCAAGTACCTCCCCAAGTCCTTAGTTATTCTGAGAGAAGCCTTATTTCCGATTTGTCGAGCCAGTGTACTCGGCATATTCTTTGAGAAAGTGATACGTGATTTCTGTCTATTCACCTTTTGGCCCGACATACAACAATACCTTTCTAGAGTGTTACTGATTACCTGAACTTGTGACATAGAAGCTTCACCGAAAAGAATAAGATCGTCTGCGAACATAAGATGTGAGATCCGGGGTCCACGAGGCGACGTGGGAACCGGAGTCCACCTTTTGTGTCTCACCTCGTTGTTCACTAACGATCCTAACTTTTCAATGCAAAAGACAAACAAGTAAGGTGATAAAGGGTCGCCTTGTCTTAATCCTCGTTTTGGCGTAAACCACTCTGTCGCCTCTCCGTTCCAAAGAAGGGAGAGCTTCGCAGTGGTTGTGCACTCCAAAATTAGGTTAATCCAAGTTGAGGGGAAGCCCATTTCACTCAGCACATTCTCCAAGAATGCCCAATTAATCCTGTCATACGCCTTTTCAAAATCAACCTTAGCCACAAAATAACCTTTTTTCCCTTTAATTAAACTCATACTATGAAGCACTTCTTGAGTAATAATGATGTTATCATTCGTTTGGCGACCTTGAATAAAGCTACTTTGGGTTTGCGGGATGAGCAGATCCATCAGGTGTTTTAATCGATTAGCCATCGTCTTTGTTATGAGTTTTAAGATGACGTTTGATAGGCTTATAGGCCTGAAGTTTGAAAGATGTGTTGAGCTTTTATCTTTAGGAATTAAAACGATTAAGGACTTATTAAGATTAACCTCAATAATACCTGTGCGGAGGGCATGGCTCACTGTGCTTACCAAGTCATCACTGACTGTACTCCAACATTGCTGGAAGAAACATGGTTGAAGTCCGTCTGGCCCCGGCGCTTTCGAAGGGTCTATGTCCCACAAAGCCTGTTTGACCTCCGCTTTAGTCACGGGTAGTTGAATCAGCTCCAATTGATGTTGGCTGAGACGCGGGAAGTCCTCGGTCAGCTCGTATGGGGAGATTGGTGGGCCCGAGTCATAGAGAGTTTTGTAAAAATTGACAGCCATGTCCTTTAATTTATCCGGTCTTTGCTCCCAAGTGCCATCGTCCTTCAGTAAGGCTTGAACCTTCGCCCTGGACTTTTTAGTTTTAGCAACCATGTGAAAGAAACGAGTGTTAAGGTCGCCTGCCTCTAGCCACTTTACCCTCGACTTCTGCTTCCATAAGAGTTCTTCTTGCTTTAAGGTTTCATAGTATTGCTCCAGTAACCGATTTTCCAACTTGCGAAGATAGATACAAAATTTGTGGCTCTGGGCTCTCTGAATGCCATTAATCCGAGCAATTAGTTTCTGTTTTCTTTGACGAATATCCCCAAAAACATCTTGGCTCCAACTTTTGAGGCTATTACGGGTCCCGTTAATTTTCTCGCATATTCCCTTGTGTTTAGGCCATTCGGCTTGGATGAACCCTCTGAACCCTGGGTCCGTTACCCATGCAGTTTGAAAGCGAAAACGTTGCCCGCCCCCCCGTTTCCCTGACTCAGCTTTGAGAACAACACATATCGGTGCATGGTCTGATGCAAGGCGGGGTAAGTGTTGAACTTCCGCTGTCCTGAGTCGATTCTTCCATTCCGAGTTACACAATGCGCGGTCTAGACGCTCTTGAAGCTGCGACTTTCCGCCCTTTGCCCAAGTGTAGGGGATACCCGTATACCCTAGGTCGATGAGCCCTGCATTGTTACTGCAATCCATGAACTTTCGGCACTTACTAAGGTCAACCGGCGTCCCCCCGATCTTCTCTGTGTCATTAGTAACAATGTTCATATCACCCGCAATCAACCAGGGACCCGCAATATTTGGAGCCAGGTCTTCAATATATTGCCACAGGTAGTCTCTAGTGCTCTGATGAGGGTTCGCATATACTGCCGACAAAATCCAACCGTCCTCTCCCGGCTGGTGAATAATACACGTAATGCTTTGGTCATTGGCATCCACTAGTTCGACACTAATAGCATTGGAGTTCCAGAATAACCAAATACCGCCCGCAAAGTTTCACGCCTCTACTTTCACCACCCTATCAAGGTAGCTGCGATTAATAATAACGTCAGCTTTATCTCCTGACACTCGAGTTTCCATAAGGACTAGAAGCGAAGGTTTATGTTTTCGAAGTATGTCCAGAAGCGTTGGTAAAAACTGCGTTTTACCCGCACCCCTGCAATTCCAAAAAATGAGGCTCATTAATAAAATTTTTATATAGTTTAGTCTAGAAGACTAGAATCTAACCTTGGGGGGGGGGGGGGCAGTCCCCCCTGCTCATATTGCCGGACGGGGTTACGACACCATCCATCTCTGCGGGTTGCCCGTCCGAGGCTTCATCAAAGAACTCTGTATCGGAATGGCTTGTGTCAACCGGAATGCCCGTCTGCGGATTTTCTCCCATGCATACGTCCCCATCAACATAAAACATGGGGTTATTATGGGCCATAAATTCCTTGTGTTGTAATTCATTAACCGTTGGGCTTTGGGTTTGTGGAGGCCCAATTGGGTTAGGGTCTCCATCATGTATAGTCGGTGGGTCATTCCCTCTATCCTTAGAGAGATTGGGCTGCGGTTGGTGGTGATTTACTTGCACTGGTCGTTGTTGGACCCCTACAACCGGTTCTGGGCTAATGGTGTTGTCCACAATTGGGTAAGTGGCCCCTTTTTGTATAATGGGCAGTGGGCCCGATATGAGGTGTGTTTTTTTTATCTTGTGTTGTTCTTGGTTTGGGCTGGGCTGCGGCTGTCCATGTGCCATGTGGGCGTCCTTCTTCTTTTCCTTGGTTGTGGGCCTTGTTTGAATTGGGCCCAACTCCCAGGCTTTGTCTTGGTCCAGCTGGAAAGTCCCCTTATTATATGTTAGCTCCTCCTTCTCCAAGACATGGAACCGAGATCCTGCAGAAGACGCCGCTACGTTTTCCCAGCTTTGTGAGATGGGTTTCCTTGATACCTGTGAACTAGTGGCGTCCGTCTTTCCTCCTACAGAGTGAAGGTGAGGCTTTTCCTTTCCCGATACATTCTCTTGGTCCCCAAATCTGAATATACTTTTGTTAGAATCAAGATCCATGCCTTGGCCACCTCGATTGTTGTCCCTGTTGATTTTTTCGATGATAACGGTCGGATTTCGATTATTCCGTCGGGCTCGAGTTTGGGCAATCATCCAGGGCCCGAACCCGTCTGGGCTTTGAGTTGCAATCGGGCTGTGTTGGTTTTGCCCATTTTGGGGTTCTTTGTTCCTCTGTCTCGGCAGGTTGTCGGAATTCATGGATTCTTGTTGTGCTGGGGTGTTCGATCCGCCGGCGTCCCGAGTACACGCTTCCTTCCGATGGCCATAAGAGCCACACGCAAAACAGATAAGGTTAAGACCTTCATACTCCACTCTTAGGGGTCTTTCATTGATGATTACATATGGATGGAGGGGTTTTGTGAGATCGATTTCGACACACAGTCTCGCAAATCGCCCTCGTAGCGAATCCTTAGTATTTTTATCGAGCTTTACAACTCTTCCCAGCATTTTACCCACCCTTGTCAGAATTTCGTCGTCGAATAGTTCCAGGGGGATGTCGGGAAGCCTTAGCCAAGCAAGAGTCTTTGTTATGGTTGCCGTTGCTGCCCAAAATTCGGGCTTCCACTTTTGGACTGTGAGATAATGTCCAAGGATTACCCACGGACCGCCATCCAGAACTTTATCGTAGTCAGCTTTATTGTAGAATCTCACCATATAGTATCCATTGCTCATGTCCACCGGATCAACCTCCTCAGTGAGCTTCCATAGTAGACGCATTCTTTGTTTCAAAGTCGTGTACCCAACCGATCTCCCTAGCACTTTCACCAGTAGGGCTCTCCGATAAGGTTTAAATAATCTCTTCCATTCCTCATCTGAAACCACCATACCTGGCCATTTTGTGATAGTTTCAGCTGATTTTCCTTTCATTCTCCAGTAATTCTTGACCATTTCCTCCAGCTCTGCCTCGGCCTTTTCCTCGCCTTCGCCCGTATAGAACTCACGCACAGTTCCAGGGTTAGGTGTTTTCCATTGGCGCCCCAATCTCCCCGTTTTCCAGGCATTGATAGTGATATTCTCTGGTGGCACTTCACTCGTTACATTAACCGGGTCCAAGTGTTGGTCTGAGTTTGCACTCTCGTGGGTTGATGCTATGGCATCCTCCCCCACTCGAGATCGTTTGTGTTTATTGATTGTGCGGCCCTCAACCATCCCCGGGGGCGATGGTGGTGGCCGGCCGGAGTCGCCACTTGTGTGTTTCATCATTGTGATATTTTAATGAAACTATTTTAGTGTTACTTGCACATGGGCTTCAATCTAACATTCTCCTCGTTATCCTCTTTATCTTTTTCTCTTTATGGGCTGCCCCCTGCTAACAATATCCAGTACATATTATGACCAACTCAAGAAGTCTTTGAAAAAAATATAAACTCTTTTAACCATATACAAACTCATCCATAAATCCTAACAAAAAAATGAACACACAAATCTTAGTAGAGAATTAGAGGGAAAATCAATTGTAAAGGTCTTTAGTTAGGCAGTGTACTAGCACAGATTAAAAATGAAAAAAAAAAAATCACACACACAAAATCACAAAAAATACTCCAAAATAAGAGCACCTCTATCATGTAAAAGAACTTCATTTAGATTAATTTTATATTTAAAGAGATAAATATATATTAACATTATATAATATCAAATACAAGATAACTTCATTTTGCCCAAAAAATAAAATAAAATCCAAACTGCACTTAGACCATTAACCAACACATCCCTAATTAATATTGACTCATCAAAAATCCCTATAAATTATTCCTCTAATCATATTTCTACAAAAAAATTATAATTAATTGGATTTGCAAAATTCAATTAATGATTAGATGAATAGTATTGGATTTGATATTGAATATTGATGAGATGAGAGAGAGAGGATAGTTAGATGAATAGTATTGGATTTGATATTGAATATTGATGAGATGAGAGAGAGAGGATAGTGATGGGTGGATGAAAGAGGAGAAAGAGAGGATGGTGATGGGTGGATGAGGGAGAAAATATGAGATAAGTGACGTGAAATATAATTTTAAATAAATGATTGAAATTTTTTGGGAACGTAAAAATAAAAATAAGAATGAGAATATTTTCAGTTAAAAATAGTGTAAAGTGTGTATTTTCATTTTCAGATGAAAATGAAAATGGAAAAAGTGTGATGAAAACACAAACAAATAGAGCATTGGCATTTCTCTCAAATTTTTCTCAGAAAGTCAGAATTTTATTATTCATGATTACACAATTTATCCAATAATTAAAAATACTTTATCTGCCAATATTTTGATATAATCATCAAAATAATCATATATCTTTATTTGAAATGATATACTACGAAATAATATCTACTTTGTATATTTTTTGATGCCTTAATCGATGAGTTTAGCTTAAAATATGTTAAATATTCTTACAAAAACAAAACTCATCCATACCAATTTCCAAAAAAAAAAGAAAATTCTTACAAAAAAATATATTACATCACACTTAATCATTACACTTTTTTCTATCAAAAAAACTCATCCAAACACAATTACTTTTTTTACTTTTCTCACGTGAAAATAAAAAAACACATTCTCCTATAAATTTTAAAAAATGACGTTTGAAAATAAAATGAAAATACATCCAAACAAAGCCCAAGTAATTCATTTTTAAAAAAAAATTGAGATTTTTTTTGGGAAGTTATATGTACTATTTCTTTGAGATATTTTTGAAAAATGTAAAACAAATGTATTTTTTATAAAAAAAAAATAAGAGAGAAAGCATCATCCCGTCGAATCGGGCTTGATTTCCTTCCGGTATTTTTGTTTTTCTCCTATCCATTTCCTTAAAACAAACAGTGTAAGGTAGAGGGACAGAGTGATTACTTGGCCAAAAAAGAAAAAAAAATGAACGAAGGTTCAGGTTCAGGTTCAGTCAGTTGATCGATTCAATTTCAGCCAGAAATCCTCCTACCCCCAAAACTTTCCTGCGCCGTCGTCACACCTGACCACCAGCGCCACCACTTCCATCCCAGGTACACTGCCTCTCCGTTATGGACGGACCACCATAACGCACCTTCCACCAAATCCACCGCCTCCCGCTCTTTGTTTAATTGACACAAGCAAGCTACCTACCGCAAGTTTCAATGCACACAATCAGCAGCAGCAGTTGACAAAGTGAATATATATATATATATATATATATATATATATATATATTACATTCATTCACTAACCACAATGCCGCCGCCGTTGAGAACAACATTCATGTCCACTACTCTCTCCTACTTCCCCCCAATACCCTTCCTCCGCCGCAATATCCCCTCCACCACCACCACTATCAGACGCCTTCTTTCTCTACCTCCGGCTAAGCCTCCTCCGCCGCTCTTCTTCACTCTCAGGAGGCCTATCTCCTCTCTTTCAATCGCACCCGTAGAAACGATTGACCCGGGGGGCTATCTGTCCTGCTCCTTGCCAGAAAAGAAGCCTCTCAAAGTGGCCGTCCTCCTCAGTGGCGGAGTCGACAGCAGTGTCGCCCTCCGCCTCCTCCACGCCGCCGGTCATTCCTGCACCGCGTTCTACCTCAAAATCTGGTTCCAAGTATGGCATTCTCTCTTTTCTTCAAGATAGTTATCTTGTTAATTTAATGCTCATCACTAAGTAATGCTTTGCTTTCTTGTTTGTGTCTAATGCAGTGGTCTGGTGTTATCTAATTAGGTATTAATTTTTCTATGTTTAGGTACTTATTTTTCCAAGAGGGGTGTTTGATTCAATATATCCCTTCATTGGTTGTTCTTGAACATGACAATATAATGGATTTGCTATGCCTTCACAGTACACTTGTATGCATGCACACATGTATTTTCTTGAGCACAAAGTTCAATAATCCAATGGAATTCACTATTTAAATTCCCATATGCATGATTCCAAGTACCAGCTCATACATATGCGTATATGTTGTACGCTTTGCAGTTTATTTGCAGGATTCTCTGCGGTTATAGGTTGTATGAGTAATGTTCAAGATGAAATTTTTATATATCATCTGTGAATCGCATTTGATAATTCGGTGATATGCATTATCTGAATGGCCACATTGATAGCAGCCAGCTATGCAATTCTCAATTTATGAAAATCAGTTTCTTTGTACTTATTGTTTCAAACAATAATCTGAGTATATCAGGATTAGTGTATGTATTAGATATGAAGGAAAAAGAAACTAAAGGGTTTTGCTTTTGTAAATGTATGACCATAGATTGGCGATCCATTAGAAAAGCAGGGGCTAGGGGCTAATTTCATGCTGGCAGTTGGAATTTCACTTTATTTTGATATTGGGCAGCGTAAAATCTGATGTAATTGTTTGGTATTTATAAAATAAAAAGTACCTTCGGCACTTCCCTAAATCTTCCGCTTAAGGAAAAAACTATTGGAGAGAACTCAATTATACTTTACATATAGATTCTCATAAGTCATAGAGTTATTTGTTTCTCTTAACTCGTTCTTAATGGATACTTGAGTCTAATCATTTCCAAGTTTTGTGCTTCATTTAACTTTTTATGAATACCGTGTCGTAATTAATTTCGTTTGTCGCATCATTTTTGCTTCAAATGATTCCTTTGCCTCATAGTGAACTATAATATTATGTTTATTTTCATACTATGGCAAGAACAATACTAAATATCTTGTGATACCACTACTGTTGTAGGAAGACTTTGAGAACTTTTGGTCTGAATGCCCATGGGAAGAAGATTTGAGATATGCAAAAGCTGTTTGTGATCAGGTGATGGTTATGCCTCTTCGATATTTGTATTTGGCCATATGTGGATTTGTGAGCCCTTCTTTGTTTCCAATTTGTTGAATTTATTTTCCTCGGGTTGAAGGGTAAATTCATCAATGTTTAAATTTCAGCTCGTGAAACTACAATTCTGAAATAGTGAAACACTTCTCGATGAGTTTCTTCTTTCTATTGTGATATACACGATCAGACAAAATGGCGCAAAGTAGAATAGACAAAGCTATTTTAATCAAGTAATTTCAGTATGCTAAATATGAGGTTAGACGTTGGTAATACCTTGTTGTGACCAATACTCACACTATTGTGTCATCCTTCCATGGGCGTGATGTATCTGCATAAACTAATGCCATGCCAGCATAAGACAATTGTATCTTATGTAGTTTGAGGTCTACATTCTCAAATGCAGTTTTAGTAGTTTAGCCTGACCCATTTGTTATCATTTACAGTATACATTCTTACTGATTTTAATCTATAGTTTATTGCAGGTTGATGTACCTCTGGAAGTTGTGCATTTGACTGATGAATACTGGAATAATGTGGTACATTTGTTTTCCCTTTCTCTTACTTATGCAGCTTCCTTAGGTTCTGCTACATCAACCTAATTCTCATTAAAGCTTTAGCTTTTGTCACATTTTTTTATTCATTAATAAGGGAAATGAGAACTTAATTTTTCAAATCCATTTTTATCCTTGTACATGCTCGAACCATTTCGCATTTTAAAACACTCCTATCTTCTAAACAACCCAAAAATAAAATTGAGTAACCAAGTAAAAGAAATTGATGTCTCAAATCAGAGGGATGATTTTTTTAATTTTATGTTTCAGGTATCGTATATCATCAATGAGTATCGACATGGCCGCACTCCAAATCCAGATGTCCTCTGCAATACAAGAATAAAATTTGGTTTGTCTTTTAATTCCTCTTAAAGATGTTATAATCACTTATTTATCATATAATTCAGCAATAGGTTGATGTTTTTGGTTATAGGTGCATTTGTGGATGCCATTAGTGATATGAAATTTGACTTCATTGCCTCTGGACATTACGGAAAGGTTGTTCATCCAGAAAGGGATAATAAAGATGAGCCTTCTACCTTGGAATTATCAAAAGATATGGTACATGAGCAGTAGACATGTTTTCCTTTTCTTTTCTATATATATACGCTGCTGTCTGCTTGAAAGCTGTCATTTCGACACCCTTACCCAGCTGTTACTATGTTTCAGGTTAAGGATCAAACATACTTTCTTTCTCATCTTTCACAGTCCCAGCTCAAAGGACTTATCTTCCCTCTTGGATGTATCCGAAAGGTCGGGTGGGAATTTGTGTGTAGACATCTAAATCCACACTTTCTTTCTTTTGTTTATGCCGACAGCTTTTTATATTACTATTCCATTTTCTATTGGCAAACAATATGGAGTTATTTGCATGTACCAGAGTTTGCATATTTTCTTATGTTAGTTTGTGCGTGCATTGTTAATTCATAATACTTCCACTACAATCTTCAGGAAGAAGTCCGCAAGCTTGCCAAAATATTTGAATTACCTAACCAAGATAGAAAGGATTCACAAGGGATATGCTTTCTTGGAAAGGTATGTTTTGTCACGCTTGAGGTGCATATTTGATTGTACTTTATAGGGGAAAAAAAAGGATTTGCTTAATTATTCTCAAAACAATAATTGTACTTTGTAATTAACTTTGTTATGGTAACGACTAGATAAAATTATGGATTGAGTTATAATGAAGCACCAAATTGTTTGAATCTTTCATCAAAGTTCGTCACAAATTGTTGCTACACTCCTTTAAGTAAGACTAAATTCTAAATCTTTTAAGGGTAGTGAAACTTGCGCCTTCTAAATATTCATGCATTTTTTGTTTGGGTTACAGATAAAGTTTAGTGAATTTGTTGCAAGACACATTGGGGAGGAAGAAGGTGTGATACTGGAAGCTGAGACAGGAGATCTCCTTGGGAAACACCGAGGCTTTTGGTTCTACACAATTGGCCAACGTCAAGGATTACGTCTTCCTGGTGGACCGTGGTATGACCTTTTGCATTGATCTTTTACAACTTGTCACGTACTAGTTTAGTGCTAACAATATTCTTAATTTAAGGTTTATTCAATGTTTGACCTGGCGGATAGGACTCTGTGGTAGTCCAATACATCGGGAAAACTCTATGCCACACCGGTACCAATGGTCCCTGTGTGGCATAGACCATTGGATCCCTCAAATAGGGGGGGTATTTACTAAAATACCCCCCCATCCAATGGTCTATGCCACACCGGGACCATTGGTACCGGTGTGGCATAGAACTGCCCAATACATCGAATGTTGTCGACCACTGGAACATTGAATAGACCTTGATGCAATTCCCTTAATTTAATAGCATTAGTATTATTGATTCTCATTCACATCTAGAATTAAAGAAATCTGAACATTTGTTTGGCTATTATATAGGTATGTCGTGGAGAAAGATGTGAACAATAATGTAGTATTTGTATCAAGAAACTATTTTTCAGTTGACAAAAGAAGGCGTATATTTCGTGTTGGATCCTTAAGATGGTTTAATGGTTCTACTCCAAGGCACATCACTAAGCTCCAGTGCAAGGTACACCGTCTGCTTGTATTCATGAACGATTTAATGTACATTGGGCTGTCATCCCCCTACCTAGGACGACAAATGGTCATGCACTACCCTTTTTAAGTAATTTCTTAGTTATTACCCGAAATCTGATTTTATAATTTATAGATTCAACTAATAAATGCTATGCGTGGAAACTAGGAATTTGGAGCTGACAATTATGACAATGGATTCAGAACTGCATGGTAGTACAAAGTCATTAATTAGGAGAGTAGATTAAGAAGTAGATAAAATGACTCATAATGTGTTCTTTAATATAAAAAAGGGAGAATTGCAATATTGTTTCCATAGACAGGGCCTATTGCAATTTTAGTCCCATTATTTACAAACTTGCAAAATTAGTCTCATAGGATGTAATTGTATGTAATTGTTTGCAATTTTGGACCCATCCTTTAGAAAATGAATGGAATTCCGTGCGTGGAATGCATGCGCCGTTGAATTTATTATTGATCACGTGAAAGGCACGTGATCAAACTAAAGGTTTCCGTCCATTTTCTAATGGTTGAGAATAAAAATGCAATAAGGAAAACATATGGGACCAATTTTGCAAATTTGTAGACAATGGGACCAAAATTGGGGGCTTAAGTCTAAAGCTGCAGTTTTCCCATAAAAAGAAATCAAACTTGTCTTGAATTAAATGTATTCGTTGAATTTTGTAGTGAAAAGGCTTTGGTGTTATTCTCATTACTAAACTTTTTCAGGTTCGACACGGTCCTGGTTTTTACAATTGTGATTTGTCTATGGAAGTGGATGGAAATGGCCATGAAATTGCAGTTGTCAAATTATCTGAAGACGATCAAGGCCTGGCAGCTGGGCAATTTGCTGCCTTCTACAAGGACTCGGCGTGCATTGGATCTGGTGTGATCTTGGAGTCATGGGACGATCAAGGCTTTCCGGTTTGCACAAGGGCACTTGAGATTGCACGAATGGAAGATAAGTCGAAGCTCGGGAAACCAGTAAAGATCAAAGTATTAGAACCGAGCAAGAAAGAGGAGGAATCTGATCAGATAGAATGTGAAAAATTTAATTTAACATCGGTCACTTCTCAAAATAAAAGTGAAGTGACTATTGCTATGTAATTATTGTTTTAGAATGTTTAAGCCTTTTAATTTGAATAATTGAAGTTCTTGTCAGCATAAATATGAACTTTACTTTATGGTATTCAAAGAAAGTAGAACATATTTGATTGTAAATCATATTGTCCACCTCTAGAGGTCTTAGATGCTACAATTACATATAAGCATCAGTACAACTCTCTGTCTTGGCACGCTAGGTCGTTATTATATTTCTCTTACGTGTTGGTTTTCCGGTCAATCAGCACAGCACTATTTAATCGTCTCCCTCTATTTGGAATTGGGGGTACTGACATCATTAGCCTTGTACAAATTTGCTTTTTGTCCAACTCACGCTTAAATATGGGTGTGCAGTTGTGCACCCAAGTGGTTTGTGTGCGATTGGATTATATATGATGATGTCATTATTTCACTTTATAATATCATCATATATAGATTCACTGACTCCTATTCACAGTTGGGTGCCATTAAAATGGGTGATATGAAATAAACCTAAATATGGTATAGTAAAACATATGTATTATAACATTTCAAAAAAAGAAAAGAAAAAAGAACATAGGTAATGTAAAAGAAATAAGCTAAGCTAATATATATAAAGAAATAAAAGAATAGCTTACTTAGTTTTTTAGTTTTTTTTAGCTTAATTAGTTTTTTTTTTGACGGAAAAAATAAATAAATAAAGGAATAGCTTACTTAGTTACTTGTACACTTTTTATTATACAACAAAAATAAGATTGATAAAAAATTATTCCAAATATTGTTTGATTAATCACTTCACTTCACTTCACTTCACTACAACTAAAGGTAGTTTTAGCTAAGCTTCTGGACCGAAACTGATATATTTGAGATTCCAGGATGGAAATTGTTTGCTAATATACATATATATATATATATATATATATATTCTTCTGAGGGTGCATTATGCAAATTATACCAAAAGAAACGGATAAAATCTCTTTCGCTCTCCCGTTAAACCCACATAGAGAGAGAGAGAGAGAGAGAGAGAGAGAAGCACAGTGAGTGAGTGTAAGGAAATGTCGTCGTCGTTGGGCATATGTACCTCAATCCATATCTCTAAGAACAGCTCTTTATTCATCTCTCGTCTCCCAAAAGCTTTCTCTTCTCCGGCTGCCTTTACTCTCTCCGACCCTCTCCGCCGCCTACTTAACCGCCGCCGGAGCTCATTTCGTGCTCCCTTGTCCGCCTCCAATTTAACCACAAACGCAGGAAACGACGAAGTTCTGTTGAACGACGACGACGAAGAAGAATTGTTAGAAGAGGAATGGTTATCCGACGAGGAGGAGGAGGAGGTGGAGAGATTTGACATCCAAGAGTTTGAGCGCGAGGCCAAACAAGTAGCGAAGGAGTACTCTGTTTCCTTGTCGCGTGAATTGATAATCGGTTCGTTCTTATATTCAGTTCTTTCCTCTTTTTCTTGGCTCTCTCTCTCTCTCTTGTTATTAGTCCTTTGGTGCATGATTATTGTCAAATACTTGTTGTCACTGAAATGCAACTGTTTCTATAGCGCCATTTCATTTATATGATGTGAATCCAATATTTGGGCAGTCAGATAAAACATGTTTGTTTTATGTGCACTCTTTCTTGTGACTTTTTGTTTTTCTCTTGCAATCTTTAATGGTGGTTTGTTCCAAGATACATTCTCTGTCTCAGACGGAACGCAACGGAAGCTGTTGCATGGAACTGATTGCCAATAAGAAATTAATTCGTCGAAAATTTAATTATGATATGACGGTCTCTGTTGAGTTTTTATGCGTTATGTGTCGATGTTGACATCCCATATATCCTTGATGATTTCAGAAGATGGCGTTACCAATCAAAAGGGAACTCGAGGAAAGCAGAAGAAGCTCACAAATACTAGTAGCAATGTCAGTAAAACTCTTCTTTGGTCTTTATTTTTGCTCCATCAATACCTTCTGGATCTATGTGCCCTCTCAGTTGATTAAAAGAGGGAAGGAAATAATACATTTAAGTCCGGTGAAGTTTGGACGACATGGATATGCATTTAAATAGATAGATATCAAAGCGAAAGTGAAGTGACTATTGCTGTGTAATCGATTTTGTTCTAGAATTTTGGAGTTTTTGAACTTGAAATGTGAAGTTTACTTTGTGAGCATAAATATGAAGTTTACTTTATGGTATTCAAAGAAAGTAGAACTTAATTGGTCATGTGGAACTTGTGAATCATATTGTAAGCCTCTAGCGGCCTTAAATGCTACATATAAGCATCCGTATAAATTGCTGTCTTGGCACAATAGGTCGTATTATATTTTTCTCTTTGTGTTGATTATCCTGGCAATTAAATTTTCACAGATCCCTGATTATCTTCTTCCAAGGGTTGCAATAGTTGGAAGGCCAAATGTTGGTAAATCAGCACTGTTTAATCGTCTTGTTGGGGTAAACATCATTACCCTCGTATATAATTGCTTTTGTCCATCTCAAACTCAAATATGCTATAGTCAGGAAATTTAAGTTATATAAATTATTTCAATTTCTTGTTTGTGATTTTTCTTCTTTGCTTTTATTTTAAAGAAATCTTCATATAATCAACTTATGTTTGCAGGGAAACAGAGCCATTGTGGTTGATGAACCTGGTGTTACCAGGGACCGTTTGTATGGTAGATCATATTGGGGGGACTATGAGTTTATGGTAGTAGATACTGGAGGCGTACTTACACTTTCGAAGTCTCAGGATGATGTTATGGAAGAATTAGCTATATCGACAACCATTGGGATGGAGGGGATTCCTCTTGCCTCCAGGGAGGCTGCTGTTGCCAGGATGCCTTCTATGGTTGAGAGACAAGCTATGGTGGCTGTGGAAGAGGCGTCTGTCATTATATTCCTTGTTGATGGTCAGGTATGGTCCTTCATGGAGCTACTGCTGCTTTGAGAAGTGCCATTTTATTTCATTATTTCCTTTTTGTGAATAACCCGGCACATATTCATCGAATTAGAGGTTTCAGAAATTAATTAATCAGTGGCTGTCAGACTTCAATATATCGAAGGAAGTTCAAAACAATTAAACTCATCCTGGGTTAGAATAGTAATGTAGCCTAGGTGACTAATTTCAGATAGAAAGTTTCTGTGCAAAATTTTTATATTAGCTGCTCTGATCGCTAGCACCGAAACTCATATAGATTCTTTTTTATCAATTGTTTGTAACTTGGAATATACCATACTCTTCTTATATATTGTAAATTTGGTTTTCCTGTGACTTAATTAGTGTGCTACAGTTGCAAGTCTTATTCATTGTTGGCAGTCTACATAACAAGCTCTTAACAGGCAGGTCTAACTGCAGCAGACGTGGAAATAGGGGATTGGTTACGGAAGAACTATTCACACAAATCTATTGTTCTTGCTGTCAACAAGTGTGAATCTCCACGTAAAGGACTACTACAAGCAACAGATTTCTGGTCTTTGGGGTGAGTAGATTTCCTGTCCTCTGTCGGTAACTTGTCTCCTTTTTTTTTTTTTTTTTCAATTTTCTTTTAATAAAAAAATTGTCAATCATGTGCGTCAATGTAATCAATAACGAGGTGTATAAATGAGGCAGACAAGGAAATTTTTTAAGTTCCATATGGTGATATGTTTCAAACTATACAGATACATTTCACATTGTTTTTTTGGTAACGGTTTTAAAAGGAAGAGAGATTATCATGGATTTTCCTTAAAAGCAAACATCTCCACCCCCCCCCCCCTCCATGCACACACATCCCCATTTACACTACCACCGTCCATCACCATGATACAGCGCATGCTGCAATTGAAACGATTGTGTATAAAAATTGCTGTGATTAGCTTAAACACAACATATAAAAGGATGTAGAATAGTTTCTTGGCATCTGGCCGTAATTGTGTATTGTCATTTCCTTGATCTATTAGGTTTTCTCCCCTTCCCATATCTGCTATATCTGGGAGTGGAACTGGGGAACTTCTTGATTTGGTTTGCTCGCAATTGAAAAAAACTGAGGTAAAATTTCTTTTTCACCACGTGAAGAGATGCTTCATTGTTAAAAGATTATATGTTACTACTAAACTTTGTGATCACAATAATTCAAGAACAATCAAGAATGAATTCTTGCCAAAAGCGTCCAAGCTTCTCCAATTCCACAGAATATTCAATGAATGTTTACAAAACAACTCAAACAACGATTAATACTGTCAAAGCAACCTACCATACATAGACAACTATCATAATGGAAACTCTCTTGCAAAAAGGAAATTACATAATGATAATATTAAACAATATCAATTATCAATCGCTACCCTCCCGCCTTTCCTTTTCCTTTGCGCTTCGTGTACACTCTTAGTGGATCCACTGCCCCCGTCAGCTGCCATCTCTTCCCTTGTCTCCACCTCGGCTGCCAGCTTATCCCTCCTATCTTGATTCATAACATTATACCATCTTAATTTGGAGCCAAGATAGGCTCCTTTACTTCTGTTATCTTCTCCGTAAACTTACCTTAGCGAAACTCTATACTCGGGTGCTCCTGAGAGTTGCATTGACTGTTGAATTGTGAGCCTACTCAAGTGTATGGTCTCGTGCTGCCTTGACATTTCACTTTATTCTTCCAATGTGTAAACCAACTCTATATTCTTTCTTTGTTTTGGAACGCTAACAAGATTTTTCTTCAATATGTTCAAATATCTATCATTAGTAGAATGTATGACGAAAAAAATGAAAAATTGTTATCCCATCTTCGCTTCTGCGCAGGAGACAGAGAACCTTGAAATGGAAGAATATGTTCCGTCTATTGCCATAGTTGGCCGACCAAATGTCGGGAAAAGTAGCATTTTGAATGCTTTAGTTGGGGAAGATAGGACAATAGTCAGTCCAGTTAGTGGAACTACTCGTGATGCCATAGATACTGAATTTACTTCATCAGATGGCCAGGTAAGCTAGTTCATGGTGTTTAATAATGTCATATCTGTTTTTCTCAATCAACATGATTGTGTTCTGTGGTTTTATTTTTATCCTACCAACTTTTTCGCTGTTGAAGAAACCAAAATAAACATTTATGGAATCGCATATTTAAATTTTAGATGACCCTTTTTTCTATTGCTCTATTGCTCTAATGTCATAATCTCTAATGCTTGCTTGGTGTGCACTTTCTAACGCTGGTTTGTGCGTCTCTCCATGAGCCAAAGTGGATTGGCTAGATTTACATATTCCTGAAGACAATTATAATTACACAATTTGTTCTTTTTTGTGTGTTTGTGACTCTGCATAGGTGATGTTTTTGCAGAAATTTCGTCTTATAGATACAGCTGGTATCAGAAAGAGAGCAAGTATTGCTTCATCAGGCAGCACTACTGAGGCTTTGTCTGTCAATCGAGCATTTCGTGCTGTTCGTCGTTCTGATGTTGTGGCCCTTGTCATTGAGGCTATGGCCTGCATTACAGAACAGGTATAACTCGTGCATAAATTTGCTTATTTGGTTGATCTTTAGAAATGGACTTACTATTCAGCGAGAAAGAGACAAACAGTAGTAAAAAATTTAGGGATATTATACTGTTTCTAAGTAACACCAAATAATTCTAACTTCCAATATCACAGTTTTTGAGATCCTTGTGAATATTTATTTCTGTGTGTTTTTCTATTAACTGTTTTATCATGGCTTTAACTTTCAAGGATTTCAAGATTGCCGAACGGATAGAAAAAGAAGGAAAGGGTTGCCTAATCGTTGTGAACAAATGGGACACAATACCTAATAAAAGTCAGCAAACTACTACACACTATGAAGATGATGTCAGACAGAGGCTCCGTATTCTTAGCTGGGCTCCCATTGTGTACTCAACAGCAATTCAAGGCCAAAATGTTGAAAAGTATGTTTCTAATTCAAAAGTCGAGATGCAAACTCAACAAAGATGGGTTATCTACATCCGTCTTCCCTAAGTTTTTGGCATTCACCTTCCCTGTAGCACTCTTTTTAACTTCAATCGCGTTAACTTGCACGGCAGGCATTTTCATGTCTAACAGCAGAGAATTTATTTATGTCAAAGTCTTTGTTTTTACTTGCATTGTCTGCTCTTATATATATATATATATATATATATTATTTTGTAGGATAATTGTGGCTGCTAGTATGGTTGAAAAAGAGAGATCTAGGAGATTAACAACAGCAACATTAAATCAAGTGGTACGAGAAGCAGTTGCATTCAAGGCACCTCCAAGAACTAGAGGCGGAAAAAGAGGACGTGTTTATTACTGTACCCAGGTACTTAGTATTGTATCAGGATAATATTGTTTGTAAAAAAGGTTCTTTTATGCCTTTTACTGAACAATTGCTTAATATTTTTTACAGGCAGCTACTAGGCCACCTACATTTGTGTTTTTTGTAAATGATTCGAATCTTTTTCCTGAAACATATCGACGGTATATGGAGAAGCAACTGAGATCAAGTGCAGGGTTTATAGGATCACCTATTCGGCTTCTATGGCGTAGCAGAAGAAAATCGGAAAGAGATGATGGTGAGTTGAAGTAATTTCAATAAACTCTTTGTTATTAAAAGAGGAAAAAGATAGAGAACTGTGCTACGATTTCCTTTTTTGGGTCATTCTTAGTAGGCGTCTGGGCTTGAGTGTGGCACAATCACAACCATCTGTTTGGTTTCCACCACACATGAATAGTTGTGATTATCTGGAGACTTGGAATCATCAGAACCCCTAAAAATTGCCATTCTTGTTGTCATCTGAATCATCAGCGAATTAATGTGTAGTTGTCGTTATTACAGGAAAGGATATTTCTGCAAGGAGTCCAGTGAGTTTGTCACAAGTTGACAGAAAGTTGGCAGTAGCAACATAAGAACACAAGCATCCTGGGAGCCACGTTGGGTTGACTAACACACAAGGTAGTAATATGTCACGAACAAAGAAGGAAGTCTCCAGATTTTCAGGACCAGATGAATGGATATTTTGGAAAGGAGAAAGATCGACTGTTCGATCATAACCAAGAAAAATTGGCTGGTTTTAAAAGTGTGAAGCTCAGACAATGTCGTTCGTTAGTATGAAAGAAATATCCTCGCCCACGTATGAACAGATCCTGAAACATCTAATTCTGTTATGAGAGCGACAATGTAGACATTCTAGCAATTACTAATGAAGTGGCAACATGTTACGAAGCATCTAGTGGCTAAATTTCTGTTATGCAATTGTACGAATTAGGGGAATGATCCAATATTCAGGGATGTAGTATGCACTTTTGAATTATCAACAAAGAGTACTATATTTTCAGCCCAAATTTCTCTATTTATTTCCCGATTCCTCAATTAATTTAACAAAATATTCTTTAAAATTACAACCACGAATTTTACATAAATATACCGCGATTCCAACTCCCGAGCTCCTGCTCCTCCCCAAGAATTACACCAATATATATGTTGTTCATTGATATTATTTCTGGTTTTGAGCTTTTAATGTGAATATCATGGGCTTTTTTTATACAAGTTGTGTAGATTGTGTAGCATTGCCCGAGATAAACAATGAGTTGGTCCAACATCTACTTTAGACTATGTGGTCATCAATATCTACTTTTCAGTATGTTCATAATTGTCTATAATTGCATTTATTTCTTGGAAGTCTCCTTCTCTGATAAGCATGCTTTCTTCATTTTTTGGATCTTTGGTTTATATGTGGGTGCGGTCGATGATATTGTTGTTGTTGCTATGGTGATGAGAAATTTCAGGACTTCATTGATGAAGAGTCTGTAAATGGGATCTCGCCATTTTTGCAAGTGCCGTTCGTTTGAAAAAGTTGTTTCATTCTCCATAATTTAATATTTGGTTTACAGCTTTGGATATGGACTCGCAGATATAATTGTTGGACTCATGCTAATCAGAAATCTCAGGTACTAAGTGATGAGCCAAATGGAAAATTTTGTGTTAGCTTTTGTAATTTGAGTGTGTCTATCCAACATATTGGTGAGAGATCTTCTGGTACTTTATTCTTGTCCTAACTTATTCCAGATTCAGTGTTTCAGGTATATGTGTGTGCAGGAAATCTAAATTTGTTTTGTGTCTTCTGTTCTTCAATTTCTTTGTTACTTCATGATCTTCTATTCTTGTATCTGTTTGTTATATTTATTTAATTTACATGCATTTCTGCCTCATGTCTCTGTTTCTATCTAATTCTGTTTTGATTTTCTTTTGTTTAATAACTTTTGTGGTTATCTGAAATGATTTTTTTGTTGTCATTCCTGAGCTCGACGAGTTCATGCCTTAACGATTTAATCATTTTTTTTTTACTTAATTTGAACCTATTGTTTCTTTTTTCACTTGAATTTGATACATCAATAGTTTCGATACCCACCCAATCATTCCCGTTACAAACAGGTTTCCTCTTTGTACCCGACTTAGTACCAGGTCCAATCCCTGGTCTGAGTTGGTTAGATGATGTATAACTTCTTGTTAATGAAGAGTTATGATTTTATTGTGAGATAATTATCAAGGATTTTCTGTGGATTTCGTTTGATTCTCTTAAGTAATTACGTTTCGTGGTTTCGACATGATGCATGATGCAGTGTTCCTAATGAGCACTGGTGGAAATATGGTGATGGTGGTTTGTTATGATTCGGGATTTTACATTGGTTCGTATATCCTCAGATTCCCCTTCTGTTCTCTTAGTAGTTGGAGATTTCTGAGAGAGTTAAGCAGTTGTAGATGTTATAAATTGATGATTGTATTATCGATGATATATGATATACGATGAAACATTCTAGTCCACTTTTGGCTCGGTAATTAGAGTGCAAATTGTTGAAGTTTTATGTGTCATTGAAGACATGTTGCTCCAAACAAAGATGTGTTTTCCACTCGCACGATTTATCTTTCATTAAACAATGAATTTATCACTTGGTATTAACCCAAATTTTTGCCAAAGGACAAATATGGTAGGAAAATGGAAAGGTTATGCATTCTTTTTGTTTCTTCAATGGCCAATGATTAAAGACTTGACATGCATCATGTCAGTATTTTGTAGTTTACTGATAGAAATATCACACACAAAAACAATAAAAATCCTCGCATCATTAAGGAATTTTGACTCTTAAGAAATAAGTATTACTCATTAGTATATCCATTCAAAATTTTCGATATTAACATAGTTCCGAGTAATAAACACAATTCTTAGCTTGTTAAGTTGTTATGACTTGTGAGTTCAAACGAATTAGATCTGATCTATTTGTTCCAATGTAAGAAGACACCCATACCCATAGTTAAATTTGAAAATGTTTTAGTAGTTGAAAACTCTTTAATTAATAACTCTTTAACTATTGCTAAAAGAAAATGAAATATGTTAGTATTAGGACACTATTTAATATAAGAAAAAGAAATAAATTCATACTTTCTCTAAAATATTATATCCAACAAAATAAAATAGATTTTTACTCACAACCACCAAAGAGAAGCAAAATTTTACACCCACAACAAATATTCCAACTTAAACAAAAAGTTGGTTATTAATTTCGATAATCTTAAATTCTGTAAACACTTTTAGTGTTTGTTATTTAGTAGTACATTGTTACAGCGTCGAATAATTACTTTGAGTGTGTTGATTTGAAGATAAAAAAATAATTTAAGAAATTATACCTTATTGTGACATTCCAAAAATAAAAATAAAATGAAGTAATAACTGTGAGACACAGACGCATATTCTAAGATAATGGTGAATCATTTTCTTATATTAAAATATTTATAAAATTTTCATTGTTATTGAATATAACATGTTTGTACAATAGAATTATCAACATATATCTTAAAGTTTGTACATACTCGAAGTTATTTGTATGAATAACAAATATAAAAAAAAGTGCATTTGAGAATCAAATCATATAGGTATTTTTAGGGTGAGGATATGATATATTTTGTACTTAATTAAAAAGAACTCATGAACATGAGTATTTTTATGTAATATGATGTTTACAATTACTTTATCCTTAAATATCATAATAAAGAGTATACTCTTATATGTTACTACATATAGAAACATATAGTTCCATATTATAGTTTCACCACTATAGAAGAGTGATGATACTAACAAATGGTTGGTGTGAGTGGTTCGGCTCTCACCCTTTAAGCAAAGGTCGAGTGTTCAATTATTTGTGGATGGAGTTTTACTTGTTGGGAGCACTCTATCCATTTGTGGGCCGACCTGGTGCGAATAAGATTTTACTAGCCCAATGTGGTTAAGGAATACATGTGGTTTAGACGAAAAAGAAAAGAAAAGAGTAATAAGATAAGCGGAATAAGTCTACCGTAAGGATCATGAGGAACAAAAAAAGATGGTTGTGAAAAATTGTAAAATACGTAGATTGATGAAAGCATGAAAATGCTATAAAAGAAACATTAGTATTCTTGTCAAAAGTTTATTTGCATTAAGATAGATCAAAGTATTGCATGTGCCAAAACACATCTCAGGTAAAACAAGATAAAGGTTGACTAAGGAAAATATAAATCCTTAGTATTATGAAACTATTTAGTAGAAAAATAATTTTAATTTTCTATGCTATCCAAATTGTTTAGACAGTGTGTTTAAACGATTTAGTTATATATGAGAAAAATATAGAATTTCTTATAGTTATATTTAAATAAGAACTATTAGAGATAAGTTGAGAGGAAAATTAATATAAAAGCTTGCTCATTTAAGATAACACTCACTCCATCTCAATTTTAAAGGTCTATTTTGTGATCAAACTATTAAGTTTTTAAATGAGATAAATATAAAAAAAATTAGAATTTAATATTAGTTGTTATTAGTGTCAGGTCGTTATTTTAAGTGAGTGATTTAGAAGAAAGAAATTATTTTAAGAAATGGAACTTTATTTTGGCACTTCCAAAAAGTAAATGAGAAGTAAAAAAATATGGTGCACGTGCATTATTATAATTGATTCTAAAAAATGGGTGTATATTATGAAAATATCGATAAATTATTTTCTGAAGTATTTAGTAAATTTTTTTGTGTGAGATGTATAAAAGGACATAAGTCAAATCCATGTTTGCATAAATGAACTACCACTCTATATAACTTGTGAGGTAGGTGATAAATTCTATTAGTTAAAATAGTCTGCCTGATTGGAATTGTATAACGTAGTTTATTAGGAGTAGGTGGTCTAGTTTTTCATCTTAGACTATCATTTTGTACAAATTCGATATTGATGTGCCATAATTTTGGCCAAGGGCAATTCGGGTATTGTAATCTTAAATAATAATATATACTAACAATGTTATTATAAATGAGTTTTACAAGATTTGACCCAGTAAGCCCGTTGACTAAAATTAAAAGTTAAAGAGAATTGAGGTTCATTGCCCATAAACACTCCAACTAAAGCATAAAGAGAATTGAAGTCCATGGCCCAGTAAGCATCCCTATAAATATTAAAATAATCTGATTGTAAGATCATTGTCTAGTCACTCTAAAAACTACACATAAGGTGATTGACAGAGAGAAAACTGATCTGTCGTGTTGTAGGTCGGACCATTCCACCTTAGCTCGTTTCCCGAGATATTCTGGCGAGGGTTGACAAACCTGACCCCATATCACTTTTCACTCCACATCTCCTTTTCTTTTTCTATACATTTCAATGAATAATAAAAAATATAATATATGCAACGGCAAGAATGCAATATTATCAATTCAATTCTTGACTAATTCATGATATGTATGATTGGAATCGGTATAGTAGTGGTCACCCATTACCATGTAGTTCAAATAATGCAGTATTTAATCGAGCATTGGGTCAGATATTTGCTAAAATTAATGACTATAAAAAGGGTTAAACATTCTCCATTTTTCAAACATAAAATCACAAGTGTTTCTAGAAATGGAGATCCTTGGAAAACCAGGGCTCATGCCCTTATTCGTAAGTGCTTTAGCATTTTGCATTATTGTTAATCAAGTTGCTGCCAATGAGCCATACATTTATGCCTCACCACCACCACCATCATACTATTATAAGTCACCGCCACCTCCGAAGCACGTAGAACATCCTCAATATACCTACAAATCACCGCCTCCACCACCAAAGAAGTACTCGTATAGCTCACCTCCACCACCAAATAAGTACTCTTACAACTCACCACCGCCACCGGTATACTATTATAAGTCACCGCCACCTCCGAAGCATGTAGAGCATCCTCAATATTCCTACAAGTCACCACCACCACCACCAAAAAAGTACTCTTATAGCTCACCTCCACCACCACCAAAGAAGTACTCTTACAAGTCACCACCGCCACCAATATACTACTATAAGTCACCGCCACCTCCGAAGCACGTGGAACATCCACAATATTTCTACAAGTCACCACCTCCACCACCAAAGAAATACTCTTATAGCTCACCTCCACCACCAGTATACAACTATAAGTCACCACCATCTCCAAAGCACGTAGAGCATCCTAAATATTCCTACAAGTCACCACCTCCACCACTAAAGAAATACTCTTACAACTCACCACCTCCACCACTTTACTACTATAAGTCACCGCCACCTCCGAAGCACGTAGAGCATCCTCAATATTCCTACAAGTCACCACCGCCACCACAAAAAAAGTACTCTTATAGCTCACCTCCACCACCAAAGGAGTATTCTTACAGCTCACCACCGCCACCTCCAAAGCATGTAGAGCATCCTCAATATTCCTACCAGTCGCCACCTCCACCACCAAAGAAATACTCTTATACCTCACCTCCTCCACCATATTACTACTATAAGTCACCGCCGCCTCCAAAGAACACCGAGCATCCGCAATATCAGTACAAATCGCCACCCCCTCCCCAAAAGAAATACTACTACAAGTCACCACCACCTCCATACTACTACAAATCACCACCTCCACCAAAACACTCCGAACAATCACCTGCATACAACTCACCATCTCCGCCATATTACTATACATCTCCACCACCTCCATCACCATCCCCACCCCCAACTTACTACTATAACTCACCTCCTCCTCCTAACCAATATTAACCAATATTAAGGAAATTGTGTTATTTCTGATTTTTGTTACAACACCTGAGTTCACGTGGAACTGGTTGTCTTCAATATCTTTATTTTTCGTCTTTCTCTATTTGAATCTTAAGCAAGGGTTGAGCTCAGATTCTTGCTTTGCGTTTTTTGCTATTCTCTGTATCATTTTCCCTTGTACCAACAACTAATGAAAACTCATTTTTGATTTATAATGCATAATTAGATTATAAATATATGAATTTATTAGCTAATATTTCTTGTGATCTAATTATGATTATTATGTTATCCACTTTTTCCATTACGATGAAACTTTAAGCATCATCTGTCTATTGAGAAACTTAAAGATAACATAAAGTCAAGAAGAACATAAAATAAATAAATAAATTTAATTAGTCTTTTAATTTCTCGGCAAATATAACCAATATGCAAACCAAAAATTGGTTAAAGGCAGTAGAACGGCATGATATGTCACGTGGATCAAATTTTCGGTTCGCTTCTATTCAGGGGAAAGTTTGTGATAGACCGAGAGTATTACTTCAAATCAGGGACGGAGCCAGGAATTGCATATAGGGGGCGAGATTGTTGTGATATACACGCGCTTCGTTGCTTGGTAGCCGAAAGATTGGGGGGGGGGGGTTGTGCGGGGGGCTTGACCGCCGCGATACGGTACGCTATATATATTGGATCAAAACTTCACAAATGTATCAAAATGCTAACAAAGAAGGAAGATTATATCGAGGAGAGAGAGAACTCTCTATCCTTAACACTAAATTGCCCCACCTAGGTGGTACGGGTTATTGCAACAAGTGTCCCAAGATACAACGATATACGTTCTAAATTCAAAACCACTTCAAATTCAGAACCTAACGAATTTTCGCTACTTTGAACTCTTGAGAGAATTTCGAGAATGGGAGAAAAGAAAAGCTTAGAATGCTTGGTGTATTTTTCCATTCAGCTGAAGGAGGCTATATATAGCCTTCAAAATCAGCCAAAATTAAATACGGGCATTGAATTACCGTTAATTCAGACCTTGTAACAGCAGACTGTTTCTGCTGCCAACGTTCGAACGTTGGCCTATAACAGCAGTCCAACGGCCAGAAGCCAACGTTCGAACGTTAAGGAACGTTCGAACGTTGGGTCTTCTAGAAGGTTTATTCAGATTTGAATAAAAAAGTGGCCAACAATTTTATTCAAGCCCAATTTAACTTAAGCCCAATTTTGGTTGATGGATCAAGAGGTTCTTTGTGGAATTAATTTTGTCCAAAAAATTAATAATCTTGCAAGTCCAAGCCCAAGCCCAGGCCCAAGGCCCGGTCCCAAGCCCGAGTTCGGGCGGCGGGCTGACGGCGACGCGCGTGTGTGGTGAACCGGACCATGGCTAGGTCCTTCCCTCTCACAAAGCCCACAAAAATCTTATGACCCAAAGGGCCAACCTTTTGTCTTAAGGCAATGGTTTATAAATCATTCCAAACTTTGATCCATATCCTATGTGGGATAACCCACTTCAAACACCCAACTTTAGCACTGAATTTCTCATTCATTTTTAATCCAATTTGAGAAATTCGAAATGTTAAACCCGTCTACTCGGAACGTATATTAATATTATCTAATAATATTTCTTATCCCGGATACTTACGATGTTCAAATTTCTTATGCAAAAGTCGTGTCCAACACATTTTTCATAAACACAAATATACAACAATATAAATGTATGCGGAAAAAATTGGAGATTAGGTTTAGTAAGAACTTTTGACATACTTTGTACTCTATACCTCTTTCATTAATAGTGAAATTCTCTTATCCTCTCCCGTGGACGTAGACAATTGTCGAACTACATAGAAATAATATTTGATACATTTTTCATAACTAATAAAATAAAATATAGTTTTAAAACTAAAATAAAAAATGATCCTAATATTAAATAAAACAAAACATAAAAAGCCTAAGAAGTATGGTTTGACTAATATCGATTTTAACATTTCAAATTAAAAATGGCAATCATCGTTACATTTCATCAATAATATCCAATTTCATGGAAATTGACTATAAAAAAAAGGCAAAAATAAAAAGACACATATCATATAGAAGAGACAGTTATGAGAAAATGTAAAATTATAACAATAATTCTAACTTAAAATTTTGATTATAGAGCTTACTGAAATGTTCAACTGAGTCAATTGTTCTACTATGTGAGTTTGAACTAGTTTGTGGGTTAAAGATGTGATTTAAGTTTGCTTTTTGTTATTTTTGAGGGGGGGAGTACAAATTTTTAAAAATTTATACCTGAAAATTAAAAAATAAAAAATTTGAGGGGAGGCGATGGCACCCTCCAGCCCCCTGGCTCCGTCCCTGCTCCTAGTCCACTTTACACCACAAGATTACATTGGGTGGGATAGTTTTCATAACCCACCCACCATATGAAAAAACCACCCAACCCCTTGTAAATTTATGGTGGATAGTGGACCGGGAGTAATGCTATCGATCCACCATAGAATTATCCTCTATTCAGTTTGAATTATAGCATATGGCCTTGAGGATTTCAAATCTATAAGAAAATTCTCCTGGCTTATTGAAATAGTTGCTTTAATCACCACTGTTGTCACCACCATCATCGGGAGATTGGGTTGGAGCATTCTCTTTTAAGATGTGTATCCCAGCTTCATATCTAAGAAGATGGAGATGAATCTAACGAGATAGCAAAGGATCTGACGAGATGAGTTCGACACATTACATTTTATATAGTTTTTTAGTTTAATATTTTGTTTTCTCTCTCGAATGAGAGTTTGTATATCTTGAATAAGAGTGTGGTCTTTTGCACAAAATTTTCTTTGTGATTGTTTGTTACTTTTTAAAATTTGTTATCTTGAAGAATCTTGATACTTGGTGTTTCAATTGTTCTTAACTATATCGTTGGAAACAGTCTATGTTGCATTGTTATTGACGTTATAAACATTTTATTGAATGAAATAAAATGACCGTTTGTCCTTATAAAAAGTCTATAAAAAAATTCATTTAGTTTGTTTGAATATTCTCAAGTGATAATGGAAAAATACATTTTCATTTTAAGCTAATTGTTTTAGCGAGTTCTAAAATCTGTTTTGTAATGCATTAATTTGAAATCTATCAAAATTAACATTTGTGACCATGCCAAAATTATCAGTAGTGATAGATATATTGCGGCAAGAATCTTGTTTTGCTAATAACAATTTCACAAGATTCTTAGCAAAACAGTAGTGATAGAGATTATTATTAGCAAAACAAGATTCTTGCCGCAACATAGCTATCTCTACTGATAATTTTGGCATTGCTACAAATGTTAATTTTGATAGATTTCAAATTAACGCATTACAAAATAGGTTTTAGAACTCGCTAAAACAATTAGCTTAAAATGAAAAAGCATTTTCCATTATTACTTGAAAATATTAAAACAAACTAAATGAATTTTCTTATAGATTTTTTTTAAGGAAAATCGGTCATTATATTTTATTTCATTTAATAAAAAATTTACAACGTAAAAAATAATGCAATTTAGACTGTCTCTAACGATGTAGTTAAGAACAATTGAAACACCAAATATCAAGATTATTCAATATAACAAATCTATAGGAATAACAAACAATCACAAGAAAACTTTGTGCAATAGACCACACTCTTATTCAAGAGAGACGAAACTCTCATTTGAGAGAGACAACAAAATACTAAACTATAAAATTATATAAAATATAATATGTCGCTCGTCTTCATCTCGTCAGATCCTTCCCTGCTTCATTATATCCATCTTCGTCTTGTCAAATATGAAGCCGGTGTTGGTATATAGTGGAGTCGAATGAAAAAGAGGATCGAGAGATGGAAAAAATAGAGCCAAAACATAGCCAAGATGAAGCCGAGATAGGTCGGGAAGACCCGGGGTCACGAAAGGGTCGAAACAAGTGGAAACGGGTGGAAGAATTAGACGCCACGGCGTCGCCGTGTTTTGACGGAATGCTGTGGCGTTCCGGCGACGAATGCCACAGCTTTCGGGATAGAGTAGTTTTTCATAAACGTCAAGGTGTTCCGGCGATGAACACCGCGAAGTTCGGCGCGAGGAAAGATTTCTTGTGCGACAAGGAATCGGATTTTGGAAGATTTTGGGGCTTGTTTTCAGAGATATTTGTTTCCAATTGTGTTTAGATCTCTTCCCTTTGTATTAGGAATATAAGTCCTAGTTTGATATGTTTTAGATTGCTCTACTATTATAAATAGTAGAATTCAACTTGTAATTTGATGATTGACTCATATTCACTTTAAGAAATAAAAATGTAGTCTAGGTTGACTCATGAATGTAGGTAGTTTGACGAACCACGTAAAATCCTTGTGTTCATTCTTTTAATCTAAGATTTTGAATTTTCTTGATCATTTTTTCGTGCTCTGATGCTACCATTCCTAACAACTGGTATCAGAGCCATAAGTTGTAGATCTAAAAGACATCGTAGATCTACATCTATGGGGAAGCGCTTTGGTTAGTGCGTATTTTGTCGTGGGAATGATGGTAGGAAATGAAGCAAGAAATCAAGCTCGACAG
Source organism: Buddleja alternifolia (assembly GCA_019426215.1). Classification (NCBI taxonomy): domain Eukaryota; kingdom Viridiplantae; phylum Streptophyta; class Magnoliopsida; order Lamiales; family Scrophulariaceae; genus Buddleja; species Buddleja alternifolia. Next base: position 21,708,841 of record CM033399.1, on the reverse strand, counting down.
TTTCATTGCAGACAGCACGAATTGAGGTTGTGGTGAAGCTGGAGAAGATGAAAAAGGTGGATGGGATCAATTAAGTCGTCAACCAAAAAGAGTAATCTCGTTTAACGCTAAAGGAAAAATGTAGGAAAATCGTGGTGCTAGCAGATAGGTAGATCCGCAGTAACAGGGGCAGATTTGTATTGCCACGTGGACAGACAAAAAGCCAGTTGGAGCAGTTGGATGTTGGTGGCTGATCCATAGAGTCAGAGGTCAGAGGGCAGATCCGTGTTGCCGAGAGGGCTGAACGAATTGCCAGAGACCGGAGGGGCAGAGTTACGGTGCTAGAAAGCAAATCCACCGAGCTAGAGGTTGGAGTGACATTATTGATAGCCGAGAGGATAGTGTCGTGTAGTCGAGAGACCGGAGGGCAAGATTTGTTAGGTGTTATGCCCTCTATGCCATTGAGGAATTAGATTTAGGAGGGCATTTTATTTATATTGTATGAACATTATTAATCATTAATAAAAGACATTGAGTTTGTTCTTATAAATCTAATTGTTGCATTGAATGTATTGAACAAATAGGTCCTTAAGATCAAGATGTACTACTTATTTGATAAGTAGGAGCACTGGTGGAGTTAAGTGCTTGATCTTATAAACATGGTTCGCGAGTTAAAGAATCTAAATTGGGTATTTAGGTTTAACTTGTATGACATTTGCTTTGACAAGGAAAGTGCTAGTCTTACACTGACTGGATAGTGGAAGTTGGTGTTATGAATATGATTAATGGAGTTAACATATTCGAACACGACTCGTAGTAATCCTATCACATGGATTTTTACTCGGTGACAGTCAATGATAAGGATTACCGGTTATGATAGTATGAGTGAGCTTTAGACCTGAGGAGTCGTTTGCATTGTGCTCGTACCATTGAATAAGTTATTAGAGTAGTTAGGCCCAATCACCCGTTGGTGGGGTCGACCTCGAAGTACTATTCAATGGGTGCGTTCGACAATGGAAATGGAATGCCAATAAGGAATTCACTGTCTCGAAAGTAAATGAGAAACGACTTGTACGTCATAGGTGTTGTAAAATTAAAGGCTATGTTTGGTTATTTTTTGGGATGTTATTTTGGTGAGAAATTTATGGGAACACGTGCATATTTGATGAGATTGTGTTTGGTTTTGTTTTTAGAGGAAACAAAAGTTACTGTAGCAGTCAAATCTTGAAGTTTTTGTCTGTTAATAATTAATTAATGATTGAAAGTTAAGAGTGGGGAGAGGCAAAAGTAGGGGGATAATATTTGGGTTGTAGATTTTTAAATAAATAATCATTGTATTTTTTTTGGACAAAAAAAGTAACATATTTTTGGCTCAAAATTATGTTAACCAAACACAATTGGGCCAAAATTTTGAACCAAATTGGGTTTGGAAACATAGTCAAAGTCTTTGGCCAAAACATTTATGACTGACTTGTATTGGATACAAAGGGCAGTTTGGTACTACATCAGTATGATCATAATACAGAATCAAGTTGCACGAAGTTGACATTCCATGACTTTTACTTGACCGGCTTGTGTCAGTGAAGAGTTTATACTCATATGGTAACTATAACTTAAATGTTCGTGATGAAATAATCATCTCGTACTTGATTAGGTTGCGGTTTAGCTTCACGGGAATGACTTGGTGATAACTATATCCTTGGAATCCTCCAAATGCCAATCAAGATGAGCTTAGAGAGTCGCGCTATATAAAGATGATAAAATAAAAGAGTTTTACTTCATAAAGGGTATTTTGGTAATTTCACTTAGAGTGGAAATTATCAAAGGGATATGTATTGATTATAATAAATATATTTAATTATTGTAATTAAATAATTTTTTTCAATCAAATATTAAATAGTATTATTAATTTAGAATTAATAAAGTATTATTAATAAAAAGAGCCTAGTATTTGATTAATTATCAATTGGATTGGACTGAGAATATTATTTAAATACTTAACACTGGGCTTAGAATTGGATGAAGCCCAGTGAACCTATCCCTAGGGCCAAATCGGCCGCCCCCCTCCTTAGGCAAAGGAGTACTTTTTATTTAAACACTAGGTGCTTAACTAAAAAGATAATGAATGTGATATTTTCATCTTAGAGAGTGAAAAGAAGTAAAACATTAAAATCCTTTCTCCCTCCCCATAAACCCTACTCGTCCAACCCCGTCTGAGGTAGAGGAGGTCGAGCTTCAAGAATTGAAGATCATCTTTCGCGTTATAATCTAGAGGAAGGAACGATCCGTTTCTTCTCAAAAGCTTGGCTTTAGAAATTCATCAAAAATGGTAATTGGATTACATCTTCTTCTTATGTTTCGATTTTTATGTTTATAAAATTATCAAAAACATGAATTGAATCCGGGCTATGTGAATCGAGAAATTTTTTTATCCGCTGGTTCGATTCACAACAGTGGTATCAGAGCCAAATTCATGGTTTTGATAATTTTTCATGCGTTCATGTATTTATGTTATTTAATGAATATGAATGCATGTTTGAATGTTTATATTTTTTGATGAATATAAATATGTGTTTTTATGTTTTTTCGTATTGTATGCAAAAATGTAAAAATTGGGTGTTATGATTTAATATTATGCATGTTTAAACTATTGGGTTTATGATGATTAAATTGCATGATTGAAAAGGATGAGGCAAAACCATGGTGGAATCGCCGAAAAACTGCCGCCGGAGCGCCGACCGCCTGGTCGCACTACAAGACGCGGCCTGGCCGCATTGCGCAGCGCGGCCATAGCACGGCATCGTGCCATGCGTGTGTGTGTGGAGGATGGAGCTGTTGGGATCTCGGTACAAACCCCCGGGGACGTCGGCGCAGCGGAAGGTTTAAATTTAAAAAATAAAGTGGCATCCCCGAAATTAGGATTAGGTAGACAAGGTACCATCGAATTCAAAAATTATCCTAGAGGAAGTTTTCTCGTGTTTACCTCTTGAAGACCTCAAAGCAGCAACATCTTTTTAAGAAACTCCCTGCTATACCTCTCCGGATGGATTTGCCCTAGCACCCCAAATGTTGCGCCTCTAAGTTTATCCACACCTTAGCTCGTACCCTCGATTATCTCCACCAGTGCTAGCAAGAAGAATATCGAATTTTGGCTTATAAGTAATGGGTTGAAACATATTTTGGTGTTCTTCGTACTCAACACATGAGTTGGAAGAAATAGATGTGAAAGATATGGAGAGAATTTTTTTCACAATTAAAATTGTGTAGAATGAATAAAAATTAACTTGTGTATAAAATATCAATACATGTATATATATCTATCTATCTATATATATATATATATATAGGGTGAGAGTCCACAAATATGGAAACTCACACACATACATATACATGCCTAAATAGGCGTGTGTACATATATTCTATATATATATATATTATTCTAAGTTTACTTCCATCTTATTTCTCTTTCTTAGTTAATTAGATCCACTAATTAACAAACAAGATCTTTCCATATATTTGAGATCCTTCTCAAATATATAAGATCTATCCAAATTAGATCTTTTTATATAATTAGTCAACTAACTAATTAATTAGATCTTACCATATCTACAATATCTATCCTAATATATTTGTAAGATTTTTCCATATCAATTAGTTACCTAATTAATAGATTCTATCAAATATATTATAAGATATTTATTAAATATACATATATATATATATATATATATATATATAGACTTGGTGAACAAGATAAAATCCTCCACCAAAGTCATTCACATACACGCCTAGCGTGTATTATATATATTTATTTATTTTCTTTTTCACATATTAATTAATTAGACCACTAATTAATTAACTAGTCTTTCCCAATTTAATATTCCAATATTGAATTATAAGACTTTTATTAATTAAGACCACTTAATTAATTTATTCCTTTTTCTGATTAATTAATTCTAATTAATTAATCTTTCCATTAATTCTCAAAGAATTAACTAACTAATAGGTACTACACTAAGTATTGTGTGTGACCCCTTAGGCTCATTAATAAGCTAGCAATAAGTTCTTTCATAGGCTAGTTTAATTATTCATAATAATTAACTAGACCTTGGATTAATTTCACCAATTAACCCAAGGCACCTATCGGTCGTGGTTCGATGTCTAGCAATGTTGTTAGGAATATGCCCTCGAATGCAAGGAGGATAGATTGTAATAGGGCATGAAACAATGTAATCGTATTATTAATTAAAACCTATACATGAAGGCATCTTTGGTTATTACTTGTTTTTATGGCATTCGTATAAATATGTAATTAACTGAAGGCCCAAGTACGCAACAGTAGACTTTCCATTCCTTATGTGATAATGGAAACAACACGGGAAATATTAAATACTTGTATACTAAATATAGTTCGCAAGTTATGTAATCTCAATAGGGCGTTGAGAATTACTTACGACTTGTATGGCAAGAGCTCCAGTGGCGATAAGTGTTGATCTTAGTGGGAGCTAACATCATGAGGACATTGAAGGAGATCAATGTGCTTGAACATGACTCGCATCAATTTCATCACATAGGTTTTTCACTCGTTGACAGTCAATGATGAAATTGATATAAGATGTAAAGTGTGATGAACCCTCGACTTGAGGGATTGAGTTGGAGATGTACTTGTGACATTAGGTTTGTCATTAGAGTAGTTAGATTCAGAACACCCTTGGGTGGGGTCGACCTCGAACTGCGATCTAATGCACAAGTAGCAGTCTCAACTAATTACCAAGAAAGGATTTACTCTCTCGTAGGTGAATGGGTAATTATCACTTAATTATTTATGAGCAAGTGAGATCTAAAGTCTTTGGCCAAAACGATGAACGGTTCTGAAATAGGAAACTATAGTGATCTCGACTTACTATAAATAGAAAGTAAAGATGAGTTAATGATTTGACATTTACCATGGTCTATACTCATCGGTGATATAAGAGTAAAAGGGTTTGCGATCACACAATAATTATGTCGGAAAAGGTTGATAGCATGATCCTAATCATTTGTTCTTATTTGGGTTATGGTGTGGGCTGCGAGGCTGACTACGGGGACCCACATCCTTTGGAATCCTCCAATTGCCAAATGAGATGAACCTAAAAGAGTCACGCTTAAAAAGGAAAACGATGAAGAAAAATGATGGAGTATTTTTGTAGTATAATATTAAGTATTAGATACTTAATAATATTTATTTATGTGATAAATAAATAAATTATTTTGAATAATGTATTAATAAATATTAATATATAAATATTTATTTCTAAGAGAAATAATATTTTAGTATTATTATTTATTATTAATTTATTCAAATTAAATTAAAAGGATAAATAAGAGCTGGTGCACCCATGGGTGCACCATAGGGGGGCTGGCCGGCCATAGGCCTTAAAAAGAAGCCCATGTGGGCTTGTGAAGCTCATGTCTTTTGTTCACTTAATATAAATATATAGTGGTTGTATTTTTATCTTACAAGTTCATGTATTGAAGAAAAACCCTAGCTCTAAGAATACTGCAGAGAAAGAAAATGAAAAACTCTCTCTCCCCTCCCACTCTAGTAGCCGTCGCCTTTGAGGTAGAGAAGGAGGATTTTTCTTCCATCAATTCCAGCGTACAATTTAGAGGTAGAACGTTTGTGCTACTTGGATCAAAATCAATCGTTGATTCGTGATTTGGAAGATTGAAGGGCACAATAATCACTCTACAACAAGGAAGTGATTTTAATCTTTCTTTTCATATACGTAGTTGTTTACAACTAGACCCCGGTAGTTCCTGTTTGGGAATAAAGAAAATTTTGTTGTACCGCTTCCGCTATTTTGATATAATTATTCCCAAAAAACGTCGCCACGACTTCCTAGATGTTAACGATGAAAATGCAAACCTATCTTAATTTTGATCTTTGTGTGAGTCAAATCTCTCCATCTTTTTCCCGTCTAAGACCTAGGGCTTGGCGACGATCGAAACCCTAATAGCCTCGGAAACTATGACTATGGTGGTTCCACTAATGATCCGGTCTTCTAAGCAGGGATCACCAATCCCTCTTATAAGACAATGCTTTGGCCAGAGACTTTTTGATCATTCAGCTTCACTCAACAGCATAGGATATATCTGGTACTCGTGACCTTGGATGAATCCCTTCCGACTGTTACATGTTCCGCTGTACTACCAGACTATACCCAACATACACGCCGTATGACTCTTCTGGAGTGCACGTGCATATCAAAGCATAGTGGGTAGTACCCATTTCAATGACATCTCAGGTCCAAGGATTATCTCACAGTATGAAATCAAAGGACTCTAAGTTTGACAGCACCAACGAGGAATCCTTGCGGGGCAGTTGAATTCCATAATCAAAGTATGAATCTTCATACATGTATTGCCATACAAGCCATCGACAATGGAACACGTCGACTTCTTGGGAGAGTTACATGCATGAACAAGTCTTTGCGAGGCCAGTGATATCCCACATCTCACAGCCTCTATGACTTGGAATGTGTTTTAGGATTATGGTCTTTGAGAGCATTCCATAGGTATCCCGACCGCTTCTCTAACCATATGTAGTCCATGAGATCTTTATCTATACTTACACAAGTAGTCGACAATAAATAAGCATTCCGTAATAAGTTTGACATAATCTAAATGATAAGATTAACATAGTGTTAATGTTCAAGCCAGCAGATGGCTCGCTGGGCACCTAACACTTTCAAGCGCTACCAGCCAGGGCAGAGCCGTGCGTCGGGCTTGGCCTGACGTGTAATTTTAATTTTTGTCGGTTTGAGCCCGAACCTTGGAAAATTAATCCTAGAAGTTTACAATTAATTTTTAAATTGGGGCTTGGCCCTTTTAGTCCATTGGATGTATTTTGAACCCAATGGATGATTTTGAAAATAAAATTGGGCTCAAGCCCAATTAGCATTTTAAAAATTATTTTGTGGATTAATTTTAAAATTAAAAAGGCCCATAAAACCTTTTTCGATTTTAAAATTGAAATTTAATTGAGATTAAATTAGATTTAATTTTAATTAGTTTATTTAAATAATTGGATTTTTCTAAGGCCAAAATTGGATTTATTAGCCACTTAAAATTAATCATCAAATTTAATCCTTGGCATTTAAATTGGATTTAAGTGACTAAATAAAGCTTGTTGGGCCTTACTTTATTTTATGGATTAAATTAAACTAGATTGGCCCAAATTAATTTGAGTTGGATATAATTAAAGTTTAATTTTGCTTTTAAATTATTTCACCCATGTTGGACTTTATTTGATAAGGTCCACTTTAATTGGATTAAAGAAAATGTTTGGGCTTGACCCATTAACATTAAAATTCAAAATAAATTCAATTTATTTTTGAGAAATTAATTAAATTAGATTTAATTAATTATTAAATAATATTTAATAATAATCACATATGTGTTTAATTTGATTATGTGCTCCCTTTATCATTATGTGATGGTGACACCTCGTATGAGCTTAGGGTTGGTTTCTTTTTATTATCTGGGTTGTATTGGGCCAAAGTTTGTGCTCCCCAGTTTGTATCTTTATTTTTATTTAGAACAATTGTGTAGACATGTACCATTGTAATAAAAATGTTAGATAGGTCCAATGAAGAGAGAAGACAGTGGCAAGCTTGGGGCAAAGTCAAAGATCTCTTTTGTAATAGCTTAGTACCCCTCCCCGATTGACTCGTTGGCTCAAGACAATCGAAATTAAAGCCCATACGTGTGTGTTGTTAGAAATTGCTGGGCGTTTTTCTTATGCATTTCCAAATCTAGTGGTTAATAAATTGATGTGCAAAGTGAGACCCAAAATATAATAACTGTTAAGTTATTAATTCTCCCTAAATCAAATGATACTAAGTAAGTAAAGGGTGTTTGATATCCTGGCTCTCCATCAAGCTTTAGAGCGAGACGGCTGCATCTTGTATATGGCATTGTCCCGGTATTAGGGGGTTATATATAAAGGTAATATGCTTAATCTTCTTTAGTGCATTAGATGCCTTCAGTCGAAGCAAATTTTGCCCCATATATCGAAAAAGGTTGCAAGGCGAGATTAAATTGTTAGACTGATAAGAGTTGATGGGAATAGACTTAGATGAATCACCACCTATATATGAAAAAAGGTTGTGGTTAAGTGATTCATGAGCCAAAGGGATGAATTTTTAAATGGTTTAACTGGCACTAGGTGCCACCTCAATTTCTAGACGGGCCATATATCAAAAAGGTTGCAACTCATATAGACATTGAGGACCTCAATCACCCACTATAAAACCAATCCAACAAGGTTTCCGATTATTGCAGCGGGAGTACAATAATTGAGAAAAATAGTGGGAGACAAGTAATTGTACAAGTTCTTTAAAATTATTTGTTTTAAACAATATAAAGCATCTAATTGAATAATCTTGGTATTTTCTGCAGTTTGATAATTACTCTCTATAATGGTTAATCTACTCACAATTCTGCTTAAGAAATATGTCCTCACTGGACATAATTTTATTGACTGGCAAAGAAATCTAAGGATAGTCCTTAGTCTTGAGGCCTTAGAATATGTGCTTGATGAAGAGAAGCCTCCAGTCTCAGATACTGAAAACTTTGAGGATCGACTTGCCTATGAAACAAGGGTTAAGGATGACGTCAAAGTTAGAGGTTACATACTGGGTTTGATGAGCAATGATCTCCAATGTTCTCATGAGAAGATTAAGACGTCTGGGGAGATCTTGCTACACTTAAGGTAACTCTATAGAGAACACAGTCGGACTGCTCGATATAAAATATCGAAAGAAATCTTTGGAGCTAGAATGAAAGAAGAAGAGAAGTTTGGGGATCACATCCTCAAAATGATCTCTATGATTGAGAGACTTGAAGCCCTTGATTTCACCATGGACTTCCACCTTCAAACCGATCTTATTCTCCAGTCGCTCCCAAAATTATTTTCTCAATTCATTGTGAATTTCAACATGAATGACATTAAATGCACACTAGTTGGGCTGATGAACAAGCTGACCAATGCTCAATCACAGTTGGAGTCGAAGATGAAAGAAATTGCTCTAGTCATTTCTACTGATTCTAAGAGAAGTCAAGAAACGAAAAGAGGTAAGAATCAGCTAGGAGTGTCCTAATCATTAAGCAATGATAAGGCTAAAAAGGTCAAAAAGTTCAAGGGTAAGACCCCAAAGAAAATGGACATCTGCCTACATTGCAAGGAGCTAGGCCACTGGAAGTGCGATTATCCTTAGCTGAAAGTTGAAAAAACAAGTATAGATCTTTTTGTTTTTGAAACTAATTGTTCTATGACTATATTCTCTACTTCGTGGATTCTAGATTCAGGAGCTAGTGCTCACATCTGTGTTTTGAACCAGGATCTGGACACAAGTAGGAAGCTGGGAGAAAGAGAAGTGATGATCAATGTGGGAAGCGGGCACTGTGTCGCGGCTACACACACTGGAAACACTTCAATTACATTAATGTCTGAACATTCTATTACTTTAGATAATTGCCTCGTTTCTCCAATGGGTTTAAGAACATTATTTCTGTTCCTGTATTGGTCAGGAAAGGATGCTTGCTTACTTTTAATGATAATGGTTGTGATATTTATTTTAGAAATAAAAATGTTGGCTCAGCATCTTTAGTTAATCGATTGGATTATATTAATGTTCAAAACCATTGCATGGTTAACTCTATGGCTAAGAAGCGTAGTATGAATGTTACTAACCAAAGACTCGTGTGGCATCTTAGACTTAGAAATGCAGATGAATTCAAGATTCAAGAATTGGAGAAACGAGGGCTTATCAGCCCATTTGGATCTGATCCATATCCAACATGTGAATCCTGTCTAAAAAGTAAAATGACTAGGTCACCCTTCACCAGAAAATTTGAAAGATCCAAGGAAGTTTTGGGTTTAGTTCATACAAACGTTTGTGGGCCCTTCAAGGATGAGGCCTATGGAGGTTTTCAGTACTTCATTACATTCACTGACGACCATAGTAGATATGGACTCGTGTATTTATTGAAACATAAATATGAAGTTCTTGAATGGTTCAAAAAGTTCAAAAATATGATTGAAAAACAAACCGGGCACAGTATTAAGGCACTGCAATCTGATCGTGGTGGCGAATATATGAGTGCTGAGTTCTTAAAGGAAAAAGGCATAGTGTTACAACTTACTCCTCTAGCAACCCCACAATTAAATGGAGTAGCTGAACGCAGAAATCGTACCCTATTGGATATGACGAGATCTATGATTATCTACACTGATCTACCTGTTTCATTGTGGGGGCATGCTTTGCTTACAGCAGTACATATATTGAATAAGTGTCCCTCGAAATCTATTCCCGAAATGCCATATGAGTTGTGGTGTGGAAGGGAACTTAATCTTAAGTACATAAGAATATTGGGTTGCCCCGCATATGTTTAGAAGACTAAGGTAGAGAAACTAGAGGAAAGATCCCTTAAGGGTCGATTCATAGGTTTTCCCACTGACTCCATGGGATACCTGTTTTACCTACCAAACGATCATCGGATAATCGTGGTTTTGCAAAAATTATTTCTCGAAGACGAGTTCATTAGAGAAGGAGGTGCAGGTAGGAAACTCGTTTTATTAGAAGAACCAAATGAATCCCCTTCGGAGACACCAATTCAAGTACAAAGAACTAAACCTAAAACTCAAAAGACACAGCCGTTGCTGCGACACTCTAGTAGAGTATCTCGACCGCCTGAGAGTCATGGTTACCTTCATGAACAACAATATTTGTTTGCTGTAGCAAATGGAATCCATGGAGATGATCCTTCTAGCTACGAGCAAGCGACGACTCATATTGATTCCGTAAAATGGCTAGAAGCCATGAAAGCAGAGATGGGTTCGATGTATTCGAACCAAGTCTGGACTCTTACTGATCTCCCTGAGGTGTACGACCGATAAGGTGCAAATGGATCTATAAGAGAAAGATTGGTCTGGATGACAATGTAGACACCTATAAGTCCAGACTTGTCACGAAAGGTTATAGTAAAAAAGAGGGCATTGACTATAAGGAAACCTTTTCACCCGTAGCAATGATCAAGTCCATTCGAATTCTGCTCGCCATTGCAGCAAACCTAGATTATGAAATCTGGCAAATAGATGTGAAAACCGCATTTTTAAATGGATACCTTGAGGAGAACATTTATATGCAGCAGCCCAGAGGTTTTATATCCGATGCAGATTCTCATAAGATTTGCATGCTAAATAAATCCATTTATGGACTTAAGCAGGCGTCTCGTAGCTGGAATCAACTGTTCGATCAAGAAGCAAAATCTTATGGATTCATTAAGAATGAAGATGAACCGTGTGCTTATAAATTGTCCAGTGGGAGCAAGTTGACATTCCTAGTGTTGTATATAGATGACATACTACTAATGGGTAATGACATAGGCTCATTGACATCAGTCAAGGCATGGCTTTCAAGCACATTCTCCATGAAAGACTTGGGAGAAGCAACCTATATTCTTAGAATTCGCATCTACCGGGATGGAGCGAATCGGATGTTAGGTCTCTCCCAAACGGTGTACCGAGAGAAAGTTCTTAATTGATATGAAATGAGTAACTCTAAGGGAGGACTTTTACCCATGGGACATGAAATACATCTCTCTAAGCCTATGAGTCCGAAATTGGATGAGGATAGCCTAAAGATGAGTACAATCCCATATGCATCGGAAGTGGGATGTCTCATGTATGCAATGTTATGCACGAGGCCTGACATAGCCTATGCTGTGAGTGTAGTTAGTCGGTTTCAAGCTAACCCGTGTGAGCAGCATTGGATGGCTGTGAAGACTATCCTTAAGTATCTTAGAAGAACAAGGGATATGCTTCTTGTATATGGAAATGAAGAAATGAGAGTAGATGGATATTCTGACTCAGACTTTTAGTCTGATGTCGATGATAAAAAATCTACGTCTGGGGTTTATATTCACTCTAAATGGTGGAGCAGTGTCTTAGAAAAGTTCCAAACAAACCACAACTGCGAACTCCACATGTGAAATTGAATGCATAGCTGCCTCTGAGGCAACTATGTACAGCTAATGAAACTGTTTAGATAAGAAAGTTCATGGCTGAACTTCAAGTGGTTCCTAGCATGGAAATGTTGTTGTCACTATGGTGTGACAACAATGGAGCAATATCACTGGCTAAGGAACCAAGATCTCACAACAAATCTAAACACCTAGAGAGAAGGCATCATATAATTCGAGAAATCTTTGGAAGAGGCGACATCGCCGTGCAGAAAGTAGCCTCAGCGGAAAACGTAGCTAACCCTCTCACTAAGCCTCTATCATCGGCGATGCTAGAGAAACATCTTAAGAAGATGGTACTCAAATACAATAGCAATTGGCATTGAGTGCAAATGGGAGATTGTTAGGTGTTATGCCCTCTATGCCATTGAGGAATTAGATTTAGGAGGTCATTTTATATATATTGTATGAACATTATTAATCATTAATAAAAGGCATTGAGTTTGTTCTCATAATTCTAATTGTGGCATTGAATGTATTGAACAAATAGGTCCTTAAGATCAAGTTGTACTCACTGCTGCTTATTTGATAAGTAGGAGCACTGGTGGAGTTAAGTGGTTGATCTGATAAACATGGTTTGTGAGTTAAAGAATCTAAATTGGGCGTTTAGGTTCAACTCGTATGACACTTGCTTTGAGAAGGAAAGTGCTAGTCTTACACTGATTGGATAGTGGAAGCTGATGTCATGAATATGATTAACGAAGTTGACATATTCGAACACGACTCGTAGTAATCCTATCACATGGGTTTTTACTCAGTGATAGTTAATGATAGTATGAGTGAGCTTTAGACCCGAGGAGTCGTTTGCATTGTGCTTGTACCATGGAATAAGTTATTAGAGTAGTTAGGCCCAATCATCCGTTGGTGGGATCGACCTCGAAGTGCGATTCAATGGGTACGTTCGACAATGGGAAATGGACTGCCAATAAGGAATTTACTATCTCGAAAGTAAACGAGAAACGACCTGTACGTCATAGGTGTGAAATTAAAGTCTTTGGCCAAAGCATTTATTACTGACTTGTATTGGATACAAAGGGTAGTTTGGTAATTTCATATCAGTATGATCATAGTACAGAATCAAGTTGTACGAGGTTGACATTCCATGACTCTTACTTGATCGGGTTGTGTCAGTGAAGATTTTATACTCATATGGTAATTATAACTTAAAGGCTCGTGATGAAATAATCATCTCGTACTTGAATGGGTTTCGGTATAGCTTCACGAGAATGGCTTGGTGATAACTACATCTTTGGAGTCCTCCTAATTCCAATCAAGATGAGCCTAGAAAGTCGCGCTATATAAAGATCATAAAATAAAGGAGTTTTACTTCATAAAGGGTATTTTGGTAATTTCACTTAGAGTGAAAATTATCAAAGGGATATGTATTGATTATAATAAATATATTTAATTATTGTAATTAAATAATTTTATTCAATCAAATATTAAATGGTATTATTAATTTAGAATTAATAAAGTACTATTAATAAAAAGAGCCTAATATTTAATTAATTACCAATTGAATTGGACTGAGAATATTATTTAAATACTTAACACTAGATTTGGAATTGGATAAAGCCCAGTGAACCTATCCCTAGGGCCAAAAATGCCCCCCCTCCTCCTTAGGCAAAGGAGTAATTTTTATTTAAACACTAGGTGCTTAACTAAAAAGATAACGAATGTGATATTTTCATCTTAGAGAGTGAAAAGAAGTGAAACATGAAAATCCCTTCTCCCTCCCCATAAACCCTACTCGTCCAACCCGTCTGAGGTAGAGGAGGTTGAGTTTCAAGAATTGAAGATCATCTTTCGCGTGATAATCTAGAGGAAAGAACGATCCGTTGCTTCTCAAAAGCTTTACTTTAGAAATTCATCGAAAAAGGTAATTGGATTAAATCTTCTTCTTATGTTTTGATTTTTCTGTTTATAAAATTATCAAAAACATGAATTGAATCCAGGCTATGTGAATCGAGAAATTTTTTTATCCGCTGGTTCGATTCACAACAGGATTATGGAGGCAAATCTATGTAGAGAGAAACTATAAAGCAGAAGCATAACGCCAAGAAGGCAGACGTGGAGCCAGAAGTCATGGAGGAAGGATGCAAAGCTAATTAGGCTGATTCGCAAAACCGAGTTTTTATGACAGAAAGGTGTGACATAGCTTGTGCAATGGGAGGATCGAGCAGATATGTGGGGTGATCCGAGTTAGCCATTGAGAAACCAGGGTTTTTTGGCAGAGGGGTGTGATATGGCTCATGCAATGGGAGCATCGAGTAGATATGTGGGTGACCCCTGTTAGCCATTAAGAAATCGGGGTTTGTTGGCAGAGGGGTATGACATGGCTCATGCAGTGGGAGCATCGAGCAGATATATGGGGCACCCCAGTTAGCCATTGTAAAATTGAGAGTGTAGGCGGTTGGATCAGACACAGCTCATGTAAGGGCAGAGAGCAGATATATAAGGGATCCGAGATTGCCATTGGAAAAGTCCTTGGTAGAAAGATGTCAGCGGACGGGTTGACCAAGGCAGTTTTTGGGTTATAAGACATGTTCCGAGTTTTGGAGTAACCTATATCAATGGGTCAGTTGGACCGAGATGAATGTAACACGATATTCTGGAATTGGCTGATCACCAATAGAATAAGGTAGTGGTGAGGGTTCAAAGACAGGGAACAATGTTCACACTGAGAGTCCGTCAAGTGGGAGGCACTAGGGACGGATGAATTGACAAGACATGGAGAGGTCTCAGGGTTTGATCTCCCTTGTATTTGGGGATGTGCCAACTAGATTTAGATTCACTCAGGAAAAGTGAAGTGGTAGTTCAAGTTGAGTTCGAGAATTTTTTGATTAGTCTCCAAGTGGGAGATTGTTGGGATATAATGGAGTCGGATCAAAAATAGGATCGAGGGATGGAAAAAATGGAGCCAAAACAAATCCGAGATGGGTCAAGAAGACCCGGGGTCGTGAAAGGGTCGAAACATGTGGAAATGAGCAGGAGAATTATCCTCTGAAAGCAACGCCACGGTGTTGGGTGGCGAACTCCGCGACATCACCGTGTTTTGACGAAATGCCGTGGTGTTCCGGCGACAAATGCCGCAGCGTTTGGGACAGATTCATTTTTCATGAATGCCGCAGCGTTCGGCAGCGAGGAAGGATTTCTTGTGCGACAAGGAATCGGATTTTGGCAGATTTTGGGGCTTGCTTTGAGAGATATTTGTTTCCTATTGTATTTAGACCTCTTTCCTTTGTATTAGGAATATAACTTCTAGTTTGATAGGGTTTTAGATTGCTCTACTATTATAAGTAGTAGAATTCAACTTGTAATTCAGTGATTGACTCATATTCACTTTGAGAAATTAAGATATAGTCTAGGTTGACTTGTAGATATAGGTAGTTTGCTGAACCACATAAAATTCTCGTGTTCATTCTTTTAGGCTTATATTTTAAATTTTCTTGATTATTTTTTCATTATCTGATGCTATCATTTCTAACAGCTGGGATACACAATTTGAAGAAGGATACTCCAAACCAACCCGTCAATAATAGTGGTGACAACAGGGATGAAGCAACTAC
Organism: Buddleja alternifolia; assembly: GCA_019426215.1. Lineage (NCBI taxonomy): Eukaryota > Viridiplantae > Streptophyta > Magnoliopsida > Lamiales > Scrophulariaceae > Buddleja > Buddleja alternifolia. Next base: position 21,693,227 of record CM033399.1, on the reverse strand, counting down.
TTCACCAAGTCATTATTGGAGGAAGATTTTCTTATAGATTTGAAATCTTCAAGGCCACATGCGGTATGCTATAATCCAAACTGAATAGTAGCGAACCGAAAATTTGATCCACGTGACATGTCATGTCGTTCTACCGCCTTTAACAAATTTTTGGCTTGCATATTGCTTATATTTGCCTAGAAATTAAAAGCCTAATTTTATTCCTTTATTTATTTTATGTTCTTCTTTATGTTATCTTTAAGTTTCTCAATAGACAAATGATTCCTAAAGTTTCATCCTAATCGAAAAAGTGGACAACATAATAATCATAATTAGATCACAAGAAATATTAGCTAATAAATTCATACATTTGTAATCTACTTATGCATTATAAATCAAAAATTAAATTTTCATTCGTTGTTGATACAAGGGAAACTGATACAGAGAATATCAAAAAACGCAAAGCAAGGATCTGAGCTCAACTCTTGCTTAAGAATTCCAAATGGAGAAAGACGAAAAGTAAAGATATTGAAGACAACCAGTTTCACATGAACTCAGGTGTTCTAACAAAAATCAGAAATAACACAACTTCCTTAATATTGGTTAGGAGGACGGGGTGAGTTATAGTAGTAAGGTCGGTTTGGGGATGGTGATGGAGGTGGTGGAGATGTATAGTAATATGGCGGAGGTGGTGAGCTGTATGCAGGTGATGGTTCGGAGTGTTTTGGTGGCGGTGGTGATTTGTAGTAGTAACGAGGTGGTGGTGACTTGTAGTAATATTTCTTTTGGGGAGGGGGTGGCGATTTGTATTGATATTGCGGATGTTCGATGTTCTTTGGAGGCGGTGGTGACTTATAGTAGTAAGGTGGTGGAGGCGGTGAGGTATAAGAGTATTTCTTTGATGGTGGAGGTGGCGACTTGTAGGAATATTGAGGATGCTCTACATGCTTTGGAGGTGGCGGTGGTGAGCTATAAAAATACTCCTTTGGTGGTGAAGGTGAGCTATAAGAGTACTTTTTTTGGTGGTGGCGGTGGTGACTTGTAGGAATATTAAGGATGCTCTACATGATTCGGAGGTGGCAGTGACTTATAGTAGTACACTGGTGGCGGTGGTGAGTTGTAAGAGTACTTCTTTGGTGGTGGAGGTGAGCTATAAGAGTACTTCTTTGGTGGTGGAGATGGTGACTTGTAGGAATATTGAGGATGTTCTACGTGCTTCGGAGGTGGTGGTGACTTATAATAGTAAGGTGGTGGAGGTGGTGAGCTATAAGAGTATTTGTTTAGTGGTGGAGGTGGTGACTTATAGGAATATTTAGGATGCTCTACGTGCTTTGGAGGTGGCGGTGGTGAGCTATAAAAATACTCCTTTGGTGGTGAAGGTGAGCTATAAGAGTACTCTTTTGGTGGTGGCGGTGGTGACTTGTAGGAATATTGAGGATGCTCTACATGATTCGGAGGTGGCAGTGACTTATAGTAGTATATTGGTGGCGGTGGTGAGTTGTAAGAGTACTTCTTTGGTGGTGGAGGTGAACTATAAGAGTACTTCTTTGGTGGTGGAGGTGGTGACTTGTAGGAATATTGAGGATGTTCTACGTGCTTCGGAGGTGGCGGTGACTTATAATAGTAAGGTGGTGGAGGTGGTGAGCTATAAGAGTATTTGTTTAGTGGTGGAGGTGGTGACTTGTAGGAATATTTAGGATGCTCTACGTGCTTTGGAGGTGGCGGTGACTTATAGTAGTATACTGGTGGCGGTGGTGAGCTGTAAGAGTACTTCTTTGGTGGTGGAGGTGGTGACTTATAGGAATATTGTGAATGTTCCACGTATTCCGGAGGTGGCGGTGACTTATAGTAGTACACTGGTGGTGGTGGTGACTTGTAAGAGTACTTCTTTGGTGGTGGAGGTGAGCTATAAGAGTACTTCTTTGGTGGTGGAGGTGGTGACTTGTAGGAATATTGAGGATGTTCTACGTGCTTCGGAGGTGGCGGTGACTTATAATAGTAAGGTGGTGGAGGTGGTGAGCTATAAGAGTATTTGTTTAGTGGTGGAGGTGGTGACTTGTAGGAATATTTAGGATGCTCTACGTGCTTTGGAGGTGGCGGTGGTGAGCTATAAAAATACTCCTTTGGTGGTGAAGGTGAGCTATAAGAGTACTTTTTTGGTGGTGGCGGTGGTGACTTGTAGAAATATTGAGGATGCTCTACATGATTCGGAGGTGGCAGTGACTTATAGTAGTATACTGGTGGTGGTGGTGAGTTGTAAGAGTACTTCTTTGGTGGTGGAGGTGAGTTATAAGAGTACTTCTTTGGTGGTGGAGGTGGTGACTTGTAGGAATATTGAGGATGTTCTACGTGCTTCGGAGGTGGCGGTGACTTATAATAGTAAGGTGGTGGAGGTGGTGAGCTATAAGAGTATTTGTTTAGTGGTGGAGGTGGTGACTTGTAGGAATATTTAGGATGCTCTACGTGCTTTGGAGGTGGCGGTGACTTATAGTAGTATACTGGTGGCGGTGGTGAGCTGTAAGAGCACTTCTTTGGTGGTGGAGGTGGTGACTTATAGAAATATTGTGAATGTTCCACGTATTTCGGAGGTGGCGGTGACTTATAGTAGTATACTGGTGGTGGTGGTGACTTGTAAGAGTACTTCTTTGGTGGTGGAGGTGAGCCATAAGAGTACTTTTTTGGTGGTGGCGGTGGTGACTTGTAGGAATATTGAGGATGCTCTACATACTTTGGAGGTGGCGGTGACTTATAATAGTATACTGGTGGCGGTGGTGAGCTGTAAGAGTACTTCTTTGGTGGTGGAGGTGAGCTATAAGAGTACTTCTTCGGTGGTGGAGGCGGTGATTTGTAGGCATATTGAGGATGTTCTACGTACGTGCTTCGGAGGTGGCGGTGACTTATAATAGTTTGATGGTGGTGTTGGTGAGCTATAATAGTATGTTTTGGATGGTGGGGGCGGCGACTTGTAGGAATATTGTGGTTGTTCTATATCTTTTGGAGGTGACGGAAACTGTAATAGTATGATGGTGGTGGTGGTGGTGAGGCATAAATGTATTGCTCATTGGCAGCAACTTCATTAACAATAATGCAAAATGCTAAAGCACTTATGAGTAAGGGCATGAGCCCTGGTTTTCCAAGGATCTCCATTTCTAGAAACACGTGTGATTTTATGTTTGAAAATGGAGAATGTTTAACACTTTTTATAGTCATTAATCTTAGCAAATATCTGACCCAATGCTTGATAATTAACTCGATTAAATACTGCATTATTTCAACTACATGGTAATGGGTGACCACTACTATACCGATTCCAATCATACATATCATGTAATAGTCAAGAATTGAATTGATAATATTGCATTCTTGCCGCTGCATATATTATATTTTTTATTATTCATTGAAATGTATAGAAAAAGAAAAGGAGATGCGGAGTGAAAAGTGATCCGAGGTCAGGGTTGTCAACCATCAGAATATTTGGGGAAACGAGTTAAGGTGGACTGGTCCGACCTATAATACGACAAACTAGTTTTCTCTCTGGTAATCACCTCATGTGTAGTTTTTAGAGTGATTAGATAATGATCTTACAATCCGATTATTTTGGTATTTATAGAGATGCTTACTGGTTCATGAACTTCAATTCTCTTTACATATTAATTGGAGTGCTTATTGGACCATGAATCTCAATCCTCTTTAACTTTTAATTTTGGTCAACAGGCTTACTGGGTCAAGTCTTGTAGAGATCATTTATAATAAGATTGTTGGTTTATTATTTTTTAAGCTTACAATACCCGAATTGCCCTTGGCCAAAATGATGGCACATCACATATTAAAATAGGGCAAAAGACACTTTGTACCCTGAACTATTTATTTTGTCTAATTTAGGTCCCTAAAGTATCAAATGTAACAAAATGATTCCTGAACTATCAAACATAATAAAATAGTCCCTCGTTTTGATGGACATGTTTGTCTTGCTGTGACATATTGCTGATGTGGCACTAAATTGGATCATTGCAATGTGGCCATTGAAAAAGTTTGTTTATTTTGCCTTCACTTGCTTTCAATAAATTGGGTTTTTTGTGTACTTATAGTTTTGCTATTTTTCAACCATTTGGTTGCCATTTTCTACGCACTTTCGTGCAGAAAATAATACACCGATTTTCTACTTATTTCTTTAGAAAAATTTACTAAAACCTCCTTAAAATAAACTTTATACCCAAAAAAATCTTTTATAATATTTTTCATTCCAAAAAACTCATTTCACCAACTTTTCTTTCCTAAAATTAAAATCCAACATTTAGGGTATGGATTTAGCTGTCCTTAGCCTTCCAGAGCAAAAAAGGATCAATTTTAGTTTTATCTAAAAAATTATTTATGTAGAAATTATATATGGATAATTGATACTAATTATGATAATAAATTTTCCTTTTAAATTTTTAATCATCTTAAAATTTTTAAAAATATATTTTAAATAATTACCATATTAAAAACAAAATAAATTAAGTATTTAATATTCAAAAATAACATTTGTATTATAGATTTATCAATTTTAAAAAAATAGCCATACATGTCCTTAAGTCCAGAGACTATTTTGTTACGTTTGATAGTTCAGGGACCATTTTGTTATATTTATTAGTTTAGGGACCTAAATGAGACAAATTGAATAATTTAGGGGTACAAAGTGTATTTTGCCCATTAAATTAAGTAAATCAAACTGCAATTTGTTTAAGAAATTCTGAATGTCATTCGAGACTCTTCTTGCCATAATTAAAAATTGTGGTTGCCACTAATTTTGCACGATACTTTCATTACTTATCGTATTAAATAATAATAATAAAGTGAACTCGGAAAGAGTGGACAATTAATTTCTTTTGAACTTTAAATGACAGAATATTAATTGCTATATAGTCTTACATGTAAAAGATTAGTTGAGTAAATTTTATTTGTACTAATAATTAATGATTGAGCAAAAGTCTAATTGTATAGAGTATAATTTAGACTACCACAATTAAGTGTGAGGAATTGTTGTTTCAGCTCCATAAACTATTGTAGGAGCTCCACTTTTGTTTCTCTCTTTAAGAAAATGACTACAATACCCATTTACAAATATAAGCCTAAAAATTTACAAAAGGAATATATATTTTCTTAATCAATTAAATATTTGTACCTCATGTATCCTTTTTTCCCATCATATACATTTTTTTATGAATTAATATAACATTTTCTCTTTGTCTAAATAATATGTTCAATTGTTCATGAACTACATAATGGTGCAAAACATACGTTTGTACTTAAGCATAAAATTGTAATAAATGAACATTAAATCGCCAAAGAAAAATATTTTTATAACTTTTTGTGTATTCCAATATAAAATACTTATATATTTTGTTTATTTGTTTATATGCCTAATGCATGCTAAAAATGTACTAACTACTTCTATCATAAGTATATTTTTTAATTTAATTAGAAGCAATGCTTATTTGTGCATTTCTTTATCTGTAATTAATGCTAGTCTATTTTATTAAAGGAAGAAAGATTTAAAGTTGATTGCTAGGTGCTAATATGCAGTCAAAGTGAAGTGAATTTAAGATGAATTTAGTTTTTTCATGGTTTATATTATAATAGTCTTTTTCAAATTTAACATACAATATATATATATATATATATATATTGATATTATATTTGTGAACGATGCTCTATATTTTTAATGGACTAACTTTGATATAAAGTAGTAAAGAAAACATCTACAATTGATAGCATTTTGCTCTTACTTAAATATTAAAAATTATAATTAATGCATTTTAAGATTTATGAGATTTCTTCTCATATTTTAGTTTAAAAATTAAAGAAGGAGCTCATATAATAACTAGTGGAGTGCCGATATCATTACTGTTAAATGTTTTTTTATGTTGGTAATAATAGTTGGAATGCGTTCCACTTACTATCCAACTCTTATTATATAATTCAATTATTTAAGAATTTATATTTTAAATATTTTTGACATTACTGTGCATTTTATTAAAACTTGAACATGATTATATATACTATGAATTATGAAGCCAATAGGGAATGTGTAGAGAATATTGAAGTTTTTCTCAAAAAATTTACAAATTTGGGATATTTAACATAGAGAAAAATCCCCCCCCCCCCCAATAGACACAACATCAAACACCTCCCTCTACGGCTCTACCCATAAAACCTTCAAACAACCCCTATACTACATTAAAATACATCAAACATCCCCCAGACACATTGATAGACAAAAATACCCTGATTTAAAATGATAAAATCACTAAGAACTCATCTAGTACAATCTATTTGGTACTTTGCCCCCTTATGATTAAAATTTAATTAATTTGATCCCAAATTTTATTTAAGGATAATTTTATTAAATACACAATCTTTGAATTAATTATAAATTAAATAAATAAAAATGTTTTCTATAATATAGAGAGAATAAATAATAAGTTTCAAATTATTTCATGTAAATTTATATAACTAATTTATTATATGTTTTTCCTTTAGAAAGAACTTAATAAATTTACTCTTCTTCTTTTTTCCCGATAACTTATTTGCATTAATAGATATTAGAAAATATTCTTGTTATTTTGTGCTTCTAATTTTAGTTGCATTTCGGTAAAAATAAATAACTATATATTGTAAAATTTTATTTAATATATCTTGAACTATATGTATGCACGTCTTATTCACATAGTAGTATTAATTATACCAATTACAGAAAGAGTAAAAAGAGAAGCATTCATCACTAATTAACGTTAAAAAAAGGTTGTGCTCATAAATAAGTGTGCAGTTATATAATAAAAAGACGATACAAATAGGTTTATCACTTTATCTTAATAAGTAATACAATACATAAAAAAAAATGATTAGTTTTACAAAAAAACTAACAATGAATAACATGGATTATATATCAATAGTTATTTAAAACAAAATTAAAATATTATATATAAAAGAATATAATGTCTTTATAGTGATCATAAACATTTATGTGAATTTTTTTTAAGTTTAATATGTCTTATTCATAATACTACAATCATATTTTACTATTTATTTCATATATAATGAAGATTAATTTATTTAATGAATTTAGCATTAAATCAATTTTGAAGTCAAATTATATTGAAATATAATGGTAAGGGGGCAAAGTACTATAGATTATTGTAGATGGGTAGAAAATGAATTTATGATTTTACATAAACCAATGGTATTTTTAATCAATGTGTGTAGGGGGGTGTTTAATGTATTTTAATATAGTACAGGGGGGTGTTTGAAAGATTTAGGTGTAGAAAAGGGTATTTAATGGAGTGTCTATAGTAGGAGGGGGCAAAATGAATTTTGCCCTAACATATGGAGATGGAATTCAATTCATGGTAGTTAAGTTCATGAGTTCTAATTTACAGACTCCTCAATATTATTTGTTCGCTCGTTTTTTATCTTTATGATTTAATGACTAAATTACGTCTTTATATTCAAATATGTAGGCTCTGTTTGGATGTGTTCTCATATCATTTCAATCGTCATTACCTAAAACGTACGGAAAAATGCGTTTTTTTATTTTTGTGTGAAAATGTAGGCATGTTAGGTTGTGTCTCTGAAAATAGTTGGAATTGATTATTTGATGATACGTGAAATGAATAATTTAGTTAAAAAGTAATTATTATGTGAATAGTATAGATAAAATAAGATAATATTATATTGTTAAATAGATTTATAAGTAAAAATGTAAAAAAGGACAAAAAAAAAAAGCATTTAAAATACTCAAAATGGGTCTTAAAAAGTGTACAAAACTATGAATGTTAATACTATGTATTTTAATCCCCCTATAACACCAAAATTGTTGCCTAAAATACGGATTTTTTTAAGGAGATGTGTGAGAGAGAAAAATGTGAGTGTGATTTGTATTGATGATGCTATTCTTTTCCAGTTCACTCTAAAGCTTGATCTATATTGATGATGCTCTTCTTTTCCAATTCACTCTGAAGCTTGAAGAATGACCAATGCTTATTCCATTCAGTGGGATCTATGCCAATGTGCCATAGGAAAATTCTGAACGCTTGGTTGAAAGCTGACATCTTCTTCTCCTTAGCACTTTCTTCTTGATTTGATGGCTCAGGGAGAGAAGCTCGTTCAATAGGAACGTCAAACTGTTCCAAATAAGCTTGAGAAGGCATAGGCACTTCAGGCCTTTGCCGAATTGGAGGAAACCCAAAGATGGGTATCTGGACTCTCTATTAAGCGGGGGAGGAGGAGGAGGAGGAAGGATTTGACTATGCGAAGGCTCTAGTTCTTGGCCTTTTGAACTGGATGAAGACTCTCTTGAACTATGGGACTTCCTTTTCTGTTCCCCCTTATTGCCATCATGCTTCATTATGTATTCTGTAAGAAAACCCATATGTTCGGTAATTTGAGTAAGAGTCCCAGCAAGATCATCATAGCTCTTGGTGAAATGTTGCTTTAAATCCAGGATAGCCGCATCATTAGCATCCCTAATGTCAGTGAACGCTTTAATGCACTCTTGGACTGTATGTTAGGCTGCACCGTGCATATGGACTATGTGAGAGTCCACATTTTGTGATTCGATCTTTTGAAGGTCTTTATGAATCCAATGGAGAGCATTGGCGCTATTTTCAGCGTGATCTCGAACTTCTTCCAATGCATCTCTCAAGTTAGGAGTGAACTCCTAACCACTCGAAAATATTGCTGGAGTAACAGTTTTGAGCTTGAACTTTGATGTGGTCTTGAGGGATTCAAGGGATGGGAGATTTGTCGTGTCGAATGCTTTGTCTGGCGCTTTATCAGACACTTCAGCAAACTTAGCAACTTCTGCGCTATCAGCGTCAAGCTTGTCTTGTTGAGTAAATGCTTCAATTACTTCGGTCGCACGCTCAGCATCAGCGTCAGGAACAGTTACATCCTCAGATACTTTGGCCACAGCAGGCGCTCGAGGTACTGGTTCCAGAGCGACGCTCTAAGTTGATTTTAAGTCCATCTGAGAGTTATCTTCAACTGCATCAGTGGATGGAATTTCTTTTGTCAAAGGATAGGCAGCTTCCGTTGGTACTGACTCGATCTGTCGATGACAATCAAATTGAAAGTGCAATTTGCCTGACGGAGTTTCAGAATATGGGTCAGTAGCACTGTTAAGAAGATCCAAAAGTCTACGCTCTGGCATGGATGTTCTATTAACGAAAGTGCGGAAAGGATTATCCACAGCTCTTACCCACATTGGACCAATGATGTCCATGACATGATTTGGACTTAGCCTTGAATTCGCCTGAGGGATGAAGAACAGAACATCTGGGCAACAGTCGATAAAGAAGGCAATAATCTGTTGTGCGAAAGAATAGGGCGATCATCTTCTGCGATATAGAGCCTATAGTATTCTACAAGTTACAGATAAATGGCCTGAGCGATGCCTTGATTTCTCTCAAGAAAAGATATGACAAAATTGTAGTGTTCCCTTAGTTCATCGTTGATAGAGGGGAGTAGAGAGTATCCCCTGAATGGATTGATAAGAGAACCGCAAGTTATTAGTGAAGATGTGATCAAAATGCTTCACCGAAAACATAAGTTTGAAATTTTTTCTCAAGTTCTCGTCTCGATAACTGGAAGTACTGGTGAGATCGGATACTGGGTATAATCCACTTGTAGACGTTCTTCCGCAGAAGTTGAGAAAAGTATCTGCAAGTCGTTGTAATGCCTGACGCAGAAATGTCTCAGTCTCTCGTTTGATGCTTGGCAAATTGTTAATTGGGCCCATGCGCATCTCACAATTCCTAAGGCAATACCTGGCAAATTGATGCTTCTTGTCATGCATGTCTATGCCAAAAAGATGTGGAGCATTCACAAGATCTTGAAATGAATATCGGTTGCCCACATATGCTTCAGTCCGTGCCTGTTCATTCAAGCAAAAATCCATCCCAGCATTGAAGATGGCTTTAATTCCCTCATGATGAATATCACGAATTGCTTCAAACCTGTATCTGTGCACTTGATAATTAGCGTTCCAGATGCTATTGATGAAATCATCAGCTTCTTCTTGGACATAGTCTTTGATGGACTCTAAGCGTTTAACAACACATACATTTTTGTTTTTCCATAGAAGGAGGGGATGCTCAGAATTTTTATTTTTTGCACTGTGCCCTTTCTCTGGGAAGTGTGAGTATCCCTTGTCATTAAGCAATTCTTCAGATGGATTAAGAAGCTCTACAGGGAGACGCTCATAAAATCTGATCTTCTTGTTCCTAAGAGCTAGACCTGATAGCTGCTGTGCATTGTATCCAAATAATATGCGAGATCAGTATTAGCAAAGAAGGTCTTCTTGGATCTCCTTTTCTCATATATAGCAATGGAAGTAAATCTGAGTGATTTCTTATCCTGTGGCAGTAGCTATATAATATTCACGTTCAACATCTGTCAATTCTGAGCTAAATATAATTTGGCAGAGCTTTTCATCACGCTCTACAAGACTCTCAATCTCATTCTCCGCTGCAACATATCTATCTTCATTGTAATCTGAGGGAATGAAGTCTTCTTCGGAGACTGGGGGCATATAGTTGATTGAGTGATCAATCGTCTTAGGAGGATCTAGTTTGAAGAAGTGAGATGATTGTGGTGGTTGGACCCTTTCTGTAGTAGGTCTTTCAGCGTCCACATCAACACTCTGGCTTTTAGAGAGTGCCTCTGCTTCTACATCCTTGGGAATAGCCACCACTTTTGCAAGATCAACGTCGAGATGGACGTCAACCAGTGCTTCAACAACATCTGTAATAAAAGCTGTAGCACAAGATATATCCACTATAAGAGCGGGATCTTCTACAGATGTAGGAAAGGAAACAATATGGGAAGAAATAAACTTACCCTGAGAACTGGTATCAATTGTAGGTGTTTCCAGACTCTGACCGCTCGGTTCAACAGTCTCAAGCTTCTCGGGCTCTGAAGGTCTTTCATTTGAGCCTCGGGGTTTCTTCAAGATTTTCTTGATATTGACCTCCTTAATCGGCTTTGACACTTCAGCCTGAGTGTTAAGAACGGGTTCCTCTTCTTCACATGAGAGAGATTTTGTAATAGAGGCAAGTTTCCAAAGCTTGACTAGTGGAACACGGTCTTCCACATCCTCATTAGTCTCTTCATCATCCTGGCTAGTGGAACACGGTCTCCCACTTCCTACGCTTGCAATCTCGAGCTTTCTGGGTGCCTTCTTTTTAGTAACAGTCGGATGCTTCATGACTTCATTGGTTGGATGCTTAATCTCTTCTTCAGAATCTTCCCGAACGGTCTGTTGACGCTCAAAAAGAGGCTTTGCCACTCCACCAACCTTGGGCAGATTGAGGAGATTCTTCACAATCCTCGTCCCTAAAAACTTACCTTTGGCCCCCGCTGAATTCACACAATCTGATCTGAACAACAGATCACTCAGCACGACGCCATAGGGCTTGTTCATTGTTTCCAAACAATCCCTGAAACGTCCAAAAACATAGGCACTCCAATTCACCTTGATATCAATCACGATGGCTATCATCATCAAAAATGGCAGAGGAGTAACCTTGTTGAAAGTTCCAACTCGACATTTGATAAACTTGCTGTAAAAATCTGCCAATAATCTGTACTTGGGCAGAATATCCTTCTTTTCGAAGTTTGGTTTGAATTCCATAGTTTCCTTGTTGCGAATCCTTGACCAAACTAAGTCCACTTGACTTGAAGAAATAGATACCAAAGCCTCACCCTCATTTGGTAAGTTGAATTTCTTGGCTATGAAGTCAGCAGATAGTTCAAAGGTCTTGCTCTTCTTAGCGTACTTGAAAGAGCAGGAAATGGAGTTCTTGTCCAAAGAAAGCTCAGCATTCTTCCAGAATGCGGTCACTTCATTGGAGAAATAGTAAGAATATCTCATCAGAAAAGTTTTCAGGCCTACCTTGGCAACAGAATCCAGCATATCCTTCATCGGGATATCGTCCTGTTCATATAAGTATTTCCAGTCTGCCACAAGGCCTTCAGTAACCTTGATGGTGTCTTCAGCAACATTCATAGATTTCTTTGGTGCCAATTTCAGAGTTTGGAAAGATGAGAGATTCGAAAAGAATTTTTTTCTTTAAGAGAGAAAGATAAGAACTTGCAGAGATTTTGAGTAAAAGTGAAAGTAATTTTCTATAAATTTGTCTTTTAAATGAAAGAGAAATAAATTGCGGGTTCTCTCATCAATGCGATTTGGCCACGTGTAAAGTTGATGAATCTCAGCCATTTTTAGTTTTAACTGCGGATGTGAAATTCTGAAAAATGAGTTAAGTTACATTTGGTAACTCTCTTGTATAAATTTTCACGTCCGGGGTTAATTTTTTAAAAATATTTGGCATTTTTAGAGTGTAATGCACGCGTTCATAGTACATTGACACGTGTACAACCACGTACTAACCCTGAACTGTCATTTTGAAAAGTGATAATTACCCGCCAGTTTAGTGTAATAGGAGCGCGTGAATAGTAATCAAAATGAATTTTGTATTCTTATCCAACACGTCACTGCAGAGTTAAAATAATGCATGAGTTTATAAAGATTTTTACTAAGCGCAAAAACGGGAATTAGTTTAACGCTTAATGTATATTGAAAAACTTATGTTGATGCTTAAGTTAGAACTTTTACGTTTGAGCGTCCAGCTTATCATGCACAAAGAGTGAGCGTTGATGATCTATGCAGAAACAATTTTGATCATTGACGCTTACTTGGCTTGTACAAGTACAATTTTAGGGTTTCCCCTAAATTTGATAACTTGTCACAACTTTTCAAAATTATATAGACATAATTGTAAAGTGGATTCCCCCTAAATTATCTGCCTAATAAATTATGATGTGTAATGATTAAGCATTTCAATCGATCATACCTAATTCACTTCTTAAAGTGAGAAATTGTTGTTCATTGAGCGCTTTGGTAAAGATATCCGCTAATTGCTTTTCTGTACCAATAAATTCCATGGAGGTATCTTTCTTTTGAACATTGTCACGTAGGAAATAGTATCGAATATCAATATCTTTGGTTCTAGAATGAAGAACTTGGTTTTGAGTCAGAGCTAAGGCGCTTTGATTATCACAATGGATAGGGGTACGACCTAGAATTATACCATAATCTCTAAGTTGCCTCATCCATAGAATTTGTGCACAACAACTTTTCGCAGCTACTTACTCGGTTTCAACTGTAGAAGTAGCTATGGATTGTTGTTTCTTACTATGCTATGAAACTAACCTATCACTAAGAAATTGACATGTACCACTTGTACTCTTTCTATCAATTTTGCATCCTACAAAATCTGCGTCTGAATAACCAATGAATTCAAAAGGAGAGTCCCTTGGATACCATAAGCACACATGTTGTGTGCCTTTTAGGTATTCAAGGATTCTCTTGGCAGCAATTACACGTGATTCTTTAGGATCAGCTTGAAAGTGTGCACACATGCATACCAAAAACATAATAACATGTCTAATGGTAGTTAGATAAAGAAGTGATCCAATGATACCTCTATAATTAGTGATATCAACTTTTTTCCCACTTTCATCTTTATCGAGTTTAAGCGTTTGGCTCATTGGAATTTTTGAAGTTGATGCATTTTCCATACCAAATTAATACTAAAATAAAATTTCTCAAAAAGAAATTTTATACTTAAGCAAGTGTATTCTCTTTTGTAAAGAAAATTACTTAGAGAATTCCTTTGCCTTTTTTTGTTGTTGTGTTTTTTAACTCACCTCACATGACCCCTTTATATAGAGGCCAAGACATGAAAAATTTGTAAGTTTTCTATGTGGGACAAAAGAAAACAAAGAGTAAACAACTTTACTCTTGAAACAAAGGCAAAATTCATTCAAGGCAGAGTGCAAACTCACATGGGCATTTCCTTTTGTTTTTCTTTAAATTAAAATTCAATATAATTTTGAATATCTTTCTCTAAAGATATTTCCCACAATTGTTTTTCATCTAAGTTCAAACTATCCATCTAATGGACCATTTAGTATTCATAAATCGAGTTTCTATTCGAGACTTGCGAAGGGCCCTTAGGAAAAAATTAATTCTAGCTCCAAGTGGATCAAATCAAATTATCATCACATGATAATATTTGATTACCATTTAACAATATTCAATTCCACTAAATAAGCATTGTTACACTCTAGAATTAATTAAATTACTCAAGAGTTCTCATACTTAAGAATATTACAACTAACTCCTCTATTGAAATACCCGTGAAGAAATAAAATTCAATGCTACTATCATTTTATTCTTCACCTCTAATCCTAAAATTCCCAATTTGCTAATTGTCAACTTTTCATACGAAAATCTCATTTTTCGTTTAATTTCAGTGACACTTCACATGAAATACTTTGGCCAAAGTTTTAGAATAGTCAAACATTGCAAATCTATTAAAGGGGTTATTTTTTATCTCTCGTGGAGATTATAGATTCCTTATGAATGTCGTTCATAATCACATTTCATGCAATTACCCAATATATAAAGTATATTGGCCACCGAAGATATCACTTCTAAATACATCAAAGTAATATACACTAGATGCATTAGTCCACGACTATCATGGGATTTAGAGTTATTGTTTCAAATAATTTATTTTTGAAAGTAGTTAAAAATAAATAACTCAATTGGTCCGGTTCAGTGTTTCAATCTCATTGATTTACACAAATATACTATATATGGAATTCTCATTCCCATGATGAAGACGAATCATCGAATATAGTATATTATAGTCTTTAGCAGATAAGATGTCCATTCTTATCACCGACTACAACCCATTTATAATAACAAATGATACATATAATCCAAGTCTTTTCATGGACAACACTTCCATTTGGATCATCATATGTAATCTTAGACTATGCCTATCTCATAGGACATTTTTAATACTCATAACTTAATAATCAATTCATTAAATAATTGGATATTAGGGCACAATCCCTAACAATTTCCCACTTTCCCTTAAAACCAATTAGCTATATGTCTAACATGCTTATCCTTCCAAACGTTAATCAAAACTCTTTTGTGCCAATGTTTAAGAAAAGGGATTTGCTAGACTATAAACACAAATAACTTGGTTTCTACAACCCCATCATGGTTCACATATTCTCTAATATGTGATACTATAATTTATGACCACTAGATTCATTAGAATTATCTACATAACCAAATTTATCACATTGGAATGTGATTGGTGTTAGTCTAATACTAATCACATTTAGTTCATAAATATTTTCTAAGCCAATAAGCTCTCTTAGCAACTTCATAAGTCGTCACTTATTTAGCTTGTGTAGTTGAAATGAATAATTCATAATTATTCACATTTCTTCAACTACTAGTTCCTTAAGAAAAAAGTAATCACATATGCCGGTGGAGTGTTTAGAATCACTATCTAACTTTATACATAATATGATTAACTAATTGGTGCCAGCTCCTCACTGTGATAGTTCAGCATATAATGTTCAGTCCTTCTACTATTATATATGATTCGCTGTTACCAGTGTTTGGTCTAGGGTTCAAATGATATCTTTTGACAATTACTACTTCATAATAGATATTTGGCCTTTGTAAAACACTTAGATTATATAAGACAATCCACAGCAAAAGCATGTGGTACATATCTCATGTGTTCTTTCTATTGAGAAAGATCGATTCCAAGCCTGAAGGGCGATAAACCCTTCTTGAAATCCATCAAATTATACTTTGTCATAATCTTATATACGTAGAATGTGATTACTTTAGCATTTTTGTTCTCAGAACATTGTTAACTTCACATAGGTCTTTATATCAATCTAATTCGGACAACCACAACTTGACAACGGACAATGTCCCTATATCATTCTCAATGAGTAGGATATTATCCACGTATAGCAGTAAGAACATTAGAATTCTCAAGACATCTCTTATACAGACATGGTACATCCGGCATTTATTCAAATTCAAAGAACTTAATAGCTTCAAAATAAAATTGGATTTTCCATGATATAGATGTTTATCTAAATCCGTAAATGGACTTCTTCAGTTTGCATATCATATGCTCATAACTTTTCAACTAAAATTTCATCTGATTGTAACATATAAAAAAAACTTTCTTGAAGGTGCCCATTCAAGAATATTGTCTTGATATCCATTTGCTAACTCATAATCATAATGAGTAACAATGGATAGGAGTATCCTTTTAGATTTAAGCATGACTACTGGCTAGAACATTTTATCATATAATTCTTTGCCAGTATCCTTGCTTTGAGGGTCTCTACCTTCTCATCCACTCCTTTCTTTCTCTTGTAGACTCCTTTGCATCCAATGAGTTCAATGCCTTTCAGCGCCTCTACAATTTCATAGACATTGTTACTTTGACTCATTAGTCAACATCTATTTCCAGCAGAGCTACATTGTTGTTGAGAGGATTAGATTCATAGCTAGGACATCCTAAAGATATCTGTCCGGTCACCTGACAATTCTCCCACTACATCGTGGCTCGCTTATGTATATTAGATCGACATCAATAATTATATTAGATACATCATATGTTTTAACTATATCCTCAGCTATACTAGGTTGTCTACATGTAGTATCTCATACTGTCATTCCTATTAATACAAGCTCATGTTGACTCTTGTAGTTATTTAATAATCCATCATTACGATACTTAATATTTGTACTTTACAAAACACTCGTGATCATTGGATTACAAAATTAACCACCCCTCCTTTCTTTAGGACAACCTACAAACTGTCATACCTCTATCATTGATTCATTCTTGTCAAGATCCTACCCTAACTCATGTGCAGTAGCTTAAAATCAGGCTTAACCCAGTCAATAGTTCCACACTGTCTCAGGAACTGACTTATAAACAAATACAACAGGTGAGTAACTGTTTGAATGTAAATCCTTAAAAGAATTTGAGAAGAGTCACATGACTCTTCATTGACTTTACCATTTTCACCAATGTCCTATTTCTTCTTTCTCTGCAATACTATTCGACTAGAGTTACCCAGTATAGTAACTTGAGATCTTATCTCATTTGCAGTTAAGAAATCCAAGAACTCTTTAGATAAGTTTCCATCATGATGATCATATCGAGATGCTTTCATACGTTTATCTAATCAATCATCGACATGAATCTTAATCAATTTGAACTCTTTAGTATTTTAAGACGTATGTATCATTATTTACATATATCCATGCCTTGAGTAATCATCTTGCATGAAATACTCAAAACCTGCATTGACTTGAACACCAATTGATCCACAATCATCAGTGTGAATCAATTTAAGCAATTTAGGAACTCTATTGTCTTTGGCCTTATGGCCTCTTAGTCATTACATCTTCCAAAACATGATTCGCAGACTAGTAGATCCTCTCTACTTCCAAAGAACATCTAAGTCCATCATAAATCAATCTTTGGATCATGTCAGGATTAATATGACTTACTACTAATTAAACGCTTTGTCGGTCATTGGAGGTTATCTTTCAAATGGTAAGTCTTGCACACGTGTATTTAGAAATATGAACAAATTATTTATCAAGAAACCAAAAATAATATTTTTGCCAGCACCTTTGTTATTAAACTATTTTACTATGAATAAGTTTTATTCTTTTCAAATATAAGCGAATCAATCATTCACTATATTAATAGAAATCATATTTCTGCAAATGAAGGCACATAAAAATATTATTTCAAGATTAATACTTTGTTTCAAAGGTAAACCCTACTATTGTTGATTAACATACTCGTGCCTTCTTTTTTAATTCTCAACACTCCTATCTTCCATCTCTAGGCTCTTATTGATTCATGCAATATATAATTTCATTATTTATGGCAGAATAAATCCTGAACTTTCATGAAAGAACTTGACATGGAAGTTTAGGATCATATCCTGCGGGTTTGACTATCAAGCACTATACTAGAGAATTCTAGTTAATCTTAATGATGTGTTTATTGATCTAGTATTCCTTAAGACATCTTGGTAATGTGTAACTTACTCATTACCCATGTATAAATGTCCAATCCCACCACTAGACATCTCCTTGAGAAAACAATCGTTTCATAAGAACCATCTCTTGCATCAAATGCTTAAGAATGTTTGACGAAGTGGTTAGGATATAGATTTTAGTCATCTCAATGACTTTAGGTCACCATTCATAACAATCAGCGACAGTTAGTGATTCATTGTCAATTGGAACTAAAAGAACATGTATCTCCAAGGATGAGTTTGTGTCTTTCATAAGTTAACACACAATCAAGATTCACATTCTACTTGGCATATCTAGACTGTAGGAACTAATTTTCTCCAACATTTATTGTAGAGGACTAACGAATATAATTATGAAATAAAAGGAATTACAAAAAAGTTATGAGTCGAGTATATTTTAGCAATCAAAACCAAATATGGAATCCACATAACCATACTTTGGTACATGCAATGATGACCTAGCTTTATACATTTTCCTTCCTGGCAGTAGGATCAAAAAATATAATAAGTTTGGGCGAGAACATTTCTCAGTTAATATGTTGTTCTCTTGTAACTCTTACTAAACATCATTAACCAACCATTTTCATTTTCATCCTTTGGGATGACATAACAGAGCTCCTCAGGGAGGCTAATATGTGTCCCAATCAAGTGTATACCATTACTTAAATATTCATATGTGTATTCGATATACTCCACGGTAGCGTGATCGCACTCATTTACGCATACTTCAATCTACCCATCAGGAATCTAATCTTGTAACCATGAGCAAATACTTTCCTCAGGGAAGAATACTTACACACTATACTATCAGACTAGCAATGGAGGCCATGAGAATTCAACTCTTGAATCTCGCTCCCACTTGATATCTCAAAACTCGTGGATTTTTCATTATCATATAATGAATAATACATTGGCATTATTAAATAAATAATGAGTACTAATCAAATTAGGTATCCATTGTGACTTGGGTCCTTTCACATTAGTAGCATTAGTTTGAATTGAAACTTTAGGAACCCACATTTGCTTAATCTTCATTACGGGAGGATTAGCCTTTTTGGGTTTTATATTGTGATGTGTGTGCTTAGGCGTATAATAATATCCTTGATTATAATCATAACCATAATCATAATCGTAATCATAATCATCATAGTATTGATAATATGATCTTGATCGTTGTGGATATTGATACTGGTACTTCCTTGGCGCTGGCTTAGGATACGCTTTAGGCGCTTGACGCTTAGCGTTTGATTCACAAGAGCAAGGTTTCTCCTTAGCCTTTTGAGCGTTTGGATAACCCTTTCTTTGTGAGTCATTCACTTTCATCTTTCCCTTGCCTGAATTAGCTTTGGCTTTCTCATTTGGCCTCTTACCATTAGCTTTAGGTTCATTTGGTGTTTGACTATTTGAACCTTTTTCAACAAAGAATACACCTTTTCTTTTGTTGGGTGCCGTAACTTTTGACGCATTTAGTTTATAACCGAATTTATTGCATCCTAAACCGGTCTTTTCACCAAAGAGTCTTGTTACCTCAGTCACATTGTCTAGCTTTCTTGACGCTTTAGACAATGATGAGACGAGTTGTTCTGATTTAACAAGTTTAGTAATCAGCTCAACTTCTCTCTTGACTATTAAGTCAAGATCACTTTTCAACTGAGATATTTCAGTCTCTAGTGATTTGCTTTTCTCAATGCAAAGTTTCTGAACTTGCAACTCAGCTTTGAGCATTGCATTCTCACTCTCCAGCGTTGAAATTTCATCAGAGTGTTTTTGATATAATTTAGCAGCTCCTTGACAGGCACCATAATAATCATTTATCTTGTCAAGTAGCTCTTCATAAGAGAGAGGATTAGTTAATTCAATATTTACCTCAGATAGCGAGTCTGAAGACGCTTCATCATCTCTTTCCATGAGATAAATTAGCGCTGAATCATTTGCTGGCTCATCATCATCACTACTCTCTTTTGAAGACTCCAAATCTTTAGGTGCGAACACTGGTTCTGATTCCGCTAGCATACCTTGTTGGCGAAGGTTGCTCCTGAATTGGTTTCTATCCAAGTAATCCTGCCTTGAGGGCTTAGATACATTTAAATGAGGGCAATTTACCTGGTAGTGCTCTGGTTGATTTTCATCTTTGGTTCATTTGTTAATCTTGATGTACCATGTGGTTTTGAAACCACTGGCACTGAGAGATTTTGGGAGAAGACGCTTGGTACTAAATCGGTGCTGAGGGCGAGGAGTCGGATACTGAGGCGCTTGATACTATTGTTGAACGGAAGGAGACGCTTGATAAGAATTCTGTCCTTGACGCTTTGGAGGTTTTCCTTTCTTTTCATATTTGAAGAACTTTTTGAATTTGTTTAGTAGCGCTGTTTCCTCTTCCTTACTAAGATCTGATATTTTTCCCTTATTGACCGATTTACCCTTTACCGATACTATTAGCTCTCCTAATTCTGTCACCGGGCTAACAGCATCACTGGCTAAATTTAACTCAAACTCAAAAGCCTTGACTTTTGAAAAAGCATCTTCTGGAGTTAGAGAAAAGCCAACATATTTGATTCTCTCATAGCAGTTGTTTTCATCAAAAATCTACTGGGAAGACTTCTGAAAATCTTAATCACCATTTCTCAATTTTGTAAATCCATGCCTAGAGACGTCAAATCCATGACAAAAGCAGTGAACCTTATGTCCAATTGTTCTAGCGTCTCATTGGGCAACATTTTGAAACTGTTAAATCTTTCCTTGGCAATGGAGAGCTTGTTCTCCTTGATCTGAGCCGACCCACCACAAATTATCGCCAACTTATCCCAAATTTCCTTTGTCGTCGAGCATGACTTGATCTTGTTGAAAAGTTTTTCATTATCACCAATGGCCGTATAGAGAGCATTCCGTCCAACATTATCCAAATTGGCACTGCGACGCTCATCTGGAGACTATTCATGCTTTGGTTTTTCCACATAACCATCAGAGTTTCTTCTGTACTTCAGGCGCTCTGGTGATGACCTTCATGATCTGAATATGTCCATCTGAAATTATATCACACATTTCATCATCACAAGAACGTAGATATGTAAATGCCTTGACCTTCCATAAGTCATAATTTGACTAGGTAAACTTAGGCATGTTAGAGAGTGCTATGAAAGATATGAAAGCAACTAGGTTTTAAAAAGGATCTAAACAAGCAGTTATGCTTTGAAACTCTTAGGTTTCTACTTCAATCGCTCTGATACCACTTGTTGGTCCTATTCGGAATCCTTATGAGCGAAAAATGCAGCGGAAGAATTGAGGATTCCTAGAGTCGAATCACTTGAACGTGGGTTTGATGATTTTCAAGGTTTTACAAAAATAGAGTCGAATCACTTTAACGTGGTTTTGATGATTTTCAAGTTTTTACAAAAATAAACAAAACTAATTACCTTATTGATTTCGTTTTCTTCAATTCGCGTAACAACTCTCCTAGAATTCCTGTCTCTAAAGCTTCATGCGAAACAAGCCTTCCAAAGATCCCCAAAAGTCTCTCCTTGTTGTAGTGGACGGCTAGAGAGAGAGATTAGGGTAGGAGTTTCCTTCTTTTTGTGTTATGCAATTAGGGTTAGGAGTCTTGTTACACAATTGGAGATATCTATAACTCTCTTGACTTATGCAACAAGTAGGAGACCTCCTTGGTACTCCTAGTGGCCGCCCCTAGGGCTTCATTGGAATGTCAAGGTGGGCTTTAGTTGGCCCGATCAACTTAGTCTACCTTTAAATATATATTTAATTTAAATTCTATTTAAATCCAAAATATATATTATTAATTAATTCCATTTAATTAATTCTTTACTTAAATAATTTAATTTGATCTAATAAAATCAAATATTTAAATTATTGATTTAACAATTAAATTAATTCATCCAATTAATTTTATCTTTCTAAAAGATTAACACAAAAAGACATCGTGTTCGTTTCTTATAGCGCGGCTTTTTAGGTTCGTCTCAATTGGCAATGAGAGAAATTACCAGATGATGTGAGTGTCACCTTGCCAGTCTCATGGACTCACATCGTATCCCAATTGAGTACGAAATGATTGAATCATTTTACAAACCTCTAGACCATAAATTCCGTATGTGTATAAGCCCTTCACTGACGTATCTCGATCAAGTGAGAGTCATGGTATATGTCAAACTCACTAAACTTGATATTGTGCATTAAATCATAGAATAATGAAATTACCAAACTACCCTCCATATCTTACATGAGTTAGTTTTATTGCTTTGGCCAAAGACTTATAATTTCATTTGCTTGTGATCGCACAAGATACTTTTTCGTTTACTATCAAGACAGTGAATCCCATCTTAGTGATCACTTCACAAGTGCTTCTTAACTCATTGAGATCGCACTTCAAGGTCGGCCCCACCTAAGGGTGATTTGGGCCGAACTACTCTAGTAACAGATTCAACAATACAAGTACATTGATCATGACCCCTCAGGTCTAAGGCTCACTCATACTATTATGATCAGTAATCCAATCATTGACAGTCACTGAGTAAATACCCATGTGATCGGATTTATGCGAGCCGTGTTCGAATATACCAACTCCACTGGTATATCTATGACACGTGTTCTCACTATCCCATAGTGTTCGACTGACACTCTTTGTCAGAGCATGTGTCATACAAGTCAAATCTTAATGCCCAATTAAGATTCCTTGACTTGCGAACCTTTTTAATTGATCAGGTGTCAGACTCTTCCCGTGCCACTTCTTTATTCCATAAAGGGTGAAGAGTCAACCTCGATATACATGGACTACTTGTTCAATACTTATTAATGCCATGAAGCTTTTATATGAACAAAAGAATAAATACCTTTATTAAAGATAAGTTCGTGCAACATAATTGGATACCCTATACAATCTATTTGTCCTCATTGGCATCTAGGACATATACCTAACAATCTTCCACTTGTACTTAATGCCAATTGGCGTGGTATTTAATACCCATCTTCTCAAGATGTCGCTCTAGCACCGCATGTACCAATGGCTTAGTGAGTGCGTCAGCCACATTGTCCACTATTTTCTGTACGACAATGTCGCTTTTTCCATTGATTTCTTGAATTATGTGATATCTCATCTCTATGTGTTTGGATTTATTGTGAGACCTTGGTTCCCTAGCTTGTGCGATGGCTCCATTGTTGTCACACCAAAGTGGCAACGGCAGCTCCACACTAGGAACAACTTGTTGTTCTGTCATGAACTTCTTAATCCAAACAGCTTCTTTGGCTGCCTCTGAGGCTCCCACATATTCAGATTTAGTAGTGGAATCAGCGATTATGCTTTGTTTGGAACTTTTCCAAGACACTGCTCCACCGTTCAGAGCGAATATGAACCCAGAAGTGGACTTTCGGTCATCGATGTCAGATTGAAAATCAGAATTGGTGTAACCGTCCACTTTCATTTCTCCACTGCCATATACGAGAATCATATCTTTGGTTCTTCACAAGTACTTCAAGATAGATTGCACGGTAATCCAATGTTCTTTGCCCGGGTTAGTTTAAAATCTACTCACCACGCTCACAGCATAAGCAAGATCTGATCTCGTGCGTAACATTGCGTACATGAGACTTCCCACTGGTGAGGCATAGGGAATTGTACTCATCTCTTTTTGATCTTCCTCACTTTGAGGACTCATCTTTTTAGAGAGATGAATTCCATGTCTCATGGGCAAAAGACCTCTTTTAGAGTTCTCCATCCCAAAACGCTATAGGACCTTCTCTAAGTAGAGCTTGGGAAAGTCCTATCATCTTATTCGATCTATCCCTGTAGATGCGAGTTCCTAGGATATAGGTGGCTTCTCCCAAGTCTTTCAAGAAGAATGTGCTTGAAAGCCATTTCTTAACTGAAGTTAGCAGACCTACATCATTACCTATAAGTAGTATATCATCTACATATAGCAGCAGGAATGAGATTTTTCTCCTAGTGATCTTTTTGTAGACATATGGTTCATCCTCGTTTTTGATAAAGCCATAGCTTCGTACTTCATCAAAATGAAGGTTCCAACTGTGAGAGGCCTGCTTGAGTCCACAAATGGACCTATTCAATTTGCAGACCTAATGAGAATTTGCACTTGATATGAAACCCTTGGGCTATTCCATATATATTTCCTCCTCTAGGAATCTATTTAAGAACGTGGTCTTCACATCCATTTTTCAGATCTCATAATTTAGGTATGCAACTATGGCAAGTAGATTCTAATGGATTTGATCATAGCTACAGGAGAAAAGGTTTTGTTAGGAATTTCATGTTAGAAGTTTTGATGATGACAATTAAAATTTTTTGTTAGACCCCAAAAATATGTAAGTTTTATTTTGGTAGAAAAATTTGTATAAGCTTTGAAGCGTTAGATTTGTAATAGGCTTATTAGGATTTGTTTTATTTTATTTTAGATTGTTAGGCAAAGTAGTCTTAGGCTGAGCGTCTGATATTTCCGAGTGAGTTTATCAGTGGTAAAGTTCGAAGACTCAAACGCCTGATCTCTGAAAGAAGATACAGTCTCCAAGCGTTTAATTGACCAGCTACATCAAGTGTTACCTTATGGGACAGAAGTGATTTCACCTGAATTTATTTCTAAGTCCAGAAGGAGTTTAATGCAAATATTCTCAAAGCATTAAGTACCAACGGGTATTTAATCCAAATGCATTAAATGCTGATAAGAGCATTAAATGTGATAAGCACTTTTAGACGTACGGAGAAGCCACCCTATTGGACTGTCAACTATCTCAGACTGCAGCACCAACTTTTGTGCAGCAGATTTTCAGGAAAAAGGACAAAAGTTGTTCACTCGCGAAAGTGAGAGACACGCGCCAGTGCATGTGTCAAACGGACACTTTCTCCAAGAATGCCTATAAATAGAACTTCAACAACAAGCCAAAAGAAGAGATCAATTATCAAACAAAATTGCTGTTGCATTGAAGTCTCATTCCTTAAATTCTCAGAAAAGCCAGAATATTCAAGAAAACATTTCACTTGCTTTTCTTCAAATCCTGAGACAGTCAACAAATATCTCAAACATTATTTTCGAAGAAACCACTTTCCTACTGAGATATTTCCAAGTTGTTTGAACTTCATCAAAATCAAACAAACCATTTTAGAAAACCCCATCCAAGCCTCGCGATCTGTGTGAAGTCGAAGTTGGATACTTGCATTATTTCTGGGTGAAAGAAGCAAGGGGATTGAAGTGATTTGGGGCAGAAATCTGTGTGATCAAGGAGCTCAAGTCATCGACATCCATCTCTCCCTAATTTGTAGAAGTTTCTGTGTGATTCTTTGAGAATCATTTTAGTGGATTGCCTCCGAGTGCAAAGGAGAAGAAGGACGTAGTTGGGATTACACCACCCAACGAACCTTACAAACTTTGTGTCATTTACTTTTCAGTCAATTCCTTCATCTATCATATCATTGCATAAGTAAAACAAAATCAAAAGCTAAGCAACTAAGAAAACTCTTGTGACGCTAAAACTTTCAAAGAGAAGACTCCAAAAATCATTCCGCTGTGCTAACACTGATTAAAAGAACTAAACGCTTAACCTACTTGGTCAAAGCATTCAATTCTTGAAGTCTGAGTTAACTTTATAAAATATTCTTCATCAGACGCTTCGCCAAAGCACCAATATTTTAAGTGAACGGTTAAGTCAAGCGTTAGACACTTCAAGCGTCTACCTTTTTCAAGCGTCCAAAAACCTTTTGATACGAAATCTTTTGAAGTAAAAAAAAAGACTTCAGGGTCTATTCAACACCCCCTTCTAGACCCTTTCGTATGCCACTTGGGACCAACAGGTTTCCTCATAGTCAATGCCCTTCTTTTGACTATACCCTTTCGCCACTAGCCTAGCTTTATAGGTGTCCACCTAGCCATCCGGACCAATCTTTCTCTTGTAGATCCATTTGCATCCAATGGGTACAATCCTTTTGGGTCGATCTTCCAGAGTTCAGACTTGGTTCGAATACATCGAATCCATTTCTACTTTCATAGCTTCATGCCACTTTGCAGAATCCATGTCCATCATTTCTTGGTCATAGCTAGAGGGATCGTCTCCATGGTTTCCTTCCACTACTGCATACATATTATGCTCTCCTTGTAGCAAATAACCATATCTCTCAGGCGGTTGAGATAATCTAGTAGACCTTCACATTGACGACTGTGTCATTTTTGGTTCGGGTTGGGTCTCTTGAATAGTGTCTTCCAAAGGAGATTCATTTTGTTCTTCTAGAACAATTATCCTACCAGCTCTACCTTCTCGAATGATTTATTCTTCGAGAAAGATTTTCTGTAAGGCTAAAATCATCCTTTGATCATCATGGAGGTAGAATAGGTATCCCATGGAATCCTCGGGATAACCAACGAATCGTCCTTTCAAGGACCTAGCCTCCAATTTCTCTGCCTTGGTCTTTTTCACATAAGCTGGGCAATCTCATATCTTTATGTGTTTCAGATTAGGCTTCCTTCCACGCCATATCTGATACGGTGTTTTAGGAACAGATTTAGAGGGACATTTGTTCAGTATGTGAGCAGCTGTGAGCAGCGCATGCCCCCACAATGAAATGGGCAAATCCGTGTAGCTGAGCATGAATCGAACCATGTTTAACAGTGTTCGGTTCCTTCGTTCTGCTACGCCATTTAATTGTGGAGTGGCTGGAGGAGTAAGCTGTAACAATTTGCCATGTTCTCGTAAGAACTAGTCAAATTCGGCACTCATATACTCGCCACCGTGGTCAGACCGAAGTGCCTTAATATGATGCCCGGTTTGGTTTTCGACTAAAGTCTTGAATTCAATGAATTTCTCAAGTGATTCAGACTTGTACTTCATCAAATACACATAGCCATACCTAGAATGATCATCGGTAAATGTTATGAAGTACTGAAAATCGCCGCGGGCCATATTTCCAAAAGGGCCGCACACATTAGTATGAATCAATCATAAGACTTCAGAGGCTCTTTCAAAATTCCCTACGAAGGGGGATTTGGTCATCTTTCCTTGAATGCAAGACTCACAAGTGGGATAGGGATCCAATCCCAATGAGTCTATGACTCCATCCTTTTCTAACTCATGTAGTCTATGTTCCCCGATATGACCTAATCTTAAGTGCCACAATTGTCTCAAGTTTGTATCATGCAATTGTGTTTTCTTGTTACAGCATTAACATTGCAATTGTTTTGGACATTATTATAGTATAAACCATTTATAAAAGACGCACTGCCAATGCATTCATTTCTAAAATAAATGTCACAAGAATTGTTTGCAAAGGAAAATAAATAATCTTTCTTGACTAAAACAGGAATAGAAACAATATTCTTCAGCCCATTGGGCAAAACAAGTCAATTGTCTAACAATAATAAATGTCCAAATAATAATCTAGCAGAAGTGGTTCCAATGTGTATGGCTGCTACACTATGACCGCTGCCAACATTGATCATCACTTCTCCATGCTCCAGCTTCTCACTTCTTTCTGGCTCCTGATTCAAAACACATATGTGAGTACTTAGCCCCAGAGTCTAGAATCCAGTAAGTAGAAAAAATAGTAATAGAATAATTTATTTCTAAAACATTAAGTTCTATACCTGAAGTAATGTCTGCTTTCGGCTTGGGACAGTTACGTTTCCAATGTCCCATCTCACGGCAGTGAAGACATGTGTTTGTCTTTTTTGGACCCTTGGTCTTAAACTTTTGAATTTTTGTAACTCTGGGTTCTTTGATTTTACCAGCTAGTTTAGTCTTATTTGAAATAATAGGAAACTTGAATGCACCCCACTTTTCTTTCATTCATTGTTGTGCAATCATTAGCTTGCTCATAAGTGGTGAGAGTGATCCTTCAATGTCATCCATGTCAAAATTGATGACGAAATCTGAGAAGGATCTAGGGAGTGATTGGAGAATGAGGTCCACCTGAAGGTGAAAATCCATGTAGAACTCCATAGACAGTAGCCTCTCTAACATGGAGATCATCTTCAAAACAAGATCTTTAACGTCCTCATTCTCTCTCATCTTTGTGTTGAACAACTCTTTAGATACATAGTATCTAACGGACTTTCCGTGTTCCTCGAACAGCTCCTCCAAGTGTAGCATGATTGATTTAAGACTATCCATATTCTCATGCGTACGCTGCAACTCGCCACACATGGAGCTCAACATATAATCCCTGACCTTACGAGCATCAGAAACCAAATCCGAGTGTGCCATTTTGACCGAATCATCCTCGTTGACCCTAGGCCTCGGTGGTCGATCTAATTCCATCATATACTAGAGATTCTCATCATTGAGGATAGTCCTCAGTCCTCTGTTCCAATCAGAGAAGTTTTGTCCATTCAAGACATTCTTTTCAAGCAAAACTTTGAGCGGATTATTAACCATTTTTGAGAGAGATATATGTGACTGCAGAAAATAAACCAAGATTTCATTAGATCATTATGTTATACCTAAGTAAAATTAGGACTTTAATTTTAACTTGGCTCCCACAACATTTTTTGAACCATTGTACTCCCACTGCAACGAACGAAAATCTCGTTGGACAGATTTCGTAATGAGTGATTGCGTTCTTCAAAATTGTCATTGAGTTGCAATCTGTAATGATATATGGCTCATTGAAATTTTTGAAGTGGCGTTCCACGCTAATCAGTCCATCTGATGGTTCAATCTAACTTTTGGCGCATGGATCACTTGACCTCAGCCTGTAACAAAATAGTGATGGTGATTCATCTAAGTACTTTCCCATCAACTCCTATCGATCTAATAGTTGAATCTCATCTTGCAACCTATAACGGTGTATGGGATGAGATTTGCTTCGACCGATGGCATCAAATGCACTTAGAGAGATTTGAATTATGAATTAGTGCATAACCCCCATTAGTCAGGACGATGCCATACACAACTCATAATTCTATCTCTCAAAGTTTGATGGAGAGCCAGGATATCAAATATCTCTTTCTTACTTAGTATCTTTAATTCGGGAGAATTTGTTAATTTTATAAGGTCTCACTTTGCTCATTAATTTATTACGCGCATATGTGGAATAAATCAAATTGAGCCATGTAATAATAGAAAAACCTAGTTATTCTATGATCACGCATTCTATGGACATTCTAGATTGATCTAAGCCAACAGACCAATTAGGGGATAAGGGCATATATCAAATCTATTCTTGATAAGCTCCAGGCCCCAAGCTCTAGAAAAGGTCCTACTTCTAATTACATATTTTAGAAGCACCCTATACATTATTCTACAGAAAATAAAATACAAACTGGGGGGCACTAACCAGCCCATTACAACCCAGATAATATAAAGCGGTAAAAACCCTAAGTCCATGGGATGCATCAACCACAACATACACCAAAGCATGTAAATAAACTATTTAAAATTATATTGGCATTATTTTAAAATCAAAAAAGAATTCATAATTAATTAAATCTAATTTAATTACAAAAGGATGAATTTAATTTCAATTTATAAAGAATAAATTCAATTTATTATTTGAGAAATAAATCTAACTTATCCTTAATTATTTTGAAAAAACCAAACTTAATCCAAAATAAATCCATTTTATTTAATCGTCTTGAATCATAAACTAATTTCCAATTAATTTATGACATAATTGAATCTAAATTAATTATAAAAGTAAAATCCAATTTAACTTTTAAATCTAATTTAATTTTAGAAAAACAAAATTAATTTTATTAGGAAAAAAGGGGAATTGACAAATCGGGGTCAAATTTGTCTATTGGGTCAAACACAATAATTATTAATATATATATATATAATAAATATATAAATATATATATAATCGATGCCGACACAGCTTCCCGAATACACACACACTTACTCGTTGGGCTAGGCCCAGCACACGCAATCACATAAACTGTTGGGCTACCGTGTGTTCGGGTGTTGGGCTTGCTGAGGCGACTATCGCCACCCCTGTTTTGCCCGACAGTGCAGCGCCGCCACCCCTGTTTTGCCCGACAGTGCAGCGCCGCCACCCCTTTTTCCTCTTTTTTTTTTGTTTTTCAAAAACCCGTACAGCAGTGCTGCCGCTGTTTGCGTCGCCGGCAGCGCAGCTCACCCGACGGCACTGCAGCGCTTTTCGAGCGACAATTTTGAGGCGATAAAGTTTTCCAAAATATTAATCATGCAAAAATCAAATTTTTAATTCCAAATTAGCCAACATAATTTCAAACGCAAAAAATCATCAAACGCATTAAAGCCGGCTCTGATACCACTGTTAGGAATTCTTATAAGTGAAAAACGCAGCGGAAGAATTGAGGATTCCTATAGTCGAATCACTTTAACGTGGATTTGATGATTTTCAAGGTTTTACAAAAATAAACGAAACTAATTACCTTATTGATTTCGTTTTGTTCAATTCGTGTAACAGCAACTCTTCTAGAATTCCTGTCTCTAAAGCTTCACGCAAAACAAGCCTTCCAAAGATCCCCGAAGGTCTCTCCTTGTGGTAGTGGACGACTAGAGAGAGAGACTAGGTTAGGAGTTTCCTTCTTTTTGTGTTATGCAATTAGGGTTAGGAGTCTTGTTACATAATTGGAGATATCTATAACTCTCTTGACTTATGCAACAAGTAGGAGACCTCCTTGGTACTCCTAGTGGCCGCCCCTAGGGCTCCATTGGACGGTCAAGGTGGGCTTTAGTTGGCCAGGTCAAGTTAGTCCACCTTTTAATATTTAATTTAAATCCTATTTAAATCCATAAGATATATTATTAATTAATTTCATTTAATTAATTCTTTACTTAAATAATTTAATCTAATTAAATCAAATATTGAATTTATTGATTTAACCATTAAATCAATCCGTCCAATTAATTTTATCTTTCTAAAAGATTAACACAAAAAGACATCATGTTCGTTTCTTATAGCACGACTCTTTAGGTTCGTCTCAATTGGCAATGGGAGGAATTACCAGAGGATGTGAGTGTCACCTAGCCAGTCCCGTGGATTCACATCGTACCCCAATTAAGTACAAAATGAACGAATCATTTTACGAACCTCTAGACCAGAAATACCGTATGTGTATAAGCCCTTCACTGATGTATCCCGATCAAATGAGAGTCATGGTTTATGTCAAACTCACTAAACTTGATAATGTGCATTTAATCATAGCATGATGAAATTACCAAACTACCCTCCATGTCCCACATGAGTTAGTTTCATTGTTTTGGCCAACGACTTATAATTTTATATGTCTATGATCGCACAGGATACTTTTGTTGGGTTTCGTTCGAAAAAGCATAAACGCAGAGGAAGGAATTTCAAAAATTAAAACGAAAACCCAATTGGTACTCTAATTCGCATAATTGAATCTAAAAACGTATAACGAATAAAACTTACTCGTTAATATGAATATGATGATGGAGAAAAACTTCTTCTTCTCCAAACTCGAAATATTGAAGCTTCCAAATCTTCAATCCTTTGGTTTGATTCTTCAAACTTGAACTTGATCCGAACAACGAAAATACGTCGTCTCTAAATCGTCATGCACGGATCAACAAACGAAAAATCCCCTTTCTTCTTTCTCTATGGTCGACGGCTAGGTATAGAGGAGGGGAGGAATATTTTTCTTTCTTTTGAGAGTTATGAAAGTTGTGTATTCTTCCCTTTTTTTTTTCTAAGTCAAAGAGTCCTTATATACCTCATGACTTATTGAACAAGTCAAAACAAAAGAGCCCTAATATGTGGCCTCTCAAAGACGCCACATTGAGGCCTAGTAGGCATCCAATTGGACTCCTTGTTTAGCCCCGAGATTTGTTTTGTTTAAGTAATTTCTTGTTTCAATTAATAATTTATTATATCCAATTAATTAATTAATTAAATAAATAACCAAATTAATTAGATAAATTAATTCATTAATATATTTCACAAGAAAATTAATTAATAATTAATCTTATCATTATAATTAATTATTTCATCTAATGAATAATTAATTATTTAATTTATCCAATAAATTAAAACTCCCAGAAGAAATAATAGAAATTCCTTTTTCTTCATTTTTCTTTGTCAATTCTTTAGTGCGACTCTTTAGGTTCATTTTGTTTGGCAATGAGAGGAAACCAAAGGAAGTGGGTAACACCTAGCCAGTCACGTGGCCCACTTCGTAACCCAAACGAAAACGAATGATAGGATCATTCCGAAACCTTCCAATCGTAAATACCGTCTATGTATAAACCCTTTGTTCACGTTCCCCGGTCAAGTGAGAGTTATGGTTATGTCAAACTCATTGGACTTGACCATATGTATAAATCATAATAAATGCGAGATCATTGAGATCGATTTAGTGCCAAGCACAATCGTCTCGTTTGCTTTGGCCAAAGACTTTGATCTCTATTTATCTATAATTACATAGGGTACATACTCATTCACTTATCAAAGAACAAATCCCATATTAGATATCTGCTAAGATTACCACTTGCCCATCAAGTCCGCATTTCGAGGTTGACCCCACTAATGGGTGAATTGGGTCTAGTGAAAGACTTGACGTCACGAGTGCATCTTCAGCCTGATACTTCAGGTCAAAGGTTCACATATACCTATTACGCATAATCAGTTCCGTTATTGACAGTCACAAAGTGAAAACCCATGTGACAGAACCGATGCGAGTTGTGTTTGAACATATCAATTCCACTGACGTGTCTACAATCTTAATCTCCTATCATCCCATGATACTAGACAAGCACTCCTATGTCAGAGCTAAGATTGTACAAGTATTCAAAATCTTTATTTGTCCATTAAAGACTTCATATTACTTGCGAATTTATTTTAGTAATCAAGATAGATCTCTCTAGTGCCAATCTTCCTATCCCATAGGAAGTAGAGGGGTCGCACTGAAAATATGAATAAAACGTTTTACACAACTTATAGATGCAGATAAGAATTAAGTGAAAACTCAATAATGCCTTTTATTTAAGAAGAGTTTAAGTTCAATACAAGATATATGCCCTATACATTCTATCCTCTATAGCATCTGAGGGCATAATCCTAACAACTTTCTCGTTTACTCTCGAGATAGTGAATTCCATCTTGGCGATCACTTCACAAGTGCTACTTGACTCATTGAGATCGCACTTCGAGGTCGGCCCCACTTAAGGGTGATTTGGGCCTAACTACTCTAGTAACATATTCAACAGTATAAGTACATTGATCATGTCCCCTCAGGTCTAAAGCTCATGTATACTATTATGATCAGTAATCCAATCATTGACAGTCACTGAGTAAATACCTATGTGATCGAATTACTGCAAGCCGTGTTCAAATATACCAATTCCATTGGTATAACTATGACACGTGTTCTCACTCTCCCATAGTGTTCGACTGGCACTCTTTGTCAGAGCATGTGTCATACAAGTCGAATCTTAATACCTAATTAAGATTCCTTGACTTGTGAACCCTCTAAAGTGATCAAGTGTCAGACTCTCCCCGTGCCACTTCTTTATTCCATAAAGGGCGAAGAGTCAACCTCGATACACATGGACTACTTGTTCAATACTTATTAATGCTATGAAGCTTTTATATGAACAAAAGAATAAATGCCTTTATTAAAGATAAGTTCGAAGTTCGTACAACATAACTGGATACCCTATACAATCTATTTGTCCTCATTAGCATCTAGGGCATATAACTAACAGGTCCCAAGTGGCATACGAAAGGATCTAGAAGGGGGGGTTGAATAGACCCTGAAGTTTTCTTCAACTTCAAAGCTTTCGTATTCAAAAGGTTTTGAACACTTAAGAAATTAGACGCTTGACTGAGCGTCTACTTGAAGACAGTTTTTATAAAGTTAACTTAGACTCAAGATTTGAATAATTAACCAAATAAGGCAAAGCGTTCAGTTCTCTTATCAGCATTAGCACAACGGAAATGCTTTAAGTCTTCTTTTAGAAAGGTTGAGCGTCTCAAATTTTACTTAGTTGCTTCAGCTTAAAATAGTTATCAATGTGTTTACTTATCCGTTTATGCAATGATATGAAATAATTGAGAGAAAATAAATGAAAAAGTAAAGAACACAAAGTTTGAAAGGTTCGTTGGGTGTCGTAATCCCAACTACGTCCTTCTTCTCCTTTTTCACTCGGAGGAAATCCACTAAATGATTTTTGAAGAATCACAAAGAAACTTCTACAAGAAGAGGATAGATTGGATAAAGATTTGCTTGAGCTCCTTGGTCACACAGATTTCTGCTACAAGGTACTTTGATCCACTTGCTTCTTTCACCTAGAAATAATGCAAGTTTTCAACTTCGTCTTCACACAAATTGCGAGGTTGAATAGGTTTTTGTCAACTAGTTTATTTGATTTTTGGAAGTTCAAACAACTTGAATATCTCAGTAATAGTATAGGGTTCGTCTGAAAAGATATTTGTGACTATCTCAGGGATTGGTGAAAAACTAAAGGAATCTATGATATAAATGTTCGAGTTTTTCTAAAAGTTTAAGGTTTGAGACTTCAATGCAACAGAGTTTTGGCTTGTAAGCTTGTTGTTCTATATTTTGGCTTGTTCTTGAATTCCTATTTATAGACATTTTTGGATAAAATGTCTGTTTGACACTAAGCTAGGCGCGTGTCCATCACTTTCACGAGTGGACAGTTTTTTGTCCTTTATCCCTGAAATTTTGCTGCAAAAGTTGGTGTCACAGGCTCTTTAAGCTGAAAGTCCAATTGGAGTGCTTATCACATTTAATGCTCTTATCAGAATTTAATGCATTTGAATTGAATGTTTGTTGGACATTAATGCTCTGAAAATATTTGCTTTTAACTCCTTGTGGACTTACGAATAAATTCAGGTGGACTTTGTCTTGTTAGACGCTCATTCAACCTTGAATGATCCTTAGCTTGAATCTTCACATCGACGCTTGGAGTAGCTTAACGCTTAGATGCTTGCTTAGACATCTTCATCTTTATTCAGACTTCAGACGCTTGTACTTCAGACTTAAAAAATGATGAACTCACTCAGAGTACTATCAGACGCTCGGTCTAAAAATACTTAGCCTAACAATCTAGAATAAAAACAAATAATTTGTGATTCGGTGTAGCGGATAAAAATTTAATCCAAATCACTCCACAAATCAAATCCGGGGTTTCATGATATTCGTTCACAACAAGAAAACATTACAAAAGAGGATAATCGAATTACCTCTTGACGACAAAAATTGAATAATCAGCAGCAGCCCTAGACTCCTGCCTTTAGATTATCACATGGAAGAAAAATCTCCAAGAAAGCTCCGATCTCCTTCCCGTCAACAATGGCGGCAGCTGCTAGTTGAGGAGAGAGGGAGGGAATTTTGTCTTTTCATTTTGCTGTAGGTTTCTTTGGCTCAAAATCAAATTCAAAATTATGACTTGTGTAGAACTCTGACACTGACTAACAACTTATACCAAGTAAACAACAAAACCCCTAGTCTAACTAAGAGGGACGGCCGCTAGACCTTATTAGAATGGGCTTTCGAGCTTTGTTCTATCTTAGCCCATGTGTAATTACTTAAATTCAAGTCCAAATCCAATTGACTCTTTAATTAATTACTCTAATCCAATTAATTTACTTCAACTTATAAATTAATTTCCAATTAATTTAACTTATGAATTAAATGATTTAATTACTTTATTTAATCTAATTAAATATCTTTAATCAGATCATGCCATCTATTTTGTTAGTCATTCACATCTAATGTGAATTTACCAAAATACCCTTAGCATAGAAAATCATTTCTTTTCTTCACATAGCGCGACTCTCTAGGCTCGATTCAATTAGAAATGGGAGGATACCAAAGAGTAAGGTTGTCACCTAGCCAGCACCGTGGAACCAAATCGTAGCCCAATTGAATACGAAATGAATACGTCATCACAAACTTTGATTACGATTACCGTATAAACTCTTCACCGACGTGACCCAATCAAGTAAGAGTCGTGGTATGTCAAACTCATAGAACTTGATGATGTACTCAGTAGTCATAATAATATGAAATTACCAAACTACCCTCAGTGACCATCACTAGTTAGTTTTTATGCTTTGGCCAAAGACTTTGTAATTTCAATTACTTATGATCATATAGGTCACAGATTTGTATACTATCGAGACAATGAATCCCATATTGGCAGTTATCTTACAATGTCGAATGCACCATGTGAATCGTACTTCAAGGTTGACCTCACCTATCAGGTGATATGGGTCTAACTACTCTGGTAACATATCCAATACTACAAGCACATTGTAAATAATTCCTCAGGTCTAAAATTCACATATACTATCGCAATCTTAATCCCAATCATTGACTGTCAAAGAGTTAATACTCATGTGATCGGATTAATGCGAGTCGAGTTCAAATATGTTAATTCCATTAACTATATTCATGACACCAGCTCCCACTATCTAATCAGTGTTCGACTGACACTTCCTTATCAAAGCAGGTGTTATACGAGTTCAATTTTAATGCCCAATTAAAATTCCTTAACTCGCGAACCATCATTAAGAGATTAAGTACTTGACTCTTCCAGTGCTCCCTCTTATCCATAAGAGGTGGAAAGTTTATCTTCAAATATCAAGGACTTATTTGTTCAACACACTTAAATGACATTTAGATTTACATGAACAAAATCAAAACTTTTATTCTATAAATAGAAATATAAACGTTTGTACAAAATAACTTATCAATGCCCTACTAAATCTAATTTCTCATTGGCATTGAGGGCATACACCTAACAATCTCCCACTTGCACTCAACGCCAATCACTAAGGTATTTGATGCCTATCTTCTCAAGATGTTTATCGAGCACCGCCTGTGAATGGCTTGGTGAGCGAGTCATCCACGTTGTCCGCTGAGGCTATTTTCTGCACAGCGGTATTGCCTCTTCCAACAATTTCTCATATTATGTGATATTTCCTTACCACTATTTAGATTTATTGTGAGACCTTGGTTCTTTAGCTTGCGCAATTGCGCCATTGTTGTCACACCATAGTGGAAACGGTATTTCCACACTAGGAACCACTTGAAGTTCAGTTATGAACTTTCTCATCCAAACAACTCTTTGAGGCAGCCACATATTCTGCCTCGGTTGTGGATCGGTAGTTGTGCTTTGCTTAGAACTTTTCCAAGACACTGCTCCACTATTGAGCGTGAATATGTACCCAGCGGTGGACTTAAGGTCATCTGGATCAGATTGAAAATCTACATCAGTGTAACCATCTACCTTCAATTCTCCATTTCCATATATCAATAGCATATCTTTAGTTCTTCTTAATTACTTCAAGATACACTTCACTGCTGTCCAGTGTTGCTCTCCCGGGTTTGCTTGAAACCTACTAACCATGCTCACAGCATATGCCAGATCCGGTCTCTTTCAAAACATCACGTACATGAGACTCCCTACTGCTGATGCATAAGGCGTACTCCTCATTTCCCTTCTATCCTTATCCGTTTTAGGACTCATAGATTTTGAAAGATGAATACCATGTCTCATGGGCAAAAGTCCTCCCTTAGAATTATGCATTTCATACTTCTTGAGGACTTTCTCTAGGTAGAGCGCTTGGAAGAGTCCTATCATTTTATTCGCTCTATCTCTATATAAGCGAATTCCCAGAATGTAGGTAGCTTCTCCCAAATCTTTCATGGAGAACGTGCTTGAGAGCCATGTCTTAACCGACGTCAATAAGCCTATGTCATTCCCTATAAGTAGTATATCATCTACATATAGAACCAGGAATGTCAACTTGCTCCCACAGACCATTTTGTAGACACATGGTTCGTCTTCATTCTTGATGAAGCCATATTTCTTTGCTTCTTCATCGAATCGTAGGTTCCAGCTACGAGAGGCTTGTTTTAGTCCATAAATGGATCTGTTGAGTTTGCAAACTTTATGAGAATCTACTTCCGATATGAATCCCCTGGTCTATTGCATATAAATGTCCTCCTCGAGGCATCCATTTAGAAATGCGGTCTTCACATCCATTTGCAAGATTTCATAATCCAAGTTTGCAGCTATTGTTGTGAATCGAACCAGCGGATAAAAAATAATCTCCAATTCACATAGCCCGGGTTCAATTCATGTTTTTGATAATTTCATGGTCACAAAAACGATATCAAGAATAGGTGGTAATCTAATTACCTTTTCGATGAAATCCAAAGCCTAGTTTTTTTTTTAAGAAGCAATGGATCGCTCTTTTTTCTAGATAATTACGCAAAAGATGACCTTCAAATCATGAATCTCAACCTCCTCTACCTT
The DNA here is from genome assembly GCA_019426215.1 of Buddleja alternifolia. NCBI lineage: Eukaryota > Viridiplantae > Streptophyta > Magnoliopsida > Lamiales > Scrophulariaceae > Buddleja > Buddleja alternifolia. Next base: position 21,655,010 of record CM033399.1, on the reverse strand, counting down.
AGACTGGGTTGGGCACCTTTAGGGTCTATGTGGAGGAAAAGGATTTTGTGTTTTACTATTGTTCACTCTCTAAGATGAAAAACTGATTTGAGTTATGATTTTAGTTAAATACCTAGTGTTTAAATAAAAGACTTCTCCTTGCCTTAGGAGAATAGGGGGTGGCCGTGAACTACCCTAGGGATAGGTGTACTGGGCTTTTTCTAACTCCAAGCTCAGTGTTAAGTATTTAATTAATATTCTCAGTCCAGTCTAATTGGTAATTAATTAAATACTAATCTCTTCTTATTAATAGTATTTTATTAATTCTAATTAGTAATACCATACTATTAATATGGATTGAATAAAATAATTTAATTACAATAATTAAATATATTTATTATAATCAATACACATCCCTTTGATAATTCCCATTCCAAGTGAAATTACCAAAATCCTCCCAAGTGGCATACGAAAGAGTCTAGAAAGGAGGGGGTTGAATAGACCCTGAAGCCTTTTTGGACTTCAAAAATTTCGTATTCAAAATGTTGTGAACGCTTGAAAAAGTAGGTGTTTGGCTGAGCGTCTACCTAAAGACTGTTTTGATAAAGTTAACTTAGACTCAAGATTTGAATTCTGTAACCAATTAGGTGTAAGCGTTCAGTTCTTTAATCAGTGTTAGCACAGCGGAATGATTTAAAGTCTTCTCTTTGAAAGGTTTTAGCGTCACAAAGCTTTTTCTTAGTTGCTTTTACTTTTGAATGATTTTACTTAACCTATTATGTATTGATGTGATAGTAATGAAATCGGCGGTAAAGTAAAGAACACAATATTTGTAAGGTTCGTTGGGTGGTGTAATCTCAACTACGTCCTTCTTCCCCTTTATCACTCGGAGGCAATCCACTAAAATGATTCTCGAAGAATCACACAGAAGCTTCTACAAAATAGGGGAAAGATGGATGTGAATGGCTTGAGTTCCTTGGTCACATAGATTTTTGCTCCAAGACACTTCTATCCTTTTGCTTCTTTCACCTAGAAATAATGCAAGTATCCAACTTTGACTTCACTCAGATCGCGAAACTGGACAAGGGTTTTGTCTAACGGTTTGTTTGATTTTTGAAAGTTCAAACAACTTGGAATATCTCAATAGTAGTGTAGGGTTCTTCTAAAAAAGATGTTTGAGATATTGGTTGACTGTCTCAGGGATTGGAGAAAAGAAAAGAGAATATTTGATTTGAATATTCGAGATTTTCTGAAAGTTTAAGGATTGAGACTTCAATGCAACAGAGTTTTGGCTTGTAAGCTTTTTTTTTTTTTGGCTTGTTGCTGAAATCTTATTTATAGACTTTCTCGGGTAAAGTGTCTGTTGGACACATGGTCAAGCGCATGTCTTTCACTCTCGCGCGTGAACAATTTTTGTCCCTTTTCCCTGAAATTCTGCTGCAGAAAGTTGGTGTCGCAGTCTCTGAAAATTGACAGTCCAATGAGAAGGCTTCTCAGTAAGTCCTGGAGTGCTTATCACATTTAATGTTCTTGTCAGCATTTAATGCATTTGAAATAAATGCCCGTTGGACATTAATGCTCTGAGAATATTTGCATTAAACTCCTTCTGGACTTCGGAATGAATTCAGGTGAAATCTTGTCTTGATAAACGCTCATTCAACACTGAATGATCCTTAGCTGAATCTTCACATCAACGCTTGAAGTAGCTTGACGCTTAGACGCTTGCTAGAAATCTTCATCTTTATTCAGACTTCAGACGCTTGAATCTCCAGACCTAATTACTGATAAACTCACTCAGAATAATATCAGACACTCAGTTTAAGACTACTTAGCCTAATCATTCTAGAACAAAAACAAATAAAGCCTTATACAAATCTAACGCTCAAAGCATATACATATATTCTAATAAAATCAAACTTACATATTTTGGGGTCTAACATAAATCCTAATTGTCATCATCAAAACATCTAACAAGAAATTTCTTAATAATTTATTTTATCATCTTTACATAGCGCGACTCTCTAGGCTCGTCTTGATTGGCATTGGGAGGATTCCAAGGGTATAGTTATCACCAAGACATCCTGTGAAGCTATACCGAAACCCAATCAAATACGAGATGATATTTCATCACGAACCTTTGTGTTATAAATACCATATGAGTATGAACTCTTCACTGACACAACCCAATCCAGTAAGAGTCATCGAATGTCAAACTCATACAACTTGATACTGTATTGTAATCATACTGATGTGAAATTACCAAACCGCCCTTTATAACCAATATAAGTCAATCATTAATGCTTTGGCCAAAGACTTTAATTTCAAAACACCTATGATGTACAGGTTTCTTCTCGTTTACTTTCAAGACAGTGAATTCCTTATTGGCAGTCCATTTCCCATTGTCGAACGCATCAATTGAACCGTACTTCGAGGTCGATCCTACCAACGAGTCATTGGGTCTAACTACTCTAATAACTTATTCAATGGTACGAGCACAATGTAAATGACTTCTCAGGTCTGAAGTTCACTGATACTATTACAACAGTAATCCGCATCATTGATTGTCACTGAGTAAAAATCCATGTGATAGGATTACAACGAGTCTTGTTCGAATATGTTTACTCCGTTAACCATATTCATGACACTAGCTCCCACTATCTAATCAGTGTGAGACTTAGCACTTTCCTTGTCAAAGCAAGTGTCATACTAGTTGAATCCAAACGCCCAATTTAGATTCTTTAACTCGCGAACCGTCTTTATAAGATCAAGCACTTAACTCCACCAATGCTCCTACTTATCAAATAAGCAGCGGTGAGTACACCTTGATCTTAAGGACCTATTTTTTTAATAAATTCAATGCCACAATTAGATTTATAAGAACAAACTCAATGTCTTTTATTAATCAATAATAATGTTCATACAATATAAATAAAACGCCTTCTTAAATCTAATTCCTCAATGGCATAGAGAGCATAACACCTAACAATCTCCCACTTGCACTCAATACCAATTGCTATTATATTTAAGTCCCATCTTCTCAAGATGTTTCTCTGGCACCGCCGATGATAGAGGCTTAGTGAGTGGGTCAGCTACGTTTTCCGCTGAGGCTACTTTCTGCACGGTGATGTCGCCTCTTCCAACGATTTCTCGTATTATGTGATACCTTCTCTCTATGTGTTTAGATTTATTGTGAGACCTTGGTTTTTTAGCTAGTGCTATTGCTCCATTGTTGTCACACCATAGTGGAAATGGCATTTTCATGCTAGGAACCACTTAAAGTTCAACCATGAACTTCTTTATCCAAACAGAGGCAGCTATGTATTCAGCTTCACATGTGGAGTTTGCAGTTGTGCTTTGCTTAGAACTTTTCCAAGACACTGCTCTACCATTCACAGTGAATATAAACCCAGATGTAGATTTTTGATCATCCACATCAGACTGAAAGTCTGAGTCAGAATATCCATCTACTCTCATCTCTTCATTTCCATATATTAGAAGCATATCCTTCATTCTTCTAAGATACTTAAGGATAATCTTCACGGCCATCCAATGCTGCTCACCGGGGTTAGCTTGAAACCGACTAACTACACTCACAACGTAGGCTATGTCAGGTCTCGTGCATAACATTGCATACATGAGACTTCCCACTGCTGATGCATATGGGATTTTACTTATATTTAGTCTGTCCTCATCCAATTTTGGACACATGGACTTAGAGAGATGTATTCCATGTCCCATGGGTAGAAGTCCTCCCTTAGAGTTACTCATTTCAAATCTCTTAAGGTCTTTCTCGAGGTAGAGCGCTTGAGAGAGACCTAGCATCCGATTTGCCATATCTTGATAGATGCAAATCACAAGGATGTAGGTTGCTTCTCCCAAGTCTTTCATGGAAAATGTTTTTGAAAGCCATTCCTTGACTGATGTCAATGAGCCTCTGTCATTCCCCATTAGTAGTATGTCATCTACATACAACACTAGGAATGTCAACTTGCTCCCACTGGATAATTTATAGACACGGTTCATCTTCATTCTTAATGAATCCATAAGATTTTGCTTCTTGATCGAATTGATTCCAGCTGCGAGACGCCTGCTTAAGTTCATAAATGGACTTATTTAGCTTGTAAACCTTATGAAAATCTGCATCGGATAAAAACCTCTGGGTTGCTGCATATAAATGTCCTCCTCGAGGTATCCATTTAAAAATGAGGTTTCCATCCATTTTCCAGATTTCATAATCTACGTTCGCCGCGACGGCGAGCAGGATTAGAATGGACTTGATCATTGCTATGAGCGAAAAGGTTTCCTCATAGTCAATGCCCTCTTGTTGACTATAACCTTTCGCGACAAGTCTAGCCTTATAGGTATCTACCTTGCCATCCGGACCAATCTTTCTCTTATAGATCCATTTTCACCCTATCGGCCGTACACCCTCAGGGAGATCAGTAAGAGTCCAGACTTGGTTCGAATACATTGAATCCATCTCTGCTTTCATGGCTTCCAGCCATTTTTCGGAATTAATATCAGTCGCTGTTTGCTTGTAGCTAGAGGGATCATCTCTATGGCTTCCATTTCCTACAGTAAACAAATGTTATTGTTCATGAAGGTAGCCATATCTCTTAGGCGGTCGAGATACTCTACTAGAGTGTCGCATCAACGGTTGTGTCTTTTGAGTTTCAGGGTCATTTCATTGTACTTGAATTGGTGTCTCCGAAAGGGATTCATTTGGTTCTTCTAGCAGAACCAGTTTCCTACCTGCACCTCCTTCTCTAATGAACTCGTCTTTGAGAAAGAATGCTTGCAAAGCCACGATTATCTGATGATCGTTTGGTAGGTAAAACAGGTATCCCATGGAGTCAGTAGGAGAACCTATGAATCGACCCTTGAGGGATCTTTTCTCTAGTTTCTCTACCTTAGTCTTCTTAACATATGCGGGGGCAACCACACTCTTATATACTTAAGATTAGGTTTCCTTCCACATCACAATGCATACAGTGTTTCGGGAACAGATTTCGAGGGACACTTATTCAATATGTGTACAGTTGTAAGCAAAGCATGTCCCTACAATGAAACAGGTAAATCGGTATAGCTAGGCATAGATCTTGTCATATATAATAAAGTATGATTTTTGTGCTCGGCTACTCCATTTAATTGTGGGGTTGCTGGATGAATACGTTGTAACACTATGTCGTGTTCTTTTAAGAATTCGTCAAACTCAGCACTCATAAATTCGCCACCACGATCCATTCGCAGTGCCTTAATACTGTGTCCGGTTTGTTTTTCAGTCATAGTCTTGAACTCCTTGAACCATTCAATAGCTTCAGACTTATGTTTCATTAAATACACGAGTCCATATCTATTATGGTCATCAGTGAATGTAATGAAGTACTGAAAACCTCTGTAGGCCTCATCCTTGAAGGGCCCACAAACATCTGTATGAACCAAACCCAAAACCTCCTTGGATCTTTCAAAATGTCCAGTGAAAGGTGACCTAGTCATTTTTCTTTTTAGACAGGATTCACATGTTGGATATGGATCAAATCCAATAGGGCCGATAAGCCTTCGTTTCTCCAACTCATGAACCTTGAATTCACAGGCATGTCTAAGTCTAAGATGCCACATAAGTCTTTTGTTAGTACCATTTCTACTACGCTTCTTAGTCATAGTGTTAACCATACAATGGTTTTGAACATTAATATAATACAATCCATTAACTAAAGATGTTGAGTCAACATTTTTATTTCTAAAATAAATATCACAACCATTGTCATTAAAAGTAAACAAGTATCCTTTCCTGAACAATACAGGAATAGAAACAATGTTCTTAAGCCCATTGGGCAAAACGAGGCAATTATCTAAAGTAATAGAATGTTCAGACATTAATGTAATAGAAGTGCTTCCAACGTGTGTAGCCGGGACACTGTGCCCGCTTCCCACATTGATCATCACTTCTCTTTCTCCCAGCTTCCTACTTGTTTCCAAATCCTGGTTCAAAATACAGATGTAAGCACTAGTTCCCGAATCTAGAATCCATGAAGTAGAGAAAATAGTCATAGAACAATAAGTTTCAAAAATAAAAAGTTCTATACCGGCTTTTTCAACTTTTAGCTTAGGACAATCCTGCTTCCAGTGCCCTAGCTCCTTGCAATGGAGGCAGATGTCCATTTTCTTCGGAGTCCTACCCTTGAACTTCTTGACCTTTTTGGCTTTATCATTGCCTGGTGATTTGGAGACTCCTAGCTGCTTCTTACCTCTTTTCTTTTTCTGACTTCTCTTAGACTCAGTAGAAATGACTAGAGCAGTTTCTTTCATCTTCGGCTCCAACTGTGATTGAGCATTGATCAGCTTGTTCATTAGCGCAGCTAGTGTGCATTCAATGTCATTCATGTTGAAATTCACAATGAATTGCGAAAATGATTTTGGGAGCGACTAGAGAATGAGATCAGTTTGAAGGTGGAAGTCCATGGTGAAATCAAGGGCTTCAAATCTCTCAATCATAGAGATCATTCTGAGGATGTGATCCCCAACCTTCTCCTCTTCCTTCATTCTAGCTCCAAAGAGTTCTCTCGATATATCATATCGAGCAGTCCGACTGTATTCTCCATAGAGTTTCCTTAAGTGCAGCAAGATCTTCCCAGACGTCTTTATCTTTTCATGAGAAAGTTGGAGATCATTGCTCATGGAACCCAGTATGTAACCTCTAAATTTGATATCATCTTTAACCCATGTTTCATGGGCAAGTCGATCCTCAAAGTTGTCAGTATCTGGCATTGGAGGCTTCTCTTCATCGAGCGCATATTCTAAGCCTTCGATACTAAGGACTATCCTTAGATTTCTTTGCCAATCAACAAAATTGTGCCCAGTGAGGACATTTTTCTCATGCAGAATGTTGAGTGGGTTAACCATTATAGAGAGTATTTATCAAACTGCAGAAAATACCAAAATTATCAATTAGATGCTTTATATTGTTCAAAACAAGTAATTATAAAGGACCTGTACAATTACTTGTGTCCCACGATTTTTTTGATAAGGTGGTTCCACCACCAATTTTGAATCCAATTCAATTTTTGTTTTACCCGGTAAATCCAATTCAACAGAAAATTCAATTTCACAGATTAGCATGCATAATATAAATTACTTATTTAAATACAATACGTAAAATCATGTTTATGCTATTAAAACAATTAAAACACCTAAACATACATTGAATATCATGAATCATCCAAATTTTGGCTCTGATACCACTGTTGTTATTCGGTCTAGATAAAAATTTAATCCAAATCACTACAGAAATCGAATCCGGGGTTTCATGATATTTGTTGGCAACAAGAAAACATTACGAATGAGGATAATCGAATTACTTATGATTGTACAGGTCACATACTCGTTTACTATCGAGACGGTGAATCTCATATTGGCAGTTATCTTACAATGTCGAATGCACCTTGTGAATCGTACTTCGAGGTTGAACCCACCTATCAGGTGATACGGGTCTAACTACTCTGGTAATATATCCAATACTACAAACACATTGTAAATAGCTCCTCAAGTCTAAAGTTCACACATATTATCACAATCTTAATCTCAATCATTGACTGTCAAAAAGTAAATACTCATGTGATCGGATTAATACGAGTCAAGTTCAAATATGTTAATTCCATTAACTATATTCATGACATCAGCTCCCACTATCTAATCAGTGTTCGATTGGCACTTTCTTGTCAAAGCAGGTGTCATACGAGTTGAATTTTAATGCCCAATTAAAATTTCTTAACTCGCGCACCATTATTAAGAGATTAAGTATTTAACTCTTTCAGTGCCCCCTCTTATATATAAGAGGTGGAAAGTCTATCTTCAAATGTCAAGAATTTATTTGTTCAACACACTTAAATGTCATTTAAATTTACATGAACAAAACCAAAACCTTTATTCTATGAATAGAAATATAAACGTTTGTACAAAATAACTTATCAATGCTCTACTAAATCTAATTCCTCATTGGCATCGAGGGCATACACCTAACAAAAGCCTATACATAATTTCTAATGAAATTAAAATTACATAGTTTTAGAGTCTAACATAAATCCTAATTGTCATCACCAAAACATCTAACAAGAAATTTTCTAACATTTATAAAATCCAATTCAACGCATTATTAAGATCTTTTAAGGATTAATCTTAGAAATTAAATTAGAAAATATGTTGGAGAAAAAAATGTATTCCTTTGACAACCGGCTCACAATCAATGGACCTGTTATAAGCTTTTTGCCCATAAGGTCCGTCCATTATAACGATGAAGTTTGATCCGAGTAGGTTGCTTTTACCTCAATATATTATCAATGCCATACTAATTTAAAGACGGAAAATCAGAATTTTGTCTCAAATCAACAATGGGTTTTGCTATAGAAACACAATTCGTCTAAAACTAGGGACGGATTATCCACGGATATATGAATCCGTGCGTTGTTTATACATGAATGCTCCATTGAATAATTCACGATCCAAGAGCAACAAAATTTATTTATGTACTTAATTACCATGATAACATTTTTCAACACAGAAAAAGCTTATTTCACCAATTTTTCATTACAAAACCCCAACATATACTGTTAATAAGTTTATGAAAATTAAAATTGTAATTAATATCAGTTATTAATATAAAAGTCCTAAATAAAATTAATTTCTATACAAAAATATAAGTGATATTCTTAAAAATCAAAAAAAGTTATTTTCAGAGAATTACCATTTTTGATTCAAAAATAAATTATATCAATTTATTAAAAAAAATCGTATTATACAATTTATTGATTTAAAGCTCTCAAAACAAAATGAACTTGTCATCTTGATAAAAGAAATCAATAGATCAATCCCTAACTTAAAAGGTAAAGTGTAATTTAGTCCGAAAAATTTATTGTCTCAACTTTTGAGTTTTTTGAATAAAAAGTATGTAAAATAAACTTTTAAAATTAAAAAAAAATATTTTTATAAGCTTTTGGGATATAAAAATTTATTCTAACGAATATTTAAGAACAAAACAAAGTGTAAAGAATGTCATCTTCTAAATTTGAACCCAAGACCTTCCTCTGAGAACGATATAGTACATACCCAAGACATATTTGTCTAGTGTTATTCACCTCCCACTTTATGTAAGAGGTCCTGTGTTCGAATTCAAACTGCTACAAGTTGTGACTCTACTTTTCTATATGGAGCTAGATAAAGTCTTTATAACTTAAAATTATAATTATCAATCCGAGTTTATTAGATTAAATATGTAGGATATCCCCTTCTTTTTCCTCATGAATTAAATAAAAAAAAACTATAATTAAAAGAAGGATTATAGTACATGGTGCTTGCCATTAGCCGACAAGAATAAGAATAATAATAATATATTAATAATTATATATATAACAGTGTTATCAACAAAAAATAAATTATGCAAAATTACATTAATACAGAGAGACGCGTTTAACCAAAAAAAAAAGAAAAAAGAGAGACGCGGCGAAATAAGAAAATTTGAAACAGAAAAGCCCTAATTCACCCCCGCACCTCTCTCCGCCGCAACACCACCGCCTCCTCCAGTCGCCGCCGTCTGGTATGTCATTGAACTTTTGTCTTTACGTCGTTTAATCATATTCTATGTCTGTAACTTATATTTCTACATTTTACAATTAATTGTACCATTCGTTATTCGATTGAGTTTTAGAAATCAAATTGTTTGTTGTAGTACTAACTAAAAAGAAGATGAAGAAAAAGAAGAGGTTCTCTACTTAATACTGTCTAATAAGTGCAAAGACTAGTGTATTATATGATACTACTGTTGCTTTCTTGAGACCCAACTTTAATTTTTTGGAGATGCACATCTCCAACTCCAAGTTGTGGAGATTACATAGAGGCTATACAAATTGAAAAACGGCCTTCTTTCGAACAAATTTACTGATTTCTAATTCTATGTACCTACCTATCTATAAGTTATTTTTATTTTCTTAGATGAACCTTTTCAAACCATATCTTGCTGCTTTTTGTTAGCTGACTTCGTATGTCATGTTTGGACCTCTAATATTGGTGAGAAAGTATCACAAAGTATAATACTATGTACTATCATTATTCTTACGGTTTTCCTGTCAAGATCTAAAGACCAAACATAACCTTATGCAATCTATTTTCTATCTGAGATGAGGGATTTGAGAGGCTTATAAATCTTAAGTGCTTCTCTTCCTACCCAAGCCCATCGTCCAAGGGGGTTAATGATGTGTATGCAACTACCGTCTCATATTAGATGAGGCGAGCGAGTGATTTGTGAGGCTTATAAATCCCAAGCTCCCCATGCCTTTGAAGGACAAAACTGTGCGGCTCTAGCCAACGCGGATAATAGCTCGTGTCCAATATCTGAGAAGGCATTTGCACTCTACATCATATTTGGAGTAGAGAGAAGAATCTGTTAAAAGGCTGAGAGATATAGACAACTCTCTTCTTTAAAAAACTTACTCAAAGTTTGACATCCAAACAAACGAATTAGAGGAAAATATGTCTCGAGGATAACTTCACTCTATTTATTTCACACAAAATCGTGTCTTAATAATTTCTCTCAATTTATTTTACATCCATCTGTAACCTTAAGTTCTTTCTTTCCCTTCGTTTATAAGTTGATCCATCTAGGAAATGAAGGAAAGAAGTGAACCAGAAGATTCCCCGACACATTGTAGCTCTCAACAAATAGTTTCTGATGATGATGAGATAGACTACTCCATCAAGCCAGAGTTTTATGATTCGAAACTTGATGAGAATGACGAATTATGGGCTCAAAAGCAAAGAAGAGGGCATACATCTGATGCTGTGCTCAGTTGCCCTGCTTGCTTCACTACCCTTTGTTTAGATTGCCAAAGGCATGAAAAATACGTGAGCCAGTATAGAGCAATCTTTGTTGTGAATTGTAGGATAAAGGTGGAGGAAGCATCAGAAGCAGGAAGTAAACGTAAAAGGAACAAAAAGGGTTCTCAGAACGAAACATATAAACGCGTATGTTGTTCAGTTTGTTCAACAGATGTTGGAGTTATTGATGAGGACGAGGTCTATCATTTCTTGAATGTTCTCCCGAGCGAAGCTTAATGATCTTGTTCCCGTAAGTTTTAACGATGTTGATGTAGAAAGTTTCAGTACATAGAAAATTAACCATATATGTATTCGATCATCTGGATTTAGTATTTGAATGATGAGAATTATTGTTGTAAGTTGATGTATCTACCTATCACATACTAGGTTTTAACTTTCAAAATTCCACAATAGTTGACCTAATTTTCATAATTTTTCCTCGACTTTAATTAATAATGTCACTTACATGAGCAGCGGATGTTCTTAGCTTTTTTTTTTTTCTTTCGGAAAATTACTAGCAAAAAAATTCATGGAACGATTTTTCAATCTCAAAAATTGACTCTACAAGCTTTTTGTTCCAAAAACATTTAAAAGCTCAGATTATCAACTTTTTGGACTAAATCACTCTTCAGTTCTTAAGTTAAGAATTGATCAACTAATTTTTTATCTCTAATATCTTTTCTCGTTTTGGATTCTTCAAATGATAGATTGTACAATCCGAATTTTATTTTAGAATATTAAATATTTTATGTAAGTTATTTTTGACTTTAACATGGTAATTATCTAAAAGTGTCCCTTTTGTAATACGTCAAATAGTAAAAAAAAATTGAAAATTTGAAATTAATATCAATTATCAATCTAAAAGTTTTAAATAAATCAATTTCCATACACAAGCACAATTGATTAATAATTTAAAAGGCTGAAGGCAATTAAGTTCATAAATCTGTAACCTTAGTATTGAGTTTTTCTGAATGAAAAGTTTGTGGAATGAGTTTTTGAATCGAAAAATATTATAATGAGTTTGTTAAATATTGAACTTTATTTTAAGAGATTCTTATCAGTTTTTCTTTTCTTATTTTAATTCTATTATAATCACCAAATTAGTGCGACTCTTCCATCTGAGACATATCCTCCAAATTTCACTAAAATACAAGTACACCCTCTTGTAGCATAAAGGAACAGAGAAAATATTTCACTAAAATACAAGTACACCCTCTTGTAGCATAAAGGAAAAGAGAAAAAAAAGAGAAGGGGAAAAACGCCCGTTGTATGGGTTAGGGAGTAAATTGCAATTATAAGTTCACCGTTTCGCTTTTTTTAATAGAATGATCAACTCCGCTAGTTTTTGTCATTAGTTTTTAATGAAAATTAAGTGCACGATTAATGTTGTTTAAAAAAAGCACTAACATTGTAATTTTAAATGGTTTTATCCTATGATATTGGAGAATTTTAAATAAATAATACAAAATTAAATCAAAATTAAGAAAATAATTCAAGAAAAAATAGGCATCAGAAAATAGCACATTTCGCGCTCGGGCAGCGTGGAATCGGGCAGATTTCGCGCTGCCCGAGCACGGAATGTAATATTTATTTATTTTTTGTTTCTCTCATTCCGCGCTGCCCAAGCACGGAATGAGCAATTATTATTATTATTTTAATATTTTGCCCATTCCGCGCTGCCCGAGCGCGGAATGGGCAAATTATATTACCTACCCGGTTTCTTTCTTCTTCTTCCGAATTCTTTCTTAATGCAATTTCTTCTCTGCACGTTTTTTCCTACTTTCCAAACAAATCCTACCTCCAAAAATCCTCTCCAAATTTAAGAATTTAAGGTAATCTTTTACTTTCATATACTTTTTATTTAGCTAAATTCGTTTATAAATTATATTGTAGAATTTATGTTAATTCGAATGAAATTTGAGGTTAAATTAATTCGATTTTTAGGTTATAATTTCGAATTTATATGTATAATTTCAAATATTTAGGTGTAATTTGTATTATAACTTTGAATTTAATTTAGTTTTTAGGTATAATTTTGGATGTTTAGGTATAATTTGTACGTCTAATTTGAATTTTTAGTTATATCTTGTATGTATGATATTGAATTTAGTGTTTAGGTATGTTTTGGTTTGAACTTTGATATAAGTTTTAGGTATAATTTCGGATTAAGTATAATTTGTATGTATGTAATTTTGGATATTTAGGTATAATTTGTATGTATAATTTTGAATTTTTAGTGATATTTTGTATGTATAATATGGAATTTAGCATTTATGGTTTGAACTTTGATATAATTGTTAGTTTGTTATATCATGTTGAATACAATTTATGTTTCCATATAAGTTTGAAGTATAATTTCAAATGTTTTAGGTTTACATATAATGTATAATTTCGAATGAGTAGTTATAACTTTTAGGTTTAATTAGTAATATAAAAGTATAATTTCATTTTTTGAACTATACACAGTTAATGTTTTAGTATACACAGATGGTCAAATTATTGAAGACTCAAATCCAGTGAGATATAGCACTCGTCCAAGCACTAACATGAAAATACGTCGTACGATCACATATGCTAAATTGCTGGAGAAGTTATATGCGAAAACAAGAACTGATCCGAATCATTTTTCTTTAAAAGTAATTTTAAAATTTGAATTTGAAAAGAGAAATGTGATGAGGGAGAGGACAATGGAGATCAAAGACGATCATACTTTAGCGTTTTTCTTGGATCGTAACATTGTTGATGAATTCGTCGAGCTTTATATTGAGAAAGAACCAATTCAACATCAAGTGACGTCGTTACAGCCACCCCAATTCATGTCGTATTCTACACAGCCCTCGGTACCAGATTTAAATGCGCAGTCACAATCACATGTGTGGGGAAATCGTGAGTTTCAGGATTTTTTTTCAAGTGGTGTGGGGAGTTCTATAATTCACGATTTGCATCAAGGTAGTTTATTCTTATATTTACATTGTGTCATCATATTTACTACCAAATTTCATATTTGTATAGATTATTTTTCTTTTCTTTGCAGAATGTAAAACAATTTAACTTTTTGTGATTTGCATTTTTAGGTGCTTGTACAACGCGTCATTTGTTTGAGCATTTTGAAACTGTACAAAATTCCCAGTTGGTAATTCCTCGTTTAAGGAATTTTGACATGCAAGTAGGTAATTATGAATCTTCTAATAAGTTTCATAATAGTTGTATTTCTTTGATTCGTGACTTGTTATTCTTATCTTTACATATTGTGATCATATTTATATTTAATTGCAGGTCCGTCTACACAAAATTTAACTTTGGTAAATCCCCATTCGAGGAATTTTGATATGCAAGCAGGTAATTATGAATCTTCTAATAAGTTTCATAATAGTTGTATTCCTTTGACTCGTGACTTGTTATTCTTATTTTTACATGTTGTCATCATATTTATCCTTATTTGCAAGTCCGTCTACACAAAGTCGTCATGAATTTGAGCATCCCAATTTTGGCTCTAGTTATTTTGCAAACATTGAGAATGATGATATTGGGAATGACGATGACAGTGATGATTCTGACTGTTCGCTCCATATTCATACAGACAACGAGATGGAAGAACACGTCAACAATGCAATGAGGGATGAGGATGAAGATGATGAGAGTAATGTACCAATGAATGAAGATGTCCCTCCAACAAGAGCTGAAGAAATACCTCATGAAGTGTTCCCATTTTACTCCGCCACATACCCAAAAGTAGATGGTGATTCACTACATCGACAAAGTGCAGGTTTGACCCGGAGAATAATTTATGATCATGCGAAAGGTAATCTTCGCAAGGGCCAAGTTTTTTACAACAAACTCAGCTTCCAAGCAGCAGTGAAAAACTACCACGTGCAGCATGCGCGGCTCGAGTTTAAGGTGACAATTAGTAATCCGATAGTATATGCCGTAAAATGCAAACATGGATGCCCTTTTAGACTGCGTGGAAGTTTGTTGAATAATACTAATTTCTGGAAATTACAAGGTATGAAGGGTCACACACATGTTTTGTTGAAAATTGTTCCAATAACCACGTTAACTTGGACATAAACATGATCGCGAATGAACTTCTACCAGAAGTGAGGAAGGATCCGTCATATAAGGTCGGTCTAATTAGACTAATGGTGTCAAAAAAATGGCAATTCGATATTTCGTATGGGAAGGCTTGATACAGTTTGCCACGTGCAAATGAGATTGTATACGGCACGTGGGAGGATTCAGTTACATGGTTGCCTAAACTTTTGGGAGCTATCTAGAAGTGGAATTCGGGTACGGTTGTTGAATGGCGGCACAAATACGAGGATCAAAACCTAAAAATGCTGAAATATTTGTTTTGGGCGTTCAAGCCATGTATAGATGGATTCCGATATTGTCAAAGAGTCATATGTGTTGACGGGACTCATCTGTATGCACGACACAAGGCCAAGTTGTTGGTCGCATCAACTTTGGATGGAAATCAGAATATTTTACCTCTAGCATTCGCCATCGTTGATAATGAGTCCAACGAGTCTTGGTTATGATTTTTGCAATTGATCTGCAAACATTTTTTGATACCTGATGAAGGTGTTTGCCTTATTTCTGATCGTCATAAGGGCTTATTAAATGCTACTCGATATATGTCCGCGTTTTTCCCTTCCCTGGGAGCTCATAGATATTGCCTATGACATGTGAGTTCAAACTTTAATTCTCAATTCAAAAGTAAAGCTTTGAAGGAACTCTGTTATGTAGCAGGTATGACACATAATGTCCGAAAGTTTAACCAAGCAATGAAACTTATTGGTAATAAGGATCCGGTTGCGTTGAATTATTTGAAAGGTATCCCACAAGAAAAGTGGACATTGGCATATGATGGAGGGATGCGGGAAGGCATTATGACGACGAACATGGGAGAAAGCTTAAACAATGTGTTGAAAGGTACTCGACATCTTCCACCCACAACAATTGTTGAGTGCACATTTCATCACATTGTGGAATATGTTGCTGATCGAGTGCGAATGGCTTTGGCAATGAGGGAACAGCCCCTGACGACATATGCATATAAAATGTACAATGAGTGGGCAAGAAAATCCTCGAACCACACAGCAACAGTTTTTTCTTGGTTGGATTACACGAGTCAAGTTAAAACTCCTCGACAGATGGGGTCCGATAATCATACTTACACGGTCGACATCAAAGGTAAATATTGCTCTTGTGGAAAATGGACTCTTCATCGAATTCCGTGCTCACATGCAATAAAATTATGTGAGAAATTACAGATTAGGTCGTCCTCGTATGTTGAAAAATATTACCTTGTCCATGAATATTTGAAAACATATCAAGGGAGGTTCTATCCGTTTCCTGAGTCACATTATTGGGACACCCCCAATTTTGAGTTGGTCTATGACCTTGATCTAAGGAAGCCACCTACTGTAGGTCGACAGCAGAGTACTCGAATTCCAAATGAGATCGACTGGCCCGAGTTAGACTCAGATTATTTGTAGCGTGGTGTTGACAATTAGACTCAAGTTTCATTAAAAAACTATTTTTTTTGTTGATTTTGTGGCTCGTATTTGGCCAGTTTCTGTGCATTTTTTGGATACTACTTGAACATAGAAATTGCAGGTGGTGTTGTGAACTTTGTGGGGCTGCAAGATTTGGGTCATTTCGATGTCCGAGTGAAGAAATATGATGTTTCAAAGCAGCCCCGCCTGTTTAAAAAACTAGCAGTTTTTGTTGTTTCCGTCTCATTTTTCTCCAATTTTCATGCGTTTTCGGGTTTCGACTTGAACATAAAAAATGTAGATTTGAGCATAAACTTCGTAATACAATAAGAATTCGGTCGTTTCGATGCCCGAGTGAAGAAATATGATAAGGCAAAAAAAAAAATAGCATTTTTTTTATAAATAATGACTTTTTATTTGTTTCCGTCTCATTTTTCTCCAATTTTCGTGCGTTTTCGGGTTTCGACTTGAACATAAAAAATGTATATTTGAGCATAAACTTCGTAATACAACAAGAATTGGGTCGTTTCGATGCCCGAGTGAAGAAATATGTTAAGGAAAAAAATAGCAGTTTTTTTTAATAAATAATGACTTTTTATTTGTTTCCGTCTCATTTTTCTCCAATTTTCGTGCGTATTCGGGTTTTGACTTGAACATAAAAAATGTAGATTTGAGCATAAACTTCGTAATACAATAAGAATTGGGTCGTTTCGATGCCCGAGTGAAGAAATATGATAAGGCAAAAAAAAATAGCAGTTTTTTTTAATAAATAATGACTTTTTATTTGTTTCCGTCTCATTTTTCTCCAATTTTCGAGCGTTTTGGGGTCTCAACTTGAACATAAAAAATGTAGATTTGAGTATAAAATTCGTAATACAACAAGAATTGGGTCATTTTGATGCCCGAGTGAAGAAATATGATAAGGCAAAAAAAAATAGCAGTTTTTTTTAATAAATAATGACTTTTTATTTGTTTCCGTTTCATATTTCTCCAATTTTCGTGCGTTTTCGGGTTTCGACTTGAACATAAAAAATGTAGATTTGAGCATAAACTTCGTAATACAACAAGAATTGGGTCGTTTCGATGCCCGAGTGAAGAAATATAAATAATGAACATAACAAAACTGTTTTCGATTTGAACATAAATAATGACTTTTTCTTTGTTCCCGACTCATTTTTCTCCCTTTTTCGTGCGTTTTCGGGATTCCGCTCGAACATAAAACTTGTAGGTTGTCATATAAACTTTATAATACAGCAAGAATTGGGTCGTTTCGATGCCCGGGTCAACAAATACGACATGACAAAAAAAATTAAAAAAAACAGTTTTTTTTAAACAAATAATCACTTTTTCTTTGTTTCCGTTTCATTTTCTCCCTTTTTCATGCGTTTTCGGGTTTCGACTTGAAAAATTGTAGATTTAAGCATAAACTTTATAAAACATATACACAAATACGACATCGCAAATACATATACAAATCAGAATAACAGTTTTTTTTTTTAATAAATAATGACTTCAAGATAAACTAAACTATTTTTAACTATAATACAAACCGAGAAACTAAACTACCCATGTGGCCTTGTGCCCAGATGTCCCCCTGTGCCACACTGTCGAGGGTGCCCCGTCCTAGTAGACCGTCTTGGCCTTACTGTAACTTCTTCACTCATTTGGTTGTTCATATCCCAAGGGAACGGAACAGGCGATATATTCCGTTGATGTTCCACTGGTGAAGGTTGATTCAAAGTTTGGGGAGGGGGATCATTAAAGATGGAGTCAACGAACGAACGCTCCATTGATGGATCATTAAACCCGGAATAAGAGAAAGGCCCACCTCGATACTCAGGTGGAAACCCGGAATAGGAGGAAGGCCCGCCTCGGTACTCAGGTGGAAACCCGAAATAGGAGGAAGGCCCGCCTCGGTACTCAGGTGGAAACCCGAAATGTGAATGCCCGCCTCGGTACTCAGGTGGAAACCAGGATGGTCCGGCTCGGTACTCAGGTGCTGAAGTCGGGGCTGAGGATGGTCCGGCTCGGTACTCAGGTGCTGAAGTTGGGGCTGAGGATGGTCCATCTTCATCATCATCATCTTCTATACCTTCGGAGTCTTCCAATGCACTCCGGCTTCTCCTCTGTGGAAGCATGGTTTCTCCTCCACGTCTATGACTGTGAGAACCAGATGCTACATCGCCATGAGTCCACATGTGACCAGATTTGCGAGGCCGGTGAGACCCAATCGCACCTGTCCAAGTACCCTCGTAACTCCATGGCTACTTTGAGGGGCTTTTTCAATAGTCGTTTGCAGGCCTTGAAGGAGATTATACTGAAAAGATAAAACAAAGAGTTAAGCAAAAAATCATAGAAAAAACAACTATATTAGAACAATAAGTATATTTACTAACCACATTCTGAAATAGAGGGGTTGACCTTGTTTGATGTCCCACTGTTCTCCTAGTCAAGGTGGGTGAAATATAGTGCCGAGTGATTCTATCATACCACTGGTTGCATCCCGGCTCTGTGTCGTTTCTACCCTGAATAGGTTGTCCAGTCACAGTTCTATTGCCCAGATCATTCCACATTGCAATATAGGTATCATTTTCGTTTGCCTAATTTATATTCCTCCCCCTACGGTCCCTTCTTCGCTCCGGTGCAACATGACGTGGAATATTTTGTCTGAGTCCAAACTGCCGCAAAACACGCTCAGGACGATGATGCTCCATGACGTCGAAGAATATCATCGGAACTGATGTTTTCCACACAACAATGTCCAAGCATTCAGGTGGCAACTCGCCGATGTCTTCATCATTGAAATTGTATGGAGTCCAGATAAACTAAAATATGAAAAAGATATTAAAAAAAATTTAATACAGAAGGATATAATAGAGATATAATATCATAATATAAAAACGTTATGATAATTTTTTTACTCACATGTCCTTCGGCCATCTGATTAAGTCCATCTATAATTGTTCGGACACTGTGAGCGACAACAATGTCATTTGTAACAGGGCGATACCACCTTTAAACATCAATCACGCAATTAGGTACAAAAATAAGGTTTTTCCTAATTAATTTTTGTTAATTAATTAAAATTCATAAAAATATTAGTAAATTACTGTGCACCATAAGGAGCTCGGGCAATACCATGCTCATCAATTCCTGCCACTAGCTCAGGAACGTTACTGGATCTGACAACCAAAATTCTAGACCACGCCCATATCTGTTAATGAATATATACACATAATTAAAAATCACGAATTATCATAAAAAATAACATAACAATATTTAAATAATCATCCTCCCCACCTGTAACAATGGCACACAAGCATCTATATTTTTCTGACCTATACTGCATGCTTTGGTTAGCTCTCGATATAACCACGCCAACACACAACTCCCCCAGCTATAGGTGTTTGTTGCGTTAACATCTTCCAATAACGACAACCATAGTACCGGAACAACATCTCCGGTGTTGTTGGGACACAACACGCCAAGCAACATAAGTGCCCAACAGCGGGCTATTTGATCGACTTGCATTTCTTCAGATTCGGGGGTGATTTGGTCAGCAGCCGAGGTCACATGGGCGACAATTTTCGCGATTTTCAGTAGAAACCCTTTTTTTTTCAAAATCTTGCCTAGTCATTGGAAACCCTAAGTGTTCCAAAATATAGGCTACACACTCATCATAACTTTGTAACACACGATTAGTTATTAGAGGTCGACCATCGACTGGAAGACCAAATATCATAGCAATATCCTGAAGAGTAATCGTAGCCTCTCCAGTTCTGAAATGAAATGTATTAGTCTCCGGTCGCCATCTCTCGACTTGCGCCGTTACAAGACCCATATCATTTGTCCATGGCCCTAACTTATATACCCGATATAATCCCATGTGTTGCAATTTTAACAAGACTCGATTATGTGGGGTCCTTCCATAAGCACTCTTGAAATACGCACTGTCCACCCGTCTACCACGGAACACAAAATCGGGGGACTCACCAACCTGCTCGGACATATGATTTGACTGCCCGGTCAACACCCTATCGTCTATCGGGCCATATATATGATCAACAAACTCCTCCACCATCCTACATTAAAATAAAATAAAAGATTATTTTCAATTAAAACGATACTTGAGCTAATTAGAATAATACAAATTAATATTTCATAAATTCAAACACATACATCACAAAGAAATAAACTTATGTGACAAAATTAATCCACACATTTATAATTTGAAATTATACACATCAAGATTATACATCTATAATTTGAAATTATACCTAAAAATTCAAGATTATACCTAAAAAATCAAGATTATACCTACTAATTGGAAATTAAAACATCAATTCAAAATTATACCTATAATATGAAAATTATACATAAAAATCGGAGTTTATACCTAAAATTTTGAATTTATAGATAAATTTTTTTTGATATTCAACATACTAATTAAAAATTATACCTAAAATTGATATTAAACCTCCTAAACCCTAAAAAAGTATACATAAAAAATTTAATATTATAACTAATAATTCGACATTATATTTTAAAATTCAAAATTAAATCTTATATTTCAAGACTATAGCTACCAATTCAAGAATAACATGATAATCAAAATTAGAGCTTAAAAATCAAAAGTAAAGAAATTATATCAAAATTATACCAACAATTCAAAATTAGAGCTAAAATATCAAAATTATACCAACAATTCAAAATTAAACTACAAAATTCCACAAATTTTAACCTAAATTGGTAAATTCCACAACAATTCGAAATTACACCTACACCCTAAATTCGAAATTACACTACAAAATTCCACTAAAAAATCAAAAATAAACAAATTATATAAACAAAAATTTGAAAGTACACCTAAAACCCAAATTCAAAATTACACAACAAATTCAAAAATTACACAAAAAATCGAAATTGCACAACAAAATTCCACAAATTAAAACACTAAATTGATAAAATTCAACAAAAATTCAAAATTACACCTAAAGCCCAAATCCAAAATTACACAACAAATTCGACAAATTACACAACAAAATTCCACAAATTAAAACACTAAATTGATAAAATTCAACAAAAATTCGAAATTACACCTAAAGCCCAAATTCGAAATTACACAACAAATTCGACAAATTACACAACAAAATTCCACAAATTAAAACACTAAATTGATAAAATTCAACAAAAATTCGAAATTACACCTAAAGCCCAAATTCGAAATTACACTACAAAATTATACAAATTAAAACACTAAATTGATAAAATTCAACAAAAATTTGAAATTACACTACAAATTCGAAAAATTACACAACAAAATTCCACAAATTAAAACTCTAAATTGATAAAATTCAACAAAAAATTGAAATTACACCTAAAGCCCAAATCCGAAATTACACAACAAATTCGAAAAATTACACAACAAAATTCCACAAATTAAAACACTAAATTGATAAAATTCATACACAAATTCGAAATTACACCTAAAGCTCAAATTCAAAAATTACACAAAAATTCAAAAATTCAATTTTTTTAAACCCTAAATTCATCAATTACACAAAAATTCTAAAATCTAATGGCTTCTACACATTTTATAAAGCAATAATATATAAAATTTACCTTGTATTGTTGAGAATGATGAAAAATAAGATGAAGAATATGAGGAAGAAGATGAAGAGAAGTGATGAAAAAACCGAGAGAGAAAGAAAGAAAGGCCTCTGCCTGACGGTCTGCCTGACACCGTTAGGCATTTACTGCCATTCCACGCTCGGGCAGCGCGGAATGAGCTAAAAAAATTTTAAAAAATAAATAATGCCCATTCCGCGCTCGGGCAGCGCGGAATGGGCAGATATAAAAAATATATATATATATTACATTCCGTGCTCGGGCTGCCTGATTCTGCGCTGCCCGAGCGCGGAATTTGCTATTTTCTAATGCCTATTTTTTCTTGTATTATTTTCTTAATTTTGATTTAATTTTGTATTATTTATTTAAATTTCTATATGATATTGTGTTTGCAATTTTGTCGTATTTATTAGTTGTCGGGAATAGGAGTGTATGGTCATTGACTCATTATAAAGACTGGAGTACTAAAACGACATTGTAGATGATGGGACAAAAGGACATGTCATCAATTTCCGGAAAGTGAATATATGAGAATGGATTTGGAGCAAAATTATTTATCCAAAAAAAAAAAATTAGAGCATTTTTCTCTTATGTATTAATATGCATTTAGGGATTTAAGTGAAATAAAATTTGAACATTAGGGACAAAATATTAAATTTTTCATTGAGGACTACTTTGACACAAATCATCTACTTCAAAGATTAAAAATGTTATTATCACTTGAAAATTTATTATATTTTATAGGGAAAATTGTAGCTACTGGGTCGTGGTTTTAACCTTTTCTTTCGCTGCTGCAAGCCGCAAACCCATTTGCCCAAAGATAAACTTCGGATTCTTCAAATGTATTATTTGGTGTAATGTTCTTTTAGACCACATTGTGCTTGTAAGATTGTCTCATCCAGTTCAAATTGCTTCCAATCCTTTGGTTAATTTGTTTATTTCGTTTGTTACATCTAAAATCAAGCTCCAGAGCTCAAGCTTGCGAGCTCAAGCGTTTCTAGAGCCTACGAGCTCGAGCTCCTGGAACACGGCTTGACAAGCTTGAGTAGCAAAGTCTCGGTCTTGGCTCGTTTAGACCCCCTAGATTTCGTGTTCCACGAGCTTGAGCAGCAAGATCTTGAACTTGGCTCGTTTAGACCCCTAGATTGCACGCAAGAAATTCCATTCGGTCTTTAACAAAAAAGAAAAAAAATACCATTTTTATGGAAAATTTTACAAATTTGTAAATAAATAGACTAAAATTGCTATATGTCCAATCTTGTAGGACCAATATTGTAATTTTCTCTGTCTTTAACAAAAAAGCAAAAAAAAATAAAAATAATAATAATCATTTTTGTAGAATTAATTTTACAAATTTATAAACAAAGAGATTGAAATTGCAATATATCCAATCTCGTTGGACCAATATTGCAATTTTCTCTTCATTATATTTCATATTTCCACTTTGTTTCATTGTTACTTATATGTCCTAAAATTATCTCTCATATAATTATAGTACTAAATTAAGCTAAAGATATTTGAACCAATTAATCGTATTTTTTACTATAAATTTTAGTATTTTCCACACAACTATTCATTTAAGTTTTTGAAATTGATTACAGTATCTATTATTGCACTTTATGTTGAATAAACTTCATTGAATTATCAAGGGAAAATTTCATTTTTAATACCATAATTGATCATCTGTACACTTTTGATACTAAACATTCTTAAAATCTCACTTTTGATATAAATTTTGCCTATTTGTATCATTTTTGGTACCTCCGCTCACTTGGTAACGGAAAATGTCACATGCCATCCACGTGGTCGTTAACTCGCATGTGCTGTGCACGTGATATGAAAATGAATGTGAAATTTTCATTTTTGGTACCAAACTTTGTTCATTTGCCTCATTTTCTGTACCATTGTTTGGTATCAAAAATGAGATTTTTCTATTAATTTTCAAATACACGTGCACAAAAAACACGCGAGTTAACGACCATGTGGATGGCACGTGACATTTTCCGTTACCTAGTTAATGGAGGTACTAAAAGTGATACAAACAGGCAAAGTTTGTATGAAAAGTGAGATTTTAAGAATGTTTGGTATCAAAAATGTACAAGTGGTCAATTACGGTATAAAAAATGAGATTTTTCCCCTTGTCTATTATTTTTCTTCGAGAGTCAATATTCACGTTGATTGCCTAACAATCTAACTAATCTATAATTTTGGAGAGGCAGTTTGAACTTATTGTCCTAAATTCAATTGAATTAAATTTTCTATCATTACTATAGATTTATTGTTCAAAGTTTAGTAGTCATATTTGTTTGTTTAAGTTTTGATTTGAGATTTTCATCGTATAGAGGTGTTTAAAGTTTGATTTGAGAGTTTTGCGAAGTAATTCATGGGAGTCCCACACTTTAGTAAATTGTACATAAGTTAAAAGGTATTTGGCTCAATAAAATATGATTAATGATTTAGTTATGGTATACGTATGCTCCAAAAAATTGATCTCATGAAGTATCATATTTGTGTCGTATATGTATCCGCTATGGATACACTATCATGTAAGGAATATTTTGAAGCGTTCGAAAATAAAAAGAAAATTTTGGATAACGTATCCAATATAAAACTTTGAAGCATGCGCCACTTATTGGATATCAAGCAGAGTAATTTTTTTTAATATTATACAATACTTTTGGATTAAAATAGGAAAAGAGATAATTTTTTCGTTTTTAAAAATTAAAACTTAACAGTTAAACAAATAACAAAGAAATTAATAGAATTAGCCAAAATGTTATTTATATAAATTAATCAATTGAATAAAATTTATTTGTAAATAGTATAAATGCATATACATACACATATCCTCAGAGTATTGTATCCTAAAATTGTAAAATTTACCGTATTTTGTATCAGTGTTGTTAGGTTTTAAAAGTAACATTGATTTAGTATGTTTTTAGCTCACATTTGTCTTGAATTCATACTTTGAGTTGATATTTTTAGTTGTTATTATCCGTGTTTGCGTATTTTGGCTTCTAAGTCGTTTAAATGCTTTTATAAGCAAAGGATGATTGATTTGGCGAGTAAATGAAGTGATTTCTAAGTAAAGTGAAGAAGTCAACTAAGAGACTTAAAGAGGAGAAAAGAAGGGTCCAAACAAAAAGAATTGAGTTGAAGAAAAAGTGAAGAAAAAAAAGTGGACAGCACAATTGGCACAGTGGTGCCAATATTCGGCACCACTATGCAGCATGCAAACTTCAGAAACTCTGGCTGGGCTCGGATTTTGGTCTTTTTGTTGGGCTTTTGTAATTAGAAATCCTATATAAGTATAAGAAGTCAGAAAAAATAGATCAGTTTTTTATTTATTTTTTTAGGAGAGAAGACGTTAGTTTGGAGAGAGAAGGAGAAAGAGAGGAAACTTGGAGAGAAAGAAAATGAAGCTATTGAAGAGAAGAAAGAAAAATCTTGATTCTTGCCATCAAGATAAGGGTTCTTCTTGGTTTTTCTCGAATTCTTCTTCTTCCCCAATTGTTCTTATTATTTTTCCAGCATTGTTAAACATGAGATTTCTTAATTTTATGCAAATTATTTCTTCTTCTTGTTTAATTATGCGTAGCTAAATAATTTTCTAAGGTTTAAGATGTAGTCTTGAGTATCATTATGGATTGTTGATTTTCATTGGGTTATTTCTTGCTTTAATTAATTTATCAATGAGGGCTTAATGCTTGTAGATGATTGGCCACTAAATACATGATTTAAGATGAATTGAGAAGTATCGGGAGGTGAATTAATTCATTAGTTCAGATTTGATAGACGTGTTTAAATTACTTAATAGGGATATTAGTAATTGTGCATGAGGCTAGCTAACGAATTTCATGGAAATTAATGGATTCATCTAAATTAATTGTTGATTATGGGAGTGACGAAAATGAATTTAGTTGGGTACTCATGGAGATCTCGGGAGAGTATCCATGTAATTAAGAAAATTTGGGTCTTTAATGAATGCAAGAATTTACAATCCAATGATGTTCATAATCCATAAAAAATACCTTGATGAAGTCTTAATTCCTAGGCATTCCATTTATTGATTTATCGTTTATTTAATTATGCTTTTATTAATTTCTGCTTTGAATTAGTTAAAATCTTAAATCTTGCTAATCGATAGTCTAAATAATAGGATATACTTCGTTTGGCACTTGATAACCTTCCCTGTGGAGACGATCTTAATTACTCTTTATTATTTGTCGATACCGTATTGTTACGGGTGTTAACAAATTGGCGCCATTGCCGGGGAAGACAACAAATAGTCAATATCAATAACAAGTTGATTCTTATTAGTTTAGACATTTTTTTTTATTTTGGATTTTTTATCTGTTTGAATTTTGATACTTGAGATTCTTGTTTCAGAATGGCTGAGGAATAGAGAACTCTCAGGGATTATGCTACGCCGACATATCAGAGCTTTACTTAGAGCATAGTTGTGCCTAAGGTTCAGGCAAATACTTTTGAGTTGAAGTCAGCCATCATTCAGATGCTACAGAATAATGCTTTTGAAGGAGACGTTGAGAGGAAAGATCCTCATTCCCATCTGGGGAATTTCTTGGAGATATGCAGTACATTTAAGATGAACGGAGTCACAGATGACGCCATACGACTGCGGCTATTCCCTTTCTCTCTATCCGAAAGAGCTAAGGAGTGGTTGAAAAACTAGCCGGCAAATAAGTTCACTACTTGGGCAGATTTGTCGACTGCATTTCTCACCAAATATTTTCCACCGGCAAGGAAAGCTCAGTTGAGGAATGCAATCACAGGATTCATGCAGGAAGATGGAGAAACACTTTATCAAGCATGGGAAAGATATAAAGAACTACTAAGAAAATGCCCCCATCATGGTATTCCAAGCTGGATGCTTGTACAAACCTTCTATAAATGGTTTGTCATATGACATCAGAATGACTATCGACGCAGCTGCAGGAGGTAGTTTCATGGGAAAGAATCCAGATGATGCACTCGCGCTCATGGATGAGATGGCATCCAATAACTACCAATGGGCGAGTGACAGTCGGTCCATAAAGAAAGTAGCTGGTATGCATAACGTTGATGAACTCACCATGCTCAATGCTAAGATGGATGCTCTAGTGAAGAACTTCGAGGGACTCAAGTGCAATATCAGTGTCGTTTCTCAGCCTACCATAACCTGTGATGTTTGTGGAGCACCTCACATGGCTACAAACTGCGCACTCATGGAGCAAGCTCAGTATATCTCCAATCAAAACAACCAGTCGGGAAATCTATTCTCCAACACTTATAATTCGGGGTGGCGAAATCATCCCAATTTTTCTTGGGGAGGTCAAGGAAACCAAGGGGCTCAAGACTTTCCTCCTAGGCATCAGGTTTCCAACAGAGTCCTCAAAACTTTCAGCAGCAACCTCCACCACCTCAAGGACCACCACCTCAAGAACAAAGACAGCCATAAGCTTGGGAGCTTTCTATTGAAAAGCTCGCTAATGGAACAGCAAAACGGTTCGAGAATCTTGAAGCAAAAATTGATCTGGTAGTGGGAGCAACAAAAATTTAGAAACACAACTTGGACAATTGGTAGGATCTGTGAATTCGAGGTTGAAGGGTACAATACCTAGCCAAATAGAGGAGAATCCGAGAGGACAGTGTAATGCAGTGACTTTGATACACAAAAATACAATTGAAGAATTTGAGCCACATGCTGAACACAAAAATGAACTTATGATGAAGGATAATTCAAATTTTGAACCTTCAAACAAGGTTGAACCAAAAAAGAATACCCCGAAGCCATATGTGAAGCTAGGGATGTAAGTTGAGCCGAGCCGGCTCGACTCGAGCTCGTCTCGAGCTCGAGCTTCACGAGCTCGTCTCGAGCTCGAGCTTCACGAGCTCGTCTCGAGCTCGAGCTTCACGAGCTCGAGCCTATTATTTCTGAAAAAAGCTCGCGAGCTTTTTCATTAATTATATATATTTATTTTTATATTATAAATATTAATTATATATATTAAGTTAATTATGAAATTCAATTAGCAAAAATACCCAATCTCTTTCTCTTTCAAAAGTCAAAACTCAAAAGCAGCAAAGGAAAGTTCTCTCTCTTTCTCTTCTCGCAGCAAAAGTCCTCCGTCTCCTCCGTCCGCCTCCGTCTCTTCTCGCAGCAAAAGATCTTCAGAATCGTCGTCGTCTTCAACGATTGGATTTGGTTGTAATCATTGCTGAAAAAAAGATAAAGGATGAGGTGAATTAGGGTTTCTGGAATTGGGCACGATTAGATTATCGGAGATTCGGGTTTTTGGGTAAGGGCCTATCTCTATCTCTATCTCTATCTCTATCTCTATCTCTATTGTTGGTGTTGCTGGGTCCTTGTTTATTCTTCTCCTTGTTTTCGCCCAATTGCGGCGCTGAATTTTGAGGCCTTTTCACCATATATGTGTGTATAGAAGTGTATCTATATGTTCTGTATCACTGCGTACAACATACACAAGCGTATACATATATGTAACACACCATTTTGGATCTGAATCTCTGTCCTTATCGGCACAATGAACGGAAAAAAAAATTTGGTAATGTCTTTAATTATATGAATACAAAAAAAAATCAGGCTTGCAAGCCCAATTCAGGCTCGAGCTCGAGCCGAGCTGATTTTTTAACCGACGAGCTCGAGCTCGAGCCTGGCAAAGTCACCAAGCTCGGCTCGTTTGCATCCCTATGTGAAGCCGTATGTTCCTCCAATTCCATTTCCCAAGAGGTTGCAACACAAGAGGTTGGACAAACAGCAAGAGAAATTTCTTCAAGTATTTAGACAGTTGCACATAAACATTCCATTCGCAGATGCTCGAGCTCAATTGCCTGTCTATATGAAGTTTTTCAAAGAACTGTTGAGCAATAGAAAAAAATTGGAAGATGTGGAAACAGTCTCGTTGAATGAAGAATGCAGTGCCATAATCTAACGAAACATTCCTCCAAAGCTAAAGGATCCAGGGAGTTTTTCATTTCCTTGCACTATTGGCAAATTTCAATTTGATAAGGCACTTTGTGATTTAGGAGCTAGTGTTAATCTAATGCCTTATTCAATTTGTAGAAAGCTAGGATTTCAAAAGCTCAAACACACAAATTTGTCCTTGCAATTGGCAAATAGGAGTATAAAGCGCCCCATGCGGATAATTGAAGATGTGTTTGTGAAAGTGGACAAGGTCTACATCCCATGTGACTTCGTGGTGCTTGAGATGGATGAAGATTCATCCCATGTGACTTCGGGAGTCAAGAGGGTGGACAATGTCTTATTTTAAGTGTGGGGTGTGTGCGTGTTTATATTGAATGATTCAAGTGTGGGGTGGTGTGATCGAGAAAATTGGTGAAAGAAAGAACATGTACATATATTTGTTGAATTGTTGATTGATTTGGTGACTTGTTTGCAACGCTTTAGTTCCCACATTAGAACTATAGGCTGAAATGAACAAATAGACCTATTTTCCGTAATATGGATAGTTTTTGAGAGTTGCTCATTTTTTTTTTCTAAATTTTGTGAAATTTGATATGCATCCTTGCACACTAGACACGAGTTTTAGTAAAGAGAATTGATCGGTGAGATAAAGCAATTACAATTTTTTTTGGATACATTATGAAATTGTGAGGAAAGTTGAAGAAGCAAAAGAATAGGAAAAAAAAATGCTAGAAAATAAAAAAAAAAAAGGAAAAAAAGAGCTTCAAGGGTAATGAATTGAATAAATGCCTTGATATTGAGTGAATAAAAACCTAATTTTGTTCTGTGGCCTTTGTCACTCGAGTGATTAAGTTTTTACGGGTGTCTCGACACCTAATGCCTTAGGACCGTCTAGTTTGAGAGTCATTGACCCAAAACTCGTTAAATGGGTGTCATAGAAAGCCTAAAAGAACAAAACATTGCACAGGTTAATGAGTGTTAAGTGAAAGAAGAAAATGAAAGAGTATGATATGAAGAATGTTTGTGTTTGCTTGATGTAGCTGAGAAATTTCCCTTGCTAGAATTCATCTTTCCACGTGGATGCATATTTAAATTAAACTTGGTTTGAACTTGTGTGTTGACTTTGAACAAAAGTGTTTATATTGTGGAAGAGAGTAATTTGTGCGTTTATGTTAGATCTTGTATGATAATTGTGGGGATGTCCAATTGTTGTGGCTTGTTGCTAGGTTGAGAAACAATGATACAAGTAGGTACATGTCGAGAATTTTGTGGGTATATTCACTGCAAACCCTCACGAGACAAAACTCGTCCACTAGGGGAAACCTAGGGGTTTAACGGCTTGTTGCACGTGCTAAGTGCAATTGTGTTCCCTACGAAAGTGGTGTTATTTTATTTTGTTGTTCTTTTCTTTGTTTGTTTTAGATTTACTCGAGGATGAGTAAAAGGCTAAGTGTGGGGTGTTTGTTAGGTCTTAAAAGTAACATTCATTTAGTATATTTTTAGCTCACATTTGTCTTGAATTCATACATTGAGTTGATATTTTTAGTTGTTTTTATCCGTGTTTGCGTATTTTGGCTTCTAAGTCGTTTAAATGCTTTTATAGGCAAAGGACGATTGATTTGGCGAGTAAATGAAGTGATTTCTAAGCAAAGTGAAGAAGTCAACTAAGAGACTTAAAGAGGAGAAAAGAAGGGTCCAAACAAAAAGAGTTGAATTGAAGAAAAAGTGGACAACAGAATTGGCACAGTGGTGCCAATATTCGGCACCACTATGCAGCGCGTAGACTTCAGAAATTCTGGCTGGGCTCGGATTTTGGTCTTTTTGTTGGGCTTTTGTAATTAGAAATCCTATATAAGTATAAGAAGTCAGAAAAAATAGATCAGTTTTTTATTATTTTTTAGAAGAGAAGACGTTAGTTTGGAGAGAGAAGGAGAAAGAGAGAAAACTTGGAAAAAAAGAAAAAGAATCTATTGAAGAGAAGAAAGACAAATCTTGATTCTTGCCATCAAAATAAGGGTTCTTCTTGGTTTTTCTTGAATTCTTCTTCTTCCCCAATTGTTCTTATTATTTTTCCACCATTGTTAAACATGAGATTTCTTAATTTTATGCAAATTATTTCTTCTTCTTGTTTAATTATGTGTAGCTAAATAATTTTCCAGGGTTTAAGATGTAGTTTTGAGTATTATTATGGATTGTTGATTTTCATTGGGTTATTTCTTGCTTTAATTAATCTATTAATGAGGGCTTCATGCTTGTAGATGATTGGCCACTAAATACATGATTTAAGATGAATTGAGAAGTATCGGGAGGTGAATTAATTCATTAGTTCAGATTTGATAGATGTGTTTAAATTACTTAATAGGGATATTAGTAATTGTGCATGAGGCTAGCTAACGAATTTTATGAAAATTAATGGATTCATCTAGATTAGTTGTTGATCATGGGAGTGATGAAAACGAGTTTAGTTGGGTACTCATGGAGATCTCGGGAGAGTATCCATGTAATTAAGAAAGTTTGAGTTTTTAATGAATGCAAGAATTTACAATTCAATGATGTTCATAATCCATAAAAAATACCTTGATGAAGTCTTAATTCCTAGGCTTTCCACTTATTGATTTATCGTTTATTTAATTCTGTTTTTATTAATTTTTGCTTTGAATTAGTTAAAATCTTAAATCTTGCTAATCGATAGTCTAAATAATAGGATACACTACGTTTGGTACTTGATAACCTTCCCTGTGGAGACGATCTTACTTACTCTTTATTATTTGTCGATACCGTGCTGTTACGGGTGTTAACAAGTGTCGTATCATGTCCGTGTCCGTTGATTTAGGGATGTAATTGCAAGTTTAAACTATAATGAGGTATTTTATGTAGGAACCATATTTCAGGAGGGTAAAGTGGAAGGAAACTGTATTTAGGCAAAGAAAAAAGGGGAACAAAAGGGCAAAACTCCCGCCTCTCCCCAAGCCTTGTAACGAGGGTTTCAATCGAAGTGAAGATAAATCTTCTTTCACAAATTCGTCCATGGCGTCGTCTTCTTCTTCTTCTTCACCGGCGGTGGGGCCAGAGATACCGTGGGTGGAGAAGTATCGGCCGACCAAGGTGGTGGATATTGTCGGGAACGAAGATGCGGTGGCCAGGCTCCAAGTCATTGCGCGTGACGGAAACATGCCCAACCTCATTTTAGCTGTAACCATTTTCTATCTCTATCTCTTCCTTTTCAATTTTTTTTTTAAAGTGTAAGAAATTTTGAATGCACTGGAATATTTGGATACTGGAAATGGGGAAATTGCATATACTTTTTGGAATATTTTAGATGTGTACTTGCGTCTTCCCATTTTTCGGTTTCTGTTTTAACTTTGTCTGTTTCGTTACTTGTAAATTTTGAGCTTATAGTCTACTGCATAAACTGGGAGTGGGGGTGTGTTTCGATATGAATTTTTAATGTTTGAATTTGAATTTTTGGGTTTGTTTTGGCTCTGGATTCATATCCAAAATTGGTGAAATTTCATTTCCTGCATGAACGAAATTTCGATGCATCAAAGTTTAGTAGTATTCACTATTTATCAGTGTATGACGACACTTTCAGTTCCCTACAAACTCCTAATTATCAAATGAAGATGGTTTTGTATCAAATTATCGATCGATTTGCATTTGGAGCATCCCAAATCCTACATCTTGTAGACACTAGGACATTATAGTTCAAGACCATATAAGAGCAGTTCCTTATTGCAGCACGTCAAACTTTCAAGGAAGTCATTTTCCGTGGGGCATATGAGAAATTATGTGTTGTCAATGAGTACTCTTGATACTTTCTTGCAGGGTCCTCCTGGAACTGGTAAGACTACTAGTATATTGGCACTAGCTCATGAACTTCTAGGACCGAATTATAGAGAGGCAGTTTTAGAGCTAAATGCATCAGATGACAGGTAAGTAAAATATATTGCTACTCTGATTTCTCTAGTTAATTTTGGTTGCTTTTGTTATATTTTCCTTATGTATGCTTTCTTCACCAGAGGGATCGATGTTGTGAGAAACAAAATAAAGATGTTTGCTCAGAAGAAAGTCACTTTACCCCCTGGAAGGCACAAAATAATAATTTTGGATGAAGCTGACAGGTGAGTGATCTTATGAATGCAGTTTCTGTTCCATCTGTAAGTTGGAAGCTAAGGCCATTTTAATTTTCAATCTCTTTAACTCCTTTTTATTTCATATATTAGGATGTAATCTTACTCACTAACTCTATTGACGGGTAGACTTATTGCGTTTTGGATTCGTAGCCCCATTCCTAATTTGTATACTTATATTTTGTGCGTCTAAGTCTTTCTGTGTGTTGCCATATTGAATGTAAATTAGCATGACATCTGGAGCTCAACAAGCCTTGAGGAGGACGATGGAAATATATTCAAATTCCACACGTTTTGGACTCGCTTGTAACACATCTGCGAAGATTATTGAGCCTATCCAGAGTAGATGTGCCCTTGTCCGGTTTTCTAGATTATCTGATCAAGAGATCCTTGGGCGTCTCATGGTGGTGGTTGCAGCAGAAAAGGTGCACATGCTCTCTGTATCTGACTGAAACTCCAGAATCAACTTATGTTTTTATTAAGATTTAAGAAAGTAATGAAATGAATTATTTTCATAGAATTTTTACTATTTCGAGATTGACAACTTATATTTTGATGATTTCAATATTCTGGGTTATAAATCTAATTTACTGCAAGTAAATAACAAAAAAATTGAACTAGTATGTACTTAACAAAACAATTAAGTAATTAAAACCAATATGTTTCTATTTGCGTGAAGATATCAGAAATTCAAAATTTTGTAATGATAAATCTAAAAAGAACAAATTTGGGAGCCCCGATAATTTATAAGATCAAATCTTTGTCTCTTATTTAGAAAAGCTGATCCGCTGATCTGATTTGTCTCCCAGGCATCTTTACTTTAATCTTTACTCTTAATTTGTATCTTTCTCATCACATTTCTGGCATCACAAGTACATACCCTTTTTGTCCATCTGTTCATGTGAAAATTCCATAGTCAAGTAAGATTGGCTGACATGTTCATGTTCTTCACATTAAGTCATTTTGCTGCAAAGTTCCATTTTACTCTTTTGGACTTAGAGAGATTTACAGTGACGGCACCAAATTCTTTTAAGAGGTTCTTTGTTGAAGAGTCAAATAAGCTTGTTGGATGATCTCTCGTTTATAACCTTCTCTTGTTCATAGGGGAAGATGTTTGTTATGATAATTGCATCGTATCTGTGATCCTTTTCGTAAGATTCGTAAATATTTATCCTCTAGTGAAATGCTTTATGTCCTCGATAAGAAGAAATAAGATAAGGTGTGTTTAGAACAGGAGAGGTGGTGCATCATCTGCTTTGCTTGTTGACAGCAAAGCTGTTTTTAATGCTTCTTAATCACATTGATTTTACCATATTCAAGGATGAGGCAATGGAATGCATTGTAGGTTATACTTTCACAAATTACCTTTCAGAATGGTGACAATAACAATTCAATGAAATGGAAGTTGTGGTACTTTAGTGATCTAACTACTATCAAAGCTTATTCTTCTATGTTTTACAAGGAAGATAATAAATGGTGCACGTGGATGGTTTTTTCTATGCTTAGAGAAATAGCATAATCCCTGTTAATTGCAAGAGCACATTTTTGGTGGGTGGAGGGTGGGGTAAACTGCTTGTACTCAGCATTCCAGTATGTTATTTCACCTTATGAGTATAATGAAGGGTTGACTGAATGTTTAGGTTTTTATTTTTTCTAACATTAAACCTTAAAGCCAATTTTTACACTTACAATATTTCAAGGCATTCATATATCTTTTCCTACTTTGTATAACTGCAGTGTTTCAAACCATTTGATTGGCAAAAACTTGTTCCCTTCCCCTTTGGTCCTCAGGGATGGATGCTGTGAAATGTTCTCTATTCAAAACTTCAAATGATTTAATAATTTACCCCAATTATGTAATGATCATTTACTTTTATCCAAAACTGACATACTTTACATTGTTTTAGGTACCTTATGTTCCAGAAGGTCTTGAAGCAATTATTTTCACTGCTGATGGTGATATGAGGCAAGCATTGAATAACTTGCAAGCTACAAACAGTGGATTCGGGTTTGTCAATCAAGAAAATGTTTTCAAGGTCACAAGGCTTGAAGATTAGCACTTTTTTAATATTAAGTTTCAAAACTACATGCAATAACTGTTACTTTTTCAGGTTTGTGATCAGCCACATCCCTTGCATGTGAAGAACATGGTACGCCAAGTAATTGAGGGGAAATTTGATGATGCGTGTGCTGGACTAAAGCAGCTTTATGATTTGGGCTATTCTCCTACTGATATAATCACAACCCTTTTCCGAATCATAAAGAATTATGATATGGCAGAGTATCTGAAGCTGGAATTCATGAAGGTTTTTGTAGTTTTGTCTATGATATCAATACAATTATTTAATTTCTTTTCTATAGTCCTTTTAACTGGCTTCTGTTTCTACAGGAAACTGGATTTGCCCACATGAGGATTTGTGATGGAGTCGGTTCGTATCTTCAGTTGTGTGGTTTGCTGGCGAAGCTTGCATTGGTCCGTGAAACAGCCAAAGCAGCTTAGTTAGGCGGCAAATGGGATGTAATTTCCGAAAAGTTGGGGAGATACTATTTGCACCATGGATATGCTTAGTTGTCTGTGGCCTTGCTGTTGAAATGTTCACATTTTGAGTAGTAGCTGTATCTGGTTCTTCTTGCATGTTGTTCGCTTGTGATGTTGGTCTGGGAGAATTAATTTAGGTGCTACTATGCTTACCTTTTGGTATGTTTGCAGTAAGATGAATTGTGAACGATCATAAATAGTTTATCGAAGCTTACCTTGTGTTTTGTGAATGATATTTCATGGAATTGGGGTTTGATCTGGTGGTTGTGTATGACCGGGTAAAGATCCTATATTCCAATGTGATTTTTCTATGTTTCATATCATAGATACATATCACGTGGATAAAATATTCTTTTGCATTTGGGTGTGGATTATTTGAACTTGGTGTGCATCAGTCAAATGGAACACAAGATACAATGCGAATTGGATGTGTACATTGTACCACTGTAAATACCGAGTTTGGGTGGCTGCAGTAGAAGCATACGAATAATAATTGATGATATCTACTATAGCTACTATCCCTTTTACTTTATTGATGTCTTTTCTTTCTTTTCATTTGTAATAAGTATGCATCGTGCCGAATAATCCAATTGTGTTATTATTATTGCGCTAACGTGATTATTGTCTCCGGAAAGTAGATACCACCGAAAACACCGCACAATAAAAACATTGGACGCACATAATCTAAAATTTAATTTCAAAGTTCTATATTGTTTTACATGTATTCCACTTTTCACTAAATTGGAAAAAAATTATGTTAGATCGAGTCCAAAAATCTTAGTGTTTATATCTTTCACACAATAATGTGTATTAATACGATTCTCACAATACACTTTAATGTGAGAGATATAAACGCTAAAACCTTTAATTACCTCTCCTAATTGAGCGTGCCGCAGCGATTACGCGTTTGCGATTTTGTAAAGCTTAATTGGCTGTCACATGTATGAGCTGTTCAAACTTCATTTCCGCTTATTTTCCGTGGCCCTTCATGGAACACATTTATTCATTAAATAACTTGTTAATTAGTATTATTCTATCTCAATCTGTCTAATTATTCCATTTCCTCATGATTAGCAACTATTTGGACTATTCAAGTATATACTCTTACAATGTGTATTTGCTTTATAACACATTGCGAAGTCATTTATCGTCTTAATCTTTTGTGAAAGATATAGGTCACATTGATTAGTATTTAAAATTGCAATCTTTAATTAAACAAGGCATTTTAAATAAGCTCGCTTCTCAGTTCTCACTAGATACATGATGTGGGATAAAATAGCACACTCAGATAAATGACCAAAATACCCCCTGTGGTCCCTAAGACACGTCAGCGAGCCACACAAACCCGACCTCAGGAGTCGGTTAGATCACCCAACCCCAGCCCGAAGACCCTAATAGATTTGAGTCCTCTCATGCGCAACTAAACTAGAGCATGTGACACGCTCGGATTACAACAAGTGTCCTATTCTCCTTCCATCCAGCACCATCAACCTATAAATATTAATTTAGGCCATTGCTTTTCTACTGTTCCATTGGCAATCAGTTAGAGAGATCTTGTAACTTGGTCTTTGGGCATTTTGGACCTGAACTGGATAATATATAATACATTTTTACCAGGCATTACGGTTTAATACATAAATATAACTGTTAATATATTGTCCATCATAAATATATAAATTACTTAAATTAGAGACTAAGATATCAATGGATATCAATTTTAAAGTAAATGAGAATAAATCTGACAAAAGCCGACTTAGACAAGAATGTTTGATCTAGTTGAAACTAAATTTTATTTTTCGATGTGTTGATGAGATTGCGACAATCAAGTTGAGTCATGGGACCAACACTCTGTACAATTAGTTTTTCTTTGCTGCAGATGACAACTTCATATATTACTTGAATTAGCCTTTTTACTCAAAAAAAGAAATTTCTGGAAAAATTACACTTTGGTCCCTCAACTTTACCACCGAAACAGTTTTGGTTTCTATTTATCATACTAAAAAAAAAATAGTCTTAAAAGTTTCAATTTAAATAGATTTGATCTTTGTCGTTAACTTTTAGTCTAAAAACTAATGGAATAGCCACATGTGAACTTAAATTGGGGTAAATTGGTTGATTTTTGCGCTGAAATATCAATTTGCACAGTCTATCTCCATTTTTATCAAATTATAGGGCAAAAATTGTAATTAGGGTTTATAAAAAAATTGAGAATTTTCAGAAATTAGGGTTTACAAAAGTTTTGAATTTTTTTTTGTTTGGATGACAATTTGAAGGATGTGATTTTGGGAGAATTTATTGAGACATTTAAATTTT
Organism: Buddleja alternifolia; assembly: GCA_019426215.1. Taxonomy (NCBI): domain Eukaryota; kingdom Viridiplantae; phylum Streptophyta; class Magnoliopsida; order Lamiales; family Scrophulariaceae; genus Buddleja; species Buddleja alternifolia. Next base: position 21,617,111 of record CM033399.1, on the reverse strand, counting down.
TTGCTGAAGTGATGAAATGAATTGAGGTTACACTCATCTTCCACCAATTTGAGCACATTCCGTTAGTTTTTGAATGAAAAGTTAATGGCAGAAACCAAATCTGATTAAAATTGAACGAGTCTGATAAATAGAGGATCAAAACTGTTTTAGAGGTAGAGTTTATGGGCCAAAAATGTAATTCTCCCGAAATTTTCAGTTGTTCTTGTATGGCACTTCTTGGCTACGGAAAAATCTATGATGCACTCGGTTCATTGAAGCCGATGCCATCATTACCACACATTTGTGTTAGGATATGTGATTTCTATCATCCCAACACAAATGTGTGGTAATGATGACATCGACTCTAATGGTCCGGGTGTACCATAGAATTACCCCTAGGCTACTTTCCTTGTTATCAAACAAGAAAATTTGTAGCTACCCTGTCTCTACAAGAAAACGTGAGAAGATCAAATAAAGTAGTGTTATTGGAGAAATCCCACATGAAAACGACCTTTTGCAAATAAACCCCTCCCACATGAAACTTCCTCCCATCATCCCACAGCTCACCATAAAATAAAAAAAATTAAAGAAAATAAAAGAAATAAACCGATGAATATGAAAAGACAAGCAAATCACCCGAATCTCTCTCCCAATATATAATCTAACCCCTCTCTTAAACTCCATTATTACTTCCTCAATCTCTCTCTCTGTATACCAATTCTTGAATTCTCCTCAAGCTACTCCACATACATATCGAGATATATATATCTATATATATATATATATATATATAGAAAGACAACTCAAACTGCATTTATATATACACATACACATAGACATACATATACATAGAAATGGGAAATGGAGATCTGGAGAGAGGCACAACGACGAAGAATAGAAACCAGAGCTATGCAGCAGGAACATATGATATGGAGGATTCAGACAGCCAGTGGACTTCATGGCTGGTGCCCATGATAGTTGTCGCAAATGTTGCCATGTTTGTGGTGATCATGTTTGTCAATAATTGTCCAAACAATAATAATAACAATAATGGTGATTGTGTCGCGAAGTTTCTTGGGAGGCTCTCATTTCAGCCCCTCAGAGAAAACCCTCTCTTTGGCCCCTCTTCTTCTGCGTAAACTCCCTTTCTGTATCTATCTCTTTCATAATACTAATTTCTGATTTCTTACATATTTCTCGGATGGATGCTAGTGGAATATATACTTTATGGAGCTACATTTTGTTTTTACTAATTTCTTGTTATTTTTCTTGATTTGGGATTCTTAGGTTAGGGTTGAATGTAAGGCTTTTGTTTGCAAGTCTATGGGCAACTTATGATTTCCTATTATATATGTTTTGATCACTTTAATTATCCTAATTATTTCTATTACAATTACATAATTAGAAAATATTAGAAAATCTTTTTCACTTTGTTCAATCTATTTTTTTAGTATTTAGATGTGGTTTTTTGCTACAAAGTTTGATGTTCACCACCCTGAGACTTTCTTTTAAACAATTGATCAGCCATTTAAATTCAAGCACCACTTGCTTTGGGAACTCCAAGAGTGATCTAGTATTATTGCAATTTAATTTTAATATTATACATGTATTCTGTGAAATTATTTTGAATGGTTCTGGTTCAAGACAGTATTTACCTGTTATTTTGTGGAACTTAGATTCTGTTAGGCCTTGAGGAATCACTAAATTATAGGAAACATACATGATAAGATTAACACTTCAAAGTTATACCAGTTAATATATATAATAAAATGTCTTATTATTAACAATACTCTTATTTGACCGACAACATATATCTACCGCTATAAATTCCAAGTAATTAATAATTACTCTCCTGCTTACTAAACCTATGGCTTGTGAAATAATGTTAAGTACCGAAACCTAAATAAGTTTCTAGCTTTTCACTAATCAGTAATTAACTAGTTATATTAAAATTGTTGTGATGGATCTCAAAATAGTTGTAGTGCCAGAAGGTTCATTTCTATTATGCATTCTGAGGTTATTGTTGTGACCTTTTACTTGTATACGAATAGAAATAGGGATCTACATGGAGTTAGGACAATACTCGTATTTCAATTTTAACTTGATTTTGGAAAACTATGAAACTGGTAAATATGTTTTGCATTTAAGAAATAGAAGTTATTTTGTAATGCAGGAGCGCATTAACTACTTGATATAAGAAAGTCACACTTGTGTGAGCATTTCTTTGGTTTAGCGAAAATTGACCCTTTAATTATCATAGTGTTTTCTTTGGTTTAGTTGAAGTACTTAGCTCTCAAATCGTACAATGCAAACACAACCTTAGGTTATTATTGTAGTGTTTTCTATACTCCCTAATGAAATTAAAGATTTTATCTTTTTTTCAGAAAGAAATTTAATTCATCTTATCACTGTTTTTCTGACGCAGACTTGAAAAACTCGGAGCACTAGAATGGGACAAAATAGTGCACCAGAACCAAGCATGGAGGCTCATAACTTGTATCTGGCTGCATGCTGGTGTTATTCACTTACTTGCAAACATGCTGAGCTTGGTGTTCATTGGAATTCGTCTAGAGCAGCAATTTGGATTTGGTAAGCATCTTATATCTCAAATATGAGTTGGTTATAAACAAAATTCAGTTTCAATGAAAATTACTATTTGTGTGTAAAGCTCTTGCGTTAGACTTGTTCAAGAATTCCCACATCTTTTTATGGGCAAAATTGCATTTTTCATCGATCAGGACATGTCCATTTTACTTTTAGTACCACATTTTACGGGATTTTGTTTTTAATCTCGATATTTCAAAGCAATTGCAGAAGTAGTCCTTTCTTTAAACAAAGTTAGTCATGTGCTTTGTATTCCATTAAAAACTAATAGAGTTGCGTTTAAATTGTGATCTTTAAGTTTCATTTTAATCCTCTCAAACTACACACCTTGCATAAAACACCCACCACACAAAATTTTGAATCAATTGAATTATACAATTATTCACTGACCCCCTTCCATAACTTGTAAATTTTCACAAATACCCTTAACCATTATTTATCTTGTTCTTTGTTTTTTTTTTCTTTTTTTCACCATTTTCAATTTTTTTCCCCACACTTTCATTCTCTTTCTTATTCCCCACCCCTATGGAAGGGGTAGCGTAGTTAAGGATAAATGAACAAAAAATTGAGTGTTCCATACAAGTTATGTAGTTCAGGGGGAAAATTGTAACTTTTGCTGCTAGTTTTTTAGGGTTGTAAAACTAAATGACCAACTTTGATTAATCCTGGAACTAAAGTTGCTATCATTTTGAAATAATGGGACTAAGAATAAAATTATGTAAAGTGAGTCTATCCCGCGGGACGAAAAATACATTTTTGACTCATTATATTATATACTTGACTTTGGGATTCGACTCTCTTATTGTCTTGCATGTTTGCACTGGCCTTTAATGTAACTCAAATTGTTGCTTATAATTCGTTTACTTAAAGAAGTTTCCTTGAATTTTATCGTTTCCACCTTGACTATTCTGAATTGTGTTATGCAGTACGATTAGGGGCAATTTACCTGTTTTCGGGAATTGGTGGGAGCATACTCTCTTCCCTATTTATTCAGAGGAGTATCTCTGTTGGAGCTTCTGGTGCTCTATTTGGACTTCTTGGAGCAATGTTATCTGAGTTATTTACCAACTGGACAATTTATGCAAACAAGGTAACATATGCCTTTTATTAAATATGTAATTCTGCACACTTCGTTAGGGGGAGAAGCATAAGCAGTCTTGTAGTGGCCCAACGGGAAGTTCATGAGGTCTAAGATTTCCACAGACAATGGTTCAATCAACATTTACCTTCCACCAATTATTTATTTTTAGTTACTAGCATTGAGCATATAAATAACATGATTGATGTTCCCTTCACTACAATATTCCATATCTTGTTTCAAACGGCACGAAGTTTTACATGAGACTTAAAAAAGTGAATTTTTTTTATTATCTTTTACAGTATTGCCTTGAAAGCATTTGTGTCATATCGATACATTAAGCAAGAGGGTAGTTCTAGGGAAAAAAAGTTTTCATTTAGGAAATGAAATCTTATTTCGGGACACATATGAAAGAAATTATAACAATAAATTTGGGGCATATGGAGTATTATTGAGGTATGAGCTTATGAGAAGATAAGATTCTTTTGCATTTTATTAGGTTTACTGGGGTCCATCCATTTATGTGTTAGCTACAGTACACTTACACTCTGTTTGGTCAAGGGAATTGCTTAGAAAAGGAAAAGAAAACCCAAGGAAAATCATTTTTCCTTGGTTGTTTATTAGGGAAAATGAAAAGGAAAAGAAAACAGGAGAGAAAAATCTAATACTAATTTGAGAAATTTCCATTTTTTCGCCATTTGGTGAGGAAAATGGTGGATAATGAAAACACTTCTCACTCCACATATCCAACTTTTATCTTTCTTGCTGTGCTTTATTATTTATTTATTGAGATTTGCAGAATTATTTTTTTAGAAAACATTTGAATCGATAATAGTTTATTTCCATAATATTTATTTCTTTTGTTGTCGTTTTCCTTGGAGATTTCCGTAAGTTTTCTCTAGACAACCCAACTTTAAAATTTAAGAGTTTTTTGTTTTAATATTCTTTTCTTCACCAAAATCTTTGAACCAAACAGAGGATTAAATGATGTCTTTTGAGAACTTTTTTTTTTCTTTTTCGAATCCATTATCATAAATCTCCTTGTTTCTCATAGGCTGCAGCTCTGTTTACGCTAGTCATCATCATTGCAATTAACTTGGCTGTTGGAATTCTCCCACACGTCGACAATTTTGCACATATTGGAGGGTTTTTGACTGGCTTCCTCCTTGGCTTCGTTTTACTGGTTAGACCCCAGTTTGGTTGGTCGGGACGCCAACATCGTCCAGCTCATACTATCGTCAAGTCTAAGTACAGCGTGTACCAATATGTTTTCTGGATTGTTGCCACTATTTTGTTAGTCGTTGGGTAAGTTTTTCTTTTTTCTATGTTTAATCTTGCACGATATATACTTCACTTATTGTCTACAATGCTATCTCATGCTACCTACATACACATCCCGTGAGATGCATGTAATTTGACAAATCTGAAGGGCCGAATCTAAGGGAGGTTTCTGTAATTATCCTTATCATATTCATTTACTTTTGAAACTCTTCTTTAAGCAAGGTTTAATATTGTATAATGACAAAAACTGAGTGTATTTTTCGATTTGGCCTCAAATTATTTGCAGATTCACAGTGGGATTGGTAATGCTGTTTAAGGGAGAAAATGGGAACGATAAATGTAGCTGGTGTCATTATCTAAGTTGTGTGCCTACATCAAGATGGAGCTGTAACAACTGATTGGTATTTTTTCAATATATTCTAAATATTTTTCGAAGTAGAAATTCTTTTATTCGTTATATATTATTGTAGCCAAGCTATATGTACAGTATTCGACATTGATAAGCCGCTGCTGATCTTGTTGTATTGAATTCCAGAATTGTATCTTGAAAGTCTGCACTGCATATGTGAAGTTATTTTTTTGTTATATATAGATACAAATGAAGAAGGGCTCAATTTTTGCTTGGTGAAACCTTTGTTTGTTGTTGGCACTTGAGATAACTCAAAGGGGATTACTGATGTTCGTAACATAAAACGTTGGTATCATCATGTATAATTCACAAAAAATAAATGACATATGTGATATTGTCGCGAGTAATAATCAAACGAGGAGAAAATCAAAGATTAAGAGACTGGAAGGCGGGAAGTAGCATACGATCAGGCGAAGAAAACATATATCTGGCGCTGGGTTCGGGGTGGCTGGCCATCTGATATTCCCCATTCGAGTGCCGAATCTCCATTAATTTGCAAACTCTACATAAAAAGTACAAATTGAAGATCATCTTCCAAATGCGGAAATAGCTAGGTTTCAGAAATTTGCAATAGAGCTTCCGAATGCTCGAGAACTACTTTTTCTTTGGGAAGTGGAAAAAAGCTACTAACCGATTTTTCTGTCAATCGAGTTCTTAGAACAATCAGCTTGAAGATCTTTGCTTTCATTCTTCTAAAGAATGCATGAGAGTTGATGCTTGGAGATTCGGACAAGAGTCAACAGATTTTAATTTAGTGGTTTTTGGATACCCCCACTACGCTCACAAGGTGTTCGATGAATTGATTCAAAGAACTGCTGTTCACTGGATCTCTAAACTCGGCTTGAATGGCGGCATCTTCGTCGTCATGTGGATCATCTACGTCTACAACTTCTTCACTGCACATTAATTCTCCATCTTTTCAGAATTTCTCAGACTTTGAAGCCATTTCAAACCGTATCCCTAAATTTAGCGAAACCTTCAATATCCCTGAGTTCACTGATCTTGTTGAAAAGATTGTTGGGCCTCTGAATTCCCCGGCCAATGTAGAACCAATTGTTGCGAAAGAAAACATATTGAATCATGGAAGCCCTAATGATAATTCTTCCCCACCTATCCCTCGTCGTTTCGCAAACGTTGTTACGTCGCCATATCTGTATAAAGGAAGGTTTGAGGCTGCAATTCCACCGCTGGACTGTCCTTCTCAAACGCAATCGGATGGACGTGAGAAGTTGTATGAAAACATTGATCATAACTCGCTTTGTCCAAGCAAGGACATGATAGTTGCGGACAGAATGGATGCAGATTTAGGGACTAGAGATATGAATAATGAGCACTTGCCCTCATTCATGGTTGGACAAGTGAGGATTGAACCTCCACATAGCAACAATAGCAGAGACTTCACTGTCAATTCCAGGAAAACTTCATTGCACTATGTGGCTCCGGAAATAATCAATGGGCAAAAGTTTGTCAAACCCACGTGGAATCAATTGAATGCCGGTGTTAAACGATGGGAAAATACGTTGGTTGGGTATTTCATAGGAAAAAAGCCATACTTCATAGGGGTAAAGAACTACATTATGTCTGTATGGAAAGGAATCAAAGAAATTAAAGCCACATTTACGGGATTTTATTTCTTCAAATTCGAGTCTAACGAATCGATGATAGAAATTCTAGAAGGTGGTCCATGGCTTTACGAAGGGCAAGCACTGTTCTTAGAAAAATGGCGAATAGGAATGACTCTAGAACGAAAAATCCATAAAGAGGTGCCCGTATGGATTCAACTCCGTAATCTACCAGCAGAGCACTGGACGATTGAGGGACTAAGTGTAGTAGCGAGTGCGGTTGGAAGACCACTGTATCCGGATAAGATTACATTGGCCATGGACCGTATTGACTTTGCAAGAGTTTGTGTACTGATGAATGTAAATCAGGAATTTCCATCAGAGGTGCTAATGTTATTACCATTGGAGAATGGTGATTATAATGGGACTTGTAAAATCGAAGTTACGTATGAGTGGCGTCCAGCAGTTTGTAGTGTTTGTAAATCTTTTGGTCACTCGGCTAAAATGTGTTCGAGTGCTAAGAAAGAACACCGACCGCCAGTGAACATCTATGTTCCTAAGAAAACTTCTAATCCGAGCCCAGATGGTGATCTAAATATTAAGTGCAGTGGCAAAGAGTGGATTACCGTAGTGAACCAGAAACGTAAAACTAAAGCAGTAGCAGCAGCTTCTACCTCTAAAGAGGTTATGATTACAGACCTTCAAGAGAAAGTTGTAGAGGATAACCTTAATACTTCTACAAAATCAGATTTGTTGCCAGATACAACAGAGGAGGAGAATCGCGTTGATCTCGAGCTCTCAAATAAATATGCATGTTTGATTGAAGAGGTTCTAAAGGAGGATGACACTAACATTAAGGGCACTATAAGCGATGAAGCCCTTCATCAGGTTGTTAAATGATACCTATAGCGTGTTGGAATGTACGTGGCCTTAACAAGCAGGACCACAAACAAGCTGCTTGTGATCTGATAATTGATAACAAACTTAAAGTGTGTGGGTTTGTGGAAACAAGGGTTTCTGCAATTAACTGTAATGCTATTTCATCTTCTATTAGGCATTGTTGGACGTGGTACTATGATTACGATAGGGGGCCTGGAAACCGTATATGGATCGGCTGGGACCCATCACATGTCCATGTTACTATTGAGGGGTACTCTAACCAAGTGGTTCATTGTAAAATTACTTCCTTAGCACATAATGAGTCAATCTACGCATCATTTGTGTACGGCCTAAATACTTTAGAAGAGCGTCGTGACCTATGGGAAAATTTGATAACATATTCAGAAAGTATGGGAGATGAGAACTGGATTGCACTTGGTGACTTTAATGAAGTAGTTGATGATAGTGAAGTAATCGGAAGCAATGAGACAGAAGGTGCATCGTCGGAGCTTCAAAATTGCCTTATAGCCGCTGACCTTAGCACGGTGCCCATGCATGGAAATCTCTTCTCCTGGACTAACAAAAGACGTGGAGCAGCGGCAATTTGGAAACGACTGGACAGGGTGGTAGCCAACCCAAATTGGTTCATCAAATATCCAAATGTTTCCTATCAGAGTGCTAATCCAAGAACTTCAGACCATAGTCCTCTCATTGTGCTGTTTGCTGCTTGCAATGGAACAATTGGTAACATTTTTTGGTTTGATAATTTCCTTTTAGAAGATTCTGATTTTTTGAATATGGTTAATAATATTTGGAAACATAATATAGTGGGAGTACCTCTTTATTCTGTTATACATAAACTTAAAGCTTTAAAACCATTGATCAAGGATTTACGTAGGAAAAAAGGAAACTTGTCTTTAAATGTTGATCATGCTAGGAATTATCTTGACATTGCTCAAAGTTTTCTAACACAATTCCCAGATGATGAGTTATTGCAGGATCTTGAGATGTTCTGTAGGAAATTATTTGCCAAAGCCGTGAAACTGGAAAGAATTTCTCTAGCACAACGGGCTCGGACAAATTGGTTAAGGGATGGTGACCAATGTACCGCGTTTTTCTTCAAAAAGTTAGCGGTGCGAAGAGTGATGTCAAAAATATATCGAATTGAGGATAGTAATGCCACTGAATTGACAGAACAACAGCTTATCCGGGATGAAATTATCGGATATTATTCCAATTTAATGGGAAAATCTTCTAGGAGTCCAGGTGAAGTGCTACCTGATTTTGAAAGGTTTATATTGAGGAAACTCACGGATGAAGATGCAATGGAGATGGTTCGTCCTGTGAATGTAGAGGAAATTAAAAGAGTTCTTTTCAATTTTCCAGATGACAAGGCTCCGGGACCTGATGGATTTACTGCAGGTTTTTTTAAGAAAGCTTGGCCAATTGTAGGGGAGGAAATATGCTCAGCTGTTATCTCTTTTTTCGAAAATGGAAAAATAGTGAAGGAAATAAATACTACTCTTATCACCCTTATACCAAAAGTGGAGCTGCCTAAGCGAGCCAGTGATTTTCGGCCTATATCTTGTTGCAACGTTTTATACAAAATTATCTCTAAGATTATGGCGGATAGAGTTACTCCAGTTCTAAATTTTTTAGTTGATACTTCGCAGACAACTTTTATTCCAGGAAGGCGTATAAGTGACAATGTGATGCTGGCTCAGGAGTTTTTTAATGGTTATAAGAGAAAGAATTTACCGGAAAGATGCGCCTTTAAAGTCGATCTTATGAAGGCGTACGATATGGTTGAATGGGATTTTGTGCTGAAAACTTTAGAATACATGAACTTCCATCCCCGGTTTATTCTATGGGCTCGAGAATGTTTTTCCACAACTGCTTTCTCTATAAATATTAATGGGTCATCTGAAGGATTTTTTGAAGGAGCTCGGGGATTACGGCAAGGTGATCCTATATCGCCGTATTTATTCGTGCTAGTCATGGATGTCTTACATGGTATTTTAGACACTATGATTCAGGAATCAGGAATTTTCCAATTTAACTGGCAATGTAAAAAAACCAAAACATTCATGTTAGCTTTTGCCGATGATTTATTGCTTTTCAGCAATGCGGATGCACGATCGGTTCAAGTTATAAAACAAGGAACGGATTTGTTTACGCTCCTCTCAGGTCTTAAAGCTAATCCACAAAAAAGTAATTTGTTTCTTTCAGCTAAAGCTCACCCTATCTCGGACAGTATTAGTGCTATCTACAGTTTTCCCATTGGGACCCTTCCGGTTCGATATTTGGGCGTTCCTCTTATTACGTCCAAGCTGACTATCAGAGATTGTGCACCTCTTATTGGAAAAATTCACTCAAGGATAGGTTCTTGGACTCATAAGTCACTCTCTTATGCGGGACACGTACAATTGATTAAATCTGTTCTATCGTCCCTTCACATTTATTGGTCTGGGGTATTCATTTTACCAAAAGGAGTCATTAGAGCTATTGAAAAACTTTTAAGACATTTTCTATGGCATGGTCATGGGAACAAAGGATATGCGAAAGTTGCATGGGAGGAAGTATGCCTACCAGAAGTAGAGGGTGGTCTTGGTATTTCTCGAATCGTTGACAGTAATCGAGCTCTCATGATGCGGCACTTATGGGCAGTAATATCACATGAAAAAAAATTCGATCTGGGTCACATGGATATATGAAAATCGATTGCGGAAAAATTCTATTTGGTCGATAAATGCTGTTGCATCAAGTTCATGGGGATGGAGACAACTACTGAAAATGAGAGATTTGATTAAACCATATTGTCAATATAGAGTTGGGAATGGAGAATCATTTTGGCTTCGGCATGATTTAGGGATGCTAATTGAGTTATTCCCCCAAGGACCGAGACACTTGGGTTTATCTTATGATGCTAAACTGTCTAGTGTGATGAATGGAGGCGTATGGAACCTACCTAGATCAAGGGCTGCGGAAATGAGAGTTGTAATGGAAAATTTACCTAGCATTCATAATATGAGAGTGGATATGGTATCTTGGTCTCTTACTGCTCATGGGAATTTCTCAACGGAGTCAGCAAAAAAAGCCATTCGAGTACATGGCGAAAAGAAACCATGGTATTCACTCTTTCGAGGCCCAGGTAAGATTCCGAAACACTTATTTATTTTATGGCTCGCGATTAAAGAAAGGTTATCTACTCGTGATAAAGCTTGGTTAGGATCTTCAAATATTCATTGTATCTTATGCGATAGCACTTTAATAGAAACACATACACATCTATTTTTTGAATGTATATTTTCACAAGCTTGTGTTTCATTTCTTAAGAATCAGGTGAAATTCGATTGGAGCTATGGTGATTGGAAGGTAGGTATTTCGAGGGTTTCTACAAAATGGCGAGGTTATCATTGGATTAATGTAGCCAAACGGATCTTGTTGGCTACATTAGTCTATATGATTTGGCAAGAAAGAAATGCAAGGTTATTCTCTGGAAAAAAATCATCTCCGGAGATTATAGCGAATCTATCAATACGAATGGTAAAGGATCGTCTTCATACTCTAGCTATCAAAGATTCTTGTGTTTCGGCTGGCTTAAGGCGTATTTGGCGTATAGCTTGGTAGGGTTTATCTTGTATACATGACCTATGTATAATTCAGCATGTACCCTTCGGTTCTCTTGATGGTGGTGACTTTTTAGTCTTGTTTTTTAGGCGTGTATAACTACCAGTTTTAGGATATTGAGAGGGTATTATCTAAGTTCAGAGCATAATGGCTCATGTTTCGCTCTAAACCCTATTTTACTCGAGGAAAGGTCCTAAGGGGTGCTTGTCACCTGGTGTCTCCAAACCGTCTGGTTAGATAATCATCGACTAAATCTTGTTACATGGGTATTTTAGTCGGCTCACTGTGGGAAACATTGCACGAGCTACAAGGCTCTTTTCTTGGATTAACGCTTCGATTTATATCTTAATTTCTGGTAGGATCGCCGAAGGTGTTGGTTCTAGTCACCGAGAGCTAGTTGTCAGTGCCAAGGGATTTTCCTTGATCACTTTTATTTGTAATCTTTTTTCTTTAATGCAATTGGTTTTCCCAAAAAAAAATAATCAAACGAGAAATATATTACGTAATGGTGATACCAACCTGATGGTACCAGGAGTAAAGTGAATTAACCCTTAAAATTGCTAATATTTATTTTCATGATCGATCGTGTAATCTTTCAGAAAGTAATATTGCCCTCAAGATTCCATTAATTTGTTTGGATATTGTATTCAAAATTAATATTGTGACTATTTCCTTTTTCTTGTGAAGTATAGGTGACGAAAATAATATCATTAAAGTCACGTTTTCATTTGAAATCTAGACGGAAGTATGATGAAAGGTAAGTAATATTAGGAAAACTTTATTTATTTTCTTATTTTAAAGAGGAAGCAAAAAGTTGCACATAAAATTTGGTTTTGCTCAAGGACTGTAAATGATAATTGGAATATTGAAATGAGCCCTTTGGTCCGTAGATAGTAAGCAAATTACTGAAATTAGTACAATATTTCTTCTAATTAATTATGGACGCATGCAAGTATCCCATAACTTACTCCTAATTTTAAAACTAAATTTAGTAAGGTTTCTTTAAAAATCATAAACATATGTATCAAGTAAAGGGCTAATGACAACCCACCCCCCAAATTTCGTGTTTTATGTAAATTACCCTATGGGAGTAACTTAAAAATAATTTACACCTCGATGTCTATTAGTTAAAACTCGTATTATGCTTGTATAGTACATATACATACGCATAATTAAAAAATATTTTCGTTTCTCGTATGTATTCTAAACATAATAATATTCATACTTTTCGGTTGAACTGTTTAGTACACGTATTTTACGTATCACTTATTATATTTGATGAATAATACTCCAATTTTTGCAAAAAAATTATTTGTTATTTTCTATTTAAAATTATTTTTTATAAGTAGTAATTGAGTATTATATAATAAAAAATAATGAACATAATAATTTGTCAAAATATTAATTATTGTGAACGAGTGATTTAAATTAATAATATTTTTATAAATAAAAATCAAATATAAGCAATATATCTTATGATACAAACTAAGTCGTATTTTTAATCCCGAACAATTCATTTGCATTTGTATTATACTCATATGTTCACGAATCTGTTTATTTCCCGTGCCCATATCTTTTAGCCGAATTTTTCAACGTAACTTTCAACAAAATTTCTTAATGTACTCGTATGTATTAAATGATGACTTTTTCCTACCCTGTATTTAACTAACTAGGTCTCGATTTATATTTGTCGCCCATAATGATAAACCAAACTTTTATTGAAAATCTTCGTCAACCAGAATCATATCATTTAGAAATATCGTTTTCAATTGCTACATCAAGAAATAAATTTGTGATTCTTTATTGCAATTCTCGATCAGTTTGTCAGTTTTTCGTATTATGATCGACATTGCTTGTATTAAACCGTTTAGTAAGCAAGTCTTGGTGCATATAAGGAATTTTAGTTCCACATTTATTACGTCAGTAGAGACAAAATTATTGTGTTTTTTTTTTTGTAGACAATTAGGTATAAGCAAGAACCTCCTGTGGAAGTAAGGAATCTTATCGTCCCTCCGGTTCAATCGCCATCATTTGATTTAATAGGAATCGACCATGTCTCTTGTTTGATTGTGCATCTAACCTAGATGTCAATTGACCCATATCAAACCAGATGAAAACATTTAAGAACTAATTGACTAGCTTTGCGATTAAACAATTTCCCCCTTTCTTTTTTTAATTTATTTTTTAAAGATTGCAAAACTAGAAGCCAAGGAAAGTTAAACCCTTGATCTCAAATATTATGCTGGAGTAGTTATCAAGTACCAATACACCACGAGAAAGTATTTGTTATTATAACTCATAATTATATATGATGCTTGTTATTATAACTCATAATTATATTATGCTTGTTATTATAACTCATAATTATATATTATGCATCACTTCTTGCCTTTCTTTTTTAATTATAACATTTGTACTATATTATTTAATGATTTATTTGTTTCATAATATATATTATAACGCTTACAAACCCATTTGCACTATTGCATAATATCTTTGTAAATACATTTATTTGTGATTTAGAATATTATATGTGTAACATGTACTATGTATTATATATATTACTATATAAGTGTGTAACATATAATACGTAGTTCGGGTCCATCTATTTTTTTCACGGTTCAAATTCAGAATAAGTTTCTCTCTCTAGAGCAGTTTCTCTCCTCCCTCTCTCTACTTTCTGTTCCCCTCCAAGGACACTAATCCTCACCCCACCTTCTCCGACGAGGAGAAGGATATGGGGGAAAGAAGCAAGAAAAAGGTCAAAACGAAATCTTTAGATGACAGTGACTCTCTTATGGAAGAAGATCCCTCAGCATGCAACCCGATTGATTCGCACATGAAGCCCAAATTCTCGTACCTTGAGTCCCTTAACAGACAAACTGCAACTCAAGCCCCACAATGTCCCATCCCGTTTGATGAGGAAAGCATGGTTAATCTTGAAATACATTTCAGTTCTTCCCGCCCCAGCTGACAACCCCATGCTCCGGTTGAAACTGGATGAGGGCAATGCTAAGGCCATTAGGAGAGCTTAGACCGAAGCTCTCATCTTAAAGGTTGATGGCAGAATGATCAATTTCAACCTTTTCTCATCAAAGATTGACACTTTGTGGAGTCTCAATGGTGATTTTGAGCTAGCTGACCTTGGGCATAGCTACTCATTCTGCCACAAAGTGTTATGATGTCAAAAACTCATAGCTCCATGATGTCAAAAAGCACTTTTTGATGCAAAACTCATAGCAGCACTCTGCCACATAGCTGTTCATTCTGCCACAAAACTCATAGCTGACCTCGGATCACATCTTAACCGAGGGCCCATGGAGATCTTCAGCAGCTACATTAATGTCGAAAATGGTTCGACGGGTTGCGTAAACTCCCTTTCTGTATCTATCTCTTTCATAATACTAATTTCTGATTTCTTACATATTTCTCGGATGGATGCTAGTGGAATATATATTTTATGGAGCTACATTTTGTTTTTACTTATTTCTTGTTATTTTTCTTGATTTGGGATTCTTAGGTTAGGGTTGAATGTAAGGCTTTTGCTTGCAAGTCTATGGGCAACTTATGATTTTCTATTATATATGTTTTGATCACTTTAATTATCCTAATTATTTCTATTACAATTACATAATTAGAAAATATTAGAAAATCTTTTTCACTTTGTTCAATCTATTTTTTTAGTATTTAGATGTGGTTTTTTGCTACAAAGTTTGATGTTCACCACCCTGAGACTTTCTTTTAAACAATTGATCAGCCATTTAAATTCAAGCACCACTTGCTTTGGGAACTCCAAGAGTGATCTAGTATTATTGCAATTTAATTTTAATATTATACATGTATTCTGTGAAATTATTTTGAATGGTTCTGGTTCAAGACAGTATTTACCTGTTATTTTGTGGAACTTAGATTCTGTTAGGCCTTGAGGAATCACTAAATTATAGGAAACATACATGATAAGATTAACACTTCAAAGTTATACCAGTTAATATATATAATAAAATGTCTTATTATTAACAATACTCTTATTTGACCGACAACATATATCTACCGCTATAAATTCCAAGTAATTAATAATTACTCTCCTGCTTACTAAACCTATGGCTTGTGAAATAATGTTAAGTACCGAAACCTAAATAAGTTTCTAGCTTTTCACTAATCAGTAATTAACTAGTTATATTAAAATTGTTGTGATGGATCTCAAAATAGTTGTAGTGCCAGAAGGTTCATTTCTATTATGCATTCTGAGGTTATTGTTGTGACCTTTTACTTGTATACGAATAGAAATAGGGATCTACATGGAGTTAGGACAATACTCGTATTTCAATTTTAACTTGATTTTGGAAAACTATGAAACTGGTAAATATGTTTTGCATTTAAGAAATAGAAGTTATTTTGTAATGCAGGAGCGCATTAACTACTTGATATAAGAAAGTCACACTTGTGTGAGCATTTCTTTGGTTTAGCGAAAATTGACCCTTTAATTATCATAGTGTTTTCTTTGGTTTAGTTGAAGTACTTAGCTCTCAAATCGTACAATGCAAACACAACCTTAGGTTATTATTGTAGTGTTTTCTATACTCCCTAATGAAATTAAAGATTTTATCTTTTTTTCAGAAAGAAATTTAATTCATCTTATCACTGTTTTTCTGACGCAGACTTGAAAAACTCGGAGCACTAGAATGGGACAAAATAGTGCACCAGAACCAAGCATGGAGGCTCATAACTTGTATCTGGCTGCATGCTGGTGTTATTCACTTACTTGCAAACATGCTGAGCTTGGTGTTCATTGGAATTCGTCTAGAGCAGCAATTTGGATTTGGTAAGCATCTTATATCTCAAATATGAGTTGGTTATAAACAAAATTCAGTTTCAATGAAAATTACTATTTGTGTGTAAAGCTCTTGCGTTAGACTTGTTCAAGAATTCCCACATCTTTTTATGGGCAAAATTGCATTTTTCATCGATCAGGACATGTCCATTTTACTTTTAGTACCACATTTTACGGGATTTTGTTTTTAATCTCGATATTTCAAAGCAATTGCAGAAGTAGTCCTTTCTTTAAACAAAGTTAGTCATGTGCTTTGTATTCCATTAAAAACTAATAGAGTTGCGTTTAAATTGTGATCTTTAAGTTTCATTTTAATCCTCTCAAACTACACACCTTGCATAAAACACCCACCACACAAAATTTTGAATCAATTGAATTATACAATTATTCACTGACCCCCTTCCATAACTTGTAAATTTTCACAAATACCCTTAACCATTATTTATCTTGTTCTTTGTTTTTTTTTTCTTTTTTTCACCATTTTCAATTTTTTTCCCCACACTTTCATTCTCTTTCTTATTCCCCACCCCTATGGAAGGGGTAGCGTAGTTAAGGATAAATGAACAAAAAATTGAGTGTTCCATACAAGTTATGTAGTTCAGGGGGAAAATTGTAACTTTTGCTGCTAGTTTTTTAGGGTTGTAAAACTAAATGACCAACTTTGATTAATCCTGGAACTAAAGTTGCTATCATTTTGAAATAATGGGACTAAGAATAAAATTATGTAAAGTGAGTCTATCCCGCGGGACGAAAAATACATTTTTGACTCATTATATTATATACTTGACTTTGGGATTCGACTCTCTTATTG
The DNA here is from genome assembly GCA_019426215.1 of Buddleja alternifolia. Lineage (NCBI taxonomy): Eukaryota > Viridiplantae > Streptophyta > Magnoliopsida > Lamiales > Scrophulariaceae > Buddleja > Buddleja alternifolia. The sequence continues at coordinate 21,600,047 of CM033399.1, read as the reverse complement.
TCTTGCATGTTTGCACTGGCCTTTAATGTAACTCAAATTGTTGCTTATAATTCGTTTACTTAAAGAAGTTTCCTTGAATTTTATCGTTTCCACCTTGACTATTCTGAATTGTGTTATGCAGTACGATTAGGGGCAATTTACCTGTTTTCGGGAATTGGTGGGAGCATACTCTCTTCCCTATTTATTCAGAGGAGTATCTCTGTTGGAGCTTCTGGTGCTCTATTTGGACTTCTTGGAGCAATGTTATCTGAGTTATTTACCAACTGGACAATTTATGCAAACAAGGTAACATATGCCTTTTATTAAATATGTAATTCTGCACACTTCGTTAGGGGGAGAAGCATAAGCAGTCTTGTAGTGGCCCAACGGGAAGTTCATGAGGTCTAAGATTTCCACAGACAATGGTTCAATCAACATTTACCTTCCACCAATTATTTATTTTTAGTTACTAGCATTGAGCATATAAATAACATGTTTGATGTTCCCTTATCTTGTTTCAAACGGCACGAAGTTTTAGACGAGATTTAAAAATGTGAATTTTTTTGATTATCTTTTACAGTATTGTCATGAAAGCATTGGTGTCATATCAATGCATTAAGTAAGAGGGTAGTTCTAGGGAAAAAAAGTTTTCATTTAGGAAATGAAATCTTATTTCAGGACACATGTGACAGAAATTAAAACAATAAATTTGGGGCATATGGAGTATTATTGAGGCATGAGCTTATGAGAAGATAAGATTCTTTTGCATTTTATTAGGTTTACCGGGGGTCCATCCATTTATGTGTTAGCTACAGTACACTTACACTCTTTTTGGTCAAGGAAATTGCTTAGAAAAGGAAAAGAAAACTCAAGGAAAATCATTTTTCCTTGGTTGGTTATTAGGGAAAATGAAAAGGAAAAGAAAATAGGAGAGAAAAATCTAATACTAATTTGAGAAACTTCCATTTTTTCGCCATTTGGTGAGGAAAATGGTGGATAACAAAAATGCTTCTCACTCCACATGTCCAACTTTTATCTTTATTGATGTGTTTTATTATTTATTTATTGAGATTTGCAGAATTATTTTTTCAGAAAACATTTGAAATCCATTAATAGTTTATTTCCATAATATTTATTTCTTTTGTTGTCGTTTTCCTTGGAGATTTCCGTAAGTTTTCTCTAGACAACCAAACTTTAAAATTTTGGATTTTTTTTTTCAATTTTCTTTTCTTTACCAAAATCTTTGAACCAACCAGAGGATTAAATGACGTCTTTTGAGAACTTATTGTTTTTTTCGAATCCCTTATCATAAATCTCGTTGTTTCTCATAGGCTGCAACTCTCTTTACGCTAGTCATTATCATTGCAATTAACTTGGCTGTTGGAATTCTCCCACACGTCGACAATTTTGCACATATTGGAGGGTTTTTGTCTGGCTTCCTCCTTGGCTTTGTTTTACTGGTTAGACCCCAGTTTGGTTGGTCGGGACGCCAACATTATCCAGCTCATACTATCGTCAAGTCTAAGTACACAGCGTACCAGTATGTTTTCTGGATTGTTGCCACTATTTTGTTAGTCGTTGGGTAAGTTTTTCTTTTTTCTAAGTTTAATCTTGCACGATATATACTTCACTTATTGTGCACAATGCTATCTCATGCTAACTACATACACATCCCTTGAGATGCATTTAATTTGACAAATCTGAAGGGTTGAATCTCAGGGAGGTTTCTGTAATTATCCTTATCATATTCATTTACTTTTGAAACTCTTCTTTAAGCAAGGTTTAATATTGTAGAATGACAAAAACTGAGTGTATTTTTCGATTTGGCCTCAAATTATTTGCAGATTCACATTGGGATTGGTAATGCTGTTTAAAGGAGAAAATGGGAACGATAAATGTAGCTGGTGTCATTATCTAAGTTGTGTGCCTACATCAAGATGGAACTGTAACAACTGATTGGTATTTTTTCAATATATTCTAAATATTTGTCGAAATAGAAATTCTTTTATTCGTTATATATTGTAGCCATGTTATATGTACAGTATTCGACATTGATAAGCCGCTGCTGATCTTGTTGTATTGAATTCCAGAATTGTATCTTGAAAGTCTGCACTGCATATGTGAAGTTATTTTTTTGTTATATATAGATACAAATGAAGAAGGGCTCAATTTTTGCTTGGTGAAACCTTTGTTTGTTGTTGGCACTTTGAGGTCCTCAAAGGGGATTATTGATGTTCGTAACATAAAACGTTGGTATCATCATGTATAATTCACAAAAAATAAATGGCATATGTGATATTGTTGCGAGTAATATTTAAACAAGAAATATATTAGGTGCAATTGCATAAACACCCTGTGTTATTTCGAAAATGCTAATCCCGCGTTAACGAAATAGGCTAGTCACCCCCTTGTGTTCTTAAAAAGTGTGTAAAAAAGCCAAATTTCATTAAAAAACGAGTGCGTTTTTCATGTTTTCACCTTCATTGACATCCTCATTTGTCATTTATATACCTTTCATATTTTATAAAAAGTAGATAGTGTTAATTCACATAAAAAACACATATTTTCTTCTATCATTTTAACAAAATTTGACTTTTTTGCACACTTTTTAGGAATACGGGGGTGATTAGCCGGAACGGATCTTCTATTCCACAATAGTGTCATATCATTGTGGGATTGACAAATGTCCATTTAAAAAAATTGCTAATAATAATTCAAAATAAATGGACACTTGTCAATCCCACAATAATGTGAAACCATTGTGGTACACTATTGTGGGATAGAAAATCCGCTCCGGTGATTAGCCTATTTCGTTAACAGGGGTTTTACCATTTTCGAAATAACACCGGTTTTTTTTTATGCAATTATCCCAATATATTAAGTAATGGTGATACTGATACCAACCTGATAGTACCAGAAGTAAAGTGAATTAACCCTTAAAATTGCTAATATTTATTTTCATGATCGATCGTGTAATCTTTCAGAAAGTAATATTGCTCTCAAGATTCCATTAATTTGTTTGGATATTGTATTCAAAATTAATATTGTGACCATTTCCTTTTTCTTGTGAAGTATAGGTGACGAAAATAATTAAATTAAAGTCGCGTTTTCATTTGAAATCTTGACGGAAGTATGATGAAGGGTAAGGTAATATTAGGAAAACTTTATTTATTTTCTTATCTTAAAGAGGAAGCAAAAAGTTGCACATAAAATTTGGTTTTGCTCAAGGACTGTAAATGATAATTGGAATATTGAAATGAGCCCTTTGGTCCGTAGATAGTAAGCAAATTACTAAAATTAGTACAATATTTCTTCTAATTAATTATGGACACATGCAAGTATCCCATAACTTACTTCTAATTTTAAAACTAAATTTAGTAAGATTTCTTTAAAAATCATAAACATAATTCGGTGTCTAAACAAGAATAAATGTCGCTCAATATTGGTAGATATGGAAAATGTGGTGCCCAAGCATGGGGAAATGGGGCCTAGACGCCATCTGCATAATGTCAGCTAATTTCTTGCTTGTTTGGGTGCTCCTCCATGATTATGGTGGTGCTTGGGTGTGGAGGTGCCAAACATCTTGGCCTGAACTTGTTCTATATGTTGTTTTTCTACCATTTCTTCGATTGCATCCATTTAAGGCCTGAAATTACTTAACGTATGAATTAAACACCCAAAAGGTAGGAATCAAGTAATAAATGAATCTAAAACATAAGCACAAGGGGCTTAAAAATACATAAAAATGATTCTTATCCATAGCTCCTTGCACGAGAATCGCGAGGAAGTTGAATCTCCAACCACTGCGCTACAAAGAGTATGTAATTCTTTTTATGGTTGAATATGCAAATTTGAGATGATTTCTTTGGGCTATTTTATTTCAAATTACTTCCGCTCCGTTTTTATGCTATAACCCAATATTGTCTCCCTCATGCTAAAGGTGGATTAGGTATGCAAAATCTTTGAGACATGATTACATCCTTCTCTTACAAACTCTTGTGGAAATTTACTGACCAAGAATCACTTTGGACCAAATTTTTGTAAGAAAGTATTATTTTCTGATCTTCCCGGGATCAACAAGAACTAATCTCACCGATTCTCCAACTTGGCGAAGATTGTGCAAGGTTTGAGAAAAAGTTTCAATGGCTTGTGGAAGGAATTCTAACTCACTTATGTAACCCGGAGGTGACGGATCACGGGGTGGTCAAACATTTTTAGATGGTTTGCAATGGAATATATATCGTCTTTCTTAGCTTCTTCCTTTACACATCATGTCTAAAATATCACACCTCATGATTGAAGAGGAGTCTAAAGATACGTTGATTTGGAAAGCATCCAATAATGGTGAATTCAGCTCGTAATAAGATCTGGAAAGCTGGAACCCCATCTCCAAGCTGCAAGAGCATTTGGCCTCCTATACTTGCTCCAAAAATTTTAGTGTTTATTTGGAGATTCCTCCATGATTGGATCATAATTAGAAACACTTTAGTATTCTTTTTTCCATTTCTTATCAAAATATTACTAATGATATATGCTATTTCTTCATAAGTTTTCTCCCATTTAACGACTTGGTTTTGATAGTTTCCTTGATATTTTGATCACATATGATGCTTTGGCCCTTGTTTTTTCTTACTTTTGAAGTTAGGTGAACAGTTAGGGCAAAGAACGAGAACCGAAAGCAAAACGAAGTTGTTTCGAGCTCAAGGTAGATGAACGTTGCATCATCCAACAGGGAACAGCATTAGCACACGTCCCAAGGAGTATAAATACCCCTTTTTAGGTTATTTGACACACCTTTACCTAGAAACTAGCAGTTATTGCCTAAAATAGATAGAGTGCTTGGAAAAGAAGCTAAGAAGGTCAAATCACTCACTGAAGGTCCCAGATTTGGAAGAATATGGAGAATTTAACGAGAAATCCACATCTATATGAGTATTAGGAAGTTTTTACATATTTCTTTGTTGAATTTGTTTAAATCACCTATGAATTGTATGAATTGAGTTTTTGCTTTTAAGAAGAATTTGAGCTAAATTTATTTGGTTAAGGCCATGAGTAGGCTAATTATGATATTTGATTGTTGATTTATTGATGTTTATTGGATTAATTTTGCATTTAGCTATGTATTTAATGTTTGACCTCTATGCTTACGTTTGCTTGATCATCAAATATTAGATAAATTGCGTATGTTAGAAACCAAGAGATAATGACGTAGGAAAGGAAAGATAAAATCATTAAATACCCTCTAGTTAAACCAACTAAAGATAGACTCAGTTTCTTTAGGTGGCTTTTCATTGACATGGGGAACTCCTAGACCGCTAAGGCATCATTGTTAATTGGATTTTATATAGAGATATATAGAAACTTATTAAAAAAGGATAGGATTGCTATACCAATAGGTTGGGTAGTGCATAAATAAGGGAGTTTTGCCCTAGCTCAATCAATCTAATAGTCCAATAGAGCCTATACCCAATCGAATAACATAGTTGGTTGAATCATGTGTCTTAATTACTTCTACACATCACTTTGTCCTCTTATTTGGTTGAAATTGCCTTAGTTATTTACCTTGTTTTTGTTAATTAGTTTAATTATATCGACTGATTTAACTTAGAAATGGGTAATATAGTAGTCTTGGTACTTAGATTATAGGAGTGCTTCTTCAGATTGGAAATACTTTAGTAATCTTTTTCGATTTCTATTCAAAGTATTATTAACATTCAGTGTTGGTCCCAAGAGGCATACGAAAAAGATCAAGAGAGGAGGGGGGGGGGGGTGTTTGAATAGACACTTAAGTTTTCTCAAACTTAAAAAAAAAAAAAAAATTCGTATTTGACAAAATGTTTTGAACACATATGAAAACTAGACGCTTGATGAGCGTCTGTTTTGAAGACAGTTTTAAAGTTAACTTAGATTCAAAATTTAAACTCTTAACCAATTTAATGGTTTAGGTTTCAGCAGTTATATCAGTGTTAGCACAACAGAAATGATTTATGTCATTTTTTTGGTAAGAGTTGAGCGTTTAAAATTTTACTTAGTTACTTTTGCTTAGTTTAAGCGTCAATGTGTTAAGTGAGTTCTTTTATGATTTAAGTGAGTTCTTTTATGAATGATAAGCGTAAGTAATAAAATCAATAAACAATAAAGTAAATAACATAGAATTTGTAAGGTTCGTTGGGTAATGTAACTCCAACTACATCATTATTCTTGAGAAAAGATCTTGAAATATCTTTGATTGTCTCAAGGATTGACGAAAAGCTTGAGGAATATTCGATATGGAGTTCAAGTTTTTCTGAAATTTTATGGTTTAAGACTTCAATACAATAGAGGTTTGACTTGTAAGCTTTAGTTGTTTGGCTTGTTGATGTGGTCCCGTTTATAGGTATTCTTAGAGAAAGTGTCTGTTTGACACTAAGTTAACATATGCCTTTCACTTTCGCGAGTAAACAACTTTGTATTCTTTTATCCCTGAAATTATGCTGCAAAGATTTGTGCAGCAAACTTAGAGTTGACATTCCAATAAAAAGGTGCTTCTATACGTCCATGAATATTCATCACATTTAATGCTCTATCAGCATTTAATACATTTGAATTTAATGCTATGATAATATTTGCATTTAGCTAATTGTGAACTTAAGAATAAATTTAGGTAGATTCTGTCTTGGCAGATGCTCATTCAACCTTGAATGATCTTCAGCTATTATCTTTACTTCGACACTTGAAGTAACTTTGATGCTCAAATATGTGCTAGCAGATTTTTATCTTCTTATAGACTTTAGGCGATTCATCTTCAGACTTGATTCTGATAGACCCACTCAGAATTCTATCAAACGCTCAACCGTTCAAAAAGTAATCTAACAATCTACAGTAAACAAAAAGGCCTTATACACATCTAAAGCTCAAAGCCTATACATGATTTCTATTGAAATAAAATTTACATAACTTGGGGTTTAACAAATAATCTAATTGTCATTATCAAAACGTCTAACAAAATTTTTTCTTTAAAATTCAATATTTCTACATGTTTGGAAAGCTTTGTCCCCAGTTGCAGCTAGCGAGCATATCAGATCAACTCTCCCATTCTTTATTCATTGGTTTCTTTTGGTTGCTCGAAAAGAAGCAAAGCATAGAGGACATCCGATCTCTGATGGAAAAATCATTCATAAAGTTCAAGCACACATTAAATCGATTTATAAAGGTAAACTTAACAAATCGGCTTACTGGATTGGTTATAGAATTGTGGCTTTTCTTTGGGGAATTGATTTCCAGCCCCACAAGATTAGAATGAAAATCATCCTGATGTATTGAAGTAAGCCTGAATTCGGGTGGATTAAATTAGACATTGATGGAGCAGCTAGAGGAAACCTAGGTTTAGTCGACGTAGACGGAGTTGTACACAATCATCTTAGTGAGGTAATTTTCGCATATAAAGAAATCATGGAAACATCTTCTGACAAGCTTGTAAATTTGCTTAGCCAAAGATTTCTCAAAGTTTTAGGTTAAAGTGGATGCATTAAGCGTTATTCATCTTCTCTCATTTAAGTATAACGAATCTTGGAGGTTTCAACAAGATCTCCACTCAATTCAAAGTAATATTAAGCAATTGAAAATTCCATATCTCATATTTTCTATGATGCAACTAAGCTGCAGACTATTTTGCCAATCAAGGATATGAGGCTACTGATTTGAAAGTGATGGAGTACAGTCAATCAATGGGGGATATTAGAGGGATTACTTGATTAGAATCATTTAACTTTCATAACTTCAGATTTTCTAAATAAAGGAATAGTAGTCTTTATTCATTTACTTTTTTGGTGTATTTGAAAATTAGTATGCTGATCCTTTTTATTATATAAAAAGAAGGTGAGCCAAAAAATCCCCCCATTATGACATCGGTGTTTTTTTTTTTTTTTTTTAAAAAGACCAAGGTTAGTTTGCACTGTCTATGAAAAATCTACCTAGAGTTATAGAGAAGAGACATCAGAGAAATGCATAGGCTTACTCAGAGAGAGCTAAAAAAGTCCAGTCTGAGGAGTTGTCTAGTACCCCTTAGCTAGAGTCACCTCATATAGAGAAGGCTAACACTAGTCCAACAATCATTAATTTGACCAAGGTTCAAAATTTCTGATCTCCTAAAATATGATGGTACGATCCACAAGCTCATCATACATCTTTTGAATTCATTACGTCGCTGTAGGGATGATATCATAAACTCCCGCGTATTTATAATGGCATTTTATGGAAGGGTCAAGAATGATTTACAAACCAAGCCCCAGAAACCATCATATTATATGAACTGGCAGAAGAGTTTATGATGCTAATAACTGAGCAATACATCAATAAATAAATAAAAAAGAATGAATGAATCTCATGAAAGATTCAAAGGAGAAAAACTCTTGTTCAACGAATGATCGAAGGGACCAACTTAATGTTCGACATGAAGGGTTGAGATCAGCCAAAAAAAAATCCCCAACAACCCCATCGGTTTATAAAATATGAATAAATTGAGAAGAATTGATAAGGCCCTAGCGGATGCAAGAGCCCTACGAGCCGGCCATAGGTAAAATGATAAACAATTCCACAAACTTGATCATAATAAGCTGAGAAAAGGAAAAAAAAAAAAGTGAGGATGATGGATTACGATCCTAACAACTGTAGACTATTCCATGAACTTGATTTTGATAAGGTAAGAAAAGGAAAAAAGTCATGACGATGGGTTACGACCCGCACAACTATAGACTATTCCATGAACTTGATCCTAATAAGATGAGAGAAGAAAAAAAAATCAGATGATGGGTTATAACTCACATAACTATAAACTATTCCATGAAATTAATCCTGATAAGGTGAGACAAGGAAAAAAATCACGATGATAGGTTACGATCCTGACAATTATATACTATTTCATGGATTTGACCCTCCAAAGGTGAGAGAAGGAAAAAAGTCACGATGATGGGTAACGACCCACAAAACTATAGACTATTCCATGAACTGGAACCTGACAAGGTTATAGAAGGAAAAAAGTCACGATGATAGGTTACGACCTTAACAACAGTACGCTATTCCACAAATATGATTCTGATAAGGTGAGAGAGGGGAAAACGTCACAATAATAAGTTACGACCCACACAATTGTAGACTATTCCATGAACTTGAGTTTAATAAGGTGGGAGAAGGAAAAAAGTCATGGTGATGGGTTACGTGTTAGAAGCATGCTCTCGAATGCCATAGAGGATAGAGTAGAATAGGGCATTTTGATTATGTCATTTTATTATTTCAATTAATAAAAGGTACATTAGTTGGTTTACTTAATTAATGGAATTTATAGATAGTAATCAATTATAAGTCCATGTACACAAGGGTGAACTTTCCTTTCCTTATAGGATAAGTAAGTAGGCACTGGAAGAGTTCAATACTTGTGCACTCAATCAGTTTGCAAGTCATACATTCCCAATTGGGCATTGAAAATCATCAAGACTTGTATAATATAAGCTTTGACAAAGAGAAGTCCCTATCAATCACTACGAAGTAGTGGAAGCTTATATTATAGGTGCACCAATGGAGGTTAGTGCACTCAAACATGACTCGCATTAATTCTGTCACATGGGTTTCACCCAATGCCAGTCTTTGACGCGATTGATTAGCTGTAATAGGTGTGACTGAACTTTAGACTTGAGGAATCGAGTTGGATATGTACTTCTGATATTAGTTCTGTCATTCGAATAGTTAGGTCCAATTCATCCGTTGGTGGGGCCAACCTTAAACTCTGACCTAACGGGCAAGTAGTAATCTCAACTGATATCCAAGAAGTAATTCGTTCCATCGTAAGTGAATGATTAATTGTCCTATGTATTAATAAGTAAGTAAGATTCAAAGTCTTTGGCTAAATAAAATGAGTTTTAAGTTAGAATCGAATACGAAAGCTCACGGATCTTAACTTATTATAATATAGCATGGAGTCGATGAAAGTGTTGTATGCCCGGTGAGCTATATGTTGGCTTGAACGCTGGATTATAAACACTGTGTCAATCTTATCATTTAGATTATATCAATATTGTTGGAATGCTTCTTTGTTGTTGACTACTCAATAAAGTATAAATAAAGATCCCATGGATTACATTTGGTTAGGGAAGACGGTCAGATACCTATGGAATGGTCTCAAAGACCATAACCTAAAATACATTCCAAGTTATAGAGGCTATGAGATATGGGATATTACTGGTCTCGTCAAGACTTGTTCATGGGTGTAATTCTTATTAGAGGTTGATGTGTTCCATTGTCAATGACCAGCAAATCAATACATACATGAAGATCCATGCTTTGGAGAAGTGTGGGATTGAAAGCCCCATAAGAATTCCTCATTGGTACTGTCGAGCTTGGAGTCCTTGGGTCTCGTAGCATGAGATAATTCTTAGACTTGAGACGTCATTGGAAAGGGTACTACCCACTATACTTTGATATGCACGTGTACTCAAGGAAACTCATACGACATGTATGTTCTTTGTAGACTAGCAGTACAGTGGAACAAGTGGCATTCGTCAAGGAATCCATCCATGGCTGTCTGCTTAGTATTTCCTATGAATGATCGATAAAAGTCTCTGGCTAGAGCCTAGTCTTATGAGATGGATTGGTGATCCCTACATGGAAGATCAGATAATTAGTAAAACCAACATAGTCATAGTTTTCGAGGCTACTAGGGTTTCGACCGTCACCAAACCCTAAGCCTTAGGGGGGAAAAGATGGAGGGATTCGACTCACATAAAGATTGAAAGCTAGGTAGGTTTGTTTTTCATCGTTAACATCTACGAAGTCGTGGCGACATAGCTAGACATGGATCCACCACCAATAGGTACATTGGGTTAATTGGTGCAGTTAATTCAAGGCCTAGTTAATTATTATGAATAATTAAACTAGCTTATGGGAGGAATTATTTATGGCTTGTTAATGGGCCTAAGGGTCACACACTGAATTTAGTGTAGTACCTATATGGCTAGTTAATTCTTTGTGAATTAATGGAGAGGTTTATTAATTAGAATTAATTAATGGGGAAAAAGAAATAAATTAATTAACTGGTCTTAATTAAATAATAGTCTTATAATTTAATATTGGAATATTAAATTGGGAAAACATAGTTAATTAATTAGTGATCTAATTAATTAATGTGTGAAAGAGTAAAATATATATATATATATATATATATATATATATATATATATATATATATATAGACACACACACACATGTGGGTGTGTATGAGTTTATGGATTTGGTGGAGGATTTTATCTTGATCACCAAGTTTATGTGTGTATATATATATATATATTTAGTATATGTCTTATAATATATTTGGTAGATCTATTCTAATTAATTAGGTAACTAATTGATATGGAAAGATCTTATAAATATATTGAGATAGATATTGTGTAAATGGTAAGATCTATTTAATTGGTTAGTTGACTGATTATATAGAAAGATCTTATTTGAAAAGATATGGTATATTTGATATGATATCAAATACATGAAAATATCTAATTAGTTGGAAAGTATCCAATTAATTAAAGAAGATGAATAAGAGTTTGAAAACGAAAGAATTTTATTTAATATATATATATATATATATTTATATATACACATATATGTGCTGTGTGTGGTAACCTTTTTGGTGACCATATTATATCTATATCTATATATATATATAATATTAGGTCAATTAATTAATTCAGTTATAATAACTAAGACTTTTGTGTTCTTTTCTCTCTTCTTTTTCTCTCCATCTTTTTCATTAGAACTTCTTCCAACTCATGTGTTGAGTACGAGAACACCAAAATATATTCCTATCCATTTTCTCATAAAGCCAAAATTTCAATATTCTCTTGGCTAGCACTGGTGGAGATAAACGAGGGTACGAGGTAATGTGTGGATAAATTTAGAGGTGTAACACCTGGGGTGCTAGAACAAATCCATCCGCAAAGGTGTAGCAGGGAATTGCTTAAAAAGACATTGCTAGTTTAAGTTCTTCAAGAGGTAAACACAAGAAAATTTTCTCTTAGAATAGTTTTGAATCCGATGGTACCGTGTCTACCTAGCCCGGATTTTTCGGCGTTCCACACGATCCCAACAATGGTATTAGAGCCAAGGTTTTGACCTGGTTCAGATTCTTTGTCTGTGTTTATGTTTATGTGCTTTAAATTTTTTTTATCGCATGTAAAATGGATTGGATTTCTTGATTTTATTCTTGGAACAATTAAAATTGTTTAAATCTAAAAATTGACTTGGATCTGAAAAAGAATTTTCGAAATTTGAAAATTGCATTTTTGGTAAAACTTGGATTGTTACATTTTTCATTCGTAAAGGTTCATGAGTGTTTTAGTTTTACAGCGGAAAAGAATAATTGAACCCATGACCACACTCATGTGCAGTCATAGATCCACTGGAACAGCCACCGTAGAAGGACGACGGCAATTTACATGATGGCGCGAACAACAATGTAGCTGTTCGCGTTGCCATCTTGGGTAGTGCTTCCAAGTGTGGCACCGCTGTCCACGACGGCGTAGGAATTAGGGCAACATGTTGGTGCCCCGACGAATCAAACGTGGGCCGCCTAGTTGAAAGCGGCGGCCCACCTAGGGCTAGGTGTCACGCCCCAAAATTGGGTCATAAAAGACCCAACTTGAATACATAAGTCTATCGTAGCTATAGTTCCAATTCCAAACATGGACCCAATTTTTATCAATGTATCTTAGGGTCCTACTCCTGAAACTATCATCCGCATCACGAAGTAACTTAATATCCTTGAATAAAACTACCAGTTTTTACCTCTTGGATCGTCTATGTCTATTCCTGTTATCCTCCAACTAGTCTCACTGCTCAACTCACCTACAGCTGGAAGGAAGGAATGAAACAAAATACGTAAGCAAAGGCTTAGTGAGTGCCAGTGCTTGTGTGCAAGTTTCTCAAAATAGTTTTTAGACCCAAATGATAAATTAGTGAGGGAAAAACAATAATAGTTTTTTTGTTGATTTTCAAAGGATCATTGAAATCCTAAATAAGAAAAGCAATTTGTGATCATAGTAACAATTAAGCAATAGCTAGTATGAGACAAAGGTCTTAGTATATGCACGATGAGGTTTTGTCAAATATCATTGAAAACATGCTTGGAAAAAAAATTACGTTCATGATAAAGCTGGAACGATTGGTGGCATGATATTTAAGTTTCAAAACATGTATTTTAAAAAGCATGTAGTTCAATGGAAGTATCACGTACAAGACATGTTTAAGTAACATGTACAACACATGTTTATATAACACGTACAAGACACGCTTAAGCAGTAGGGGGCCATGTTAGCAATACCATCGCGTCCGATGATTTACCCACAGCACTTTGGGTCCCGCTGCTTCTTCCTTATCACCCCTGAACACACGGCTTAAAAGCCATCACCTTATACCTCCCCACGCAGGCTCGCGATGCCCGATTTGGTCATATCCGGAGTATGCCACACGATAAATGACCCATGCACCCTCAGAGCACTCCGTCCTAGGTGCATGGATCTGGACGTGAATAGAGGGAACTGTTTAAGACCGCAAGCCCATGCTTGACCGGCCGAACCCTGCCCTATCCATCGCCCGACCTTGGGCCCAACACAACCACGTCAGATGCAACACGTCACAAGAACACCATCACGGCAAATGATCACGATACAAGACCAATGATGGAGTAATTTCACAAAAATCATAAAACCGATGTTTATTTCGAAATCATTCTTGTATAAATTATGCATCTGAAATAAGTATGCAATCACGTATGTCACGAATGATGCAATGAAGTATTTTAGTTCACGATGAAATATTTAATCGAACAAATAGTTTTTCAGAATTTCCTTAAAAGAATGTTTTCCTCGAATTCATTTTCACAAAACATGCCTGAAAAATTACTTTTGCAAGATACGTGTTTGAAAACATTCATGCAGGTAATAGTTGGTGCTAAGAATTGGTGAATGTAAAATGAGTCCTGAATTTGATTTGAAAGTGTTGAAACTCATTTTCATGTCAAGTATTCAAAGCATGTTGAAAGTACATATATATATATATATATATGACGTATTCCTTCCAGTTTTGAAAGACATATAACTATAATTTTGAGAGGCAACTCACACTAACTTCCAAGTTATTCAGTGTCGTCCTCGAGCGGTTTACTAATGAAAGTGATAGCAGAAAGTAAAAAAATAAATAAATTAAAAACATTCATTTATTTTTCTGTCGCTTTGCTCTTTCTTCACCTTGGTAGACTTCTAGAGCTAAGTCCATCAAGAGACGATCAATGTCGATCATTGTCGTATGTTGAACTTCATCATAGTCATGCCTATGTAGTCTAGCGCTTTCATTGAGCTCCAACAACCTTTCCACCCATTCCCTTGGAGGAATTCCAAGTTCACGAATTAAATCGTGATAGATGTCTTTTCTCTTATCGTCAAATGGCTTCTAGTTGAGAGGTCGTCTAAGCGGTCCGGCATATGGATGAAATCCCATACTCTCCAAAAAGTCGACGTCTAGGTCCTAGATAATACCTTGGCTTTCTCTTTTTAGTTAACATTTTCTTTGTGCTCACTAATTCTTCAAACATTGATCGCCAATGTTTATTATCTATTTTAGATATTGCTTCGGACGCTTGATGCTTTTCTTTATTTTCCCCCTTCTTGGCATCATCAAGAGAGGTTTTCAACTCGGTGACTTCTCTACGCAAGAGTCAAACTTCTTCAACAAGGAGAGCAACTTGTTGAGCGACACTCTGAGCAGCATCATCTGTCGAAATGTGCCTTTCAGCATCGGCTGAAGTGCTCTGAGCTAAATGACGATTGAATTCAGATGAGAGTTTAGCGACTAGAGGTGATATGCTTTCCATGATTGTAACAGTACTCTTGTTAGTAGTGTTTGCAATATCATGACTTAGACTATCAGATACTATTTAGATTTGTCTATTAGCGGCCTCAAAAATCTTGGAGCAAGAACCCTCAATGTTGGTGAGCAAGTTCTGTACTGCTTGTCTGAAATCTATAGCGTCTGGATCACTTTCTGAATTAGAATCTGAAGAAGGACGCTCAGGGGACGGAATGAGTCCGTAAGAGCTAGAAACTGTAGCCTTGCCTTTGGATTTATCTCTAATAAATGGCTCTTTAGGCTCTTTAGCAATTTTGGTGTGCACTTCTTCAATCGCTTGATCCATGGATAGATCTTGAATCGCAGGGGGCTCGACTACTGGGGCGCTAGAAGAATCTAGCAAAGAAGCCTCAGGAATTTGAACGACATAGAATAATGAGTGTAACCCTAAAATTGATCACATAAGATGTGATATGTCAACCACACCTTCAAGGATATGAGAGGTATTGCTCTGTCAAAGCAAACAGTGGGAGGAATTGAGGAGTGGTGATCCTCTTATCCTGTGCTTATGAGTATCCTAAGGAAACTTAGGAACATCGTGTTTGGTACACCTTGAAAAGAAATGGATCCTTTTGTAATATCCTACTTTCAAGGTGAAGGAGTTCTTTTTCGAAAGATGGGGATAGTAATGAAACCAGAGATTCGATAAACATAAACACCACTGGCAGTTAACATGAATAAGACTAGTAAACCTATAAACCTATGAACACAAGTTCTATACCCTTTCAGCTGAGATATGTTGATGGGGGATATGATGAAAGTCAAGAGGTCCTGAAAAGTAGTGGGGCCGGTCTAAAGCGTAACTGCTTCAAAGATCAATCTACTGATTGAATCTTTTCAGAAACTTAAGTTCCAAAGGTTAATAGGTATACAATTGAATTATTAGTATCATATGTTCATAACGTACATGTGATCATCATCTCAATTTTTCAAAATGGACTTAAAATGGAATAGAATCCCAATTGCACAAGATAGCAATATATACGGGCCATTGGGTTACTGTAATCTTTTTGTCCGAACACATAGATTATATGTTGACTAAAGCTCAACAAAGACAAATCAAAGGAGATTCTTTCTGTAAAAGCATAATTGAAAGGAACATCTAATTCTATGAGTTAAAAATTAGTGTTAACTAATACATCTTATGTATTGGGTTGAACGCCTAATTGATCCAATGGATTGGATTGGTGTTGTTTATTGGAAAACAACATGGAAAAATTGGAACTAGAATCTCTAGTCTTAAGATATGAACTTAAATGATGACCGAGGATTTGTTTTAAGCCTATGAAAAGCCTCTTAAGAAGAGACAAAGGCTAAGTCTACCATTCAAATCGCGCAACAAAAGGTATCTAGATATGTGAACCTATCTTATGGATAAGATGAGGTTCTACCAATCAAATATCAAGTGAAGATGTACTATGATTATCTATAAGACTATAAGCTCTTGAAAAAGAGTGGGGTCTCATCTACTATCTGTACCTACCTAGTGGCAAGATGAATAATCTAAGAGATTATTTTATCAGATTCGATGTTCAAGTGGCGCGAGTCAACTCAACAGAAGCTTTGCAAACCCCTTTTCACCAAACCTTTGAGTAGGAGCTATGTTCAAGAGGTTATCTGGAGGATAGAGCTGTGTGGGAACATTAGCAATAGGCTCTTGGGTAAATGGGAGATTGAAAGTGTTGTATGTCCAGTGAGCCATATGTTGGCTTGAACACTGGATCATCAACACTGTGTCAGTTTTATCATTTAGATTATATCTAAATTGTTGGAATGCTTCTTTATTATCAACTACTCATGAGACTATAGATAAAGACCCATAGATTACATTGGGTTAGGGAGGCTGTCGGAATACCTATGGAATGCTCTCAAAGACCATATCTTAAAATACATTCCAAGTCATGGAGGCTATGAGATGTGGGATATCACTGGCCTCATCAAGACTTGTTCGTGGGTGTAACTCTTATTAGAGGTTGACGTGTTCCATTATCAATGACCGGCAAGTCAATACATACATGAAGATCCATGCTTTGAAGAAGTGTGGGATTGAATGGCCCCAAAAGGATTCCTCGTTGGTGCTGTCAAAGTTGGAGTCCTTGGGTCTCATAGTGTGAGATAATCTTTAGACCTAGATGTCTTTGGAAAGGATACTACCCACTATACTTTGATATGCACGTGCGCTCCAAGACAATCATACGGGATGTATGTTCTGTATAGTCCGATAGTACAACAAAACAAGTGGTAGATGTCAAGGGATCTATTTAGGGATGTCTTCCTGGTATTTCCTATGCTGTTGAGTGAAACTGAATTCGATAAAAGTCTCTGGTCAGAGCATAGTCTTATAAGAAGAATTGGTGATCCTTGCTTAGAAGACCGGATCATCAGTGGAACCAACAGAGTCATAGTTTTTGAGGCTACTAGGGTTTCAACCGCCCCCAAATTCTAAGCCTTAGATGGGAAAAACATGGTGGGATTCGACTCAGATAAAGATCAAAATCTGGATATGTTTGCTTTTTATAGTTAACATCCAGAGATTTCCCATTTTTTGAGTGTATTATTTTTGAGCAGCCCTTGAACTCGTTCAAAGCTCCATTTTTGCCCTCCTACGATGGAAGGGGTACTCCAAGAGTGCATTTGACAACATGTGAGTTGTTGATGTTGTTGAATCATCAGTTCAAATGCGGTGAATGCAAGGGGTCTTAATGAGGAATTTGGTCAGACGGGCACAAAATTGGTTCACTAGCCAGCCCCTTGGTTCTATAGTTTCGTATGAGCAATTGGTAAAAAGATTTGAAAACCATTTTTCTATGAACAAAAACGCCAAGAAGTCAGTATCTTCAATGTTGGGATTCATGCAGGGCCAGAAAGAGATTCTAAGGGAGTTTGTGCATTGTTTTGATCAAGAAGTTCTTGAGATACCTGAATTAACTTATGATCTTGTAATAACTTTTAGTTTGTTGGCTTTGAAGAAAAGTACATTGGCGTATACTCTGGCTCAACACTCACCAAAAGACCATAAAAAATTAATGTAGCTGGAGGAGCGTTGCATCAATGAGGAAGAAATGAATCTATCAAAAGATTTTGAGGCTATCCAGCCTATGAACGATCAAAAAGATCGAAAAAAAAAACAACAACGATCGGCAGGAAGGGTCGAGGTCTGGAAAGAACAATGAATGACCCCATTGACATGTAAAATATGAATAGTACACTCCATTAAATATTTCTAGAGAAAGAGTGTTAATGGCAGTGCAACACCAAAATGCCATTCAATAGGGGCTAAAGAAAAACCCGAATAAACATTGTTAATTTCATAAAGACAAAGCTCATGACACTAAGGATTGCTATCAACCGAAGGACGAGATTGAGCGGTTGATAAAAGCTGGCGTTCTGAATGATTTTATAGATCTTACTCTAGGGAAAGTAAGAGCCCTCGAGGCCAACCAAACGAAAGAGTTAAGATGACCACAAATTAGATCACCGAATCAATCAAGATATCATGGAGATGATGATTGATACGATGATTATCGGGGTCACAATCATTGCCATTATAAAAGACCTTGAAACGATGAATACCGTCGAAATGATAGTTATCGACGGAATGATGATAGAAGAGAGAATGATAATCTTCACCATGAAGATCAACAAAAAATTAACAATGAACCCACTAACGTAGCAAGGGTAGAGATACATACTATTACAGGTGGACCGACTGGGGAGAGACTCCTCTAGTGCGAGAAAACAAAATAAGAGGGTGATGTATGTCAATACTATCATCAGGAGCCTAGAGGATATTGTCTATTCAAAACAATGACCAACCAATAGCCTTTGATGATAGAGATTACGAGGGAATGATAGTCCTACATAACGATCCAATGGTTATAACAATGGATATGGCAAGTTTGTGTTACATAAAGTTCTAGTCGATAGGGGAAGTTCGGCATATATAATTTTTTTGGGCTGTTTTGCAAAACATTTGGAGTTGGGAAAGATGAATTTACAAACTGTGAATACCCCTCTTATGGGTTTTGCGGGATCAGAAATTATGCCCAAAGGCTCAATAGAACTCGATGTATCGTTAGGATTGATTCCGAGTACGAAAACACTAGGGGTGACATTCCTTGTTGTTGACATTCCTTTTGAATACAACATGATTGTCAGAAGGCCCATGACAAATATATTTAGTGCAATTGTATTGACTCCTCATTTGAAAATGAAGTTTAGAACCAAAGATGGTATCAGCCAAGTGATAGGAAATCAGTTAGAGGTTTGTGACTACTACACCACATTGTTGACTACAAATTCGAGTAAGAAGCGTAAAAGAGAAGTCACACGGGTAAATCTTATCGATACAGACGCAGAAATGCTGATGAAGCAAATTGATAATAAGTAGAAAAGGGAGGACATGAGGGTTCAACCAGTGGAGCACAAAACTATCTAACTTTTTAAGGATGATCCGGAGAAGACTGAGAGGATTGGGGGGCAGTTAAGACCCATGATGTAGTCGAAGTTGATAAAATTTCTAAAAGGAAACTCTGATATTTTTGCTTGGAAAGCTGCTGATTTCTAATGTATTGACCCGTTAGTGATAGTTCACCGTTTGAACGTTGACCCCGAGGCAAAACCAGTTCGTCAGATGTGAAGGAACTTCGACCCAGACACAAATGTTATTATTGAAGACGAAGTGAAAAAGCTACTAGAAGTAGGCTACATAGATGAAATTCAATTCACTGAATGGTTAACTAATGTAGTTCTTGTACCAAAAGCCGGAAACAAATTTTGCTGATTTAAACAAAGTTTGCCCTCGAGCCCTTATCCTTTGCCTTGTATTAATTTATTGGTAGACTCAACTGCAGGTTCTACTGTTATAATTTGATGCCATTTGGACTTTGAAACTTTGGGGCTACGTATCAATATCTGATGAATATGTTGTTTGAAGAAGAAATCGAGAAAACTATGGAAGTGTATATTGATGATACGCTCATCAAATCTGTGGATGAATTAAACTACTTGAATCATTTGAGAAAATCTTTTGAAATAATGGAATGCTATATGGAAGGAAATTAAACCCCCATAAATGTACATTTGGAGTTTGTGGGGGAAATTTTTTGGGTATATGGTCACAGAACGAGGTATCGAGGCAAATCTTGGAAAAATTGAGGCTATTCTGAACATGAAATCCCCTGCAAATGTGAAAGATGTGCAAAAATGAACGGGCAAAATGGCGAGTTTGAACAGATTTATATCCAGATCTGCTGATAAGGGGATATAATTTTTCAAGATTCTGCGAAAAGCGAAAAACTTTACATTGATAGAGGAATGTGAAAAAGCATTTCAAGAGCTAAAGATTATTTGGTATCCCCCCCATTATTAACGAAATCTATTTTTGGGTAACCTTTACTCTTATATCTGGCTGTGTCGTTAGCGGCATTAGTGCAGTGTTGGTTAGTGAAATCGAAAACAAACACAAACCAGTTTATTATGTTAGCAAACTGATAGAAGGGGCTGAATTGAACTATTTAGAGATTGAGAAATGGGCACTAACATTAGTAACTTCAGCTCGTAAGCTACGACCATATTTTCATTCTCATCAGATCATTGTACCATCAAGCCAGCCATTGAGATAGGTATTGGCGAAGCCTGACTTATCTGGTAGACTCATGAAATGGGCCATTGAATTGGAAGAGTTCAATATTGAATATAGAAGTCGTACAACAGTAAAATCCTAGATAATGGCAGATTTCATTGTTGAGATGACACTGAGTCACTTGTGGATGTTGTTGTAGTTGAACTGATGAAGCCATGTTTATTACATGTCAATGGATCGTTGATGATAAAATGGGGTAGAATTGGTTTATAGTTACAGGCCCCGGATAAATTAGATATAGAGTTTGCGATAAAATTAAATTTAGATGTAACTAACAATAAAGCAAAGTACGAATCCTTCATTGCAGGGTTAAAAATGATGAAACGTTTAGAGGTAAAAAAGCTGATGGTGTATACTGATTGACAATTAGTGGCAAGGTAAGTTGGCGGTTCGTATAAAGCTCGAGAAAAAAATGATGATAAAATATTTAAAGAAAGTGAAGAAGTTGATGTTGGAATTTGAAGTAGTTGAGCTGCACCAAATCCTAAGGGATGAAAATAAGCGTGCAGATGCTTTATCGAAGTTCGCAAATCAAATTGCAGGGATGAAAAGTAGAAAAGTAACTTTACTGATAGCAGAACATTTGGAGATTGAGCTGATGACGATGATAGCACCCATGGTTAATGATCCCTCATAGGTGGATGCAATTGTGAATTATCTAGTCAACGATGAACTACCTGAAGATAAGGCCGAGGTTAGCAAAGTCGTATAGAGAGCCATGAGGTTTGTGATGATGGGAGGAGAACTGTACAAAAGATCGGTGATGGGACCACTATTATGATGTCTATCTCCATTAGAATCTGAATATGTTCTGCTAGGAATACACGAGGAAGCTATGGAAATCATTTCGCGGGAAGGTCGTTAGCTCAAAAAATTACAAGGCAAGGGAATTTTTGGCCCAGATTACTGAAAGATGCATATGAATTTCCTAAAAAATGCGTGAATGTCAACTGTATTCTGATTAGATACACCAACCAGGAGCTTCCATGGTAGCAACTAAGATTGCATATCAACTTGACCAACGGGGCATCGATATTCTAGGTGGATTTTTCTTCGAAACTTATTAGCATGCTCGTATAAAAAAAAGTGGTGAAATGCTAAATTTATAATTTTATTCATATGCAAGGACATTTCCTCTAGCCCAGGATCTAAAGAAATTTGTTATCGTGGCTAAAGAACACTTCACGCAATGGATTAAAGCAGAGGTTGTGGCCCACATCACGGAGAAATTAGTCATTGATTTCATTTAGAAGAACATTATTTGCAGGTTAATAAACCTAGAAAGGTTTAAGTGCATACTCTTTTGGAAGAACATTAATAGGTATCATACTCTTTTGGAAGAACATTATTTGCAGGTTCGGCACACCTCGAATATTAATCTCAGATAATGGGACGCAGTTCAATGGAAAAGCCATCTCAAATTGGTGTTCAGAATTAAAAATTTAACAAAAGTTTAACTCAGTGGCGCATCCCCAGGCCAACGGTTTGATAGAAGTTGAAAATTGTATACTCTTGCAACATCTGGAAACTAGGTTCGACGGGGAACGAGCAGGATGGGTAGAAGAGTTGCCAGGGGTGTTATGGGCATATAGAACTACTCCTCGATCGTCCACTGGAGAAACCTCATTTTGTCTTGTTTTTGGTGTAGGAGGCGTTCATAACTGCCGAGATTGTTATGATGACACATAGACTGAGATCGTATGAACGTCAGGAGGACCAAGCGATGAGGGAGTTCAAATTAGACGTCGTTGATAAAGGACGAGATGTGGCATATGCGACCATTTTGAGGCTAGAGCGTACAATAAAATGATGAAGATTAGATCTTTTCAAGTGGGGGATCTCATTTGAAGAAAGTAGAAGTGTCGAGGCATGTCAGAAATTGGAAGCAAATTTAGAAGGACCATTCAAGATCACAAAAATCACAAAAGCAATGACTTAGAGATTAGAAGACTCAATGGTAAGAATTTACCTCGACCACGGAATGTAACCAACTTAAGGAAATTTTATGCATGAATCTTAGAACGAGGAGAAATGAAATTTATGTGTGTCGTATCTTAGAAGGAAAATAATTACACGATATATCTAAAGATAACGATGTAAATGATGTACTTGGAAAATTCAATTGCTGAAAACCAATCGCACTAGATCGTTATAGGTAACATGGCAAAATCGTATCTATAAAGCGAATGGAGTTTATTTTGTGTTTAGAAGAATTTAAATATTGCAATGAGTAATGAACAAAGAGTAAAAGTTTGCAAACAATTCAGCAACCATATGAACATCATTCGAATAGAAATAAACGAGATAATAGAAATTAATTAATTTTCAAATAAAAGACATGACATAACAAAACGTCATTCGATGCAAAACAACAAAACATCATTCGACAAAAATTAACAAAATATTTTTCTGAACAAGGATTAGGACCTTTATTATAATAATTAATCCTCAATAATCTAAGGCTCAGCGGCAACACCCTCATCCTCGTTTTGATTTTGCGATCGCTCCTATCAACCGTGGACTCAAGCTCTCGCTCGAACGGAAGGCTCGTCCCAGATTGCCTAATCACTAGAGCATCGAACTCTGTAAAATGTGCATGAACTTTGTTTGCATTTTCCAGAATAACAGAAGGTCGTCTAAGGGGAGCTCTTAGATATGCTTGAGCAAATTCATCTTCTTGGAAAGAAGGCATCAAGTTTCCAGTCTCCGTCAAGCAGTCGATAGCTTTTAAAAAGCCATCTTCAACGTCCTTGACTGCCTGATCAAGCAGGTGATTGTCCATGATAACTTCACATTTTACGATTATTTACCCCTTTTTATAGGTATTTTTCATTGCAGTTTAGTAAGGATAATCCCGCATGTTGCTTTAATTTGTTGTCATTTTATATGTGCAGGGATTCAGTTTGAATAGATCGATAATCGAGTGAAAAGGCCGAAGAAAAGGCGCAAAAAGAAAACAAACTGATTTCTATCTTTCTGGACCGTGGTTCAGGACTGCGGTCCTACTTGCCATTGGACCGCGGTTCAGGACCGTGGTCTGATTCTCCCGAAGACCTAAATTTTAGTCCGCCGTTTTCCTTCTACATAACACAATTTTCTCTTGGAAAACACTTACACTTGTTCAAAAACAGTTAGGGGAAGCCATAGGAAGACCCAAGGAAGCTTAAGGAGCCATTTTTCATCATCAAAGCTTGGATTCACACCTTGTAATAGGGAGTAATTCAACTCTTTCTTTTTGATTTGAGTATCAACCATGTCTTATAGAATTGTTGAGTTACTTGTTATTGTAAGTATGAGCTAAGTACTTAATTGATTGGGTTATGCGAATACTTTGTGATGTTTTGTGTTTAATGAATCATTAATTTCCGGATTTATTACATTCTTGTTACATGTTTGATTTTATGCTTAATGCTTGCATATGCTTGATCACCATGTGTTTGATAAAATGCTTTGTCTTGAGACCGAGAGGAGATAGATAAAGGGAGATCGAAAAATCAAACATCATAACGTAACAATTGACTAGAGATAGAATCGATTGCGTTGTGTGGCTTTTTGTGACAAGATGACCCGATTCGAATGTAGGATCTTCGTAAGCAAGGAATTGCTCTGAACCTAAATGCATGTTAGTTAATTCAATCTTCACTATAGAGATATAGGAAGTTATTAACTAGTATAGGCTTGTTATTTCAAGAGATTGAGTAATAAATACATTAGGGGGTTTCGCCATAACAAGAACGTTCTAAGAATCCGGATAATTGAGAAGTTCATGAGCATAGGATAGAACATAGTAGGATCATAACCGAATCATCTCATTCCATTTGATTTATTATCTTGTTTATCATATTATTTATCTTTGTTTATTTTCATAGTATAATCACCAATCACCTTATAATTTGATTTAGCTTAGAATTAGATAATATAGGAATTACGAGCATTGAATCCAATTGTCCCCGTGGAGACGATACACCCCGGGCTTAATAGTCCACTTTAATACTTTGCACGACCTATTGTCGGAGCTATTGAGCTTGGAGATCGATTTTTGCAACTTTTGGACATGTGGGGGCTGATCGTGCAGTGTTCATAAAAGCAGGGGCTGTTGTGAAATTTTTCAGGATTTTCTTGGGGTCAATTGGCTAGACTTTCTCACTTTTGGGGCATTTCTGGGATTGTTTTTGGTTGGTAAGGACTCTCGCTCTCCATTGTATACCTTGTTTATTCATGTGCCTTGCCGAATTATATTGTGATTAATGGAGGTTGTTGATATATTGGGATATCCATTCGAGCTTCTTGTTTGTAGAAAATTATTTTGGGATATTAAATTGGAATTGTTGATTGCATTGTGATTCATTTGCTAGTCCGTTGGTGTGCTTGGTGGTCATTACTGTTGGTTGTTTATTGAGGTTGAACTTTTTAGGATAAATTTGAGTGACATCGGTAAAATGCATTCTCGCAAACGTAGCGCCGCTGCTGCCTCTACTTCTCAGGCTCCTCATTCCCCACAAGAGCCCGAGGAGCCCGAGCCTTCTTATTATGACGAAACCAAATTTGTGAGTTATGAGGCCTCTCAACGGTATTTTAACACTTTCTTATCTAAGAATTCAGTGCTTGAGCGAGGCATCAGTGTCACACGTAAAAACCACAAAATCCTCGATCAAATTCACACCCGGGGATGGACTAAATTTGTAGAAACCCCTCCACCTGCTGTTCTCTCTGTAGTTCTTGAGTTTTATGCAAATGCTCACGATCATGATCGCGTCAAAAGGAAGAGCAAGGTTAAGGTGCGGGGTGTGTCAGTTCGAATTGAGAAGCAAACTATCAATGAGCTCTTTGCGCTTCCCTACATTGGGAACGAGGCCTTTTTACTATTTGTTCCGGACTATAATGCTATTATGCAGCACATTTGCTACCCCGGGTCCACGTGGATTATGACTCGAAATGAGCCAGTCAAGTTTCCACGTTCTTGTCTCCTTCCCCAGGCTAAGCTATGGTATCTCTTCGTTACAGCCCGTATACTTCCCACCGCCGCAGTCAATATGGTGTTGAAGGTCCGTGCTACACTCCTATATGCCATTATGAGTGCTGTTAGCATTGATGTGGGCCGTTTATTGCACAAAACTTTGTTGGAATCCATTGCTAAGAGCACCACGCAGAACTGGGCTCATCCTCATTTGCTAACAGCTCTAGCTCGAAAGGCTGGTGTCCCTATTCTGTCCTCTGAGGCCACGACGAAGCCCATGGGGGCTCTTGATGATGACAACATTTTTGTGCCAATTGCACCGCCGCATGCAGATGCCAATTTTGAGGATGTTCCTCCTGATATGCAGGCTCCAGCTGTCCCTCACGTTGCGCCCCGTTCTCAGAATGCGAGGTATGAACACCTCGAGACACAAATTCAGGCTGTGAAAATGGATGTGCGTGATGGTTTTGACGAGGTAATGGAGGCTATACAAGGGATTAGTCGATAGATGAACCAGTTTGAATGGTGCCAAAAGCGCCTGTGGGATTATCAGGTTCGCAGCTTTGATCGTCTCCACATTGGACCGAGCGCTCCACTTTCTCCTCCTGCTTGGGACTCTTTCCCACGTCCACAGACCACCACCTCTGAGGCTCCTGAGGATACTTTTCCCCCATTTACTTCTGATGTTGACCTCCCCGACATTCATCTTGATGCGGCGGATCCTTAAATTCTATCCGAGAAGTTAAACACGAAAATGTTGTCTTTGGGGGCAGTATTTATGTGTTTTGCCTCTCGTTATTTTCCTTTCAGTGGATAATTCAGCTATTGTTTCTTTTCCTTGCTTTTTTTTCTTCTTTTATTCTCTTTAGTGTGTACTAAGTTGTTATGATGAATACTTCTGTCTCTTCTTGTTTTTCTATCTTCAGACGGTTAGGGTTTATTGGTAACATCTTCACCTTCTTGCGCATTCGCTACTTGGACATCCGTTAGCTTCAGCTATCAAGGACGTCTTTCTTTCCCTTACTTTACAAGTATATGTTAGCTCATTGGGGACAATGTGCCAGATTAGTTGGGGGGTGGATGAGACGTCCAAATTTAATTTTGATGTGGCGATTTGGTGCAATTTGTATTCATTTGTTAAATTTTATTCTTGACTTGGTGTCAGCAAGTAAAGCTTTGTTGAACTCTAAATTCGGGTTTTGTTATATCTTTGCTTGGAACATGATTTGTTTGAATGTCTCCACTGTAACTAAGATGAAATCCTTCGTCTTTGATCAACATATCGTATTTTATACTTGGAAGCCTTTTTAGCCATGCTTATGTGAATTTCTGAGGATGTAAAACATTACACTTTCACTTTTGTTGACTTTGAAGTATGTATTGACTGTGCGAAGTTATGAAATGATTTAGGCCATCTTTCATTATCTATAGCCTTACATTTAGCCTCCACTATATTGCATAATCTCTAGACCTTGCTTTGAGCCATATTGATAAGAATGGAGTGTGCTAAGCACACTAGAAACTACCATTCGCTTTTATTTCATGAGCCACGCTAACCACCCTCTAGCCTAAAAGTAAAACAAAGTCTATTCCCTAATTGAGATAGCATAGAATTTCATATCATTTGATATTTATTTGGGTATACAAATTTTTTGTTTTGGGTATTGAAGCCTTTTGATTAGTGGTTTAGAACGTGGTGTTGCTCTTTCTTGTGATAAATAATTGGAGGTTTGGTTTTTATGTGAAAAGAGGAGATGAGATGAAGAACCGAAAGTTGGCTAAATAGTTGGGAGAGTTTTGGAAAAAAAAATCTGTTCTCTCGACTAGGCTATGAAATGGAGCTCCAATGTGAATTGTTTGGCTATGGAATCATTACACCCGGTATCAAAAGAAACAAGTTTGGGGGTTGTAAGCTTGGAAATTAACAGTGATAAGTGATGAGATGTAGAGATTTGTTCTGTTGATAAGTGAGTATGTAGCTTGATGATATTGAGTTGTATGCTCTCTTGAATTTAGTCACTTTATCCATATATTCCCATCCAAGCCATTACCTAGCCTTACATTACAAGCCAAAAAGACCTTTTGATTGTGACCTTCACAGTTCATGCACACCGATATGTTAACAAGTATTGGAATGTTTTAATGTCTTTAGTATCTAATAGGTTTGCATAATCTTGTCTAAAGTGTGCTCGTGGCATAAAAGTGGATATGGGGTTCATGATTTAGAGATGGAGTCGAAGATGTGTTGGAAGTTTTCAAATTGTTGAGTGTTTTGGGTAAAGTGTAACGTATCATAATCATGTCAAGGGCTTACTTCTTACCTCTTTATGAAGTTGCAAATTTTTAAAAGATCTCAAGTCAAGTAGTAAAATCTGAACTTATGAATACTTGTTCGCCAATTTAGATCGAGACGATCTAAGCCTAGTTGGGTAGTTGATAAGTTCACATTTTACGATTATTTACCCCTTTTTATAGGTATTTTTTGTTGTAGTTTAGTAAGGATAATCCAGCATGTTGCTTTGATTTGTTGTCATTTCATGTGTGCAGGGATTCAGTTTGAATAGATCGATAATCGAGTGAAAAGGCCGAAGAAAAGGCGCGAAAAGAAAACAAGCTGATTTCTGTCTTTCTAGACCGCGGTCCTACATGCCATTGGACCGTGGTTCAGGACCGCGGTCCGATTCTCCCGAAGCCCTAAATTTTGGTCCGCCGTTTTCCTTCTATATAACACACTTTTCTCTTGGAAAACACTTACACTTGTCAAAAACACTTAGAGGAAGCCATAGGAAGACCCAAGGAAGCTTAAGGAGCCATTTTTCATCATTAAAGCTTGGATTCACACCTTGTAATAGGGAGTAATTCAGCTCTTTCTTTTTGATTTGAGTATCAACCATGTCTTATAGAATTGTTGAGTTACTTGTTATTGTAAGTATGAGCTAAGTACTTAATTGATTGGGTTATGTGAATACTTTGTGATGTTTTGTGTTTAATGAATTATTAACTTCAGGATTTATTACATTCTTGTTACATGTTTGATTTTATGCTTAATGCTTGCATATGCTTGATCACCATGTGTTTGATAAAATTCTTTGTCTTGAAACCGAGAGGAGATAGATAAAGGGAGATCGAAAAATCAAACATCATAACATAACATTTGACTAGAGATAGAATCGATTGCCTTGTGTGGCTTTTTGTGACAAGATGACCCGATTCGAATGTAGGATCTTCGTAAGCAAGGAATTGCTCTGAACCTAAATGCATGTTAGTTAATTCAATCTTCACTATAGAGATATAGGAAGTAATTAACTAGTATAGGCTTGTTATTTCAAGAGATTGAGTAATAAATACATTAGGGGGTTTCGCCATAACAAGAACGTTCTAAGAATCTGGATAATTGAGAAGTTCATGAGCATAGGATAGAACATAGCAGGATCATAACCCAATCATCTCATTCCATTTGATTTATTATCTTGTTTATCATATTATTTATCTTTGTTTATTTTCATAGTATAATCACCAATCACCTTATAATATGATTTAGCTTAGAATTAGATAATATAGCAATTACGAGCATTGAATCCAATTGTCCCTATGGAGACGATAGACCCCGGGCTTAATAGTCCACTTTACTACCTTACACGACCTAGTATACTTGCTAGGATTTCGCGTGTCAGTCAACAACAGTGGATCGTAATATGTCATGAGCCCCTTCTGAACGAGCCTCTTCCAGTTGACGTTGGAAGGCTGGAGACTCTTGGAACACTCAACGAGATGTTGTCTTTCCAAGGGCATATTTGCGTTGCCTCTCAGCTTCGGTGTTATTTTGAGGAGTGGTCATCTGCTGACGAAGCTCGGCATTGGACTTCTCCAGTTCAGTCATAATTAGATTATTTGAAAATTAGTAAGAAGTTGCCTATGACGAACCGGCTTTCACCTCATCTTCTTGGGCAGTCGTGAGGTCGGATCTACTTATTCTCTATAATCAGTGAGCTCTCATTTAGCTCGACGTAACAACTCCTTTAGAGTGGAATTATGTAATGTCGGTTGATAAATGCAAAGGTTGGTCTGTAAAATTGATAAAAAAGTTAGAACACATTACTTATAACCTATGTAAAATTTATGGAAAAATTAAGTGCGCACACTTTCTCTAAGTACTGATCCCCATTCTTTTCAACGAGGGGATGATGGTGCTCGAGGATGACAGCTTTATCTCTGGGTAACAACGTGCGACGCCTGTAGGGATAAATATGCCAATTTGAGCTTATGGGCTGACTGTTGGACTGCAAAGGCGCTCGTTCAGTAACTCACATTTGAGATAGTCATTCAGAAGTAGGGACTCAGCCTGATTGAGCAAATCATAGTTGACGACTCTAGGTGAAGTGGTGGATTCTGGCCTTCGGGTCACAGATGCAGCTCTCGTCGAAATTGTCTAAGAGGCACATTCTTGATGAGGGCATTTCTCTAGTTGACCGTAGGAGGCATTTGTTAATCCCACAACTTGTTCATGGGGTTGATGAGTGAGGGAGCTATCCTCGGCATCAACAACGTCTTCTGACGGGTGCCTCTTGGGGCTGAAACTATTCTTGGTGGACAAGGTGTAGTTGTGGTGGTGCGAACCTCTTTAGCCTGGTTGATGCCCTGATCCTAGGGATCTATAATTATGATCCCACCTTGACCTCGTCCTCGCCCTCGACCTATGGGGGCGGTTGCTCTTGGAGCTTGCTTAGCAGCGAGTGCAGCCTTTCTAGCTAATCAAGCTTGTCTTGCTTCTATTGCTGAAAAAGAAAAAATTAAAAAGAAGTTAGAATAAATTAAGTATTATAAGCACTTAAGAATCTTGCTCATATTTTTGGAAAAATAAAAAAATTTCCTTACCCATATTTTCGACCCCCGGCACGTTGGTGCTACTTAGCCCACACGAGACAAGCATGGATTCGCTTAAAATGACCTTGGTCTTATACAACCACTTAAGGATTTGTTTTATGGTTCGGCGGGAGATTGTTGGTATGCCAATGTTTTCTATGTTTACAAGTTCCACACCCCATGGACGAGGTACATTCCAGTGTTCGTTGGGAGGTAGGGCTATAAAGAAAAACTTTTTCTTCCAATCTCCAAAAGAAGATTGTGTATGAAGTTGAAGATGACAGTGTCGTTGGGGGCAAGTAAACAAAATCCCTCTTCCATAGATTAGTGCATCGATGGACAGAAAGAAAAACATTAAATTTTTTGATATTTGGATGGACACCAAACATCCTCACTATGCTATAAAATATACGATATGTCTATAGGAACTGAGAAGCAATTTAGTAGGACTTAGGCGTAGATATGAGATAATGTTGACGATGGCAGGACGAAGAGGAAACCTAAGACCCTAGGTAAGATGGGCAACGTGGATTATACGATACCCTATGGGGGATGATGCTTTCTATCGGTAGCATCAGGAACTATGATACAGTAGTTCTCATGAATATGATACCTAACCTTAATGACACGTTTACACTTAATGTGCTTTTCATAGAAAGTACACTAGACGTGTAGTAATAAGAGTGGACAAATTATGTAACACCCTTACATGAAACACATAGATCGCAATATCACCCTTATATATATAGTACCCATTCGAACATCATACACAAGCAAAAGCATCCACTTCACTAGTTGCACAACCCTCAAACATGAACATAGAAAGAAAACAATATACACACATCTATGTATTATACTTTTTACAAGAGACCAAAAAGAAGCCCTATATGATATGCAAATGATGAGCTGAGGGAGAAGGACTTGAAAACCAGCCAGCCGACCTTTGATCCATACTTCAACCTTATGCACACAGCTTCACAGATCGACTAAGAAAACATTGCATTTGGTGAGTCGCAAGCTCAGCAAGTATAATCAAGTATAAGATAGTTGACATCCTATAAGCACACGAAAATCAGCAACCCATCACTCATTTGAAGTCACATAAGAACATCATCTATAATCATTTCACGTTCAAGTCATATCAATCAGAAACACATGATGGACGTGCTTAGTCATTTTATTTTACTGTTAATAGCCTGCTATAACCAAGAGTAGATCGTGATCACAAAAATGTCCATGGCACTCTGTAATTCATATAACACATGGGAGTCCAGTGAACTTGGGTGGCCGTACGGTACTCTGTGGACTAGTTTTACTGGAAATTCTTTAACACATGGCTCAAGATTAGTAGCAGCCATAATAGAACCTCTTATGTTGGATGAATGCATTTTCATATCATATATATCATTTTTTTCATCAAGTCATCAATAACATTTCCACTTTGTTTTCATGTAGTTCACATATATTACACAATGAAGTATAGTCACCATATTCGTTTCCATCCTTCAATCATCATATAACCGCGTTCACAACACCATAAGTTTTCCAATCAACACAAATAGACAAATAAAATATGCATTTAGAACTATCAATCAAAGTAAAGGATGAGTCAATTATCAAGCCACCCAATTATACTCACAAATAGTGGCTTGTCAAGATGTCTTCATCTAGTCTGCGTTTTCTGCTCCTCTATTGGAATCTCGACCTATTAAACACATCAAAATGCATAACTACCCTTGATATAATACATTGAATAACATGACATAATATTTTTATATTTAGTTTCCGATTCCATTAACAAAACAGGCTGTCCCAACAGATTGTTTTAGAACCGACACCCGATGTTCAACTATTTTTCTAAAATCCCCTGTTTACTGAAAAATTGTGAAATTTGGATGCCGTCTCGGTAACATCTGTATCTATCTACTATAAAATGTTTAGAGTAAACAAAAATTTCCAGGTTAACAAAATATCCTCAAAACAACAACAATTCTCAATTCTATCGAACAAACTGGTAGTTCTGTTCAACGATTTTTAGAAACTTCCACAAAATTCGAAATCTTACCAAATTTTTCAGAGAGGTTTCAAACAAAATCAAGTCATTCTAGAAAAATTTTCTTTTTCCTCTTTATCATTTCCTTTTTGGGTATCCTCGAAGTGTGGTATTCGACTGATAATGATAGGCGTCTATTTTCGAAACATGTTCATAATAATTGGCCAATGAAAGAGGCATCACATGGTTCTCATAACCGACTTTTCGGCCCTATGATATTAACCGCTGGCTCTTTCGTACATCGTGGCTTTATCTATCTTAGCTTTTACACCTCAAGGTATTTGCCACCTGTACATCGTGGTTTTATCTATCTTGGCTTTTACTCCTCAAGGTATTCACCACCAGGCCATCGTGGCTTTATCTATCTTGGCTTTTACACCTCAAGATATTCACCACCAGTCTTTTTGCGCTGCCGGTCCTACCTGCATCCTGTGCCTACCCGACCATCAATAAAATACCATACCTCCCTTTTTCAAATTATTTTCCTTACGTGTGCATCAACATCAGGCATCATGATCATATATACACAATAAACAAGAAATAACATTCATTCCCAAGTAATCATCTTAAAACATCATAAACATATATACGTCAACACTTCACACAATAGGCAAGTAATAACATTCATTTCCAAACAGTTATCTTAAAACATCATAAACATGCATAATATGGTCCTTATGAAGCAGTGAATGAACTTCAACTTAATCACCTTCGCATTCTTTGTGCATATATGGATACATATATATTTATATATAGATACGAATATTTCAAATATTAGAAACATATAATTGATGAATTTATATATATATATATATATATATATATATATACCTTAAAGAGTATACTAACTCACATATAAATATAATAGCATCTATATAAGAAAGGTAGAAAAATATTTTGGTCGAGCACGAATCGAATAAATTATGAAATCTAGTTAATGAAAATCATTATTCTACTAAAATGTAGTATTTATGCTAATGTGTGATTTAATGAAAAGTGAGGTTTTGGGTCATGACAAAATAAGTCCGTGTTGTCGAACTACAGAGACTTGGATTTTAGTTAATGATTTGATAAAAAGAAAATTACTAAAGTAAAGAGGAAACAAACAATTTAAACAAACGAAGAGCAATAGAGAAATGACTTAGAAGATGAAACCCACGTATGATAAAGATTGACTAACGCACATGCTCCAACCATTTTATTCATTAATAAATATGATTAATCCTTCGAATTATTAGACTCCTATTGCTTTGGTGGAAATTTCTTAATTAACTATTACCCGATGTCTCGGTCATAATACTCCTATGATTAAATGATGGCTCTGTAATTATGTCTATTTGAGAATCTAACCAATAACCATGCTTTTATGTTCTAGAATATCCCCGGATAAATCTAGTTAACAACACCCAGGAATCTCTACCTATCTCTAGGGGCAATTTCTCCTTTGTTACGGATGATGTATTGATTCTTTTGCACCCTAACCTATGTTCTTTCGGATGAATAGACTAGGCATAATAGCAAGCATATGGTGATCGAGCATATGATTGGAACGAAAGTACAAAATCAACACACAAAGCAATAGGAGAATTAACATGAAAAAATGAATTCATATATATCAACTTGTAAATCCGGCCTTCACATGGTCTTAGTCTAGCAAATTCAGCTCATGATAATCATAAAAGAAAAACTAAGCAAGTGATTCATTTTCATGAACAAAATTAATTTAAGTTAAGACAACTCCCTATGCTTAAGTAATGGTGGATCCTTGAGTTGAGCTTCAATCTCCAAGCAATCCCCCTCCTTGCTCTCTTCCAAGTGATGAAAATTTGGCCCAAAGCCACAAAAATGATTTCCAATCCCCAGATTTCGAACCCCTCTAAAGTGCTGAAAATTTCCGTTTATACATTTGAAAAATGGTTATCGTGGAGCCTAGGCACGACTGGATCGACACCTAAGTGCTGCCTACTTGGCAGGGGTGTCTTGGGGGATAAGCCGACAGGTGCCCAGGTGTGGAAAAATCAGCACCGGGGAGTGGGCACATCGGCGCCTGGGCGTGGGTGAAGCTGGGAACTTGTTGTCTGTCTTCTCTCAGCTCTCACCTAGGTGCGAGTAAAATGGTACCAAGGTGTCATTCTTCGAATGTCATTGTTTTGTTTACTCGAACTGGCACCTGGGCATGGCTTAATTGGCACCTAGGCGCAGGAGTGCGAAGTTAGCATTTTTAGTTCGTTTAATGTGTCGTCTTTTGCCCTTTTCTTGTGCACCATCACTTAGTGCCTGAAATCACTTTGATACAAATATTAAACGTACAAGTGCACAAGTTAAGCTATAAATGGAACCTACATCATCAATAAAAGGGTCTAAAAACACGTGCAAGAATGACTCCTATCTCCTAATGTCCGTGATGTGTGACTTGGTTAAAATGGATGAATAATTTAACCAGGGGGATACTATACGAGCCCTATGGATATCGGGGAAGAGTTGGGTATTTACGTTGGCATCTCCCTCGAGATTTGGATATGGAGGGAGAATCTTAGGCCCTTCGGGTTCGATGGCACCAGGGGCATTGTTACCATCAGACTCATTGGAAGAGGCGGAGCTACTCGAGCTATCGCCAGAGGTATTATGATGCGATGAGCTAGCCTCGTTTTCCTCATCAGTAGCCCAAGGTGACTCGGCACTCAAATTATTGGTACTCATTGAATAATGCAAAGTTAAGTCTATACCTAGTGTGGTGATAAACTCAGGTATGAATTAGGAAAAAAACTCCAATGGCAAGGATGCCAATAAAGAAGTCAATGTGTTTTCTTCTCAAGCACACTGTCTAAGGGAGAGTGAAATCAGTGAAAGTAAAAACCCAAATGAAGGATGAAACTTGAGTATATATAAAGGAGGAACAACAAAGATCAATGGTGCAGAGTGAAAAATGAAGACTCAGATCTAACGGTGAGGAGACATGACATGTCAAATTCAACTAATATCCCTTGGGATTCGAGTTGTTAACTTATCGGATCGGACATACTTCTCAAGAATAGATGTGTCAGAAGTAAATGATCGAGAATGGCTGCGAGTAATGATTATCAAAAATGGCAAAAAGTTAAAAAAAATCGAATGCGTTAAATAGTGCATTTATGGATCATTATACTTCGTCAGTTATAAACGAATGGAGTGAGTTTAATTTCTTCACAACTAATGAAGTGGGGGACTAATCATATGCTAATTATGTAAAAGTCTTTTGATACTTCGTATTTCATACATCGTAAGATCTAGGAGAGCCTCGTATACGATGATATGAGGCAAGTTCACATACAAGTCCCTAATACAAAGATATTTGCATTACACTCCAAGATCCTCATGTTTTTGCTGATTCGGTTAGGGTTAACCCATGATCTGACCCTATAACGAACGATCAAGACCATCCACCAAGCACACATTTAGAGCATCCAGCGCGAGATGTCCCATCTATCATTCGCTCTATAGTACAAAATGAAAACTATATAAATACCATAATTTATGGAGTTTCACAGATGGAGAATCTGACGAGTCATACCTCGTATTCTTCACGATAGTCCAGACTACAGAGTACGATCCTATATTATAAATATGAGATACTTTAGGAATACGAATCATCAATACTACAACTACACATTTTGAACTACGTTTAGACTTGATCCTTTGGAGGTACGTAGGCAGATTGGTTAAACCTAAGTGCAGTCTGTAATCTAAAGAGTGTGTCATTTGGTTCGTATGCGAGGTCATCTTGACAGAAATAGTGGGATGTTATATTCGACCTAGATCAACATTTATGTTCTGGCCCTCCCAAAGATAAATTATTTTGAATTCCATAGCAAGTCAAGAGCAGTTATAGCACATATGGTAAGATGCTGTCTCTCCAAATGTGAAGGCCAAGGAAGGAATCCTTCTGCCCACTTTTATGAATCATTTTGGTTTAAATAGAATCCTTTGACCAATTTTAGTTGTAGCATAGAGATATGGTTGCTCTCTCTACTTATTTTGTCTCTCTCTTTTTTGGTTATGTCTTTTTTATTCAATGTTATTGTTTTAATTAAAACTGTAATTACCATGAAAAAAAGAGAGTTGAATTTTAAGCAACTCTAAATTTTCTTATTAAACTTGTCTTCTACACTTATTTGGATTAAAATTAACAAACACTTTTCGTAAAACTTGTAAGAAAGATAGTTGACAAGAAAAACCAAACAAGAAAAATCTACATACGAGAATAAGTCGATAATCATTCAATTATTTTGAGTTTGTCCACGACAAGATATGCGCAGAACGATTATATTCATATTAGTAGTTATTACTTTATATTCTTTTGAAGAATTAGTAGAAATTTTGCTGTCGTATATGTTAAGGATCCTATGAGCGAAAAATGCAGCGCAAAAATTGAGGATTCTTAGAATCGAATCAATTTAACGTGAGTTTGATGATTTTAAAGGTTTTACAAAAGTTAAACGAAATTAAATACCTTATTGTTAGGAAATTTCTTGTCGGATGTTTTGATGATGGCAATTAGGACTTATGTTAGACCCCAAAATATGTAAGTTTGATATTATTAGAAATCATGTATAGTCTTTGAGTGTTAGATTTCTATATGTTTTTATTTTTTTTTATTCTAGACTATTAGAATAAGTAGTTTCTAGACTGAAAGTCTGATATAATTTCTGAGTGAGTTTATCAGTAATTAAGTTTGAAGATTCAAGTGTCTGCAATTCTGAATGAAGATGAATTTTTCCAAGCGTCCAAGCGTTCATTGAAGACAAGGATCTTTCAGTGATTGAATGAGCGTCCATCAACGACAAATATCCACCTGAATTTATTTCTGAGTCCAGAAGGAGTTTAATGCAAATATTCTTGGAGCATTAATGTCCAACGGGCATTCGACTGCATTAAATGCTGATAAGA
The DNA here is from genome assembly GCA_019426215.1 of Buddleja alternifolia. Classification (NCBI taxonomy): domain Eukaryota; kingdom Viridiplantae; phylum Streptophyta; class Magnoliopsida; order Lamiales; family Scrophulariaceae; genus Buddleja; species Buddleja alternifolia. The sequence continues at coordinate 21,562,697 of CM033399.1, read as the reverse complement.
GCATTAAATGTGATAAGCACTTCATGACGTACGGAGAAGCCTTCCCATTGGACTGTCAACTTTTCAAAAATTGCTGCAACAACTTTTTGCAGTAGGATTTCAGGGAAAAAGAACGGAAGTTGTTCACTCATGCAAGTGAAAGCCACGCGCCTGAACATGTATCCAACAGACACTTTACCCAAGAAAGTCTATAAATAGGATTTCAGCAATAAAACAAATTTATACACACACGAAAACAAGCTTACAAACCAATACGCTGTTGCACTGAAGTTTCAAATTCTTAACTTTCAGGAAAGCTCAAAAACTTAAGCAAATATTCTAATTGCTTTTCTCCAATCCTTGAGACAGTCAACCAATATCTCAAATATTCTTTTCGAAGAAACCCACACTATTATTGACATAGTACCAAGTTGTTTGAACTTTACCAAAATCAAACAAACGATTCAAAAAACCCCATCTAAACCTTGCGATCTATGTGAAGTCGAAGTTGGACCTTGCAATATTTTTGGGTGAAAGAAGCAAGGGGATAGAAGTGTCTTGGAGCTGAAATCTATGTGACCAAGGAGCTGAAGCTATCAATATCAATCTCTCCCTAATTTATAGAAGATTCTATGTGATTCTTTGAGAATCATTTTAGTGGATTGCGTCTATGTGTTCTAAGGAGAAGAAGGACATAGTTGGGATTACCAAACCCAACGAACCTTACAAATTCTGTGTTCTTTACTTTATGTTGACTTCATCTTTATCATATCATTGCATAAGTCGACCAAACGAACACATTCAAAAAGCTATGCAACTAAGGAAAATCATTGTGACATTGATTAAAAGAACTAAACGCTTAAACCTAACTGGTTATAGTATTCAAATCTTGAAGTCTGAGTTAACTTTGTGGAATAGTCTTCAGTAGATGCTCAGCTAAGCGAGTACATTTTCAAGCGTCTAACCACATTTTAATACGAACCTTTTTGAAGTGAAAAAAGACTTCAGGGTCTATTCAACCCTTCTTCTAGACCCTTTCGTACACCACTTGGGACCAACAAATGGTATAAGAGCGGTTGAAGTTGAAATTTTTAAAATTTCCAAGTATAGTAGCTTGTTTAGATCCTATTTAAAACCTAGTTGCTTTTAAAAATTTTCATGGCATTTGTTAAAGTTCCCAAGTTGACCGAATCAAATTATGATTTCTGGAAGGTCAAAGCATTTACATATCTTTGCTCACGTGATGACCAAATGTGCAATATTATTTCAGATGGACCTATCCAAATTCTAAAGGTTATCACCAGAGCACCCGGAGCCACAGAGGAGACCCGGATGGTTATGTTGAGAAACCTATGCATGAGTGGTCCCCTGATGAGCGTCGAAGAGCGAATATGGACAATGTTAATTGTAACGCTCTGTATACGTCTATTGGTGATAATGACAAGGTCAAGCCATGTGATACTACTAAGGAGATATGGGATAAGTTGGCTATAATTTGTGGAGATTCAGCACAGATCAAGGAGAACAAGCTTTCCATTGAGATGTTACCCAATGAGACTTTAGAACAATTGGACGTAAGATTTACAACTCTTGTTATAGAGTTAACGTCTTTGGGTATGGATTTATAGAATCGGGAAATAGTAGTCAAGATCCTTAGAAGTCTACTGAGTAGATTTTTGATGAAGACGATAGTAATGGGAGAATCTAATATGTTGGAGCGTCTTACCCCCAAAATGCATTTTCAGAATTGAAGGCTTTTGAATTTGAACTAAATTCAGCAAGCGATGTTGTTAGTAGTCCAACTACTGAATTTGGAGCGTTGATTGAATTGATTAAAGGGAAAATCCAGCAATAAGGGAAAGTCATCGGATATCAATGAGGAAGAGGAGCTAGCATTGCTCAATAGAACTAGGAAGTTCTTGAGATATGAAAAGGAAGGAAAAGGTTCCAAACATCAAGGATCAAGTTCATATCAAGCGCCTCCTTCTGCACCAGCGCCTCAATATCAAGCGCCAGTTTATTCTACTCCTTAGCCCTTAGCGCCAGCTCAATACCAAGCTCCTCCATCTCCATCTCAGAATACTAGCCCCAGTGATTTCCAAGCGCTTAACAAATGAAGAATAATTTGTGTTATAATTCTAGAAAATCGGGGCACTTCCAGGTAAATTGCCCTATCCAAACGTATCTAAGCCTTCAAGGCAGGATTACTTAGATAGAAACCAATTCAGGAGCAACCTTCGACAAAAAGGTTTGCTAGCAAAGTCAGAACCAATGTCCGCACTTGAAGATCTGGAGTTATCTGATGAGAGTAGTGCTGATGATGAGCCAATTGATGATTCAACGCTTATTTATCTCATGGAGAGATATGATGAAGCGTCTCCTGACTCACTAGCAGAGGCAAACACTCAATTATCTCATTCTCTCACATATAATGAATTACATGACAAAGTGAATGAATATTACAAACATTATCAAGTCGCCACCAAATTATATCAAAATCACTTTGATATTATATCCGCACTCACAAGAGATAATGTGACACTCAAGGCAGAGTTGCAAGTTCAACAACAATGCATTGAGAAGAACAAATCACTTGAGAGTGAAGTGACCCAATTGAAAAGTGATCTTGACGTAATAGTCAAGAGAAAAATCGAGCTGATGGCTAGACTTTCCAAGTCAGAGTAGCTCGTCTCATCATTATCAAATGCTTCAAGGAAGTTCGATAATGTGACTTAGGTAACTAGATTTTTTGGAAAAAAGACTGGTTTAGGATGCAATAAATTTGATAAGGAACCAAACAAATCTAATGTTATGGCGAACAACAAAGGAAAGGGTGTTTTTTTTTGTTGAGAAAGGTTCACCATGTCCAACACCAAATGAACTGAGAGACAATGGTACGAGGCTGACAACCACTTCATCTTCACTTTCATAACCTTGACACCTTCTCGTAGAGTCCAAATCCACCATTGATTTATCATTGTAGAGGAATTGTATCATTGGTTCTCCTCTACTACATCATACATCTTATGCTTTCTTTACAGTAGAAAACCACTTCTCTCAGGTGGCTAAGATACTCTAGTATATCAATCTTTGGTGGTTGTGTTTTAATGGCCTTAGTTTGGTTCACTGAAAGGTAGTGTCCTAGGATGTTTCGTTTTATTCTCTCAGAATAATCTTTCCACCTTCTCCAATTTCTCAAATGATCTTACCTTCGAGACAACAGAACTCTAAGGCCATAATGATCCCCTGATCATCATGTAGGTAAAAAAAGTTCTCCCACTGAATTCTTAGGATAACCAAAAAAATGTCCTTTTAAGGACCGAGCCTCCATATTCTTTACTTTTGTCTTTTGTACATATGTTGGGAATTCCCACATTGCCACGTATTTAAGATCAGGCCTCCACTGGCGCCAAATCTGATATGGTGCCGTAGGAATGAATTTGGAGGAACATCTATTCAAGATGAACCTATGAGTAGCGTAAGACTCATTATGAATTGGGTAATTCTATGTAGTTAGCATAGAATGAGTCATGTCCAACAATGTCTCGTTCTTGCATACTACTACCCTATTTATTTTTAGAGTCGTTGGAATTGTGAACTGTGAAACTATGTTACGTTCTTTTAGGAACAGGTCAACTTAGGAAATCATATACTTGACATTACAATCCAATTGTAGTGTCTTAATATGATACCATATATTTTACCATAGACATCAGTACGCACAAACTTTAGAACTTGAGTGCTCCTTTAATATGTTCCATGTGAAGGGAGATTTGATCATCTTGCCTATGAGATAAGATTCTTAAATTTGGATAGGGAATCCAATCCCAATGGTCTTGTACCCCCACATTTCTCCTGACTAGTGAATTTTATGCTCGTAAGGCAAGACCTAATCTTAGGTGCCAAACAATTCCTCTAGTTTGTTTCTAGCATACTATGTTATCTAGTTTATTGTTAGAGTGCATGCCGTCAAATGCCATAAATAGGATAAATTTATAGGGCATGGATTTGTGACTAAACTACATTATTATAATGAAAGGCATTTTATTGTTGTTTTCTTATAGGCATTTGTAAGGTCTTAATAAACAACGTAAAGACCTTCATAATAAGGCAAATCTTCTACTTCCTATAGGTTAAGAAGAATGGCACTAGAAGAGTTTGATCTTTATTATCTAAATTGGTTCACAAGTCAAAGAGAGTATTGACTGGACATCAATACTGGAAAAGACTTGTATGATATAAGTTTTGACCAAGAAAGTGCCATTCAATCACTATAGGAATGGTAGTGGGAACTTAAGTCATAGACATCTTAGTTAGACTGATATGTTCGAACATGGCTAGCATCAGTTTCGTCACATGGGTTTCCACTCACTGACAATCAATGACAAAACTGATAAATTGTGATAGGTATTCATGAACCTTAGACCTGAGGAATCATATTGAAGATGTACTTGTGACATCTAGTCTGTCATTAGAGTCATTAGATCCAATTCACCTGTTCGTGGGATCGACCTCAAAGTGTGGCTTGATGGGCAAGTAGTATTAGTAGTCTTAACTGATTAGCAAAATGGAATTTGATCTCTCATAAGTGGATGAGCTAATTATCTAATGCAGTTAGGAATGAATGAGGTCAAAAGACTTTGGCCAAAGCATAAGAGATACTCATGTTAGACATGAAGGTATACTCATTGACATCAATTCATTATGACATAAGCATATGGTTAAGTCTTGTGAGTTTGACTAAATCATGACTCTCACTTGACTGAGATATATGAATAAAAGGTTTATACTCGTACGGTATTCACAGCGTGAAAGGTTTGGAATTATCATATTCATTCATCTCCAATTGGGATACGATGTGGGCCACGGGACTTACTAGGTGTTACTCACATCCTTTTAGTTTTCTTCTAATTGCCTTTTGAGATGGACCTAAAGAGTCGCGCTTACAGGAATTGCAAAACGAAAAATCATGGAATTGACTTGAGAGAATTTTCGGTATTGGATATCGCAATTAATTAATTAATTAATCATTAAATGATTTTATTAATTAATTAAGTTAATGTGTTAATTATTTTTTCAGAGGAAACTAATTATAGAATTAACATGGATTTAATTAGTTATTTGATTAATGTATTTATTGGATAAATAATATTAATTAAATAAACTAATTAAACAATTAAAGTTAAACTAATCCCGAAGGCTTATGAAAATACAAAAGTGGGCGTCCACATGTTCGTTAGTTGCCTAGGGTTATTATTATTTAGTGTAGTACAAGTATACTATTTAGTGAAAATAATAACAAGCCTCCAATTCATTAATTACTCTCCAAGTGAAAAAGTCTTCCATCTCTCTCTTTCTCTTCCTCTAGCCAAGTTCAAGGAGCAAAAGAAGAGGATTTTTCGCTTTGATTCCGTCATGGTGATTTAGAGACAGTAGCAAGTTTGCTGTTCAGAATTCAACATACGAGAAGAAAGGTACATGAATTTTTAACACGATTTGAATATGCGAAATCGAGAAGAACCACTTGGGATTTGTTATTTTCCGCTGCATTTTATTGCTAAAAACCCAATAATGGTGTCAGAGTCAATCTCTGATTTTCTTATTTAATCGAATACGTGAATTATGTGATTTTTGTGTTTTTGAAGCATGATAATTTGAAGTCAAATTTATGATTTTGAATCATGAATTTTTTGCGTTTATTCTTGGATATTATTGCATGATAATATGTGAATTGAAAATCAAAATTGTGTGAGAATTGGGGATGAAAATCCCCACGATGTGCACAAGACACACGACGTTTTTTGCCTGTGTGCGTAGCGCGTACGCTGCGTGAATAACAGGTGCACGAGTACTATGCGCGGCCTACGTGGCCATGCGCTGGGCGCACGGCCTGGCCCTGGGGCCATGACTTGGGTCTGGCCAAAAAATCTCGGGTCTAATTTTTTAAATAAATGGGTTTTGGGTTATTTTAATTATGCTGGTGGGTCAAAAGGATGATAACCCAGATTTAATTAAATGAGCCAAATTATTTTAATTAGAATTTTGGACATTCAATAAATTGGTTTTGGGCTTAATTAATTGAATTTAAATATGTCAATGGTTGGTAATTTATGTTTGATGAAATCGAGCCCAGTTAGTTTTTATTGAATATTAATTATTTAAGTAAAATAAATAACTAATTATTTTTAAAGGATTTATTTAAATAATTAATTCTCACTAGATGGTTTATTATCATAAATGTCAATAAAATTTTGAATTTTATTGGAGAAATTAATTAGTTGTCTAATTGATTATTAACTTAATCACCCAACATATTTGTTTTAATTATCGCGAGCATGTATTATGCGCTGATGACATTAACCATGGGCTTAGATTTCATTTTTGGATGTATATTCTTTTTTATGGGTTGTAAAGGCCGGATTTGAGCCTGTCATTTTATTTCTAGAAATTATTTATAGGATGCTAAATATTCTCATGTAATAGATAGAAATAGAATAGACATTGTAGAAGAGCAATCCAAAAGTGGAGCCCAAGAAAAACAGCTAGGTTTATTTTTCTTTTTGTGATGACCCATTGGCTTGGGCCCTCTAGGAAAAGCCCATGGATATATGTGTTATTTTATTGCTTTCGATGTATGTTCATTTGTTGTATGAAACATGTATGATGTTAACCTTCTCTATATAAATCTGATAATGTGCAAAATGAGACATAGAGAAATGTTTAGAACATGAATCCCCCCAATAAAAAATTATACTAAGTTAGAAAGAGGTGATAGGCATCCCTTCTCTCCATTAAACTTAATAGAGTTAAGACTTAAAAATAATATATGGCATCTTCCCAGTAAGTGCGGGTCATATGTCAAGATTTAATTCTGAAATTTTATTAAGTGCATTAGATGCCTTAATCGAGACATATTTCACCCCAAATATCATTAAATGTTTGCAAGGTAAATTCAAATGTTAGATTAGTGGAAATGAACTTAGATAGTCCGCAAAGCCTATAAATCGTTAAAGGGTTGTTGTTTTGGTGGATTATGAGAAAAAAAAGATTAGACCATTTATTGGATAGACTGATCTTGGACATCACTTTAATTAAGTAATGGACCAAATATCATTAAAGGGTTGCCATGCATTACATTGATTAAAGAACTCAATCTCCACTATGAAGTAATATACAACGATCACTTCCGTTTTTTACAATGGGAGTGTGAATCTCAAAAAATATAGTAGGAACTAAGTTATACGTCGAAGTCCTTGATTTCAACTTGGTTTTAGTCTAGTTACATATGTCTAATAAAGTCTGGTTTATTTTATGCAATTATTTGATTTATCTCTCTCAAAACAAAAGTGACTATCAACCCACTTTTCATTTTACTCGAAAAGAACATCCTTACCAGACCCAACTACGTGGACTGACTAAGAAACTTGAGAATTGTTCTCAACATGGTGTCATTAGGGTACGTGTTGTACACTGACATCCCTCCTCCGCCTGCCAGAACACGTGTCAATGAGGAAGAAGTCCAAGCTCATGAAAAGTGGGTAAAGGACGACATCCAATTGCATGGGTACATTCTTGGCTCAATGACAAACGAGCTTCAGAGGTCTCACGAGAAGATGACCACTGCGAGGGCTATCTTTGCACACTTGGTCAAGATTTATGGTGAGCACAGTCGCACTGCTAGATAAGAGATATCTCAAAAGCTCTTGGGAGCCAAAATGAGAGAGGGTGAAAAAGTTGGTGATCATGTTCTCAAGATGTTCTCGAGGATCGAAAGTTTTGAGGCTCTCTATTATACAATAAACCCACAACTTCAAACGGATCTCATTTTGTAGTTTCTTCCTGATTCTTTTTCTCAATTTCTCATGAACTTGAATTGTAATGAGATTGAATGCAACTTAGCTTGGCTAACAAACAAATTAAACACTGCACAAACTCAATTGAAGCCCAAGGGAAAAGAAACTGGATTGATTATCTCTTCTGGGACCAAAAAGGCGAACCATAAGAAGAAGAAAACCAAAAAATAGGGTGGTGAGCCTGGAGCTCAGGGTGGTGTCAATAAGGGAAAAGGGAAAGCTCCTGTGAATCGCAAGCATTACGGGGCCACGGAAGATAGATAGATTCCTACACTGCAGTGAGCTAGGCCACTGGTGAAGGAACTGTCCAAACATGGGCCCGGCATACAAGGTATGGAACTTTATGTTCATGAAACTTATTTTTCTATGACCGTTTTCTCTACATCTTGGGTTCTTGATTCTGGAGCTAGTGCTCACATTTTTCGTATGAATCAAGATCTGTTGCGAGGAAGGAAGCTGGATAGTGATGAGGTGAAGATAAGAGTAGACAGCGGGCAAAGCGTCGGAGCTATTGGAATTGGATCTTCCTCATTACTTTTAAAGTTTGGACATTCACTATTTCTAGATAATGTTTTAGTTTTACCCAAGGGACTTGAAAACATTGTTTCAATTCCAGTTAAACTTGGTTATACTTTCAGTTTCATTAATGAGCATTGCAATACTTATTATGGAAATAAATTAGTGGGCTTTGCTTCTTTAGTAAATAGTTTATATTACCTTAATGTCCAGAATGAGTGTTCTGTAAATACTATACAAAGAAAATGTAGTAGGCAGGGAATTAACCAAAGATGGATTAGCATCTTAGATTTGGCCATGCCGACGAACACAAAATTCACAAGATGGACTAATCGGTCCATTGGGATTGGATCCCTATCCTACTTTTGAATCTTGTCTCATAAGTGGATGAGCTAAATATCCTATGCAGTGATGAATGAATGAGGTCAAAAGACTTTGGTCAAAGCATACTCATGTTAGACGTGAAGGTATACTCATTGACCTCGATTCATTATGAGCTCAGCAAATGGTCATGTCATGTGAGTTTAACTAAACCATGACTCTCACTTGATTGAGATATATGAATAAAAAGTTTATACTCGTACGGTATTCACAGCGTGAAAGGTGTGGAATGATCCTATTCATTCATTCTCAACTGGGATATGATGTGGACCATGGGTCTGGTGAGGTGTTACCCACATCCTTTTGGTTTTCTCTCAATTGCCTTTTGAGACGAACCTAAAGAGTCTCGCTTAAAGGAATTGGAAAAGAAAAAAATCATGGAATTGACTTGAGGGAATTTTCGGTATTGGATATCACAATTAATTGATTTATTAATCATAAGATGATTTTATTAATTAATTAAGTTAATGTGTTAATTAAATTTTTAGAGGAAATTAATTATAGAATTAACATGGATTGATTAATTTATTTATTGGATAAATAATATTAATTAAATAACCTAATTAAACAATTAAAGTTAAACTAAGCCCGAAGGCTTAAGAAAAGGATACAGTTGGCATCCACATGTTGGTCAGTTGCCTAGGGTTATTATTTTCTAATGTAGTATAAATATACTACGTAGTGAAAATAATAACAAACCTCCAATTCATTAATTACTCTCTAAGTAAAAAAGTCTTTCATCTCTCTCTTTCTCTCCCTCTAGCCGAATTCAAGGAGCAAAAGAAGAGGATTTTTAGCTTTGATTCCGTCATGGTGATTTTGAGATAGTAGTAAGTTTGCTATTCAAAAAAGGTTCATGAAAGCTGGTTCTGAATTCAATATAAGAGAAGAAAGGTACATGATTTCTAACACGATTTGAATATGCAAAATCGAGATGAACCACTTGGGATTTGTTATTTTCCGCTGCGTTTTATTGCTAAAAACTCAACATTTGTGTGTTCACAGTATACTAATTCCGAACTTTTAAGACATGTTAATAATTTTAGTAAGGATGTATTGTTCCTACACTTATTTCCAAAATAATAGCCATGGAAGTTATTACCAAACTTAAAGAAGTACCATTTCTTGACCATGTCAGAAAATGATAACTTTCTTAGTACCATTTGGTGAAACTAATCAATCATCCAAACATGTTCAGAATTATAAAAGAACAGAGGTAAATTATATTTGGATATTCCCGACACTATATCTGGTTCCAATATTGATCACCTTTTGTTTTTCCAGCTTTTGAAATTCTTTCTAATTCTTCAATCATGAGCACTAGCTCTAGAATGTAGAATATAAAAAAGTTTAGAAAACCGGTCATGGATCAGTTGTTTCCAAAACATATGGTTCTATATCAAGTACGCCTCATATTTTTCGTCTCATTCTCAGACTTGAGTAATGCTAGCTTCAAGCATACAAATTAATGACTCTGAACTGAGGACCTTCCTCAACTTTCTAAGTCTGTTGATTTGGTTAGGCCAGTATAGATAAAATTCCAAAGAATAATCTTAAACGGGATAATTTCTAAGAGAGATATAAAATAAACGCATAAAATGAACAAGATTCAATTAGGATATCTATATTGTACACAAGTAAAACTAAGGCTTTAATTTTATTTGGCTCGCACTACATGTCATGATCCAAAACCTCACTTTTCATTAAATCATACATTAGCATAAATACATGCATTTTGGTAGAATAATGATTTTCGGTAACGAGATTTTATAATTTATTCAATTTCCGCGATTTGTGCTCTAACGATATACTAGCTTTTGTGTGTAGAGTAATTTTAAAATATGGGTATAAATTTTAATTCTTATATATATAGATAAGTTATATAATTATGTATAGACAAGATATTTTTTTTTAAGAGCTTAGGTGTCATCTTGGAAATGGTACACCTTTAATCCCTTTTCAACCTTGGCAAATAAAGGGAGTTTTTAGTTCTTTTGTGAGAATCTATCTTACCTTCACTCTCACACACACACCACCCCTGAAATTCTCTCAAAATCAGCTCTTTAGCTCTCTCCAAAAACACAAGAAGTGGAGTAAAGAAATTCGGGTTGAAGGGAGAAGAAAAAGATATCTAGTTAGGAAGCACCCTCCTCTCGTATTTCTTTTAATGTATGGTAGCTAAGTTATATATTGCATATAAATGCTTGTAATAGATTAAAGATTATATTTTTAGGTGAGTTAGAGGCCTGAAATTATATGTAAGTTAGCTAAGTAAATTGCATGACACCCAGTTTTCAGAATTTCAGATTCTGTAATTAGAAGTTAAACCTGTAATTAGCTATCTAAACGTGAGATTTTTATTATGTAAACTTTTTTGGATAAACTTATATGTGTTTTGAATATCTCTGCAAAATTTTGTAACCATTGGAGTTCTGTGGAGTTTTCTAAAAATCATTGACTAACACTGCCAGTTTGTTCGGCGGGATTGATAAAAGCTACTGTTTTGAGCTTATTTGACTGACCTAGATAGGTTGGATTACTCTACACATTTTACTGTATCATTACGCATGTCGTTAAAGTGTTTTGTGAAAATTTCAGAATTTTTAAATAAACAGGGGATTTTTGAAAAATAGTTGAATATCGGGTGTTGGTTCTGAAAAACAATCTGTTGGGACAGCCTGTTTCGTTAATCGAATCGGAAATTAAATATAAAAATATTATGTTATGTTATTCAATGTATTATATCAAGGGTATTATGCATTTTGATGTACTTAATAGGTCGAGATGCCAATAGTGGAGCATTAAACGCCGACTAGAAGAAGACATCTTGGCGAGCCACTATTTGTGAGTATAATTGGGTGGCGTGATAATTGACTCATCCTTTACTTTGATTGATAGTTCTAAATGCATTCTTTATTTGTCTACTTGTGTTGATTGGGAAGCTTATGGTGTTGTGAACGTGGTTCTATGATGATTGGTTGATGGAAACGAATGTGGTGAATATAATTCATAGTTTACTATATGTGAACTACATGAACTTTAACATGGTGAATTTGTTGTTGATGACTTGATGATGAAAATGAGATATATGATACGAAAATCCATTCATCCGAGATAAGAGGTTCTGTTATGGCTGCGAATAACCTTGAGCCATGTGTTAAAGAATATCCAGTATAACTGGACCACAGAGTACCGTACGGCCACCCGAGTTCACTGAACTCCCATGTGTTATATGAATTATAGAGTGCCATGGCCATTTTCGTGATCACGATTTACTCTTGGTTGTAGCAGGCCATTAACAGTAAAAGAAAATGACTAAGCACGTTCATCATGTGTTTCTGAATGATATGAATTAAATGTGATATAACTATGGGTGACGTTCTTATATGACTTCAAATGAGTGATTGGTTGTTGATTTTGTGTGCTTATAGGATGTCATTTATTCTCGTACTTGATTATACTTGCTGAGTTTGCGACTCACCAATCGCAATGTTTTTTTTAGTGCTGTAGATAGAGTTGATATGTGAAGCTGTGTACATAAAGCTGAAGCATGGATCAAAGGTCGGCTGGCTGGTTTTGAAGTCCTTCTCCCTCAGCTCATCATTTGCATATCATATAGGGCTTCTTTTGATCTCTTGTAAAGTATAATGCTTAGATGTATGTATATGGTTTTCTTTTTATGTTCATGTGTGAGGCTTGTGCAACTAGTGAAGTGAATGCTTCCGCTTGTAACTGATGTTCGAATGGGTAACCTATATATGTATGCTATTGGTATCTATGTGTATCGTGTAAGGTGTTACATTTTAGTGGTATCAGAGCTCCAGGTTGGGGTTCTGTAGACAGCAACATGACATGTGCATCATCATTTTATGTTATATGTTGGCATAAGTAACCATCTGTGTAACATCTTAGGCAAAGCGTGGCGAGTCAACAAGCACGTGTAGTAAATGATGATCATAGTGTTCATAATGGGGAAGGATCAGCTGACCTAGAGTCTCATTCATTTCATCCACCTCCACCCCCTGGGCATAGAGCTCCTAATTTTGTGCATCCACAACACTCACCCGTACACGACCCTGAAACACGTGAGCGGAGTTATGACAAATTAAGAAAAATGGGAGCCGTTGATTTTGTGGGTACTACTGATCCAACAAAGGCAGAAACATGGTTAAAACAAACTGAGAGAGTTTTTCGTTTGATGCAATGTACTCCAGAAGAAAAATTCGACTACGTAGTGTCACTTCTTCAGGGAGATGCATATGATTGGTGGGAGACTAGACCTGGTAGCACTGCTCAACCACCTGTATTGACATGGAATGACTTCCTTAGGGAATTTCACGATGCGTACGTGCCTGAAGTCTACAAGGATCAGAAAGAAAAAGAATTTCTTGAACTGCAGCAGGGGAATAGATCAGTTGCTGAGTATGAAGTGAAGTTTAATCAACTTTCTCATTATGCCCCACATATGATAGCGACAGAAAAGAAGAAGTGCACCAGATTTGAATCCGGACTTCGATTCACTATCCGGAACCGGATCGCACAAACTGATTTGGAGTCTTATAGAAAGTTAAAATTGCTGCGATTTGTTCGGAGAAATTAGATTTAGAGTCCCGAAATTTTCAACTCAGTAAGAAGAGGCAAATGAGAACACTGGTGGATTCAGGGATAAAAAGGAATTTACTTCACCTTCACAAAGGGGATTTCCGAGTAGCTTTAAAGGTAAAAATTTTAGAAGTACAACATCAAATACTATGAGTGTTGCTTCCGCATCATCCGCTGTCACATGTGCACATTGTGGGAGGAATCATCGTGGAGAATGTAGGCTACTTACAGGAAAGTGTTTCAGATGTGGGGAGCCTGGTCATATAGCAAGAAATTGCCCAATGCCACATGAGGAAGCCACCATTGAGCAGAGCAGATTTAGTGAGTTCAATCCTAGTAGAGGTAGGGGTCGAGGAAGATTTGGTACAGGTAGAAGAGCTGGTCCAGAAGGCAGCAAAGCTAGCAAGGAACAACCTCAAGCTCGAGTTTTTGCTATGACATAAGAAGAAGCCAAAGCTACACCAACCGTAATTACTGGTAACATCTTTATTTCCGGTAGAAATGCCCATGTTTTATTTGATCTAGGAGCAACACATTCATTTATATCACAATCATTTGCATCATATTTGGGTAAACCAGAGTCTTTGGATTATGATTTATTTGTTCGAACCCCAGTCGGAAGTGTGGTTATTGTTAATACCATGTATCGTAGGTGTATATTGTTGATTGAGGGTATTGATTTACATGCTACATTGCTTGTTATGCCATTAAAGGATTTTGATGTGATATTGGGTATGGATTGGCTCAGTGAAAACCATGCTAAACTAGATTGTTTCACCAAGGAAATTGTGCTACAACCTTCTGATCATATGTGTATAGTATTTAAAGGGGAGAAAGAGACTCTGCCTATTTGTATAATATTTGCATCGAGAGCATTTAAAATGATTAGAAAGGGGTGTGAAGCATATTTAGCTCAGGTCGTGGACACCAGATTAAGCGGTTTGAAACTTGAAGATATTCCTCCCAGGGTTACCTCCGAGTAGGGATATAGAATTCACCATCGAATTACATCCAGGTACTGCACCAATTTCTATCCCTCCATACAGAATGACACCTATTGAATTGCAAGAATTGAAAGCAATTGCATGAATTACATGAGAAAGGGTACATCAGACCGAGTATTTCACAATGGGGTGCACCAGTATTGTTGGTTAAAAAGAAAGATGGCACCTTGAGATTGTGCATAGATTATCGGTAATTAAATCGAGTCACAGTGAAGAATAAGTATCCATTACCTAGGGTGGACGATTTATTTGATCAGCTGCAGGGTGCTAGCACTTTCTCAAAGATTGATTTGAGATCCGGGTATCATCAGTTAAAAATTGCAGAGGCTGATATTCCAAAGACAGTTTTTCGAACCAGGTATGTCCATTATGAGTTTTTAGTGATGCCTTTCGGTCTGACTAATGCACCTGCTGTGTTCATGGCATTGATGAATAATATATTTAGACCTTATCTGGATAAATTTGTGATTATATTCATTGATGATATTCTAATTTATTCTAAATCTCCTGAAGAACATGAACAACACCTGAGAATTGTACTACAAATCTTACGTGAGAAGCAGTTGTATGCGAAATTGAGTAAATGTGAATTTTGGTTAGACAAAGTCATCTTTTTGGGACACATTATTTCCGGTGATGGTATTAAGGTTGACCCGCAGAAAATTAAAGCAGTATTGAAATGGGAAAGCCTTAGAAATGTTACAGAAGTTCGTAGTTTTCTAGGTTTGGCGGGGTGTTACCAACGATTTGTTGAGAATTTTTCTCATATTGCTGCTCCAATGACCAAATTGTTACAAAAGGGTGTTCCTTTCATATGGACAAATCAATGCCAAAAAAGTTTTGAAGAGTTGAAGAAACGACTTACAACTGCCCCAGTATTGACAATTCCTTCAAGTAATGATGGTTTTGTTATTTATAGTGATGATTCTTGCCAAAGTTTGGGATATGTTTTAATGCAACGTGGTAAGGTTATTGTGTATGCTTCCCGACAACTTAAACCACATGAGATGTGTTATCCTATCATGATCTTGAGCTTGCTGCAGTTGTTCTCGCCTTAAAATATGGAGACATTACTTATATGGTGCCACATTTCAAATTTTCACTGACCATAAAAGTTTGAAATATTTGTTAAGCCAGAAAGAGTTGAACATGCTACAAAGACGATGGGTTGAATTGCTAAAGGATTATGACTACACTATTGAGTATCATCCTGGGAAAGCTAATGTGGTTGTTGATGCTTTAAGTCGAAAATCCTATGATACTTTTTCTTATCTTTTGGCGGATTCTATACCGTATTTTCTGGACTTGAGAAAGATGAATGCTCAGATGAATGTTAATGATACGGGTGTTTTATATGTTACAATCGGTGTTCATCCCACTATGATTGAAAGAATTAAAAAGGCTCAATTTCATGATGACAAGCTGACTAGTATTGCTGAAAAGGTGAAACAAGAAAAGAGTACAGCTTTTGTTATCAATGATGATGGTAGCTTAACAATCAACCACAGACTTTGTGTTCCTAATGTCGATGGCCTAAGGCATGAGATAATGGAGGAAGCTCACACTGCACCATATGCCATGCATCCAGGTAGTACGAAGATGTGTCAAATCTTGAAGACTCATTATTAGTGGCCCAGAATGAAAAAAGATGTAGCAGAGTATGTTTCTAAATGCTTGACATGTCAGCAAATCAAAGTAGAACATCAGGCACCCATAGGTAAGTTGCATCCATTACCTATTCCGATTTGGAAATGGAAGCGTATTACTATGGATTTTATTTATGGTCTACCAATGACGCGGAGAAAGAATGATGCCATTTGGTTTATTATTGATCGGCTTACAAAATCAGCTCACTTTTTACCATTCAAGTGGGGTTCTACTCTGGAACATCTTGAGAAAAAGTATGTGGATGAAATTGTGAGATTACATGGTGTGCCTTTATCTATTGTGTCAGATCGTGATCCTCGTTTTACATCAAGATTTTGGGGTAGCTTACAACAAGCATTGGGTACTAAACTACATTTTAGTACGACATTTCACCCACAAATGGATGGACAATCAGAGAGAACTATTCAGACTTTAGAGGATATGCTTAGGGCATGTGTTCTTGAATTTAAAGGCTCTTGGGATGATCATATAGCACTGATCGAATTTGCATATAACAATCAATATCATAGCAGCATTGGCATGGCTCCTTGTGAAGCATTGTATGGTAGGAAATGTAGGAGTCCGGTATGTTGGGATGAAAACGGAATGCGATTGTTGGAAGGACCAGATTTGATTCAAGATACTACTGAAAAAGTGAAAATTATCAAAAATCGACTAAAAGCAGCCCAAGATAGACAAAAAAGTTATATTGATCAACACAGACGTGAAATGGAATATGAGGTTGGTGAAAAAGTCTTCTTACGTGTTTCTCCGTGGAGAGGTATTCTCAGATTTGACAAGAAAGGTAAACTATCTCCTCGTTATATTAGCCCTTACGAGATACTTGAAAGAATCGGTCCATTAGCATACCGTCTGGCATTGCCACTAGAGTTGTCCCAGATTCATAACGTATTCCACGTTAGCATGCTCCTCCGGTACAGATCAGATCCTTCTCACATTCTTCGAGATGAACCAATTGAAATTTCCGATAATTTAAGTTATGTTGAAGAACCAATGGAAATCATAGGCCACAAAGACAAGTAGCTTCGAAATAGAACAATTCCATTGGTGAAAGTGTTATGGAAGAATCATTCGAGACAAGAAGCAACTTGGGAAACAGAACAACACATGAGAGAACAGTATCCGTGGTTATTTAGCGATACAGGTACAAATTTCGAGGACAAATTTTTTTTTAAAAAAGGGGTGAGGATTGTCATGACCCAAAACCACTTTTCATTAAATCATACATTAGCATAATTGACTCATCCTTTGCTTTGATTGATAGTTCTAAATGCATTCTTTATTTGTCTACTTGTGTTGATTAGGAAGCTTATGGTGTTGTGAACGTGGTTATATGATGATTGGTTGATGGAAACGAATGTGGTGAATATAATTCATTGTTTACTCTATGTGAACTACATGAACTTTAACATGGTGAATTTGTTGTTGATGACTTTGATGATGAAAACGAGATATATGATACGAAAATCCATTCATCCGAGATAAGAGGTTCTGTTATGGCTACTAATAACCTTGAGCCATGTGTTAAAGAATATCCAGTATAACTGGACCACAGAGTACCATATGGCCACCCGAGTTCACTGAACTCCCATGTGTTATATGAATTACAGAGTGCCATGGCCATTTTCGTGATCACGATTTACTCTTGGTTGTAGCAGGCCATTAACAGTAAAAGAAAATGACTAAGCACGTGCATCATGTGTTTCTGAATGATATGAATTAAATGTGATATGACTATGGATGACATTCTTATATGACTTCAAATGAGTGATTGGTTGTTGATTTTGTGTGCTTATAGGATGTCAATTATTCTTGTACTTGATTATACTTGCTGAGTTTGAAACTCACCAATCACAATGTTTTTTTTAGTGCTGTAGATAGAGTTGATCCGTGAAGCTGTGTACATAAAGCTGAAGCATGGATCAAAGGTCGGCTGGTTGGTTTTGAAGTCCTTCTCCCTCAGCTCATCATTTGCATATCATATAGGGCTTCTTTTGATCTCTTGTAAAGTATAATGCCTAGATGTATGTATATGGTTTTCTTTCTATGTTCATGTGTAAGGCTTGTGCAACTAGTGAAGTGAATGCTTCTGCTTGTAAATGATGTTCGAATGGGTAACCTATATATGTATGCCATTGGTATCTATGTGTATCGTGTAAGGGTGTTACACTACATTTTTCAAAACATCGCACTCTCACTGCAATTTTCGAAAATCTCGTTGGATAGATTTTGTAGTGAGTATTGAGTTCTTCAAATAATTCAGTGAGTTGCAACCTAATCGAATTCTGGCCCACTGATTATTTGAAGTGGTTTCATACACTACTTTATCTAATAATAATTCAATACCTTTTCCCATAATTCAGAAAGCCGCAACCTAACCGATTTTTAAGCCTGTGAACTACCTGAGTTCATTCCTACTAATTCCTTTATCTGAATTTTAGCTTGCAACCTAACCGATTTCTGGGATGAATTATGCTTCAACTAAGGCATTCCACGCACTTAACAAAATTTCAAATTATTTTCGAATGCATAACCCCCAAAACTGGGAAGTATTACATATTGGTTATAATTTTAATTTATTAAGCTTAGTGGAGGGAGAAGGTATCTCACATCCTTTACTAACTCTGTATTATTTAATTTGGGAGAATTTTAAATATTTTAATGAAGGTCTCACAAAACATATTAATTTCTACCGTGGTAACATGCATATAAAGCGTAGAAAAACCTGACAATTCTATTATTACACATTTTCATGGACTATTTAGATCAGCCCAAGAAGCTAATCAACATATATATTTTAAGCATGCATTATAAAACATAGAACCTAAGTCCATAAAAGATGTATCTTATCGCATATAACAAGCATTTAAACATAAAAGCACACATGCGATAAAAGCATAAAATAAATTTAATATATTTTGTTAATCAAATCCAATTTGATTATGAAAAAACTAAATCCCATTTAATTTTAACACTAAGACTAAATCCTATTTAATTGTAGTGAAATTAAATCCAATTTAATTTTATGTGATCGAAAAATCTATATCATAAGCGATATTAAATCTATTTGAAATTAATGCTTACTTAATTTCAATGGGAGGTAAATCAACTTTAATCTAAGTGAAATTAAGTCATACTTAATTTTCATGAAAAAGATTAAACCGATTTCAATCATTGTGAAAATGAGTCTCACATAATTTCCATGAAAAATGATTAAATCAATTTTGATCTTAGTGAAATTTTCCACTCAATTTCTATGAAAAGATTAAATTAATTTCAATCTGTGCGACATCAAGTCACACTTAGTTTCAATAGAAATGATTAAATTCACTTTAATCTTTGTGTAATCAACTCTTACTCAATCTCAATGATAGATTAAATTAATTTCAATCAATGTGAAATTAAGTCTTATTTAATTTCTATTGGCTTGCAAATCATTGTCTAAATCCCACTTAATCAATTACAATATTAAATCTTATTTAATTTTGATGGGTAAATTAAATAGATTCAAAATATCAACAAAATTAAATTTCATTTAATAATTTAAATCTTTATTTAATTTTATGGAAGTCAAATATGATTTAATTTATATTAAATCTAAATTAGGAATAATTTAATTTAATTTTATTTACAAAGAAAGCTTGAAGAAGATTAATCCAATTAGTTAAAAATGAATTTGGGTCTTACCCAATTAATAATTCAATTGCAATTGGGACCAAGCCCCATATTTTATTCAATCCTACTGAATTAATTGGTATTGGGTCAAACTCAATAATTCGTGCTGGGCCAAGCCTAACACTTCTTAATTAAAAATAGGTTGGGCTATTTATTTAATAATTCGAGTGGGCTAAGCCCAAATCCCCATTAATTTAATAAATCAGCTTGGGCTTTTATTTAATTAATTCGAGTGCGCCAAGCGCAACTCCCCACTAATTGATTGTGCATTTAATCAAGCCCAACACATAATTTGATATGTGTTGGGCTCGGTCCAACACAACAAATGACCTAGCCCAATAGCTAATCTTCATCCTCTAATCAGCGCCGTTACGCCCCTCCAGCAAATTCGCCTACAATAACAGCGGCTTCCGATGCAGCCATCTTCATTCGTCACATCGCGGGCAACTGAAAATGGCAATTTCAGCCATATTTCCAGCCCCAAAACTTGCGTATTCATGGTGGTGGTCCCAAGTGGCATACGAAAGGGTCTAGAAGGGGGGAGTTCAATAGACCCTGAAGTCTTTTTCGAATTCAAAAATTTCTTATCACTTTAAAGGTTTGAACGCTTTGATTACTGAGTGCTAGGGTCAGACGCTTCAGGAAAGCTAACTTAGACTTAGTGATTTTAGCAATTTACCAAAGTAGGGTAACGCTTAGATAACTTAATCAGGGTTAGCACACTGGAAATTATTTTTAGCGTTCTTTTAGTTAATTTAATCGCTTAGCACTTTAACTCGTTTTTTTCAAATAAATGATGCAATAATAAAGGTAAGAGAATAAAGATAAATAACACAAGATATATAAGGTTCACTGGGTGATGTAATCCCAGCTACGTCCTTCTTCTCCGTTTTCACTCGGACGAATTTACTATGATGATAATCAAAAAATTCACACAGAATCTTCTACAAGATAGTAAAGGGTGAAAATGATCTCGGGCTCCTTGATCACACAGACTTCAGCACCAATGAATATCGTCTTCTTCAAGCTTCTCTCACTCAGAAATACTGCCTGAAAGGGTTCAACAACTTTTCTCACTCAGATGAAAGGTTGAGGTTTATCACTAGGGTTTTGTTTGTTTTTGGAAAGATCAAACAACTCGGAATATCTCAGTTGGAATTTAGGTTTCTTCTTTGGAAGATGTTTGAGATATTTAGTGACTGTTTGGAATGTATATAAAAAGCTTGAAAGATTTTGGCTATGGAGTTTCAAAGCTTTTTCTCAGCAAATGTACGTAAATATTTTGTGAAATTCTCTTTTCTCTTTTTCGTACGTATCTTGTATTTTTAGGATTTGCTGGGGTAAGGTATTTATAGGCAATTTCTTGGGATCTGTCCGTTGGACACATGTAGGCGCGTGCCTTTCACTTAGCATGTGAAAAATACCTAAAGTCTGACATTCCTGAAAATTTGCTGAAGCCGATTGGACGGGAGCAGTTTAAACTCTGAATTTTCTAACAGTCTGGTCAAAAGGTGGCTTATCCACAAGTCACAGTAGCTTATCACATTTAATGCTCTTATCAAACACTTAATGCAATTTGAATTTATTTCCCGTTGGAAATAAATGTCTGTTGAATGATTGCATTTAAGTCCTTCATGACTTGAGGATTTATTTCAAGTGAATCTGACATAAGTCGCTTGAGAGTATTTGAGCGCTTGATCCATAAATCCTGAAATGAGGTCTGTTAGCGTTTGACGGACGCTAAGCAGAAAATCTTTATCTCTAGTTGTCTTCAGACGCTGGTTTTCAACTTCTTCTCTAATAGACTCACCTAGAATTCTACTAGCGATTCAATCACTAAGACTTAGTCTAAAAATCTACAAAGATAAAAATTACAAGCCTAAAATAAAGTACAACTTTCAAACGCTTATACATCAATCTATGAAATCAGAAACTTATATTAATTTTGGGGTCTAACATTGAATCCTATCTTGTTATCGTCAAAACTTCTAACATGAAATTTCCAAACAATTTCCCCCTTTTTGATGATATCAAGACTTTTAACTCTTTTATAATTTTAAGAGTTACTTTTAAAGAAAAACCCAAAAGATTGTAAGTTAGCATTTGGAAAGTTAGTAAGGTTAGCTAAAGTTAGATTAGCTTCAACAAGATGTTTCAGCATTAAAACATTCATTCATTGAAAGAATTAAAGCATACATGTTTTACACTGAAGGAATATAGAAAAATAAAGTAAAAGACATATAAAAAAAATAACCAAAACTTTTAATCACTTTTCTGTCGCTTCGCTCTTTCTTCGCCTTGGATAACTTCTAGCGCTAACTCCATCAAAAGATGATCGATGTCAATCATCGTCGTATGTTGGACTTCATCATAATCATGCCTATGACGCCTGGCACTTTCGTTCAGCTCTCGCAACCTTTCCGTCCATTCTCTTGGTTGAATACCAAGTTCACGAATTAAATCGTGGTAGATATCTTTTTGACGATCACCTGACGGTCTCCAATTAACAGGTCGTTGTAGTCATCCGGCATAACTAGGAAATCTGATAAGAGGCGTTCTTACGTGTTTTTAAGCCTGTGATCTGATATTGTTGGAGTTATTTGTTGCCTAAATCATGCCACAGTTGCGTTTAATTGGGGTGTTAAGTGATTTCAGGTGATAAACGAGAGCACACGAAGAAAAAGGCAAAAAAACGGTGCACGACACTTTTTCAAGCCTGTCGACCACGCCCAGGCGCCGAGCTGACCGCGCCCGGGCGCCGATCAAGAACAAACAATTTTTCATCCCTGTTGACCGCGCCTAGGCGCCACACTACCCGCGCCTAGGCGCCGTCTTGTCCGCGCCCGAGCGTCTTATTCTCCATGCCTGGGCGCCGCCAGACTTATTCTCCAAGAAAAGTACGCCACGTAGGCCGTGCCTAGGCGCCGTCTCGCCCGCGCCTAGGCGCCGGCGTAACTGTTTTTCAATTGTTTAAAAGCCAAATTTCAGATTGAGAAAGGGGTTCAAAAATTTGGGAATTGAGGGCACTTTGCTGGGTTTTTGGGCCACAAATTCATCAACAATTGAAGGGGAAGAAGTGGGATTGAGCTAGAGATTGAAGCTACAAGCAAGGATTCATCATCATTCAAGGCTTAGGGAGTTTTATTTTGCATTTCATTTACATGTTTATGTTCATAACTATGTATATGATTGTTTTAGACCTTCTTGAGCTATTGAATATGAGCTAATCTTGTAGAACTAAGGCCATGTGAAGGCCGAATTTATGAATCAATATATTTGAAGTTAATTTTCGTATTAATTCTCCTAATTGCTTTGTGTGTTGATTTTGTGCTTTTATCACAATCATATGCTTGATCTCCATATGCTTGCTATTGTGCCTAATCTAGTCATTCGAGACAAGATAGGTTAGGGTTCAAAGGAATCAACACATCATCCGAAACTAATGTGGAATTGCTCCTAGAAATAGGTAAAGATTTCCGGGTGCGGTTAGCCGGATTTATCCGGGAAAACTCTAGAAAGTTAATGCGTGGTTATTGATTAGATTCTCGGATAGACATATTTAGAGAACCGTCAATTAATCATAGGATTGTTATGTGCCGAGACATCGGGTAATGGTTAATTAAGGAGTTTTCACCAAAGTAATAGGAGTCTAATAATTCGAAGAGTAGCTCATATATGTTGACGAGTAGATTCGGTTGTAGCATGTGCCTTAGTCTTTTGAATCATACGTGAGGTTTAATTCATAGCTTGTTCCCTCCTTTTCGTTTACTTAATCGTTTTACTCTTGCTTTACTTTAATCGTCTTTACCTTAATTGCAAATCTTAAGCTAAAATCCATGTCCTTGAGGTTCGACAACCCAGACTTTTTGTCCATTTATTACTACACGCGACTAGTGCACTTGCTATTCAAGCACGTTAGCTTCTAGCGTGTCAAAATCCCATACTTTCTAAGAACTCGGGGTCCAAATATGAAAGTGCGTAGTTTCCAAGATAATACCTTGGCTTTCTTTTCTTGGATAGCATTTTCTTAATGCTTACTAATTCTTCGAACATTGAATGCCAATGTTTAGTATCTGTCTTGGAAATCGCTTTGGACTTTTCTTTATCTTCCCCCTTATTGACATTATCAAGAGAGTTCCTCAGATCAGCGACATCTCGGCGCAAAAGTCTAACTTCTTCGACTAGAAGAGCAACTTGTTGAGCGACACTCTGAGCGGCGGCATCGGTTGAAATATGTCTATCAGCATCGACCGAAGTGCTCTAAGCTAAGTGACGGTTGAATTCAGATGAGAGCTCAGCAACTAGAGGTGATATGCTCTTCATGATTGAAACAGTGCTTTTATTTGCAGCGTTTGCAATATCACGACTCCGCGTATCCGACACTAACCGGATATGCCTATCAACAGCCTCAAAGATCTTGGAGCAGGAACCCTCAATGTTTGTAAGCAAGTTCTGGACTGCTTGTCTGAAGTCTCGGTCTTTTGAATCGCTCTCAAAATCTGAATCGGAAGAAGGACACTCTGGAGATGGAATAAGTCCATAAAAACTTGAAACTGTGGCCTTACCTTTAGATTTATCTCTGATAAAAGGTTCATCAGGCTCTCTAGCAATTTTAGCGTGCACTTCTTCAATTGCTTGATCCATGATGGGATCTGCAATCGCTAGGGGCTCTACTACCGGGGCGCTAGAAATGCCTGGCAAGGAAGCCTCAGGATGTTGAGCGACTTCCGCAGTAGGAGCACTTTCTTCTTCTATAATTTGGATTGGGGGAGAAGGTTTTCTAACCGGAATGACCTAGAGAGGGCCAAGGGCTTCCATCACATGCCTTGGACTGATCAGGTTGGATTGCGAAATAAAGAATATAGCATCTTTGCGCTCTTCAGTACTTAGTGCAAGTTGTACACCTTCTGGTAAAGCAATCCCTGAAGTATAAGAGTTGAAAAAGTCCAATATCAAAGGCATGGGTGCTTGAGCTGCTTCTTGGTCCACTGGCCAAATCAGCGAGATCATCTTGGTCACTTGAATGTTCTGTTCACTAAAGAGCACTGGGTGAAGATTATATCTTTTGAAATTGTAACACCCCGAATAGTGATTGAAACTGATGTCAATTGCTTGGGCATTTTCAAACACTGCTCTCATATCTTTGTGGAACTCAGCAAACTCAATGTGTTCATTTAACATATCAACATGAATCTGACTCTGGCCTGGAAGAAGTGGTCGCTTGCTTGATGAAACATCTTCATTTAGGTCAGGAAAGACTCGTTAAACAAATCCTTCGCGAGGATGCAAAACATAGCGTCCGTCTTGGCTATATAAGGCAAGTTTTTGGCGAATGTAGATCTCGATTAGTTGTCTATATCTTAGCAAAGCGCTGACATTCCCGACAATAATCTGACGTTGCTGGAGCAAAAAGGTTGGATAACCTCGACGTCTGTACTCTATCCCAAACTCGAACAAAAAGGGATATCTGATCAGTTCTTCAATAGTGTAGAAATGAAGAACAAATTCTTCATCCCACCTGGTTGTTTCCATCATCCAACGCTTTCCTAGTTTGTCCGCTTTCTTCTGCTCTTTCTTAGCGGCAAGGAACTTTTCAAAGCTTTCAGTCTCCTCATCATAGTCTTCAGCAAATAATCTAGCTAGGTACTCACGAGCCTCATCTTCTATCCACGAGTTGACCGGATTTGGGCGCTCCGCAACAAGCAGTCCTTTTCCTTTACATAACTTTAGTGGATTTGGAGAGAGAGCGTTCTGGGGAGACTTGACAACAGAAGGAAGAGCCGAATAGCCTATCTTGTTGAGATCTTCCTCATCTGGATCTTTGTTCCAATCGCCCATGTGAGGGTTCTTGAAAACAATCTTGTTCTGGCGCAGAGGATAAAAGGACTCATCCGAGCGACCGGTAAGATTGAAACGCTGAAGGTCAAGGTCAGCTCTGTTGAAAACTAGATGACGGATGTACTCAAAGCGAGATTGGAGTCGCTCCAAGTCATACAGTCCTAGATCGGCAATTTGCTCAAAGAAATCAAACTTCTTGGTTTTGGACATATCGGACCAATGGAGAGTTGTCTAAAAATTGATTTCCAACTCGGCAAGCGTTTGAGTGTCTCGTTCTTTGGCGGCATAATAGAATTCAACATCTGGGGTATATCCGCGAGGGAAGAAATCGATGACACGAAGAGGAGGTCCCGTTGGAGTGGGAATAATTGCAATCACTTCTGTTAGGATAGGAGCTACTTCAATAGACTGCTCGACATTGACAGTCGCCTCACTCGCAGAAGAGGTTTCAGCATCTGGAAGAGCTTGAGAAGCTTCCTTAGCGATATCCACAACATTGGCTAGGTCCACATCCACTTCCACTGGAATCTCGGATGGTGGAGGGGCATCATCGATTAAGCGATTGAGAAAAGCAAGAAAAATTTCCACTAAATAGAAATTTGAGAAGAAAAGACTAAGTCACTTACCCTGAGGAATATCATCGATTATTTCAGTCGCTTGATCTGTTTCTTTTGTCGGTACAGTTTCCTTAGGCTCCGGGCCAACTTCTTCAGGATCTAAGTCTAGAAAAGAAGTTTTAGGATCAGCACGAATGGGAATTCGTAATTCTTCAAGAGTGTTGAGAGCATATTCAAAACTCATTGTAGTTCGTGCTAAAAGAATTTTTATCCTAGCGTTAGAAATTAACTAGGAAAGGATAAACTAATTTGCCTAACAAATACTTACCCTGAACACTCTTCAATGGAGTAGCGTCTTGAGGATCTGAGCTGATTTCAGGAGCAGCGTCAGAAGGAGGAATAGGATTCTCCAAGCGCTGTTTCGGTTGAAACGGTTGTAGACGCGGTGGGAGTAGAAAGTGGAGTTCGTCTTCTTGCAAGCGGTACTTCTGCTTCTACTGCTACTTCCTCTTCCTGGGAATGAAAAAGATAAACGCTGGAGGAGGAGATGGAGATTTAGGAGAAGGGATCTTTTGCTTCTTTTTGGGCTCCGGCTTCTTCTTCTTGGGCTCAGGCTTCTGTTTCTTTGCTGGCTTGGATGGCTCAGCAACTTTTAGAACTATCTTTCTCTTAGGTCGCTTGACCACAACTTCTTCTTCGGATGAAGAGGATGATGATGAAGAGGAAGACGCTTGATCTTCATCATCACTGCAAACAACTTCTTTAGCTTGAAGTCGCTCACTCTCGTCTTTTGGAACAGCTGCACCACCTCTCTTCCTTGGATGTTATAGTTCACCAATCATTTTCTTTCTGTAAAATTTAGTCACTTGAATATGTTTTGCCAAAAGATTTTGTATAACCGCAAGTGCTAACAATACGGCTTAGCACAATGCTATAAGGCTTGGGATTCACCGACTTGGCTATCGCTGCCTTGAAGCGATTAAAAACGTATAAAGACCAATTTACCTTCAACTTGGTCAGAATGGCCACCATCATCTTGTACTGGATATTCGTAATTTTATCGAATGTTCCCTTTCTACATTCGATCATCTTTGAGCATATATCCGCGAGAATAACGTATTCGCCTTTCATATCGTTCTTCTTGAAGTTCGGCTCATACGCAGCATCAACATCTTCTTTCTTGACCAAGTCCCAGACTTTTGTAGCATCATCGAGATTTACGTGTTCCACCTCAGCACCGTCATTGGGTAGAACCAGTAAGGAAGAAATTAAATTAGGAGTGAGAACAAAGGTTTCATCAGCAAAAGGGAAGACGCGGGATATGGAATTTTTGTCTTCAGAAATCTGGGCATTGTTGAAGAAGTAGAGACATTCTTCCTCGAAATAGGTGAAAAATGAAGTAATCATGTCTCTTAAACCAGACTCTTAGATGAATGGAAGAATCATCCAGAGAGGGAAGTTCTGGCTGTCGAACAAGAATCCCAATTGATTAGAAATCTGGAGTTCAAATTAACTAATTTTTCTGCTCGGGAAGATTTTCCGGTAGCAGACTTGGAAGCTTTCTAAGATTTGAAACATTTTGAAGATTTGGAAGCTTTGGGTGCCTTGGGTGCCATTGTTGAAATTTTGAAGCTTTTGAAAGAGAGAGAAGTTTTTGCCTTTGGTGAAGATGGAGAGTTTTTACAACAGAGAGAATTTTGAGAAAGTGATAAAGTCTGACTGTAAAAACCTTGAACGGTTCAAATAGAGACAAGAAAGAGACTTCTCGAAGATTATGATTGTGACACGTGTGAGATCAGGGAATTTGAATTTTGAAAGGATTCAAATCTGATACATTTAGGGAAAATATGGATGCAAAAAGTGCGGTAAAATGACTTATCAGTTACCAAAAAGCGAAATTTTGGGATCCGCAGTTACCAAATTAATTGAGAAATGTTTGAAAATTTTTGAAATTTTCAGTGTGAAGTGCACGAGCCTGATTGTACACTGACACATACTCAGACTCGTGCCAAATTGAACTGCCTAGGTTTTAGATAAACATCATTAATCGTCAGTTTGATTTGATAGGTACTTGTGGGTAGTATCAAATCTAATCTTTTGTACTTATCCACACATTACCTTTATCGATAAAAATTATGCATGAATTTTAGAAAAGAATTACTTAGCGTTAAAGTGGGAATATTCTTTAACACTTAAGTCTTTTTATGAAACATATTTTATTTCTTAAATTTTGAAGAAATACATCAATCGCTTGGATTTATAAAAGACAAATTTTTGTTAGAGATTGATTTTGTCATGCATAAGAGAGATAAGAGCAAGTGGTCAATGCAAGTATTTTAAAATCATTTTTGATCACAATCGCTTATGAATTGTTACAAGTACAATTTTAAAGTTCCCCCTAAAATTAATAGCTCGTTTCAATTTTGAAAGACGCTTTAGATGTATATATAAAGTGAATTCCCCCTAAAGCGTATGCCTATGAAAGGAATGATAATCTTATGATTTCAGCATTTAAATCAATCATACCTAATTCACTTCTTAAAGTGAGAAAGCATTGTTCGTTGAGCGCTTTGGTGAAGATATCTGCCAATTGTTTGTCTGTACCAATGAAGTGCATGGAGATATCTTTCTTTTGAACATGGTCACGCAAGAAATGGTATCTAATGTCAATGTGTTTAGTTCTAGAATGAATGACAGGATTTTGGATCATAGCTAGAGTGCTTTGATTATCACAATGGATTGGGGTAGGACCTAGGAATGTTCCATAATCTCTAAGTTGTTGTCTAATCTAAAGGATTTGTGCACAACAGCTCCCAGCGGCTACATATTCTGCTTCAACAGTAGAAGTCGCTATGGATTGTTGTTTCTTACTATGCCACAAAACTAGTCTATCACCTAGAAATTGACATGCACCACTAGTACTTTTTCTATCTATTTTGCATCCTGCAAAATCTGCGTCTGAATAACCAATTAGTTCAAAAAGAGAGTCTCTTCGATACCATAAGCCCACATTTTGTGTGCCGTTTAGGTATTTAAGGATTCTCTTGGCAGCATTTAAGTGTGATTCTCTAGGATCAGCTTGAAAGCGTGCACACATGCATACCGAAAACATAATATCAGGTCTACTAGCGGTAAGATAAAGAAGTGATCCAATGATACCTCTATAATTAGTGATATCAATTTTCTTCCCACTTTCATCTTTATCTAACTTAAGCCTTTGGCTCATTGGAATTTTTAAAGATGATGCATTTTCCATATCAAATTTCTTAATCATATCTTTCGTGTATTTAATTTGGTTTATAAATATGCCATTAGGGTGTTGTTTAACTTGTAATACTAAGAAGAAAGTTAATTCACCCATCATGCTCATTTCAAATTGATTTTGCATCATTTTCGAAAATTTCTCACACAATCGCTTGTTAGTAGAACCAAATATAATATCATCAACATAAATTTGGGCTAAGAGAATAGCTTCATTATGGGTAATTTGAAATAACATTGTGTCAACGCTGCCTTTTGAAAAGCCTTTACCTATAAGAAAGATAGAAAGTGTGTCATACCATGCTCTTGGTGCTTGTTTGAGGTCATAGAGTGCCTTATCCAATTTGTAGACCATACTTTTACCATGGTTGTTGATGAATCCTGGAGGTTGCTCCACATAGACTTCTTCTTAGAGTTTCCCATTCAAGAAAGCACTATTTACGTCCATTTGATATACTATGAATTTGTTGAATGCAGCAAACGCTAGGAACATTCTAATCTCTTCTAGACGGGGTACTGGAGCATAAGTTTCATCAAAGTCAATACACTCTTCTTGACAATAACCCTGAGCGACTAATCTAGCCTTGTTTCTTATAACAATACCATCCTCATCCATTTTGTTCCTAAAAACCTATCTAGTCCCAATAACTCCTTGGTGAGTTAGTCTTGGTACTAGCGTCCAAACCTTGTTTCTCTCAAATTGGTTAAGCTCTTCTTACATCGCTTCTACCCAACTTGAATCGATGAGAGCTTCATCCACTTTCTTTGGTTCCATTTGAGATAGAAAACTTTCGAACATGGCTTCATTTATAGTAGAGGACCTTGTTCTAACAGGTGCTTCCATATCTCCGATTACTAATTCTGGTAGATGGTCTCTAAACCATTTACGATTTGGTTGGAACGGGTTGAGACATTCTTGGTTGTCAGTCGCTTGATCCTCATTTGTCTCTTGCGTAGTCGCTGCATTATTCACAGTCCCAATTTGCTCTTGATGATCATCCTCTTCATGATCATCAGCGTTTCTAACATTAACATCAATAGTAACCTCACGAGTAACTTTAGGAATAGGCACAAAGATCTCATCATCCTCATCATCACTAAAATTAATTTGTGACGCTTGTTGGGCAAGATCTTCAATCCCTACATCATCAAGAGTAACCTTACTCGGCTCTTGGTTAGCATCGTCAAACACAACATGAATGGATTCTTCAACCTTTGATTTGATCTTATTTAGGATGCGAAAACTCTTTTCGTTCTTGGCATAGCCTAGAAATATTCCCTCATCCGCTTTAGGATCAAAAGTTTTAAGGCTTTGGGATCCATTGTTATGAATGAAACATTTTGAACCAAAAACATGAAAATATGAAATGTTAGGTTACGTCCCTTCCACAACTCATATGGGGTCTTCTCATTTGGTCATACACCGGTCCTGAGTGTAGCAAGCGGTGTTGATGGCTTCTGCCAAAAACTTTTGAAGCAACTTAGATTCAACAAGCATCGTCCTAGGGGCATCCTTAAGCATTCTGTTCCGTAGCTCAGCAACTCCATTCTGTTGAGGTGTTCTAGGAGCAAAATACTCATGAAATATTCCAAGATCTATACAAAACCTCTCAACAAATTGGTTAGTAAATTCAGTTCCTCTATCGCTTCTAATTCCCGTCACCTTTAGATCTTTTGAAGTTTACAATTGACTAATTAGCGATGTGAGCTTGACACTAGTTTCATCTTTGGTCGCTAGAAATTCTACCTATGTATAGCGAGAGAAATCATCAACTATTACTAGCGAGTACTTTTTACCACTAACACACATGATTTGACAAGGACCAAACAAATCTAGATGCAATAGCTCAAGAACTCTAGAAGTAGATAGACATGGTTTCTTCTTAAAAGATGATTTAACTTGTTTACCCATTTGACATGCATCATGACACGCGAATTCCTAGCAAGTATACTAGGTCGTGCAAAGTAATAAAGTGGACTATTTAGCCCGGGGTGTATCGTCTCCACAGGGACAATTGGATTCAATGCTCGTAATTGCTATATTATCTAACTCTAAGCGAAATCAAATTATAAGATGATGGTTGATTATACTATGAAAATAATCAAAGACAACTATGTGATAAACAAGATAATAAATCGAATGGAAAGAGGTGATTGGGTTATGATCCTACTATGTTCTATTCTATGTTCATGAACTCTCAATTATCCGGATTCTTAGAACGTTCTTGTTATGGCGAAACCCCCTAATGTATTTATTATTCAATCTCTTGAAATAACAAGCCTATACTAGTTAACAACTTCCTATATCTCTATAGTGAAGATTGAATTAACTAACATGCATTTAGGTTCAAAGGAATTCCTTGTTTACGAAGATCCTACATTCAATCGGGTCATCTTATCACAAAAAGCCACACAACGCAATCGATTCTATCTCTAGTCAATTGTTACGTTATAATGTTTGATTTTTCGATCTCCCTTTATCTATCTCCTCTCGGTCTCAAGACAAAGCATTTTATCAAACACATGGTGATCAAGCATATGCAAGCATTAAGTACAAAATAAACATGTAACAAGAATGTAATAAATCCGGAAATTAATGATTCATTAAACACAAAACATCACAAAGTATTTACATAACCCAATCACAAAAATACTTAGCTCATACTTACAACAACAAGTGATTCAACAACTCTACAAGACATAATTGAAATACTAATCAAGAGAAAGAGTTGAATTACTCCCTATTATAAAGTGTGAATCCAAGCTTTGATGATGAAAATGATGATGATGAGGATGATGATGGCTCTTCAAGCTTCCTTAGGACTTCCCATGGCTCCCCCTTGGTGTTTTAGAGCATGTCTAGCCTTTTGATAAGTGAAGAATGTGTTATAAAGACCAAAAACGGCGGACATAAAAAATAGGGCAGCAGGGCACTGAGCCGCGGCACAAACTTCTATCAGACCGCGGCACTAAAAGTGCGAACCAATTTTCCGAAGTAGGACCGCGGTCCTGTGCCGCGGTCGTCTCACGCAGAATTCGCAGTTTTCGTATTTTAATCATAACTCTCTCTACACATGTCGGATTGAGGTGATTCAAGTTGCCACGCGAAGCTAAGAAACAAATCTACAATATTGAAGAAGAAACCTTAATCTGATTCGGCCTGTAAGAGGATGAAAACCTCGTTTAAATATGAATATTGTGTAAAATCTTTC
Organism: Buddleja alternifolia; assembly: GCA_019426215.1. Classification (NCBI taxonomy): domain Eukaryota; kingdom Viridiplantae; phylum Streptophyta; class Magnoliopsida; order Lamiales; family Scrophulariaceae; genus Buddleja; species Buddleja alternifolia. The sequence goes on along the minus strand of CM033399.1, from coordinate 21,530,151 downwards.
GTCAACTATCTTCTTTTGTTTCTTTCTTCAATTTCAAGCTCAATTTGGATCTCTTTTCTCGTCTTTCATGTGTAAATCAACTTTTATCCTACAAAACAAAATATATACCAATCAAAGCATTATGAGGGATAAAAAGTGATCAGAGTAACGATCAAATCATATCACAATGGGGCATAAAATACTGTAAAATATGGACTTATCAACTACCCCCAACTAGGCTATGATCGTCTCGATCACTAAATGGTGAACAAGTACTCATAAGTTCAGATTTTACAACTTGGTTTGGGATCTTGAAAGATTCATGTGTCAATAATCAAGCACGTAAAAGAATTAGACCCTCGAAAATGATTATGACAAGTTACATTTTACCTAGAACACTCAACAATTTGAAAGCCCCCAAACATCTTCGAATCCATCTCGAAATCATGAACTCCAAATCCATTTTTATGTCAAGAGCACACTTTAAACAAGATTATGCAAATTCATTAGATAATAAAAACATTAAAACACTTCAAAACTTTGCTAACCTATCGGTGTGCATGAAATGTGAAAGTCAAGATCAAAAGGTCTTTTTGGCTTGTAACGTAAGGCTAGGTAATGGCTTGGATGGGAATATATGGATAAAGCGACTAAACTCAAGAAAGCGTACAACTCAATATCATCGAGCTAAACACTCACTTATCAACCGAATAAATCTCCACATCTCGCCACTTATAGCTTTCTGATTTCTTTTCCCCTTGAACTCATAACCCCAAAACTTGTTTCTTTTGATGCTAGGGGTGGAAAAATGATTCCCAAACCAAATAAATCACATTGAAGCTCAGTTCGTAGCCAAGTCAAGAGAGAGCTCACATAATATATTTTTCGGTAACTTCCAATCTCTCGACTCTTTAGCCAACTTACAACATTTTATTTTCCTCTCTTTATTTCACATAAACTCAAGACCTCAAAATTTCTCAAAATCATCAAGAACAAACACACCTTTTAACCCATTAATCTATGAGATTCGACACCCAAAACAAAGCGTAAACCCATATTAAAGCTAAATGATATGAAGTTATATGCTCTCTTACTTGGGAAATAGACTTTGTTTTTCTTTCTTTTAGGTTAAAGGGTGGTTGGTGTGGCTTACGAAAGAAAAGCGAATGGTGGTTCTTAGTATGCTTAGCACACTCCATTCTTATCAATACAGCTCAAAATAAGGTCTAGAGATTATGTAGTATCGTGAAGGCCAATTGTAAGGTTAAAGAAAATGAAAGATGGCCTAAATCATTTCATGACTTCGCACACTCACACACATTTCAAAGTTGACAAAATTGAACGCTTAATGCTTTAAATCCTCAACAATTCACATAAGCATGGCTAAAAAGGCTTTTGAACGCTTAATGCTTTAAATCCTCAACAATTCACATAAGCATGGCTAAAAAGGCTTTCACATGTAAAATACGACAAATGATTTCATCTTAGATGAAGTAGAGACATTCAAACGAATCGTGTTCCAAGCAAAAGTGTAACAAATCATGAATATGAAATCATTGATTATCACAGTTTTCTAATCCCAAATCAAGCATGAAACTTAACAAATGAGTACAAGTTACACCATATCACCACATCACAATAAAATTAGGACGTCTATCCCACCCCCCAACTAATCTAGCACATTGTCCCCAATGAGCGAACATACAAATGTAAAGTAAAGGAAGGAAAGACGTCCCTGATGTTTGAATCTAAGTGATGTCCAAAATGCGAAAGAGCAACAAGGCGAAGAGTCTGAAAATAACGCCTAGCCAACTATAAAGTTAGAAAAACAAGAAGAGACAAAAAGCATCATCAAAACAACTAAGAACACTTAAAATGAAACAAACAAAACAAAACAAAAAAAATAACGAGAATGAAAGAAAGCATGTAAAACGTGGGTTGCCTCCCACGAAGCGCTGGTTTAAAGTCGGTAGCTCGACTCCTTTTATGCTATTAACCAACACCATTAGGGTCAGTGTCAGGATTCCCCTTCATGGGTGTTGTTGACCAAGTCATCGTGCAACCATTTTCCTTGAACGATCTTTGAACTCCTCTAATAGAATCAACTTGAGAAACACCATTAGTTGAAGAAGACGGTTTAAAGGCATTGAAAACATTAAAGCTTACTGTTTCTTCCCCAACCGAAAATGTGAGCCTACCACGCTTGACATCAATAATGGCTTCAGATGTAGCTAGGAAAGGTCGACCTAGTATGATAGGCATTTCCACGTCTTCCTCCATGTCTAAGACTATGAAATCCACCGGGAAGATGAACTTATCAACTTTTACGAGGACATCCTCTATAATCCCTCTTGGATACTTTATGGATCAGTCAGCTAATTCGAGTGAAATGGTGGTGGGCTTTGGCTCTCCAAATCCTAATTTCCTGAAAAGTGAGAATGGAAGTAAGTTAATGCTCGCTCCCAAATCGCATAGAACTTTAGGAAAATTGATAGAACCAATTTGACAAGGAATTGTAAAACTCCTTGGATCTTTAAGCTTAGGGGGAAGTTTATTCTGAAGTATCGCGGAACATTCCTCTGTGAGTGCAACGGTTGCATGTTCTTCAAGCTTGCGTTTGTTCGAAAGAATTTCCTTGAGAAATTTAGCATAGCTTGGCATTTGGAGAATAACATCTGCAAAAGGAATGTTAATGCGCAATTGTTTAAACATTTCTATAAATTTGAGAAATTGAGCATCAAGTTTCCCCCTTTTTAGTGCCAAAGGAAAAGGTGGTCGTGGCTGTACAGGTTCAGGAGCGGTGCGGGAAGCAGATTCGCCGTCATCCGAAACAGGTAACTGTGCCACGGTATTGGACCGCGGTTCGGTGGTGTGCCGCGGTCCTGTTCGGAAAACTGTTTGTCTGAGATGGTGTGCCGCGGTCCCCTTCTGAAAAATTGGACACTGGAATTTCAGACCGCGGTTCAAGTCGGATTTTAGGAAATTTTCAGCACCAACGTTTTTACCACTTCTCAATGCGATGGCCTGAACCTGTTCTTTCGGGTTTTTCTCGGTGTCGCTAGGTAGCGATCCTGGTGTTCTACCTGAGAGTTGACTAGCCAATTGTCCCAATTGAGTTTGTATGTTGCTCACATTAATTTCAAGGTTGTGACACCGTTCATCATTTTTCTTTATATATTGGAGCATCAATTCCTCAAAACTCGGTTTCTTTTCTTGTGGTGGGTAACCTCCTTGTTTGTGAAAAGTGCTGGGTTGAAAACCCCCTTGGCGTTGAAATGGCGGTGTATCACCGTGTGATTGAAACCCGGGAGGTTGCTTCACCACATTGTTGTTGTTACTCCATGAGAAGTTTGGGTGATTTCTCCACCCCGGATTATATTTTTCAGAAAATGGATCGTTTTGTGTCCTATTTGAATTTTGCACATAATTCGCATCTTCAACACATTCGGAATGATAAGATTGACTGCCATGTTGACACTCCGTAATGTGATGATTTCCACCACAATTTTCACACAACGTTTGCACTTGGTTTACCGAGAAATTCATAGCATCCAATTTCTTGTGCAATAGTTCTACTTGATTAGCTAGTGAAGTGGAAGCTTCCACTTCATAAACTCCACTCGCCTTCTTTGGAAGTATTACTCTCTCGGTAGGCCATTGGTAGTTATTTTCTGACATTCTATCGATCATTTCCCAAGCCGCTTGTGGTGGTAAATTCATGAGTGAACCACCCGCAGCTGCGTCCAGATGAGTGCGAAGGCCGGGTCCAAGGCCTTGATAAAAGATGGTCACTTGAGTCCAAACTGCAAAACCATGGTGAGGGCATTTTCGGAGAAGTTCCTTGAATCTTTCAAGTGCTTCATAGAGTGACTCTCCCTCCATTTGTCGAAATCCTTGTATCTCAACTTTGATAGCGGCTGTTTTCCCCGGTGGAAAATACTTACTCAAAAACTTCTCCACCAACTGGTCCCAAGTATGAATGGATGCCGTTGGCAATGAGTCAAGCCAAGCTCTTGCTTTATCCCTCAATGAGAACGGAAAGAGTCTCATTCTAATGGCATCATCGGTCACTCCATTTTGTCGAAATGTGCTCAAATAGCTAAGGAACTTGGTAATGTGAGCATGTGGTGACTCATCTGCCGTACCCCGATATTGTTCATTGGAAATGAGTTGAAGAATAGCCGGTGATATTGTAAAATTGTTTGCTTCTACCGTGGGTAGTACGATAGCACCAGCGGCTCCATGAACAGTGGGTTGCATATAATCACGTAAAGGACGGGGAGCTTGCTCTTGTCTTTGTGCTAAAGTGGCAGCAACAGCGGCTTGAATCAAGGCTTGAATTCACGGGTCCTCTAAATTAACGGGATTGTTCCCTTCCATTGCCTCAAATTGATTCTCGTTTAGGCTTTGTGCTCGTCTTCTTCTATTGAAAGTGCGCTCGATCTCGGAATCAAAATCTTCAAGGTTTCCTTGAGATGTGCGGGTCATGCAATACTCAAAGAAGTCAACCTAACAATAGAATCAAAAGAACCAAAATTAAAACGTAAAAACAGCAAACCAAAACGCAAAAACAGCAACTTTTAACATAAAAACAGCAACTCAAGATGTAAAAACAGCAAACCAAAATAGCAAAAACAGCAACTAAACCATAAAAACAACAAACCAAAACACAAAAACAGCAACTTTAGACGTAAAAACAGCAACTTAAAACGCAAAAACAGCAAACCAAAATGCAAAAACAGCAACTTAGTCTTAGAATAGATAAGTGAATTACAATATTAAATAACGCAATTGTCCCCGGCAACGGCGCCAAAAACTTGACACGCGAATTCCTAGCAAGTATACTAGGTCGTGCAAAGTAATAAAGTGGACTATTTAGCCCGGGGTGTATCGTCTCCACAGGGACAATTGGATTCAATGCTCGTAATTGCTATATTATCTAACTCTAAGCGAAATCAAATTATAAGATGATGGTTGATTATACTATGAAAATAATCAAAGACAACTATGTGATAAACAAGATAATAAATCGAATGGAAAGAGGTGATTGGGTTATGATCCTACTATGTTCTATTCTATGTTCATGAACTCTCAATTATCCGGATTCTTAGAACGTTCTTGTTATGGCGAAACCCCCTAATGTATTTATTATTCAATCTCTTGAAATAACAAGCCTATACTAGTTAACAACTTCCTATATCTCTATAGTGAAGATTGAATTAACTAACATGCATTTAGGTTCAAAGGAATTCCTTGTTTACGAAGATCCTACATTCAATCGGGTCATCTTATCACAAAAAGCCACACAACGCAATCGATTCTATCTCTAGTCAATTGTTACGTTATGATGTTTGATTTTTCGATCTCCCTTTATCTATCTCCTCTCGGTCTCAAGACAAAGCATTTTATCAAACACATGGTGATCAAGCATATGCAAGCATTAAGTACAAAATAAACATGTAACAAGAATGTAATAAATCCGGAAATTAATGATTCATTAAACACAAAACATCACAAAGTATTCACATAACCCAATCACAAAAATACTTAGCTCATACTTACAACAACAAGTGATTCAACAACTCTACAAGACATAATTGAAATACTAATCAAGAGAAAGAGTTTAATTACTCCCTATTATAAAGTGTGAATCCAAGCTTTGATGATGAAAATGATGATGATGAGGATGATGATGGCTCTTCAAGCTTCCTTAGGACTTCCCATGGCTCCCCCTTGGTGTTTTAGAGCATGTCTAGCCTTTTGATAAGTGAAGAATGTGTTATAAAGACCAAAAACGGCGGACATAAAAAATAGGGCAGCAGGGCACTGAGCCGCGGCACAAACTTCTATCAGACCGCGGCACTAAAAGTGCGAACCAATTTTCCGAAGTAGGACCGCGGTCCTGTGCCGCGGTCGTCTCACGCAGAATTCGCAGTTTTCGTATTTTAATCATAACTCTCTCTACACATGTCGGATTGAGGTGATTCAAGTTGCCACGCGAAGCTAAGAAACAAATCTACAATATTGAAGAAGAAACCTTAATCTGATTCGGCCTGTAAGAGGATGAAAACCTCGTTTAAATATGAATATTGTGTAAAATCTTTCGTCAGCTATCTTCTTTTGTTTCTTTCTTCAATTTCAAGCTCAATTTGGATCTCTTTTCTCGTCTTTCATGCGTAAATCAACTTTTATCCTACAAAACAAAATATATACCAATCAAAGCATTATGAGGGATAAAAAGTGATCAGAGTAACGATCAAATCATATCACAATGGGGCATAAAATACTGTAAAATATGGACTTATCACATCACATAAGTGATTCTTTTGAAAGGAACCTTTAGGTAATCCCTCTACAAGATTTAGCGATATTAATTGAGAGATTGCCTTGAAGTTGAGGTGATTCATTTTTCTATGCCATAACCAACCCAATTCATTTTGACTTTTAGCGACAAAGCATGTGGGGTTGTTATCAAATGTAGAATCCCAATCTACTAAATATACATTATTTGTTCTTTTTCCTCTTAATTTAGTAGACTTAGTCTTAGCGTCGTTGACATAGCAAAAGTCGCTTGAAAATTTTACATCAAAGCCTTTATCACAAAATTGACTAATGCTCAACAAATTATGTTTAAGACCCTCAACATAATATACATCACTAATCATGATGTTTCCCCTATGCATGATACCTATACCTTTGGTTTTCTCTTTAGAGTTATCACTAAATATAACTTGAGGACCATTAGTAGCTCGATAGTTGACTAAGAGATCTTTTGATCCAGTCATGTGCCTTGATGACCCGCTATCGAATTACCAAACTGAAGTATCGGTGCTGGCTCTAGGTACCTGCGTTAAGGATACCCATGTGTTTTTGGGTCCTTCAATGTTAGTAACTTTGTTATGAATTAAAACTTTAGGAACCCATATCTGCCTAGTCTTCATTGTAGGAATACTGGCCTCTTTGGGTTTCACATTGTGTTGTGTGTGCTTTGTGTTCACCTTCTTTTGTGTGTGCTTCTTGGGTGTATAGTAATATCCTCGATTATAATAGTAATCATAATCATAGTCATAATCATAATCAAGTATTGATAATATGATCTTGACTGCCTTAGATATTGACGTTGGTATTTCCTTGGCGCTGACTTGGGTTGCATTTTTGGTGCTGGATGCTTAGATCTTGATTCACAGTGATTAAACTTATCCTTAGCTTTTTGAGCATTTGGATGAGTCCGTCTTTGTGGATCATTTGCCTTAGCCTTACCCTTGCCTGAGTCAGCTTTGACTTTCTCATTTGGCCTCGTACGAATATCGCTAGGTTCATTCAGCGTTTGACTTTGTGAACCTTTCTCAACAAAGATAACACCCTTTCCTTTGTTGTTTGCCGTAACGTTAGATTTATTAGGTTGTTTACCAAGTTTATCACTTCCTAAACCGGTTTTTTCACCAAATAATCTAGTTACTTCAGTCACATTATCTGACTGTCTAGAAGCTTTTGATAATGATGAGATGAGCTGCTCTGATTTAGCAAGTTTAGCGATCAAATCAGCTTCTCTCTTGACTATTATATCAAGATCACTTTTTAATTGTGTAACTTCACTTTCAAGTAATTGGTTCTTCTCAATGCATTGTTGCTGAATTTGCAACTCTGCTTTAAGCGTTGCCTTATCACTTTTAAGCGATGAAATGATATGGTAGTGATTTTGATATATTTTGATGGCATCTTGACAATCTTTATAATATTCATTAACTTTGTCAAGTAATTCATCATATGAAAGAGGATGAGATAATTCATTGGTTAACTCAGATAGCGAGTTGTCAGACGCTTCATCATCTCTCGCCATGAGATAAATCAACGTTGAGTCGCTTGTACGCTCCTCATCACTACTTTCGTCTGATGACTCCAAATCCTCTTCAGGTGCGGAGAATGGTTCAGATTCTGCTAGCAAACCTTGTTGATGAAGGTTGCTCCTGAATTGGTTTCTATCCGCATAGTCTTGCCTTGTGGGCTTAGACACATTTGGATAAGGGCAATTTACCTGGTAGTGCCCCGGGTTCTTGCAATTATAACAAAAAATTAGTTTTCATTTTCTGTTCAGTGGTTAATCACTTTGAAACTACTGGCGCTGAGAGATTCTGAGTAGGCGACTGGGGCGCTTGATATGGAACTGGCGCTACTGGTTGAGGTGCCAAGTACACTGGTGCTTGATACTGAGGCACTGGTGCAGGGGGAGGAGTTTGAAATGGCGTTTGTCCAATAGGATTTCTCTTTTCATATCTTAGAAATTTCTTGAACTTCTTAACTAATAAGGCCATTTCCTTTTCTTCATTTGATTCCATCAGTTCAACCTCACTAATCGCTTTACCCTTGTTTTTGGTGGTAGCAATTAAAGCTCCTGATTCGGTTACTGAAGTTGTTGTATCGTTGACTTCACCTAACTCGAATTCGAATGCCTTTAACTCTGAAAACACATGTCCTGGAATGAGTATCTCCAAAGTTTGTGATTCTCTCATAGCAACCGCCTTGATCAAGTGTTTACTTGGAAGACTTCTGAAAATCTTATTGACCATTTCCTTGTTGGTCAATTCCTTGTCTAATGACGCTAACTCGGTAATGGGCAAAGTGAATCTTGCGTCTAGTTATTCTAGCGTCGCACTGGGTTGCATTTTGAAATGCTCAAATCTTTGCATGGCTATGGAGAGCTTGTTCTCCTTCGTTTGTGCTAAACCTTCGCACACAACGGCCAACTTATCCCGTATTTCTTTGGATGTTTTACATTGCTTGATCTTGTTGAACAATGCATCGTTATCTCCTAACGTTGAGTAGAGTGCACTTCATCTAACATTATCCAGATTTGCTCTTTTGCGATCATCTGGCGTCCATTCTATCTTAGATTTCTTGACATAACCATCTGGAGTAGCTTCATCCGCTCCAGGGGCTCTAGTAATGACTTTCATAATCTGAATGGGGCCATCTATAATTACATCACACATTTTATTATCACATGAACATAGATATGCAAATGATCTAAGTTTCCACAAATCATAATTTGATTCTACCAACTTAGGCATTTTGTTAAAAGCCATAATGATATGTTTTTAAAGAGATAAGATTTTAAAGCGATTAAGTTTAGAAAATGGATCCAAACAAGCAGTTACGCTCGGAAACGCTTAGGTTTCTACTTCAACCGCTCTGATACCACTTGGTGGTCCCAAGTGGCATACGAAAGGGTCCAGAAGGGGGGGAGGGGGGGTTGAATAGACCCTGAAGTCTTTTTCGACTTCAAAAATTTCGTATCACGTTAAAGGTTTGAACGCTTTGATTACTGAGCTCTAGGGTCAGACGCTTCAAGAAATATAACTTAGACTTAGTGATTTTAGCAATTTACCAACGTAGGGTAACGCTTAGATCGCTTAATCAGGGTTAGCACAGCAGAAATAATTTTTAGCGTTCTTTTAGTTAATTTAATCGCTTAGCACTTTGACTCGTCGTTTTCAAATAAATGATGCAATAATAAAGATAAGACAATAAAGATAACCCCTTGGTAAGTTGGTCTGGTAACTAGCGTCCAAACCTTACTATGCTCAAACTGCTTATGCTCCTCTTGCATCGCTTCTACCCAACTTGAATCACTAAGCCCTTCATCCATTTTCTATGGTTCCATTTGAGATAGGAAATTTTCGAACAAGGCCTCATTAAATGTAGCGGCTCCAGTCCTTAAAGGTGCTCCAATATCTCCAATTACCAGCTCTGGTGGATTATCTCTAAGTCATTTACGGTCTGGTTGGAATGGCTTAAGAGACTCTTGACTATCAATCGCTTAACCCTCATTTGCCCCTTGCGCAGTCGCTTCATCATTCAAAGTTCCAGTTTTCTCTTGATGATCATTCTCTTCATGATCATCGGTATCTCTTGCAATATCATCATTGATAACCGCACGAGTAACCTTAGGATTGGGCACAAAGATCTGATCATCCTCATCATCATCACTATCATCACAAAGATTGACTGTGACACTTGTTGGGAAAGATCTTCAACTCCTACATCATCAATATTAACCTTACCCAACTCTTGGTTAGCATCATCAAACACAACATGAATAGGTTCCTTAACCTTTGATTTGATCATATTTCAAAAGTGAAAACTCTTTTCATTCTTTGCATAGGCTAGAAAGTTTTCCTCATCCCCATTAAGATCAAATGTCTTTAAGTTTTGGGATCCATTGTTATGAATGCAACATTTTGAACCAAATACAAGAAAATAAGAAATGTTAGGCTTAGAGCCCTTACATAACTCATATGAAGTCTTTCCATGTTGCTTGTTGATCATACACCGGTTTTGAGTGTAACAAGCAGTATTGATATCTTTGGCCCAAAATCTTTAAGGCAATTTGGACTCTACTAACATTGTCCTAACAGCTTCTTTAAGCGTTCTATTCCATCGTCAGCAACTCCATTCTGTTAAGGTGTTCTAGGCATTGAATACTCATGGAGTGTTCCAAAATCTATAAAACACTTCTCAACAATATGGTTAGTAAATTCAGTTCCTCTATCGCTTCTGATTCTCGTCACCTTTAGATTATTTGAGGTTTTTAATTGATGGATTAGTGTTGTGAGGTTGCCACTTGTTTTTTCTTTAGACGCTAAAAATTCTGCCCATGTGCAGCGTGAGAAATCATTAACTATCACTAGCTAATACTTTTTACCACTAACACTCATGATTTGAATAGGACCAAACAAATCCATATGCAATAGTTCAAGAATTCTAGAAGTAGATAAATGAGTTTTCTTCTTAACAGATGATTTAACTTGTTTACCCATTTGACATGCATCACATAAGCGATTTTTCTGAAAGGAACCCTTAGGTAATCCCACTGCAAGATTTAGCGATATTAACTGAGAGGTTCCCTTAAAGTTGAAGTGTTTTATTTTTCTATGCCATAACCAACCTAATTCATTTTGACTTTTAACGACAAAATATGTAGGGTTGTTATCAATTGTTGAGCCCGAATCTACCAACTAAACATTATGTGTTCTTTCATTTCTTCTTGGTAGTATAAGTAGCCAAGACGATAGCCGTACCTCTAGAGGTAAGGTAAAACATGCCACTATCTGTAGAGATAGAGTGAGGCAAAAACAAAGAGTAAAAAAGATCGGTCGTGGCTGGATCGCCTTGGTGGTGAAGAAGAACAGCAAAGCCAGCCATCGCGGGAATGGCGTTCGGAGCAAACTGGTTCAGAGGGATGCAATATCTATTAGCTATGTCAATGAAAAGACAAGGAATGGGGAAGCGCAAATCTTTCCGAAGTTGGGTAACGTAGAACTAGGTGTAACCGAAGGGAGCGCGATGAGACCTATACTGCACAGTTGGGACACATGATTTGGTACCTCTCAGATATGGCATACATTTCGCGTATTTTTCGTTCCTGTTGCAGAGTGAAATGGTATTGAAGGGCTCCTACAAATCTAAGGCTCCGACTCGACTGTCCTCAGAATTATTACCTTGTGAAGGGGAGAAAAGGATGTTAGTATTTTTACCTTCGGACTCCGTATTAGAGGACTCGATATCAATAATTTTATCACCCTCAGAAGCATGGGTGGAAGTATATAAGTCACGCACAAACGAAGTGGTTTTCTCCTCAGAATCAGAGGCAGGTTCTAACAAATTATGGGACTCATCCCGTCTGGGAGTCGAAACCAAGGCTATTCGATAGGATTGCACACGAATCAAAAAAAAGAAGACAAAGGCAACAACAACAGATTTTGGGATTTTTTGTCAAAAAAAAAAAAACGCAGCACACAACCAAACAAGCGAACAAAATATAAGAAGAAGAGAAGGAGAGAAAAGTACCATGCCTAGAAAGTGGGCTGGAAATGTGGAGTAACCGCCGCTAAAAAGGTTGAATCGAAGAGAAGAAGGAGGAAAAGGGTTTTTCTGATTTTTAATAATGAAAATAAAACTGAAATAAGGCATCAAAATTGACATTTTTCGCAAGTTACCTTTTTTTAAAATTCAAAAATTCAAAGGTAATAACTGCAGAAGTATGGAGTAGTCCAATCGACTAGTCAACTCACATCTAGGGTTTCTTCTAAACGTGAACAGGAAGCTTCCAAGAGCTCTACAAATCAGGTTGCTATACCTGGGCAGATTGGAGATTCTTTTGGCATTTGTTCTTCATCATGTTTTTATCCACATTCTTACAGTCTCGTCCGCTCGAGCCATACAATTTATTTCTTTTCATCTCTTACAGCTTGACTAAGTGAAACTTTAGAGTTGTGGGGACTATTGATGTGGATAGAAATCCGTCTTTAGGACAAGCTGAGTAGTCCAATACCTTATGGGGCCAAGCCCATGGTTTTATGGACATGAATGCTTCTAAAAGATATTATATTCAGACATGCTTAGCTGGATTCCTCGATGACCCGACCTGTACAAGTAGGGCAACGCTAATTATGGACAGCCTAGAGACAAGATCCAATTAATCATCATGCCATATATAGACCTACGTAGATCAAGCCAGCAATATCATATCTTTACTATTTATACCCGATTGATTATAGCCTAATATAGATAGATTATGATTTATTCTTACTACCAAATGTATATTTAGTATAGTTGACTTATCCTTTCTTCGACTCCCCATCAAATTTTTGTATAAATATCAACTCCTACATCAATAAGCGGATCGAACTGTTTTACCCCCGTAGACGTAGGTCTAATTTTAGACCGAACCACCTACATCTTGCGTTCATTTTACCTTATATTCGTTCTTTATGCTATACTTTAATATATTATATCGCATATTCTTGTTGATGTGAAACTCACGCACATTATTATGTATTGTGAGGTGACTACAAATTTATTAGTTTCATTATTCAATTTCTTTTTATTATTTTTTGGGTTCATTTAGATATTGAACATTTCATATTTTTTACATCTTTAGTATTCCTTTGGAAAGGAAAAAGGTAATGCATATCCATTTTTTCTTTTTCGCAAATACATTGTTTATGATGTAATAATGTACAAGTGACTCTGAAAGATAACTAGACAAATGAGCTTTTTCATTTTCTTAGACTATTGGTTATTGAGATTATGGGGAAAGTTTACTGAATGAAATTTGGGTGCCCTTGCACAATTTTTTGGATCATCATTTACTTCATTTATTGAATAAATTGAAGTGTCTGACAAACTAGACGCGTGTGTATAAAAATATTATTATAACATTTATGTATATATTATTTGGAATTTCATTAATGAAGTAAATAATTTTTGATGTCTAGGTAAAAATAAAATAATATAAATATTAGAGAGTGAAAAGGGATGAAGAGAGAATTAAAATGTATGTTAGAGTTGGATAAACAAAGTTGTGAAAGGAGAAGGGAAAAACTGCTTACCGAAAAATAGAAAGGAGAAGGGAAAAAAATAGAGAAACATTGAATTTAGAGGAAATTGTGGATTGTTTTTCAATTTGAAAAATGGACTGACCAATAACTCGGTTACACCAAAAGCATGTTGTTCAATTATAAAAGGGTATACCCATGATTTCTTAGCCTGGAAAGATTGAGGCCCCACGACTTAGAGATCATGGGTTCATCCAAACTGATTTGTGAGATATTTCTCTACTTATATAGTAGTTGTTTGTTTCTAATTTGTAAAAGAAAATTGTTGATTACGATTCTTGATTCGATATCATATGTAATAATATAACCATTTCATTAATTTTTTTTTATAAAAGAGTATTAATTGTAAGTTGAATGTAAACACGTATTAAGAGAAATAAAATTATCTTTAGGCTAATATAATACTTTTCAAATAATGCTAATAAATTTATGCAGTAAAGCTTTTCAATGATTTTTTTTTTTTTTAAATATAAGATAAGATTCAATGATTTTACTTTGGGAAATACATGACTCTGATTTGTTTTTCTTTTTATTAGGGTAAATGAGATTTTTGCTCCCCCCCTAATTGTGCTTGTTATGAAACATACTCCTATTGAGATATAATAGATTAATGTTCATTACAACCATTTTATTAATTTTGATTAATAATGAGAGTAAGTAATGATGTGGGTAAAAATCAGTCTTTGGGCCAAGTTGAGTAGTCCAATACCTTATGGACCAAAGTCCAATGGTTTGATGGACTTGGATCCTTCTAGAAGATATTATATTCGGGCATGCTTAGCTGGAGCCCCCGCGGCCTCAACTACATAGGAAGGGCAGCGCTAATTAGGGCAAGCCTGGAGACAAGATCTAATCAATTACAAACCTTACCATATCTAGACCTGCGGAGATCAAGCCTTCAATTTCATATATTGACCATTTATACCCTGTTAACTATAGCCCAATATAGATAGATTATGATTAATTCCTATTATTAAATGTATCTTTAGGATAGTTTACTCACCCTTTTTGACCCCCTCCCCCTGCCCAAATCAATTTTTTGTATAAATATCAATTCTTGCATTAATAAAAGGAGGAACAACTCTGACCCCCGCGGACGTAGGTCTGATTTTGGACCGAACCACATATATCTTTTGTTCATTTACATTAATTCTTCCTTTATATTAAATTTAAATCTATTATATTGCATATTTTTATTGCTGTGAAATCCACACATATCAATGGGCGCCGTCTGTGGGAAATCTAGGCAAAAAAGACGTAAGGTAACTTTATTTTTCATTAATATATTTTCTTTTATGGTAACAATTTATCGTGGTAGAGGAAAACGTCATGGTAACGGAGAATGGAGAAGAGTGCCCACTTGAGACATCAGCGCACCTAATGAGGCGTTTAGCAAACGACTTGCAAGATTCGATGGTAGACAATTCACCCAAAGGTCTGGTGGAGGGAAATAACATTTTCCCTCAAAGTGTCCTGAGGATAGATGTAATCGTCTAAAGGTTGGAAGGAGTTATTGACAAAGTCATCACCAAGGTAGTAGATTCCAAACTTGCGGGTGTAGCAGATCTCGCATGTAAGGATGATTTTGTGCCATCTCTACTGAAAAAGGGAACGCACAAAGCTGTAAACGTGGAGGTCCAGGGTATTGAGGATGTCACCCCTGTCGTAAAATCAGGGAAGCATGCTAAAAGGCCAGAATATTCGAAACAGGAATGAGAGATAGGAGGCACCGCGCGTCAAAAAAAGTATTTAGCTTCATCTAGACCTGGAGGATCAGCATGATCTGGAAGGTTAGGCAGCCTAACATAGGCTACAGAAAAAAGCATGATGATGAACTACACCATCCAATGCAACACTCGCTTTGCGACATACCTGGGAAGACGACTTATAAAAACGTCAGTATTGGGCTCATTATAAATGTGACAAAGATCTGGAGAATGATTCTAGCAACTTTGAGTCTGCTAGATTTGGTTAGGCAGACCCTGGCAAGATGGCTAAAGCAAAGGAAAAATTGGAGCAGATGGAGCTCATGGTAAAGCGAATAGAAGAAATAGAACATAAAGTGGCAGGATGTAAGATCCAGGTAGATTGGGGGATTCTATTCACAAAATCCATCAGGGGGGGGGGGGGGAACTGCCAAGGGATTTCAGAGTTCATCCCATTATACCTTATGAAGGAATGATAGATCCGGAGGATCATTTATATACTTTTCGAAATTATGATTTGCTGCATAAGTACTCCGATACTATCAAATGCAGGGTCTTGTTGACCACGTTGACCAAATTTGCGGAGCAATGGTTCAACCAACTTCCTGATAAGCCTATTGGATCTTTCTCAGAGTTTAGCTCGAAGTTCTTATAAGTGACGGGCTACGAAGGCTACGGGGGCATAAGTTTCATCAAAGTCAATACCCACATCTTGACAATAACCCTAAGCAACTAATCTGGCTTTCTTTCTTATGATAATGTAATCGTCATCCATTTTGTTTCTAAAAACCCATATAGTCCTAATAACCCCTTGGTAAGTTGGTCTGGGAACTAGCGTCCAAACCTTACTATGCTAAAATTGGTTATGCTCCTCTTGCATCGCTTCTACCCAACTTGAATCACTAAGCCCTTCATACATTTTCTATGGTTCCATTAGAGATAGGAAATTTCCGAACATGGCCTCATTAAATGTAGCAGCTCTAGTCCTTACAAGTGCTCCAATATCTCCAATTACTAGCTCTGGTGGATTATCTCTAAGCCATTTACAATCTGGTTGGAATGGGTTGAGAGACTCTTGACTATCAATCGCTTAACCCTCATTTGCCCCTTGCGTAGTCGCTTCATTATTCAAAGTTCCAGTTTTCTCTTGATGATCATTCTCTTCATGATCATAGGTATCACTTGCAATATCATCATTGATAACCGCACGAGTAACCTTAGGATTGGGCACAAAGATCTCATCATCCTCATCATCATCACTATCATCACTAAGATTGATTTGTGACACTTGTTGGGAAAGATCTTCAACTCCTACATCATCAATATTACCTTACCCAACTTTTTGTTAGCATCATCAAACACAACATGAATAGGTTCCTTAACCTTTGATTTGATCATATTTCAAAAGCGAAAACTCTTTCCATTCTTTGCATAGGCTAGAAAGTTTTCCTCATCCGCATTAAGATCAAATGTCTTTAAGTTTTGGGATCCATTGTTATGAATGCAACATTTTGAACCAAATACATGAAAATATGAAATGTTAGGTTTAGAGCCCTTCCATAACTCATATGGAGTCTTTCCATGCTGCTTGTTGATCATACACTGGTTTTGAGTGTAACAAGCAGTATTGATAGCTTTGGCCCAAAATCTTTAAGGTAGCTTGGACTCTGCTACCATTGTCCTAGCGGCTTCTTTAAGCGTTCTGTTCCATCTTCAGCAACTCCATTCTGTTAAGGTGTTCTAGGCATTGAATACTCGTGGAGTGTTCAAAAATCTATAATAAACTTCTCAACAATATGGTTAGTAAATTTAGTTCCTCTATCGCTTCTAATTCTCGTCACCTTTAGATTATTTGAGGTTTTTAATTGATGGATTAGCGCTGTGAGGTTGCCACTTGTTTTTTCTTTAGACGCTAAAAATTCTGCCCATGTGTAGCGTGAGAAATCATCAACTATCACTAGCTAATACTTTTTACCACTAACACTCATGATTTAAATAGTATTAAACAAATCCATATGCAATAGTTCAAGAATTCTAGAAGTAGATAGATGAGTTTTCTTCTTAAGACATGATTTAACTTGTTTACCCAATTGACATGCATCACATAAGCGATTTTTCTGAATGGAACCCTTAGGTAATCCCATTAAAAGATTTAGTGATATTAACTAAGAGGTTCCCTTAAAGTTGAAGTGTTTTATTTTTCTATGCCATAACCAACCTAATTCATTTTGACTTTTAATGACAAAATATGTAGGGTAGTTATCAATTGTTGAACCCCAATCTACCAACTAAACATTATGTGTTCTTTGTTCTTTTAATTTAGTAGATCCAGTCTTAGCATTGTTAATATAGCAATAGTCACTAGAAAATTTTACTTCAAAACCTTTATCACAAAATTGACTAATGCTGAATAAATTATTCTTAAGACCCTCAACATAATATACGTCACTTATCATGGCGTTCGATTCTGTCCGTCGCATTCTATATACAGTGGCACGGAGGCTTTAATTTTGCCTTCACCAAGACAGATCTGCTCCAAGCATATTTATACTGTTTCAACAACATCAAACTCCGAGCCCAATTTCAGATTGTATATGATAGAATTTGTTTTTCCACAATTCAATAAGCTCCGGCGAGATAAACCCGATTCCCATTCTCCAGAAATTTGTAATTTTCAAATTCAGACTTCCAAAACAGCCCAGTAAAAGTGAATTGAATCTTAATTTTCAGATTTTACCAAAAAATGAAAAATCGATTCGAAACATACAATTTCAGATTTAATAATTTATTTAAGATTTTCGATCTAATCTTAAACTCTAAAATAACAACAGATTTTTCGATCCACAATTAATAATGATTCAAAATCAACAATTAAGAATTTAGTCATGATATATCACATAAACACGAAAAACATATAAATAAATCAACGAAGCCAACAAATTTGGCTCTGATACCACTGTTGGGAATCCTGTTAGGCATGCGTAGTGGAATATAAAAAAAGATCCGAATTTCCAAACCAAGATGAATTTGTGGCTTTCCTCGATTTTTAACAAGAAAAAGATGAATACGAAAAAAATTACCTTTTCGCGTATTGAATGTTTAATCTTCGCGAATCTTCAATCTTCTCCAACGGTTCAATTGTACCGTCTCTAGATCGTCACGCAGTGGAATTGATTCCAGAAAATCTCTAACTCCATCTCTATAGGCTGCTAGCGAGAGAGAGAAGGAACAAAAAAAAAGTTTTTCTCTGTAATTAATGTACTTTCTGATGGAGGAATTTCATTCAACTGTGTTCTCTAGCTTGTGTTGGAGGATTAAATAAAGCCTCCAACTTAAGTCTATCGGATCACATACACACGCCCATATGGGCTTATTGCACAATTAATTGGGCTAAGTTGACCTAGTCAACTTAGTCCAATTAATTCAATCAATTATTATTTAGTTCAATTAATACATATTGATTAAATGAATATTAATTAATTAAATAAATAATCATTTAATATTCAGATTAAAAATTTTAATTAACCCAGTGAATTAAATATTCAAACTTATTAATTTAATTTTCTATTATTTAATCCAATTAAACAACCAATTAAATTAATTTGTCCAATTAATTAATTCGTCATTCCAGAGACAAATTACCAAAACGCCTTTCAAATATAAGATTTGATTTTCCTTCTATTCCTTTATAGCGTGACTCTCTAGGTTCATCTCAATTGGTAGTGGGAGGTAACCAAAGGATGTGGGTGACACCTAGCCAGCACCGTGGCCCCACATCGTAGTCCAATCGAGTACGAAATGATTATATCATTACGAAGCTCTAGATTATGAATGCCATATGCGTATAAGCCATTCATTGACATATCCTGATCGAGTGAGTGTCATGGAATATGTCAAACTCACAGGACTCAATGCTATGCTTAAGAATCATAGTAATATGAGATTACTAAACACGAGTTAGTTCAACAGCTCTGGTCAGAGACTTTCAATCTCATTTACCTATGATCGCATAGGATACTTCTCGTCTACGTTCGAGACAGTGAATTCCTTCTTGGCAATCACCTCACATGCTACTTGGCCCATTGGAACATATTTTGAGGTCGAACCCACCTTTCAACGGGTGAATTGGGCCTAACTACTCTAGTGACAGAATCCAACGTCACAAGCACACTATGACCGTACCTCCTCAGGTCTAAGACTCACACATACCTTCATAATCAGTAATACAATCAATGACATTCACTGAGTAAAAATCCATGTGATCGGATTAGTATGAGCCGTGTTCGAATACACTAATCCCATCAATATATCTATGACACAAACTCCCACTATCCCATAGTGTTCGACTGACAATCCTTTATCAGAGCATATGTCATACAAGTCCATACAAATCTCAATGCCCAATTGAGATTCTCCGACTTGCGAACCATTTGAGTGATCACGTATCAAACCCTTCCAGTGCCCATCTCGTTAACTACCATAAGGAGTGCGAAGGTTTGCCTTGACACACATGAACTAGTTGTTCATTTAATACTTTATAAATGCCATCATGAATTATTGCCTTTATATTAATTAGAGGTTGCACAATAAAAAATCATGCCTTATATTCTAACTCCTTGTTGGCTTCGAGGGTACATTCCCAACAGATATTCGTAAGGATGACCTAATCGCCCTTCATGTCATTTTTCTTGAAATTTGTTACATAGCCAATAGCATTTTCATCTCTCCGGACTCTTTCCTAGACCTTAGTAGCATCTCCCAGTGTAACTTCTTCAACTTCTCCACCATCAGTGGGCAATGGTAACATATCAGCAAGAAGTTGGGGAGTGAGAATAAATGGTGTTGAAGCAAAAGGGAAAGTGCAAGAAATTGAGTTGCAATTGTCAGATATGACGACATTCTCAAAGAAGAACTTGACCTCTGCCTCATGAATCGGAGATTGAGAGGTCAGAAAGTTTCGAAGTCCAGAATCTTAAATGAGAGGAAGGATTTCTCTCATCGGAAGCTATTGATTATCAAAGAGGTATTCCCACTTGACTAGGAAACTAGCATTATAGTCCATAGGTTTTACTATTTTGGGTTTTGAGGTATTCCCGACATTAGATTTTGAGAATTTTGAGGAGTTTGGTGGCGCCATTGAAAAAGGTGTTGAGCTTTTTGAGAGAGAAAGAATAAAGTCTTTTTGCCTTAGAAAATTCTTTTACAGCAAAGAAAATATGAGAGTGATAAAGTTTTTATATAAAAAATTGAAGGGTTTAAATAGAATGGCAAAAATTAACTCCTCAATTTCAAAATAAATGCCATGTGTAAATGTAGTTAATCAGAAATGAAAAATGTTGAATTTGAGCTTTTTAACCATAAAGACAAATGTGAAATAGAGCGATATTTTGGGTAACTACTATAAATAATAAAATGGAAATCCGCAGTTACCTTTTTAAAATGTTTAAAAATTTTGAAAATTTTTAGCGTAAATTGCACGCGCCTAACACGTACCTAGGCATGTGCAGTTACTGCACCGTCTATCTTGAGATAGGTATCATTGACCGTCAGTTTGATTTGATAGGAGCACGTGGGCAGTTGTCAAAATCTTATCTTTTGGACTCATCCACTTGCTACCTTTTAGCGATGAAAACAATGCATGACTTTTTAAGAAAGTTACTTAACATTAAAGTGGGAATAATCTTAAAGCTACAGCCTTCTTTTACAATAAAGACAATTGAATCGCTTTTCAGATATAATATTTTTGTTTCAATTAGCGATCATCTTGACATGCATAAATGTAAACATTGATGATCAATGCATAATATTTTGAAAATCAATTTTGATAATTGCCGCTTATCATTTAAAATAAGTACAATTTTAATGCTTTACCTAAAATTGATAACTCATTTCAATTTTAAAATCGATTTAGACAATATAATAAACTGGATTCCCCCTAAATAATATGCCCATAAAAGTATGATGCTTCATGATTAAGCGTTTAAATCAATCATACCTAGTTCACTTCTCAAAGTAAGAAAACATTGTTCGTTTAGCGCATTGGTGAAGATATCTGTCAATTGTTTGTCAATTCCAATAAAATGCATGGAGATATCTTTCTTTTGAACATGGCCACGCAAGAAATGGTAGCGAATGTCAATGTGTTTAGTTCTATAATGAAGGACTGGGTTCTGGGTCATAGCTAAAGCACTTTGGTTATCACAATGGATTGGGGTAGGACCTAAGATAGTTCCATAATCTCTAAGTTGTTGCTTCATCTAAAGAATTTGTACACAACAGCTTCCAGTGGCTACATACTCAGGTTCAGCGGTAGAAGTCGCTATGGATTGTTGTTTCTTACTATGCCACGAAACTAATTTATCACCTAAGAATTGACAAATACCACTCGCGCTTTTTCTTTGTCTTTTGGATCCTGAAAAATTTGCGTCTGAATAACCAATTAGTTCAAAGGAGACTCCCTTGGATACCATAAGCCTACATTTTGTGTGCCTTCTGGGTATTTAAGGATTCTCTTGGCAGCAATTAAATGTGACTCGTTAAGGTCAGCTTGAAAGCATTCGCACATGCATATCAAAAATATAATATCAGGTCTACTAGTGGTAAGATAAAGAAGTGGTCCAATGATACCTCTACAATTAATGATATCAATTTTCTTCCCACTTTCATCTTTAACTAACTTAAGTGTTTGACTCATTGGAATTTTTGAAATGACGCATTTTTCATACCAAATTTCTTAATCATATCTCTTGTATACTTAGCTTAGTTTATAAATATACCATTAGGGAGTTGTTTAGCTTGTAGTCCTAAGAAGAAAGTTAATTCACCTATCATGGTCATTTCAAATTGATCTTGCGTCATTTTCGAAAATTTTCCACACAATCACTTATTAGTAGATCTGAAAATAATGTCATCAACATAAATTGGATTAAGATAATATCTTCGTTCCAGGTAAATTTAAATAACACTATATCGACATTGCCTTTTGAAAAACCTTTACCTATAAGAAAGATAGGGAAAGTGTCATACCATACTCTTGGTGCTTGTTTAAGGCTATAAAGTGCCTTATCCAATTGTAGACAATACCTTCACCACGGTTGTTGACGAATCCTGGGGTTGCTCCACATATACTTCTTCTTGGAGTTTACCATTCAGGAAAGCACTCTTCACGTCCATTTGATAAACTGTGAATTTGTTGAATGGGATAAATGCTAGGAACATCCGAATAGATTCCAGAGGGCTACGGGGACATTAAGTTTCATCAAAGTCAATATCCTCTTCTTGACAATAACCCTGAGCGACTAATGTGGCTTTGTTTCTTATGATAATGTAATCGTCATCCATTTTGTTCCTAAAAACCTTTCTAGTCCCAATAACCCCTTGGTAAGTTGGTCTGGGAACTAGCGTCCAAACCTTACTATGCTCAAATTGGTTATGCTCCTCTTGCATCTCTTCTACCCAACTTGAATCACTAAGCCCTTTATCCATTTTCTATGGTTCCATTAGAGATAGGAAATTTCCGAACATGGCCTCATTAAATGTAGCGGCTCTAGTCCTTATAGGTGCTCCAATATCTCCAATTACTAGCTCTGATGGAGTATCTCTAAGCCATTTACGGTTTGGTTGGAATGGGTTGAGAGACTCTTGACTATCAATCGCTTAACCCTCATTTACCCCTTGCGTAGTCGCTTCCTCATTCCAAGTTTCAGTTTTCTCTTGATGATGATTCGCTTCACGATCATCGGTATCTCTTGCAATATCATTATTGATAACCGCACGAGGAACCTTAGGATTGGGCACAAAGATCTCATCATCCTCATCATCATCACTATCATCACAAAGATTGATTTGTGACACTTTTTGGGAAAGATCTTCAAATCTTACATCATCAATATTAACCTTACCCAACTCTTGGTTAGCATCATCAAACACAACATGAATAGGTTCCTTAACCTTCGATTTGATCATATTTCAAAAGCGAAAACTCTTTCCATTCTTTGCATAGGCTAGAAAGTTTTCCTCATCCGCATTAAGATCAAATGTCTTTAAGTTTTGGGATCCATTGTTATGAATGCAACATTTTGAACCAAATAAGAGAAAATAAGAAATGTTAGGCTTCGAGCCCTTTCAAAACTCATATGGAGTCGTTCCATGTTGCTTGTTGATCATACACCTGTTTTGAGTGTAACAAGCAGTATTGATAGCTTTAGCCCAAAATCTTTAAGGCAGTTTGGACTCTGCTAACATTGTCCTTGCGGCTTCTTTAAGCGTTCTCTTCCATCGTCAGCAACTCCATTCTGTTAAGGTGTTCTAGGCATTGAATACTCATGGAGTGTTCCAAAATCTATGAAAAACTTCCCAACAATATGGTTAGTAAATTCAGTTCCTCTATCGCTTCTAATTCTTGTCACCTTTAGATTATTTGAGGTTTTTAATTGATGGATTAGCGCTGTGAGGTTGCCACTTGTTTTTTCTTTAGACGCTAAAATTGCTGCCCATGTGTAGAGTGAGAAATCATCAACTATCACTAGCTAATACTTTTTACCACTAACACTCATGATTTGAATAGGACCAAACAAATCCATATGCAATAGTTCAAGAATTCTAGAAGTAGATAGATGAGTTTTCTTCTTAACAGATGATTTAACTTATTTACCCATTTGACATGCATCACATAAGTGATTTTTCTGAAAGGAACCCTTAGGTAATCCCACTACAAGATTTAGTGATATTAACAGAGAGGTTCCCTTAAAGTTGAAGCGTTTTATTTTTCTATGCCATAACCAACGTAATTCATTTTGACTTTTAACGACAAAATATGTAGGGTTGTTATTAATTGTTGAACCCCATTCTACCAATTAAACGTTTTGTGTTCTTTGTTCTTTTAATTTAGTAGATCCAGTCTTAGCGTTGTTAATATAGCAATAGTCACTAGAAAATTTTACTTCAAAACCTTTATCACAAAATTGACTAATGCTCAATAAATTATTCTTAAGACCCTCAATATAATATACGTCACTTATCATGATGTTCTCCCTACGCATGATGCCTATACCTTTTGTTTTACCTTTAGATTTGCCACCAAATATGACTTGAGGACCATTGGTTGCGTGATAGTTGATCAAAAGATTATTTGAGCCTATCATTTATCTTGACGACGCACTATTGATATACGAAATTGATGTATCGGTGCTGGCTCTAGGTACCTGCGTTCAAAGGCGGCTCTAATTCATTTTTGGTACTCAATGTGAATTGGGTCGTTTAACATTAGTAGCGTTAGTCTAAATTAAAACTTTCGGAACACATATTTCCCTTGTCTTCATAATCATAATCATCATAGTGTTGATAATATAATCTTGATCTCTGAGGATATTTACGCTGGTATTTCCTCGCCAATGGCTTAGGATTCATTTTTGGCGATTGGCGCTTGGCTTTTGATTCACTTGTGAAAGGTTTTTCCTTAGCTTTTTGAGCGTTTGAATAAACCTTTCTTTGTGAATAATACACTTTCTTCTTTTTGTTATTGCCTGAGTTGGCTTTGACCTTCTCATTTGCCCTCATACCATTTGGTTCATTTAGCATTTGACTTTTTGAACTTTTCTGAACAAAGGCTACACCTTTTCCTTTGTTGTTTGCCTTAACCTTAGACATTTTTGATTTATTACCGAATTTATCACAAACTAAATTGGTCTTTTAACCAAAAAGTCCGGTTACGTCAGTCAGATTGTCTAGATTTCTGGAAGCTTTTAACAATCATGAGACAAGTTGCTTTGATTTAGCAAGTTTAGAGATCAAATCAGCTTCTCTCTTGACTATTATATCAAGATCACTTTTCAACTGAGCGATTTCAGCCTTAAGTGATTGGTTCTTCTCAATGCACTATTGATGAACTAGCAACTTGGCTTAGAGCGTCATGTTCTCATTTTTAATAGTTGAAATCTCATCAATGTGTTCTTGATGTAATTGGGCAACACGTTGACAATCTTTATACTATTCATTGGCTTTGTCAAGTAATTCATCATAAGAGAGGGAATAAGATACTTCAGAGGATACCTCAGGTAGCACGTCTTTAGACGCTTCTTCATATCTCTCCATGAGACAAATTAGCACTGAGTCACTAGATGGCTCATCATTGCTGCTTTCATCTGAAAATTCCAAATCCTCTTCAGGTGTGGAAAATAGTTCAGATTCTGCTAGCAAACCTTATTAACAAAAGCTGCTCCTGAATTGGTTTCTATCCGCATGGTCTTGCCTTAAGCGCTTCGATACATTTGGATAAGGACCATTTAACTAGTAGTGCCCTGGTTTTCTATAATTATAATAAAGGTTAGTTCTCATCTTTTGTTCAGTCGTTAACATTTTGGAAACCACTAGCGCTGAGAGAGTCTGATTCTGATTTGGAGACGGAGTCGCTTGGTATTGAATTGGCGCTGGAGGTTGTGGTGCAGACTATACTGGCGCGCTTCTGCAGGGGAAGGTGTTTGAAATGAAGTTTGTACATTTGATATTTTCTTCTCATATCTCAAAAATTTCTTAAATTTCTTGATTAACAAAGCCATTTCCTTTTCCTCATGTGATTCTGGTTTTTTGACCTCACTTGTTGCTTTACCTATACTCTTAATAGTTGCAATTAGAGCTCCAGATTCGATCGTCGAAGTTGGCGTATCGCTGACTTCTCCTAATTCAAACTCAAAAGCCCTTAGCTCCAAAAACATATATTCTGGAATGATAAAATTCAACATTTGAGATTCTCTCATCGCTACAGTTTTTATCGGATACCTTCTTGGAAGACTTCTAAAAATAATATTAACCATTTCCTTATTGGTCAACTCCTTGTCCAATGGCACTAACTTCTAAAGTAAACCTTGCATCCAATTAATCTAGCATCTCGTTGGGCTGCATCTTGAAATGCTCAATTCTTGGCATGGCCATAGATAGCTTGTTTTCCCTCATTAGTGTAGATCCTTCACACACAGTAACCAACTTATTCTATATTTCTTTTGAAGTCTTGCATTAATTAATTTTGTTGAATAAACCCTCATTATCTATCAACATTGAGTAGAGAGCGCTTCGTCCAATATTATCCAGATTAGCTCTTTTACGATCCTCTGGGGTCCATTCCAAGTTGGGCTTCTCGGCATAACCGTCTAGAGTCACTTCATTTATTTCAGGAGCTCGGGTTATAACTTTAATAATATGAAGGGAACCATCTGAAAGCATACCACACATCTCATTATCACACGAACATAAATAAATGAATGCTCTATGTTTCCATGTGTCATAATTTGACTCAACCAACTTAGACATCATATTAAAAGCCATGATATGAGATTTTTCAAAAAGAAAGTGACTAAATCTTGGAAAATAGATCTAAACAAGCAGTTACACTTGGAAACACTTTGGCTTCTACTACTCAATCGCTCTGGTATCACTTGGTAGTCCCAAATGGCATACGAAAGGATTTAGAAGGGCGGGTTAAATAGACTCTGAATTCTTTTTCGACTTAAAAAATTTTGTATCACTTTTAAGGAATTTGAACGCTTAAAAAGCAAAATTAGGGAGTACAAACTTTAGTAATATATCTAGGGATTCGAAATTAGGAATTCTCTACCAATTTTTCTTTAAACAATTCAAAAATTTAATAATTAAATATTTCCAATGTCCTATTATGAGTTTTCACTTTCCCTCTCCAGCAGCGTGTTTAACAGAGGGCCAAAGGAAAAGTTGGAAGCCGTGAGCCACCATCGCACCACCCTTCGCCTCAGACTCGACGGCAGACCACCACCGCCTGACTTCCCCGTCGCGCTGCCTCCACAGCTCATCATCCGCCTTTCATACCAAACCATGGTTCACCGGAATGCCAGGAAATCGGCCGAAATGGCCGTTCCGACACGTGAACGGCCCTCGGCATTCCAAAGTTCCAAGACATTTTGTTTTTGTATGTGAAACTTGGTGGAACGGCCGAAAAACAGTGAGACAGGCAAGATTACGTTGAGACTCGGCCGTTCCGGGGATATCCTGGCCATGGAACTGTCGGAACGGAAGAATACAGCTTTAGTCTGTGATTAAAATGGAAATGAAAGAAGGTGAAAAAGGGAGGCGATGAAGATGAAAGAGTTAAAAGGTGAAAAGAAAAGGGAAAAGGAATAAAATAAGAAGAAAGAGGCGGCCAAAGTTAAAAGGACAAAAGGAAAAAAATAAAATAAAGAAAACTTAAAACTAAAAAGGAAATAAAGGAAAATGATATAAAAGAATAGTCAATGAAGGTAAATAGCTTAAATTTAGTATCAGATGTGGAGATTGTGAGTCTAATTTTGAACCTAATTGGCTTACCCAAAAAAAACAAACTAATTGCTCATATGGATATTGTTATTATATTGAGAGCATTATCAATAGTTTCAACAGTCGAACTTAATATTTAATTTATTAGTGATATACTTGTAAGGTGATATTGATTTTAATTCAAATATGTTTATGCGCAAAGTACTTTTTAAGTAATACAAATTACAAGAATTATATGTCATTATTTCAGAGTTATAATAACACTAGTGCATTCCAATATCTTATTAGTTTTTGGTGTTCAAAATCTTTGAATTAAGCAAGTTAAAAATTGAATACAATATTTATTTAATTAGAATATTTTTAGAATTTTTTCTAAATGTTTTGAGCAATTTAAGCCAAAAAAGTATGAAACGACCGCTATCGTTCCACGACATTGCAATGGAACTGGAATCTTGGTGGTCCCAAGTGGCATACGAAAGGGTCTAGAAGGGGGGGATTGAATAGACCCTGAAGTCTTTTGACTTCACAAAATTTTCGTATCACTTTAGAAATTTGAACGCTTGGAAAGCTGAGCGCTTGGGTCAGACGCTTCAGAGAAGTTAACTTAGATTTAGTGATTTCAGCAGTTTACCAAAGTAGGGCACGCTTAGATCGCTTAATCAGGGTTAGCACAGCGGAAATTATTTTTAGCGTTCTTTTAGATAGTTTAATCGCTTTGCAATTTTATTTGTCTTTTTCAGAATAGTATAATGTGATGAATATGAGACAATAAAATATAAATGACACAATAATTTGTAAGGTTCACTGGGTGATGTAATCCCAACTACGTCCTTCTTCTCCTTTTTCACTTGGAGGAATTTACTATGATGATTATCAAAGAATCACACAGAAACTTCTGCAAAATAGTAATGGATGAAAATGATCTTGGGCTCCTTAATCACACAGACTTCAGCACCAATGAAGATCGTCTTCTTCAAGCTTCTCTCACTCAGAAATACTGCCTGAAAGGTTTCAACAACTTTTCTCACTCAGATGAAAGGTTGAGGTTTGTCACTAGAGTTTGTTTGTTTTTAGAGAAGATCAAACAACTTGGAATATCTCAGTTGGAATTTGAATTTCTTCTTTGGAAGATGTTTGAGATTTTTGTGACTGTCTGGAATGTAGATAAAAAAGCTTGAAAGGTTTTGGATATGGGGTTTCTAAGCTTTTTCAGAAAGAATGTAGGTGAGATTTTTGGCAATAATTTTCTCGTATATTCTTGTTGTTGTCCTCCTTTTTGGGTTTTTTGGAGCAAGGTATTTATAGGCAATTTCTTGGGATCTGTCCGTTGGACACATGTAGAAGCGTGCCTTTCACGTGGCGCGTGATCATACCTAAAGTCTGACATTCCTGAAAATTCGCTGAATCCGATTGGACGGGAGCAGCTAAAACTCTGAAATTTCTGACAGTCTGGTCAAAAGGTGGCTTGTCCACAAGTCATAGTAGCTTATCACATTTAATGCACTTATCAGGCATTTAATGCATTTGAATTTATTTCCCGTTGGAAATAAATGTCCGTTGAATGATTGCATTTAAGTCCTTCATGACTTGAGGATTTATTTCAGGTGAATCTTACATCCATCGCTTGAGATAATTTGAGCGCTTGATCCATGTATCCTGAAATAGATTCCTTTAGCGTTTGACGGGCGCTAAGAGACAAATCTTCATCTCTGGTTGACTTCAGACGCTGGTCTTCAACTTCTTCTCTAATAGACTCACCTAGAATTCTACTAGCGATTCAGTTACTAAGACTTAGTCTAAAATCTACAAAGATAAAAATTACAAGCCTAAATAAAATTACAAACTTTTCAAACGCTTAAACAATGATCTAAAGAAAACATAAACTTACATTTTATTTGGGGTCTAACAATGAATCCTATCTTGTCATCATCAAAACATCTAACATGAAATTTCCTAACAATTTCCCCCTTTTTGATGATGTCACAACTTTAACTTTTGTAACTCTAGTTACTAAAGAGAAAAGCCCAAATGAATATAAGTTAGCGTTCAAAAAGTTAGTAAGGTTAGCTAAAGTTAGATTAGCTTCAACAAGATGTTTCAGCGATAAATCATTCATATATTGAAAGAATAAGCATACATGATTTATACTGAAAAAAAGGAAAGCGAGTACAAAAAAATAAAAAAAGATTCATTCACTTTTTCTGTCGCTTTGCTTTTTCTTCGCCTTGGAGAACTTCTAGCGCTAAGTCCATCAGGAGACGATCAATGTCAATCATTGTCGTATGTTGAACTTCATCGTAATCATGCCTATAAAGTCTGGCGCTTTCATTAAGTTCTAGCAACCTTTCCGTCCACTCTCTTGGAGAAATTCCAAGTTCACGAATCAGATCATGATAGATATCTTTTCTTGGATCTTTTGACGGTCTCCAATTGATAGGTCGTCTCAGCGGTCCAGAAAAAGGTTGAAATCCCATACCTTCTAAGAAGTCAACGTCCAATTCCGAAAGGGGATATCTTTCTAGATAATATCTTGGCTTTCTCTTTTTAGTTAACATCTTCTTGATGCTTACTAGTTCTTCCATCATTGATCGCCAATTTTTATTATCAGTCTTTGACATCGATTTGGACGCTTGATGCTTTTCTGTATTTTCCCCCTTCTTGGCATCATCAAGAGAGTTCTTTAGAGCAGCGACATCTCGGCGCAAAAGTCTAACTTCTTCGATTAGGAGAGCAATTTGCTGGGCGACACTCTGAGCGAAGGCATCAGATGAAGCGTGTCTTTCAGCATCAGCCGAAGCACTCTGAGCTATGTGTCGATTGAAGTCAGAGGAGAGCTCAGCGATAAGAGGGGACATGTTATTCATGATGGCAATGGTGCTGTTATTTGAAGCGTTGGCAATGTCTCGGCTTCGTGTATCAGACACTATTCGCATATGTCTATCAGCAGTTTCAAAGATCTTGGAACAGGAACCTTCAATGTTGAGGAGCGAGTTTCGGACTGCTTGTCTGAAGTCTCTAGCGTCTGAATCACTTTCAGAATCCGAATCGGAAGAAGAACGCTCTGGGGACGGGAGAAGTCCGTAAGAACGAGAAACTGCAGCCTTGCCTTTGGATTTATCTCTGATAAAGGGCTCGATAGGCCTGTGTGCAATTTCAGAGTGCACTTCTTCAATCGCTTGATCCATGATTGGATCTGCAAGAACTGGGAGCTCGATTACTGGGGCGCTAGAAGAATCTGGCAAGGAAGCCTCAGGATTTTGAGTGACTTCCGCAGTAGGAGCAGAGTCTTCTTCCATTATTTGGATGTGGGGAGGAAAAGGTTCTCTAATGCTAATGACCCAAAGGGGGCCAAGAGCTTCCATTACATGCCGGGGACTGATCAGGCTGGATTGCGGTATAAAGAATATAGCGTCTTCTCGCTCTTCAGTACTTAGTGCAAGTTGCACATCTTCCGATAAAGCAATCCTTGACGTATATCTGTGGAAAAAGTCCAAAATCAATGGCATGAGCGCTTGAGCTGCGTCTTGGTCCACTGGCCTAATCAGCGAGATCATCTTGGCCACTTGAATGTTGGATTCACTAAAGAGCACGGGGTGAAGAGTATATCCTCTGAAGTTGTAACACCCGAAAAAGTGATTGAAACTGCTGTCCATCGCTTGGGCATTTTCAAACACTGCTCGCATGTCTCTGTGGAACTCAGCAAACTCAGCGTGTTCTGTGGAAACATCAACACAAATCTAACTCTGACCGGGAAGAATTGGTTGTTTACTTGACGAAGCGTCTTCGTTTAGATCAGGAAAGATTCTTTGAACAAAGTCTGCACGAGGATGCAAGATGTAGCGTCCGCCCTGGCTGAATAAGGCGAGTTGCTGACGAATGTAGCTTTCGATTGGTTGTCTGTATCGTGGCAAAGCGCTAACATTCCCTGCAATGATCTGACGCTGTTGCATATCCTCGGCGTCTGTATTCTATCCCAAACTTGAAAAGAAACGGGTATCTTATAAGTTCTTCTAAGGTATAGAAATGCAGAACAAAGTCTTCAGCCCATCTGGCTGTATTCATCATCCATCGTGTCCCTAGTTTGTCCGCTTTAGCTTGATCTTTTTTAGCGGCAAGAAATTTCTCAAAACAGTCCATTTCTTCATCATAATCCTCAGCCCATAATCTGGCTAGATATTCTCGAGCCTCATCTTCTATCCACGAGTTGACCGGATTTGGACGCTCAGTAACAATAGGTCCTTTTCCTTTCCATAACTTTAGAGGATTAGGGGATAAAGCGTTTGGAGGAGAGTTGATGACGGAAGGAAGAGCTGAATATCCTATCTTGTTGAGATCGGTCTCATCTGGATCTTTGTTCCAATCACCCACGTGGGGGTTTTTGAAAACAATCTTGTTTTGGTGCAGAGGATAAAAGGACTCTTCTGAGCGACCGGTGAAATTGAATCGCTTCTCGTCAAATTCTGATCGGTTGAACGCGGGCCGACAAATATACTCAAGGCGTGAATAAAGACGCTCTAAACTGTATAGACCAAGATCGGCAAAACGCTCAAAGATCTCAAACTTGTGTGAGTCTGAAAGATCTGGCCAATGGAGAGTTGTTTGAAATTGGATTTCCAACTCGGCAAGCGTTTGAGTGTCACGTTCTCTGGCAGCATAATAGAATTCAATATCTGAAGAATATTCGCGCGGGAAGAAATCAATGACACGAGGAGGAGGTCCTGTTGGCGTAGGAACAAAAGCAATAGCCTCTGTTGGGATAGGGGCCACTTCTATCGACCGCTCAGCATTTAAAGCTGCTTCACTTGCTGATGAAGTTTCAGCGTCAGGAAGAACTTGAGATGCCTTTTTAGCGATATCCGCAACAGTTGCCATGTCCACATCTATTTCAACTGGAATCTCCGAGATAGGAGGGGCATCAGTGATTGGTACATCATGAGGTACGTCTTGAGCTGATACATGTAAGCGATTGAGAAAAGCAAGCAAAAATTTCTACTAAGTAGAAATTACAAACAAAAGACTACATCGCTTACCCTGAGGAATATCATCGACGTTTTTAGTCGCTTGATTTGTTTCTTGAGCCATTTCCTCAGGCTCCTGGACTTCTTCTTCGGGGTCTAGATTGATAAAAGAAATGATCGGATCAGCACGAATGGGGATATTTAGTTCTTCAAGGGTGTTGAGAACGTATTGAATATCTGCTGCATAAGGTGCTGAAGGAGTTTTTATCCTAGCGTTAGAAACTTAGAGACTAACGAGGAAAGGATAGGCAAATTTGCTTAGCAAATACTTACCCTGAACATTTGAAAGCCTCTCGGATTGAGTAGCGGCTGGAGGATCTGAGCTGACTTCGGGAACAGCGTCAGAGAAAGAAGCACTAGCTGACTCTCTAAGCGCTGGTTTTGAAGGAGCACTAGAGGATACTGCGGGAGTAGAAAGAGGAGTACGCCTTCGTGCAAGCGATACTTCTTCTTCTACGGCTTTTTCTTCCTCGGGAACGGGAAAGACGAACGCTGGAGGAAGAGATGGAGATTTAGGAGAGGGAGAAGGAGGAGGGATTTTTTTTGTTTCTTTTTGGGGTCCGGCTTCTTCTTCTTAAGATCAGGCTTTTGTTTCTTTGCGGGCTTGGATGGCTCAGTGACTCTGAGAGTGATCTTTCTCTTAGGTCGCTTGACCACCACTTCTTCTTCTGATGAAGAGGACGATGATGAAGAAGACGCTTGATCTTCATCATCACTGCGAACAACTCCTTCGGCTGGAAGTCGCTCACGCTTTTCTTTAGGAACCGCTGCTCCGCCAGGTTTTCGCGGGTGAAGAAGCTCGCTTATCATTTTCTTTCCATAAAATTTGGTCGCTGGAATCTTTTTGCCAAAAGATTGCGTATATCCGCAAGCGCAAAGAATACGACTTAGCACAATCCCGTAAGGCTTGGGATTAACAGACTTAGCCAACGCTGCTTTGAAGCGATTGAAAACATAGAGAGACCAGTTAACTTTTAACTTGGTCAGGATGGCTACCATCATCTTGTATTGAATGTTGGTGATTTTGTCGAAAGTTCCTTTTCTGCATTCAATAATCTTTGAACAAATATCAGCGAGGATGACGTATTCGCCCTTCATATCATTCTTCTTGAAGTTTGGCTCATACGCAGCATTAACATCGTCTTTCTTGATCAACGCCCAGACTTTGGTAGTATCTCCGAGATTCACATGTTCTACCTCACTACCATGATTCGGGAGATTAAGTAGTGACGAAATCAGAGAAGGAGAGAGAACAAAGGTCTCTTTAGCAGAAGGGAAGACGCAGGATATGGAATTGCCGTCTTCAGAAATTTCACCATTATTGAAAAAGTAAAGAGACTCTTCTTCAAAGTAGTTGTAAGCATGTCTCTCAAACCAGATTCTTGAACGAGTG
Organism: Buddleja alternifolia; assembly: GCA_019426215.1. NCBI lineage: Eukaryota > Viridiplantae > Streptophyta > Magnoliopsida > Lamiales > Scrophulariaceae > Buddleja > Buddleja alternifolia. The sequence goes on along the minus strand of CM033399.1, from coordinate 21,496,379 downwards.
GAAGAATCGTTCGAAGAGGGAAGTTCTGGTTATCAAAAAGATAATCCCAGTTAACCAAAAATTCGGCGTTAACCGTAACTGGTTTTGCAGCACGGAAAGGTTTTCCGGTAGCAGAAGTTGCTGTTTTGGAAGATTTTGAAGCTTTGGGTGCCATGGTTGAAAGGTGAGACTTTGAAGAAAAGAAAGAAGTTTTTGCCTTTTAGAGAGAGATAACTTTTACAGTAGAGAGATTGGAAGTGATAAAAGTTTTCTGTAAAAGTTTTGAGAGGTTTAAATAGAAGGTAAAAGTATAGATGAATGACACGTGTACAGAAGTTAATGAGAAAGAAATCTGAACCGTGTACACATAACTTCGGATGTCAAAAAGTGCGGTAAAATAGGACTTTATAACATTTTTCGGATCCGCGGTTACTTTTTGAAAACGTTTGAAAATTTTGAAATTTTCAGCGTAAATTACACGCGCCTGATAGTACACTGACACGTACTCAGATTCATGCATTTTACTGAACTGCCTAGGTTTAGATAGGAATCATAACCGTCAGTTTGATTTGATAGGCACGTGTGGGTAGTTAACAAATCTAGAGTTTTGGACTCATCCACACGCTACTTTGTGGCGATGAAACCTATGCATGAATTTTTGTAAAAGAGAGTTACTTTAGCGTTGAAGTGGGAATTCTTTCAACGATGAAGATTCTTTTATAAAGTGAATTTAATTTGATACATATCAGTCGCTTGTTGGATTTTCAAACCTTTCATTTTATAAGCGATCAGATTGTAATGAGTAAAAGTAGACGCTAATAATCGATGCATAAGGTTTGTTAAAGTCGTTTTGATCATAGTCGCTTACTTAATGAAGTGAATACAATTTTAAAGTTCCCCCTAAAATTGATAACTCATTTCATTTATTGGAAATATAGTTTAGACATAATCATAAAGTGGATTCCCCCTAAATTATATGCCTATTAAATATGATGCTTTATGATTTAAGCGTTTAAATCGATCATACCTAATTCACTTCTCAGAGTGAGAAAGCGTTGTTCGTTGAGCGCTTTGGTGAAGATATCTGCCAGTTGTTTGTCAGTTCCAATGAAGTGCATGGAGATATCTTTCTTTTGAACATGGTCACGCAAGAAATGGTATCTAATGTCAATGTGTTTGGTTCTAGAATGAAGGACAGGATTTTGGGTCATAGGTAAAGCGCTTTGGTTATCACAATGGATTGGGGTAGGACCTAGGATTGTTCCATAATCTCTAAGTTGTTGCCTCATCCAAAGGATTTGTGCACAACAGCTTCCAGCAGCTACATATTCAGCCTCAGCGGTAGAAGTCGCTATAGATTGTTGTTTCTTACTATGCCACGAAACTAGTCGATCACCTAGAAATTGACATGTACCACTGGTACTTTTTCTATCGATTTTGCATTCTGCAAAATCTGCGTCTAAATAGCCAATTAGTTCAAAAGGAGAATCCTGTGGATACCATAAGCCCACATTTTGTGTGCCTTTTAGGTACTTAAGGATCTTCTAGGTAGCACTTAAGTGTGATTCTCTAGGGTCAGATTGAAAACGTGCACACATGCATACCGAAAACATAATATCAGGTCTACTAGCGGTAAGATAAAGAAGTGATCTAATAATTCCCCTATAGTTAGTGATATCAATTTTCTTCCCACTTTCATCTTTATCTAACTTAAGCGTTTGGCTCATTGGAATTTTTGAAGATGATGCATTTTCCATGCCAAATTTCTTAATCATATCTCTAGTATACTTAGCTTGGTTTATAAATATTCCATTAGGGAGTTGTTTAACTTGTAATCTTAAGAAAAAAGTTAATTCACCCATCATGCTCATTTCAAATTGTTCTTGCATCATTTTCGAAAATTTCTCACACAATCGCTTATTAGTAGAACCAAATATAATATCATCAACATAGATTTGGACTAATTTTAAATAACGTTGTGTCAACGCTGCCTTTTGAAAAGCCTTTACCTATAAGGAAGATAGAGAGAGTGTCATACCATGCTCTTGGTGCTTGTTTAAGGCCATAGAGTGCCTTATACAGTTTGTAGACCATACTTTTGCCATGGTTATTGATGAATCCTGGAGGTTGCTCCACATAGACTTCTTCTTGGAGTTTACCATTCAAGAATGCACTCTTCACGTCCATTTGATATACTGTGAACTTGTTGAATGCGGCAAACGCTAGGAACATTCTAATCGCTTCAAGACGGGCTACTGGGGCATATGTTTCATCAAAATCAATTCCTTCTTCTTGACAATAACCCTGAGCGACTAATCTAGCTTTGTTTCTTATAACAATGCCATCTTCATCCATTTTGTTCCTAAAAACCCATCTAGTTCCAATGACTCCTTGGTGAGTTGGTCTTGGTACTAGCGTCCAAACCTTGCTTCTCTCAAATTGGTTAAGCTCTTCTTGCATCGCTTCTACCCAACTTGAATCACTAAGCGCTTCATCCACTTTCTTTGGTTCGATTTGAGATATAAAGCTTGCGAACATGGCCTCATTAATTGTAGCGGACCTAGTTCTAACAGGTGCTCCAATATCTCCAATTACTAGATCTGGTGGATGATCTCTAAGCCATTTTCGGTCTGGTTGGAACGGGTTGAGAGACTCTTGATTAGTAATCGCTTGATTCTCATTTGTCTCTTGCGCAGTCGCTTCATCATTCACAGTTCCAATTTGCTCTTGATGATCATTCTCTTCATGATCATTAGCGATTCTGACTTCATCATTATTTATAACCTCACGAGTAACCTTAGGAAAAGACACAAAGATCTCATCATCCTCATTGTCACTATCATTTTTAAGATTAATTTGTGACGCTTGTTGGGCAAGATCTTCAATTCCTACATCATCAGGAATAACCTTACTCGGCTCTTGGTTTGCATCATCAAACACAACATGAATGGATTCTTCAACCTTCGATTTAATCTTATTTAAGATGCGAAAACTCTTTCCATTCTTGGCATAGCCTAGAAAGATTCCCTCATCCACTTTAGGATCAAAAGTCTATAGGCTGTGGAATCCATTGTTATGAATGAAACATTTTGAACCAAAAACATGAAAATATGAAACGTTAGGCTTACGTCCCTTCCACAACTCATATGGAGTCTTCTCATGTTGCTTGTTGATCATACACCGGTTCTGAGTGTAGCAAGCGGTGTTGATGGCTTCGGCCCAAAACCTTTGATGCAACTTGGATTCTGCTAGCATCGTCCTAGCGGCTTCTTTAAGCGTTCTGTTCCGTCGCTCAACAACTCCATTTTGTTGAGGTGTTCTAGGAGCAGAATACTCATGGAGTATTCCTAGATCTGTACAAAACTTCTCAACAAATTGGTTAGTAAATTCAGTTCCTCTGTCGCTTCTAATTCTCATCACCGTTAGGTCTTTTGAATTTTGCAGTTGACGATTAGCGCTGTGAGCATGACACTAGTTTCATCTTTGGTCGCTAGAAATTCTACCCATGTATAGCGAGAGAAATCATCAACTATTACTAGCGAGTACTTTTTGCCACTAACACTCATGATTTGAATAGGTCCAAACAAATCTAAATGCAATAGTTCAAGAACTCTAGAAGTAGATAGACATGGTTTCTTTTTGAAAGATGATTTAACTTTTTTACCCATTTGACATGCATCACATAAGCGATTCTTTTGGAAGGAACTTTTAGGTAATCCCTCGACAAGATTTAGCGATATTAACTGAGAGATTGCCTTAAAGTTGAGATGATTCATTTTTCTATGCCATAACCAACCCAATTCATTTTGACTTTTAGCAACAAAGCATATGGGGTTGTTATCAACGGTAGAATCCCAATCCACTAAATACACATTGTTTGTTCTTTTTCCTCTTAATTTAGTAGACTTAGTCTTAGCGTCGTTGACATAGCAGAAGTCGCTTGAGAATTTAACATCAAAGCCTTTATCACAAAATTGACTAATGCTTAACAAATTATGCTTAAGACCCTCAACATAATATACATCACCGATCATGATGTTCCCCCTATGCATGATACCTATACCTTTGGTTTTACCTTTGGAGTTATCACCGAATATAACTTGAGGACCATTAGTAGCTCGATAGTTGACTAAGAGATCTTTTGATCCAGTCATGTGTCTGGATGACCCGCTATCGAAATACCAAACTGAAGTATCGGTGTCGGCTCTAGGTACCTGCATTAAGGATAGTTCTAATTCTTCTTAGGTACCCATGTTGTTTTGGGTCCTTCAGTGTTAGTAACTTTGGTTTGAATTAAAACTTTAGGAACCCATATTTGCCTAGTCTTCATTGTGGGAATACTGGACTTTTTGGGTTTCACATCGTGTTGTGTGTGCTTTTTGGGTGTGTAATAATATCCTCGATTATAATAGTAGTCATAATCATAGTCATAGTTATAATCATCATAGTATCGATAATATGACCTTGACCGTCTCGGATATTGATGCTGGTATTTCCTTGGCACTGGCTTGGGTTGCACTTTTGGTGCTTGACGCTCAGCGCTTGATTCACAGTGGTTAGGTTTATCCTTAGCCTTTTGAGCATTTGGATGACTCTTTCTTTGTGAATCATTTGCCTTTGTCTTTCCCTTGCCTGAGTCAGCTTTGGCTTTCTCATTTGGTCTCGTACCTTTGTCGCTTGGTTCATTCAGCGTTTGACTTGGTGAACTTTCTTCAACAAAGCGAACGCCCTTTCCTTTGTTGTTTGTTGTAACATTAGATTTACTTGGTTGTTTACCGTATTTATTGCATCCTAAACCGGTCTTTTCACCAAATAATCTAGTTACCTCAGTCACATTATCTAAGTTTCTAGAAGCTTTTGATAATGATGAGACGAGTTGCTCTGATTTGGCAAGTCTAGCGATCAGATCAGCTTCTCTTTTGACTATTATATCAAGATCATTTTTCAATTGAATAACTTCACTTTCAAGTGATTGGTTCTTCTCAATGCACTGTTTCTGAACTCGCAACTCTGTTCTGAGTGTCACTTTATCTCTTGTGAGTGATGAGATAATATTGAGATTATTTTGATATATTTTGGTAGCTTCTTAACATTCATTGTAGTATTCTTTGACTTTGTCAAGTAGTTCATCATAAGAAAGAGGAATTGACAATTCAGTGGTTACCTCTGGTAGCGAATCGTCAGACGCTTCATCATCTCTCGTCATAAGACAAATCAACGCTGAGTCGCTTGTAGGCTCATCATCACTGCTTTCATCTGATGATTCCAAATCCTCTTCAGGTGCGAAGAATGGTTCAGATTCCGCTAGCAATCCCTGTTGGCGAAGATTGCTCCTGAATTGGTTTCTATCCGCATAGTCTTGCCTTGAGGGCTTTGACACATTTGGATAAGGGCAATTCACCTGGTAGTGCCCTGGTTTTCTGCAATTATAACACAAATTAGTTTTCATTTTCTGTTCAGTGGATAATCGCTTTGAGACTACTGGCGCTGAGAGATTTTGAGTAGGAGACGGAGGCGCTTGGTATGGAACTGGTGCTACTGGTTGAGGTGCAGAGTATACTGGCGCTTGATACTGAGGCGCTGGAGCAGGGGGAGGAGTTTGAAATGACGTTTGTCCGATAGGATTTCTCTTTTCATATCTTAGAAATTTTTTAAATTTCTTGACCAATAAAGCCATTTCCTTTTCTTTATTTGATTCCGAGGATTTAACCTCACTGACCGTTTTACCCTTGCTTTTGGTTGTAGCGATCAAAGCTCCTGATTCAGTCGCTGAAGTCGATGTGTCGCTGACTTCACCCAATTCGAACTCAAATGCCTTTAATTCTGAAAAGACATGCTCTGGAGTAAGAGTCTCCAATGTCTGTGATTCTCTCATAGCAACAGTCTTGATTAGATATTTGCTTGGAAGACTTTTGAAAATTTTGTTGACCATTTCCTTGTTGGTCAATTCCTTGTCTAATGACGCTAACTCTGTAACGAGCAAAGTAAACCTTGCGTCCAATTGTTCTAGCGTCTCATTGGGCTGCATCTTGAAATGCTCAAATCTTTGCATGGCTATGGAAAGCTTATTCTCCTTCATTTGTGTTGATCCTTCACACACTATAGCCAGCTTATCCCATATTTCTTTGGAAGTCTTACATTGCTTGATCTTGTTGAACAATGCATCGTTGTCTCCTAATGCTGAGTAAAGTGCACTTCGTCCAACATTATCTAGATTTGCTCTTTTTCGGTCCTCAGGCGTCCATTCTAACTTAGGTTTCTCGACATACCCATCTGGAGTAGCCTCGGTTGCTTCAGGGGCTCGAGTTACAACTTTCATAATCTGAATGGGACCACCTGTAATTACATCACACATTTCACTATCGCATGAGCACAAGTAAGCGAATGCTCTAAGTTTCCAAGAGTCATAATTTGACTCTACCAACTTAGGCATTTTGTTGAAAGCCATAATGAGATGTTTTTGGAGAGAAAGATTAAAGCGACTAGGTTAAAAAAAAAGATCTGAACAAGCAGTTATGCTCGGAAACGCTTAGGTTTCTAATTCAACCGCTCTGATACCACTTGGTGGTCCCAAGTGGCATACGAAAGGGTCTAGAAGGGGGGGGGGTGAATAGACCCTGAAGTCTTTTGACTTCACAAAATTTTCGTATCACTTTAGAAATTTGAACGCTTGGAAAGCTGAGCGCTTGGGTCAGACGCTTCAGAGAAGTTAACTTAGACTTAGTGATTTCAGCAGTTTACCAAAGTAGGGCAACGCTTAGATCGCTTAATCAGGGTTAGCACAGCGAAAATGATTTTTAGCGTTCTTTTAGATAGTTTAATCGCTTTGCAATTTTATTTGTCTTTTTCAGAATAATATAATGTGATGAATATGAGACAATAAAATATAAATGACACAATAATTTGTAAGGTTCACTGGGTGATGTAATCCCAGCTACGTCCTTCTTCTCCTTTTTCACTTGGAGGAATTTACTATGATGATTATCAAAGAATCACACAGAAACTTCTACAAAATAGTAATGGATGAAAATGATATTGGGCTCCTTAATCACACAGACTTCAGCACCAATGAAGATCGTCTTCTTCAAGCTTCTCTCACTCAGAAATACTGCCTGAAAGGTTTCAACAACTTTTCTCACTCAGATGAAAGGTTGAGGTTTGTCACTAGAGTTTGTTTGTTTTTAGAGAAGATCAAACAACTTGGAATATCTCAGTTGGAATTTGAATTTCTTCTTTGGAAGATGTTTGAGATATTTGTGACTGTCTGGAATGTAGATAAAAAAGCTTGAAAGGTTTTGGCTATGGGGTTTCTAAGCTTTTTCAGAAAGAATGTAGGTGAGATTTTTGGCAATAATTTTCTCGTATATTCTTGTTGTTGTCCTCCTTTTTGGGTTTTTTGGAGCAAGGTATTTATAGGCAATTTCTTGGGATCTGTTCGTTGGACACATGTAGAAACGTGCCTTTCACGTGGCGCGTGATCATACCTAAAGTCTGACATTCTTGAAAATTCGCTGAATCCGATTGGACGGGAGCAGCTAAAACTCTGAAATTTCTGACAGTCTGGTCAAAAGGTGGCTTGTCCACAAGTCATAGTAGCTTATCACATTTAATGCACTTATCAGGCATTTAATGCATTTGAATTTATTTCCCGTTGGAAATAAATGTCCGTTGAATGATTGCATTTAAGTCCTTCATGACTTGAGGATTTATTTCAGGTGAATCTTACATCCATCGCTTGAGATAATTTGAGCGCTTGATCCATGTATCCTGAAATAGGTTCCTTTAGCGTTTGATGGGCGCTAAGAGACAAATCTTCATCTCTGGTTGACTTCAGACGCTGGTCTTCAACTTCTTCTCTAATAGACTCACCTAGAATTCTACTAGCGATTCAGTTACTAAGACTTAGTCTAAAATCTACAAAGATAAAAATTACAAGCCTAAATAAAATTACAAACTTTTCAAACGCTTAAACAATGATCTAAAGAAAACATAAACTTACATTTTATTTGGGGTCTAACAATGAATCCTATCTTGTCATCATCAAAACATCTAACATGAAATTTCCTAACAGCGGTGATGTCCACGACAACCACCGCGACCGTTCCAGCGAACCATGGAACAAACCACCGTAGACCACACCAGCACCGCCTCAGCCGGCGAACCACCGCCACCTTCTAACTGGTAATCCGAAAATCAAAAGTGCATTTGCTGTTTTGTTTTTCTGGTGTTCCTCTTTTCCACTCTCTTCCAAAAAACATTTTAGGCAAAATTGAACGTTCTTTAGTTCTGAATTTTAATTCTGCATTGGGTATGCTTTGCTGTAATGTTTCTTCCTTTTGAATTGCTTGTCTATTCCTGCTATAATGCTGTAACGAGCATGAGCCCCAAATCGAGTCCGAGTTTGTTTTCTTCTTGCGGAACTCGAGTCGAGCCCCTAAATGTCGGCTCATTGAGCTCGAGCTCAAGATGACCTACTATAACGTGGTTTGTTTATGAAATTAATGATAGATTGATAGGTTGCTGAATATTTGTGAAACTTGTTCTGAATTTACTGAAATTTATGAGATTTGTAGCATTCAATTGCAGCAAAAAGTGTTTTTTCTGTACCTCATTGCTCACATTCATGAAACTTTATTGGTAATTGATTGCTGCAAGAAGTTAGTTTTCTGTAATTCATTGCTAAAATTCAAGGAATTTGTTGGAACTAACTGTCTTTTGCTGACAATTTATGAACTATGGCAGGTAGAAGTGATTGCTGACAATTGCCGTATGTCGAAGATGTTGGTCCTCGAAGAATGCAAGGACAGTGTGCTATTGAAGTTAATTTGAAACCACTAAGCTTATTTGTGGAAAGCCATTTGCATAATTGAGTGATAATATTCTCTAGGATTAAGTTCACTTTGCCCTTTGTAGTAGGCGATTGTTATATATAAATACCCCTTGTAATAAAAATTTCAAATGCGCCCCTAAACAATTTTGATAGATGAAAATGCGCTTGAGTTGTGTAAATGACAGTTACTTTGTACCCCCTGTTATACTTTATCGTACTTTGCCCCCTCTACTTTCAAATTTCAACAGTTGTATTGAATTCTAACTCTACCAAATAACTCAACCTTCAGTTAAGTAAATAATAAAATGTTATTACAATAGTTAAATAAAATATATTGAACTTCAAACCATCTCACATACATTTTTGTGATCACTATTAATACACTATCTGTTTGTAATATTCAGACTTCTACTTTTGGTAAGTATTGTTAATTCGCATTATTCATTGTTGGAACAATACCGTTATAATAGAATAACTTATGAAATATTGTATTACTCATTAAGATAAAGTGACAAAAGTACTTGTATTGCTTATGCTACGATAACATGCACATACCTATTTATGAGCACACTGCCTTTTATCTTAATTGACTAGTAATCAATCACAGTTTTCTTTACCATTTCCTTTAGTGATTAATTAATGCTATTACGTGAATAAGACGTGCATGCATATTTTTATATATTAAGGAAATAATTTTAAGATTTAGTTATTTATTTATGAAAGTGCAACCAAAACTAGAAAGCAAAAAATGACAAGAAAATTCTTCTGCCTGTCTATCAACACAACTAACTTTTCAAGTATAAAAAAGAGTAAATCTATGATATCTTTTCTAAGGAAAAAAATGTATATGATGTTAGTCATCTAATTTTATATGAGATAATTTAAAGGTTATTTTGTCTTCTTTCTATACTATTGTAATCATATTTTTTATATTTATTTAATTTAGTTAGTTAAAGGTTAATTTATTTAATAAAGTTGACATTGAATAAAATTTGGGATCACATTAATTGAAGTTTGATTGTGTGATTGTGGGGCGTTGGGGTTTTTTTATACAGACTGTAATAGAGGGGCAAAGTGAATCTATCATTTTACATAGATCAAGCGTGTTTTGGTCCATCAATATTGTTGAGGGGTGTGATTTGAAGTTTTTATTTAAAGGGGTTTAATGATATCAGCCCTATAGTACAAGGGCAAAGCGAATTTAGTCCTTTTTACTATATAGAAACAAGAATTTTTATTATGCTTAATTTGCATTGTTCATTTAGTGCAGTTTTACTTGTAATTTTTGCAGGGAAAGCATTCAATTTTCTACATTTTCCGGAACTGATGTACTAAAAGCTTCTGAAGTTGAAGTTTCTCGTGGTGTCTATTATGACCCCCCAGTAAAAAGCCTATTGACAATGGCTTGTTAGACCCTCATATGGTAATTGCGATCAGCTCTTTCTCTTTTGAAGTTATCATTTTTTTTTTTTTTGGCACTATTAGCCCAGATGTCTTCAAGAGCTCTCTGGCTGCAGAAAAATAACCAACATTTTAGCTTCCTAATGTATACTTCCCTTACTCAGACAGAAGTCTCATCATTTCAAAAACTTACGTTGTGTTTGATTTTGTTTTGAGGTTTTTTTTTTAGTGAAAATTTTGATAAAAAGGTTTATTGAAAGTTGTGTATTTTGATAAAAATGTGTTTGATTTTATTTTCAAAAGAGACAAAAGTTACTGTAGCAATCAAATCATGTAAGTTTTTGTCTGACAAGTTGTGTTTATAATTAGTTAATGATTGAAAAATATAATATAATATAATATAAATTTTAAATGATTATATTGTAGTTGATGAAATTAGTAGGCACCCTAAAGTAGAGATAAATAGGGAGACAATAACTGATAATTTTTTTGACCAAAAAAATCCTTTTTGGTAAAAGAAACACAAAACAAATAAGTTTTGGCCAAAATTGGTTTAAAAACAAAACCAAACACAGCCTTAGCCTTTCGTTTGTTTATGTTTTGAGTTAAAATCCTGAAAATTCCTCAAGGAATGAGTACTACATGTATTCATGTGAAAATAATGTGATTTGTGTGGTATTTGTATATGTTTTACAAAATGGTTAAAATTTGTAAAATATATTAAAGCAACAATGACAGGTAGATGTATGATAAATGATGGAGTTAGTTATTTGTATAATGATTGTGTCAATTAAAAAATAATAAAATATAAATTATAAATTGTAAAGTATGAAACAGGAAGAAAAATAATGAGTGTAGTAAATGATTTGATTGATGATTGTGTGAAATGATGGATGTAACAATTAATAGGTAGTTATATAGAGGAATGAGAAAGTGAAGTTAAAAAAAGGTGTATTTGGTTGAAAATGGTTTGTAGTGCGGATTTTTAGAATTTTGTGATCCAAAAATCAGAAATGGGACTTGAAAATGAACAAACAAGGCCTTAATTTTCTTTAGGGACAATAACCTTTATGGTCCTCCATGTCTCAAGTTTGTATCACTTAAGTCCTTCATGTCATAATTTTATCACTTAAGTCCCCTGTGTCCTTATTTTCGTATCACTCAAAGTCCTTCCTGGGCTTTATTGGAAAATTTTATTTCAAATAAGTCCTTAAAGTTTTGATTAGTCTCAAAATTAGTCCTATAAAAGAAAAATAATCTTTATAAACACCTTTAAAAGCAAAAGCAGGATCCTGCTTGAAAAATGGTATCAGAGCTTAGGTTTATTCATGAAATATTAGAATTATGTTACATAAGAAATTCTTTCCCTAAGAGAGGAGATTTAAAGAAGAATGGAATTGCCCAAGTGGTAAATTTATGAAGAAAACAAGGAGTATTTCCAGACCCTGGAAAACCAAAGAGAAAAGAGGATTAATAAATTAATCCAATGGCATAGGAAACTTTCTTATGAAATCAAGGAAACGATTGCTAAAGCACAGATGAATACGCCTGTAGCAGATTTACTAGCATCAATCCGATACTATGAAAGGAAATTTGCCATGAATGACAAATTTCAAGGAAATGTCACAAGGGATTTACAACTTGCGGAGATCCAAGGCAAATGGCCCGGGAAAGCAAACAAAGGTAACTCTTTATTTAATTAAGTTTAAATATGAATTATAAAGAAATTGAGTCGGATACCTCTAAGCTTTCTAAAGATCTTCCAAAAATCCAAAAGACAGTTCAAGATTACGGACATAGGCTAGAACACCTACCTATGAAAATCGATAACTTGAACCAGAAACTTGAGGAAATCCTCAAGATTCTTCCAGATCTAAATAGATCTATAACATATCTAAAGACAATAGTCCAAGATTTGAAAGAAAGACAAGGTATTACTGGAACGTCCAGACCAAGAAAGGAACGAATCGGTGATGCACTTGGAAGAGTACCTATTCTTCATCAGAAGGGTAAGGCTAAGGAAATCCCAAGCCTAAGACTCAAGAAGAACTGCTAGTTGATATCCTTAGAAGTATTAATTAATATGGATATATCAAGAGTAGATCGTTCTGATCTTCAAAAGCTAGCGGAATCTATCTCTTAACTAGCGTTTGTGGATTTGGTGAATGTAAAAGCTAATGAAACAAATCCTTTGGCATTAACACTGCCAGGAGAAAGCTCGGCATCCAATAATCCTCCACAGGATGAAACGATGCGAGAAAGTGGAGATTTGCATATAAACGCAACTGCCGCAGTGTTGGGAGGGAGAAACGTTTAGAGTAAATCCCGCTAGAAATCCAAATAGGGGACCCGAAAATACACCCTGGGCAAGGATTATGTCAAAACCCTTGCACCCTTATGGTACTATCCTAAATTTGGATATTATCGATTTCAGAAACATCAAAAAAATAATCGATGAATGGGTAGCCGCTATGAAAATAGCCCCCACTACACTAGAACTCGATAAAGAAAACTTCATAAGACTTATGGAAAAGCTTAGAACTCGATAAGCTTAGAAGGATCGGAAAAGGCGTGTTGGGAACTCACCCTTGAACCATCTAAGCAAGAAGTTTTAGCTGGAGAATCTAGAAGCACAATTGATGATGGATTGGGAAGGTTAATAAAGTTACAGTTCATCGGAGATGGATACTTCGGTGAAAATAATGCAGAAAAAACCAGAGAGTACGCATAAGCCCATATAAATCTTTATGGCGTCTGCATTTTGTTCATATAAATCTTTATGGCATCGAAATAAGTATTGAACATATAGTCCATGTGAATAAAGGTTTGACTCTTTGCCCTTTATGGAATAAAGACGTGGCATGGGAAGAGTCTTACACCTTATCACTTAAAAGGGTTCGCAAGTCAAAGAATCTTGATTGGGCATTAAGATTCAACTTGTATGACACATGCTCTGACGATGAGTGCCAGTCGAACACTATAGGGATAGTGGGAGCAAGTATCATAGATAGGTCAATGGAATTGACATATTCGAACACAGCTCGTAGTAATCCGATCGCATGGGTATTTACTCAGTGATTGTCAATGATTGGATTACTGATCGTAATAGTATGCGTGAGCCTTAGACCTGAGGGTTCATGATCAATGTGCTTGTATTATTGGATCTGTTACTAGAGTAGTTAGGCCCATATCACCTGTCGGTGGAGTCGACCTCGAAGTGCGATATCAATGAGACAAGTAGCAGTTGATCAGTGATCGCCAAGATGGGATTCACCGTCTCAATAGTAAACGGGTAAGTATCCTGTGCGATTATAGGCTAATGAAATTATAAAGTCTTTGGCCAAAGTATAACAACTAACTTATGTGAAACACTGAGGGTAGTTTAGTAATTTCATTATGCTATAATCTAATGCACAGTATCAAGTTTAGTGAGTTTGACATTTTTCATGACTCTCACTTGATCGGGATACGTCAGTGAATGGCTTATACTCATACGGCATTTATGATCAAGAGGTTCGTAAAATGATTCATTCATTTTATACTCAATTGGGTTACGATGTGAGTCCACGGGACTGACTAGGCGACACTCACATCCTTAGGTAATCCCTCCCTTTGCTAATTGAGACGAACCTAAAGAATCGCGCTATAAGAAACGAACGGGATGTATCTTTTTATGTAAATCTTTTAGAAAGAATTAAATGGACTGATTGATTTAATTATATTAAATCAATTAATTAAATATTTAATTTAATTAGATTAGATTAAATTATTTAATTAGTATATTAATTAAAAGGAATTAATTAATAGTATATATTATATTTAAATTGGATTTAAATTAAATATATACAGATGGGCTAGAAATTAGACAAGCCAATTAAAAGCCCACCCAGTCCAAGGAAGCCCTAGGAGGGGAGGCCACCTTAGGGTTGGATTAGCCTCCAACTTGTTCCACAAGCTAGTTGAGTTTAAAAGGACTCCTACAATGGAACAAACCCTAAGCAAACAAGATAACACAAAAAGAAAAGAACTCTCTCCCCTCTTTCCTCTCTAGCCGTCCACTACTGAAAAGAAGGAGGATTTTCGGGATCTTTGGAAGGCTCGTTTCGCGTGAAGCATTAGAGACAGGAGCCCTTGGAGGATTGCTGTCCTGCAGAATCAGTAAACGAATCAAAAAGGTATTTTTATTCGTTCTAATTTTCGCGAAACCCATTAAAAATCATCGGATCTATTTTTGTGATCTACCGGTAGGAATCCTCGAATCTTCTGCTGCAATTCTTTGCTTTTCATGTATAGCATTCCTAACAGTGGTATCAGAGCCGACTTAAACGGATTTGATGATTTTTGCGTTTAAGTTTATGTTGGTTAAAAATTGGATTTTTAAAATTTGATTTTATGTGTTTAATATTCGATGTTAAATCTGAAATTTTGAAAAATTTTACCGCCTTGAAATCGTCGCACAATTACATGTTTTTCGCCGCCGGCAAAGGCCAAATCGGGGTGACACCACCATGTGTTTTTGAAGCACACACGAGCACCAACCCCATTCGTGTAATTAGAAAAACAAAAAAAAAAAAGGAAAAAGGGAAGGGTCAGCGCCGCCACCTCAGCGACGGTATTATTTGTGAAGAATAATACCGAGGAACTTTTAGGCTGATACCATGTTAATGTAAATTCCCCTCAATTATATTATGAATGATTACAAGGTATATATAGATATTACAAGAAAGAGAAATAAGGAAGAAAAAAGGAAATAACTAGAATAATGAAACCTAATCTAATAAGGAAACATAAACAATAAATAACTCTTAACAAGAATCACCAATAGTGCAGAGGATTACCAATATATGCATGTATCCATGGCAATGAAGATCTTGGAGGTAAGTATAATTGTTATTAGGTGGTGTTATATTGGTCCCAAAGTAAATCACGCCACAAGCATCGTCGACCTGGGTTTGGATGCCTAATGTACCTCGAAATGCATTCTTTCATTTTAATTTTCGTTTTCTTCTCATAAGTCCGCTTTATGTGGGTAAATTTCCAATGCATCGAACACAGAGAAATCCTCCCAAAGGATTGAATTCATAGTTTTCTCAAGTTGATCAAATCTCTTGTTATAAGAGTGTAGGACAGATTCTTCAGTCAAATAGCTAAAATCTTTATACATATATTCACTTCCAACTTCAAAAAATCTTTGGATAAGTGTGTTAAGAAATTCCACAACTAATTCTTTCATGCTATTCATTAATTCAAAATTGCAGCAGTCAGCCCCCTCCCACAAACAATATGTTGCAGAGGTTACCTTAGTGTGCTCTTCTTTTGAAAATGATTTAAAAAATATGGTGCAACACCTAGTCGAGAACGTAGGTTCATAAGCATGGATCTCCCAAAATTCCTCAACAAAAAGCAAGCTTACATTACTCTTACATATTGATTCCACACCTTCACTCTCTACTTTCTTATTTCCATATGATTTCGGCGCCTCGAAACCTCAATATTCCTCTCGCCCCATCGTTGTGATGGGATTTTGTGTGGAGAACAATTCAAAGTGACAAAGGAAAGGGGGAACGGCGCCCAGGCGCAGCTCAACTCGCGCCCAGGCAGGAAAGGCCGAAGCAAAGGAGTTTTCAGCCTTGTCGGCGCCCAGGCGCGGGCCGGGGGCGCCCAGGCGCGGCGCACCGAAAGGTGATCCCTAGACGCGTTTTTTGAGCTGTACACGCGATTTAACTGAGTGGACGTGTTTTCATCATGGTTGGACGCATTCTGTGTCTCCTTTGCCTATATATATCTCTAATGTTATCATGTAATTAGTGTGCAAGAGTTGTATACAAAAAAGAATAGAATTATACGCTCTCTACCCCTTGTAATTGCATCTCAGATAAGAAATAAATCTCTCTAGTATAAGTCCGTGGACGTATGCATTATTGGCCGAACCACGTAAATCGTTGTCTCGTCTTTTCACGCTTTGATTCTTGCTTTTAATTTCGTTTATGCGCGTTGATTCCTAACATCGTTGAAAGGTTTCCTTCCACTCAGTCCTCATCCTCATCTTGTTGCAGCCTCACTAATGCTAATGTAATCTATTTTCTCCTCCAATTTCGTAAACCTTTGTTTCGAGCTTTCCTTCAACATATTGAGTTTTTTAAATCTTCCATTTTAATATTTTCAGCCATGGAAGCGGAATATAGGTTGGAGAATTGTTGTCTCTGGATACCACTTGTAACAACACAGATAATCGAGCTAAGCATAATCGCTAAACATGATCAGGAATTTGGAATGCTGAAATTTCATTAAAAACGAGTCGGAAAACTAGGTCTCAACTTCAAAATTAATTAAATTCCAAGAACATTCATCTGAGAAAGAGAATGAAAAATAGAGTATATAATCATCTGATATATTCCAAACAAAACATGTCAAGCCAACTGCAATTCATATAGGAAGAAAGAAAAAAGATGTTGTTCATGGATCCTTCATAATTTGTCTAGCTACTTTCGGTATCCGATGGTTCTGATTTAACATCCTGAAAAGAAATCGTTTCGCCTTGGTTCAGATGCGAGTTCTCTCTCACTAACCTGTCAATCGCTTCTAACTGATTATTTAGTTTGGCAATCGCCAGATTCACTAGCTGCTTCGAATGCGAGAGCTGCCTCCTTAACCTGTAATTTTCTTCAAAGGCTAAGACATGGGCCCTCAACTGATCCACTTCCTGATTCAAATGCGAGTTCTCTCTTCTTAACTTGTCAATTTCTTCTTCCAACATCTCAGCCCTAGATGTGTAAGCTCTCTCGGTTGATGTCGTGGCCGCTGGCGATGAGAAAACTTGTTCGTTACCAGAACCTGCGGGAGAGATTTGATTTGCCATAGCTGCTTCCACTGCTACCGGACAGCGCAACGGTTGTCGAGTTTTGATCTCTAAATAACGCCTTTCCTTTTCCAGCGCAGAGAATTAGGGCAAGTTCAACCAAACAGGATTTCAATCTCAAAAAACGTACGTATTAAATATGTTGTATCATGTATGTGCATTAACGTTGCAATATAATTTAAAAAAGATCCACTTTTTCGTATGAAAAAATTAATTCTATCTAAATATTTAATGTAAAACATTCAGGGAAAACCAAACACGAGTATTGAGTTGACAAACAGAAGTACTGGAGAAATTGCAAACCTAAAGAAGAAATTAAAAGAAGAAGCGGTGGGCTTGGAATGTATGGAAGAAAAGTTTATAGCAAATTCTGAAAGTGGATTGACAAGAGTCTAATAAGCCCTTTATATAGATATGCGTTGATTTGAGGTTAATGTGTTTCAGTGTAGCTCAACATCAATAATTGTAGTCCAACAAGGTATCAAAGTAGTCATTGTGATCATGTTACGGAAACCTATGCTCAATTGAATTACAATTAATTTAGATTTGAGATTCACATGTTACCATCTATATGTGTATTCTATTTTAAGGACCCGTAAGGCCACCAAACAAGACCGTATTTCCAATTTCCAAAATCAGTTTTGCTTTTCCAAAATTTGGGAACATTTTTAGCTTTAACATTAAACTAATTCGATTACAACATATTACATTAATGTTTGATAAAACTTAAACTATGCATTTTAATAAAATTAAATTATCCAAACAAATCTAATATCTTTTTATGTATATATTGATATATATATATATGCACTTTTAATGCTCTAATTTACTATAATATATCGCTGAATTTTGAATTCAGGCACGCCATATTTTGACAATATCTATGTATTATTATTACTCTAGTTTGCTACAATATGTGTTTGAATTAATTCCAACATATATTGTAGTAGATATTAGGTATAAAAGAAACATTATGTATGTATTTTAATATTCTATTTTACTACAATATATGTTTGAATTAGTTCCAACATAGTCTAAATAAACATAAAAGATATTAATTTGAAATAATTTAATTTTGTGACGATGCATTAGTTGAAGTTTTGTCAAATATTCATATAATCTGTTGTCATCAAATTAATGTGATCGGAGTACTAAAGATACTTTTAATTAATATTCGAAGTAATTAATATTGATGTAGTGGGTAAAGTTTAACTAATTTATGTATAAAAAAAATTTGAAAAAGAAATAAATGGTGAAGAAATTAAAAATAGGAATGAGAATAATGGTTAAAGGTAATTAAGACAATTCTATAATATAGAAGAGGGTAAGTATATTTTATTTACAGTTTAGAGGAGTATTTGTTACGAGTAATATAGTTCAGGGGTTAAAGTGTATTTTAACCTAGAATTTTTAGACATTTTGTGGTATGTATACATACATATATTTGTGTGCGTATGAGAAAATATTTTTGAACTTCTCCTGAAAAGTGGGACTTGAGATTTGTAAATAAACTATTACTACAAGGTGCACTTGTTTATTTGTTAAACTTTATGCATTAAGATCTACAAGAAAAATATTGTTAAGAAAATCTAGACTACTAGGTTTAAAAAAAAATCTAGGCTACTAGAATGATTTAACATAACATTGCAATTACAAATATTGGACATTGATAACCGAATTTCATTATAAACATACTCTATATTACTTTCCTTTTCAACAAAAAAATATTTAAATTTGTATCAATTAAACAAAATATAACACTAATATATAATAAAATATTATCTCAATCATTGTAAGCATACTCTATATTACTTTTTTCCCGCCGAAAATCTTTGAATTTTTATACTTTAAAAATTTAATATATGCTCGCAATATTGAAACACTTATGTTGATATTAAAATTTTAGTCCAACTAAAAAGTGCTTTTACAAATTCCCAACTTTTATGTATTATTTATTTCAATTAAAATCATTCTAATCCTACTAGGTGACTTAGATATAAGAAATTATTAATTAAGTATATCTACTTTTAATTAAAATAATATTAGTCCAACTAATTAAATACGTAAAATCTGGAATCTATTTTATTATGATTTAAAGCAATCATTAAATGGATAAACTTTTATTTGATTAAAGAATTAATTATTAATTATCTAAGAAAAATAATATATTCTATATTCAAATATTCAAGTAATTTCCAAGTCGAGGAAAAATTAATATATTTAATCCATAAATTAATTATTAATCTTCAAGAAATATAATTAATTATTCTAATTAAATATTTAATTCCAATTAATCTTATTGGGTTCGATTTCATCAAACCCAAGTTACCATCCTTTTTGTCTACTTGGATTTAATTAAATTGGGCTCAAATTAATTAATAAGAAAAAACATGCACACTTTATTAATTTGTATTGGACTAGTTTTAATTAAAATCCAAATCACCTATCCAATGATCCAATTGGAATTAATTAAATTAAGCTCAAACTAATTAAAAAGTCGAGATTGATTAAATTTCTTGTTGGGCTTAATTAAATTATATCGGGTCATCATCCTTTTGACCCACCTGAGTAATTAAATTTACCCAAACTCAAATTTCAATTTTGACCCAACACATGGCCCATTTACCGACCTGGATTCTGGACCCAAATTAGCTGATCGTGTGTCGAACCACACGACCCGTCGGGCTGTGCACATGACCCAATGGGCCATGTGCAGGCGGCTTGGCCGTGTGCACATTGCTGCACGCAGTGCGCACAGCTCGCGCTTGTTGTGCACGTGCGCAGCCTGCTCGGGGTTCTTCGAGCCTGTTTTTCCTCGTTTCTGAGTTTTTACATACATCACAAATATAACCAGATATACAATAAATATAAAAAATCAAAATCCATGCTTCAAACCATAAAAAACACATATTATGCATATCATAAATCACATAAACTCAATTAAATATGCGAATCAGAGATTGGCTCTGATACCACTATTGGGTTTCGCGAAAAATCATATAAATGCAGCGGAAGAATTTCAAAAATTTATTTACAAACCCAAACTTTTGATTTCAATGATCCCATATTTAAATTGACTATTCTGCTTTAACGAATAACGAATAACTTACCCGTTGAAGCGAAGTGGTTGAAAAATCTAATTCTTCACTTTAATCTTGAATTGATGAATTCTTGATTTCTTCAATCCATTATAATCTTCAATTCTTGAATTTGATTCGAACAACGAACATACGTTGTCTCTAAATTATCATGCACGGATTGATTAATGAAAGATTCCCACTTTAAACTCTTAGGGCCGACGGGCTAGTGTTAGAGTGAGGGAGGAGGATTTTTCTTCTTCTTTTTTTCTAGGAGAGTTATGAAAGGTTTTGTACTTGTTCTAAATCAAAGAGTCCTTATATACCTCATGACTTAATGAACAAGCCAAAACAAAAGAGCCCTAACATTGAGCATCACATGGATGCCCAAGGAGGCCTTAATAGGCATCCTTTTGGATGTTACTTAAACCCCGGGAATTTATTTCATTTTAATTAATTCTTTATTCAATTAATAATTTATTAAATACAATTAATTAATTAATCTAATTAGTTAGATAAATTAATTATTACTATATTTTCATAAAAAATTAATTAATAATTAATCTTACCCTTATAATTAATTATTTTATCTAATGAATAATTTATTATTTAATTTATCCAATAAATTAAAAACTCCTATAAGAAAAATAGAAACTGCATTTTCATTTTTCTTTATCAATCCTTAAGCGCAACTCTTTAGGTTCGTTTCGTTTGATAATGAGAGAAAACCATAGGAAGTGGGTAACTCCTAGCCAGTCACGTGGCTCAATTCATAGCCCAAACAAAAATGAATGAATGGATCATTCCGCAACCTTTCAATCATAAATACCATACAAGTATAAACCCTTTATTCGTGTACCCCAGTCAAATGAGAGTCATGGCTATGTCAAACTCATTGGACTTGACCATATGTATTAATTATAATAATACGAGATCAATGAGATCGATTTAGTGCCTAGCACAATCGTCTCTTTTTGCTTTGGCCAAAGACTTTGATTTCTATTTATCTATATTCATATAGGGTACTTTCTCACTCACTTATGAGAGAATCAGCTAAGACTACCATTTGCCCATCAAGCCACATTTCGAGGTCGACCCCACTAACGGATGAATTGGGTCTAACTACTCTAATGAAATGCTTCACGTCACAAATGCATCTTCAGCATGATGTTTCAGGTCAAAGGTTCACTTACACCTATTACGCGTAATCAGTTCTATCATTTACAGTCACAGAGTGAAAACCAATGTGACAGAACCGATGCGAGTCATGTTCGAGCATATCAGTTCCACTGTTGTGCCTACAATCTTATGCTCTTACCATCCCATGGTACTAGACTGGCACTCCCATGTTAGAGATAAGATTGTACAAGTAGGGGTGAAAGACGAACCAAACTACCCGATACTCGGCTCGAGCTCGATCGCTAAAAGTTCGTTTGAGCTCGGTTTGTTAACTTATCAAACCAAGCTTAAACAACTTTTTGTGTTTGATAAGTTCTGAAGCTCGGCTCGAACTCGGCTCGATTAGTAATAAATTATAAAAATATGTACAAAAAAATCAAACTACTCGAGCTCGACTCGTATTCGGCTTGATTAAAGCTCGTTTGAGCTAAGCTCGATTACTAATCAAACAAGCTCAAACACAAACTTTGAAGCTCGATTCTATTTCAAACAAGTTTGAACAACATCTTGTTCGGTTCAACTCGGCTCGTTTACACCCCTATGTACAAGTGTTCTAAGTCTTTATTGTCCATGAAAGACTTCATTGTCCATTAAAGACTTCATTTTACTTGCGAACTTGGTTTAGTAATCAAGATCGATCTCTCTAGTGTCACTCTTCCTATCTCATAGGAAGTAGAGGGATTGCACTGAAAACATGGACAATATGTTTTACACTACTTATAGATGTAGATAAGATTTAAGTGAAAACTAAATAATGCCTTTATTAATAATATCTAAATAAGTTAATTACAAGATAGATACCCTATCTTTTTATCCTCTATGGAATCTAAGAGCATAATCCTAATATTTTCAACTATTTAAAAAAGGTGGAATATACATATATATATATATATATATATATATATACTCCACACAAGTCGAAAAACATGCACACACATTAGTTGAAGTTTCTCAGACATTCATATAATGTGTTGTCATCAAATTAATGTGATCGGAGTACTAAAGATACTTTTAATCAATATTCGAAGTAATTAATATTGATGTAGTGGGTAAAGTTTAACTAATTTATGTATAAAAAAAAATTTGAAAAAGAAATAAATAGTGAAGAAATAAAAAAATAAGAATAAGAATAATGGTTAAAGGTAATTAAGACAATTTTATAATATAGAAGAGGGTAAGTATATTTTATTTACAGTTTAGAGGAATATTTATTACGGGTACTATAGTTCAGGGGTTAAAGTGTATTTTAACCTAGATTTTTTAGACATTTTGTGGTATGTATACATACATATATTTGTGTGCATATGAGAAAATATTTTTGAACTTCTCCTGAAAAGTGGGACTTGAGATTTGTAAATAAACTAATACTACAAGGTTCACTTGTTTATTTGTTAAACTTTATGCATTAAGATCTACAAGAAAAATATTGTTAAGAAAATCTAGACTACTAGAATGATCTAACATAACATTGCAATTACAAATATCTGACCTTGATAAGCAAACTGTCATTATAAACGTACTCTATATTACTTTCCTTTTCACCAAAAAAATATTTAAATTTGTATCAGTTAAACAAAATATAACACTAATATATCATAAACAAATGTTCTTCTTATTATTTTTAAAATTTTTTGAGTAACTTAAACGGCTATTGATAGTCGTTGTGGATCTTATCAATAATTTTTATTTTTTTTGACTAAATAAAACTAACTTAACTTTTTCATCTTCCCAAAAAATCTTCTCTCCTATCGAATCGATATATCTTCTTCTCCTCCTCCTCCTCGTCCGATCGATAAATCGATCGATCGATCGATCGGCGGAGATGATTTACCAATTGATTGATAGGAGAAGATGATTTGATCGGAGATGATTTATCGATCAATCGATCGGAGGAGATGATTTATCTATCGATCGATCGATTGGAGAAGATGATCGATCGATAAATCATCTTCTTCGATTGATACGATCGATCGATAATTTTCTTGTAGGGTTTTGATAATGTTTCGAAATCACATTCACGTTGTCCTTTTTCTAGGTTTCGATCTGATCAAGATCCGCCGATTAACTCACGGATCTCAGAGCAGGTCGGATTCTCCGAGGCACATTCGGTATGAGGCAATGTTGAAGGCAACTCAAGCAGGTCAGATTTCTCGAAAGCAATTGCTGGTGGCTTCGTGACGGAATGCATTTCATTGAGCTAATAGAAATCATGATATTAGTGTTGCTCACCTGCGTGTTGTTGAGGTTGAGGTTGAGGTTCTGATTACGACGCTTATAAATATTGCTCTTGTTCATAATGTATCTATCATGTTTGATGAAATGCCCAGCTGACAGAAATGTAAGTTAGTGATACTGTATTTAACATTTTAAAGATGGAACTCACCACGAGGTTTATTTGGTGGTCAAACATTCAGAATGAAGATAGGGAATATTTAGAATACTTAACATCATAGTTGTTGTTTTCGTTACTGCTGTTTGCTTACTTTTGTTCTTGTTTACTGCATAGTTAGTAGAGGTATTGTGCTGAAGTGAGACCTATAAAACTTGCTCTATAATCTGAGCTTGGTTTATGGTTGTAAATCTTGCAAGTGGGTAGTAAAAGTCTTTACTTTTACCTAAAAAAGAAATGTAGACAGCTAGAAAGTAGAGATAGAGGGTGTTCTTGCCCATTTTCTCAATATTGCTTTTCTTGAAATTTATGCTAAATGTAGAATACTCGGTTTGTTTTTTATTTCACGAATTGTAAGCTGATCTTGTGGGCTTTTAGAAATGCAGAGGTAAAATCTTTTGGGGGAAATTTCAACTGCAGGTAAATGGACAAACAGAAGTTGAAGCAAATGATAGTCGAAGTTTTTGCTTAAAAAGTCGATCTTAATCATTATCACATTATGTACTTAGGTATTCATTTCTGCATAATGATGTCGACTTTGTTTGGGCAGAACATTTTCGTAAGAATTTAACATTAGATTCATGGTTAAGAAATTTGAAATTGATTATAAAAATTTTGAATTGAAAATCTAAGTTCCTAATTTTATAGTGAAATTGCAGTGATGGAAGTTTAAGATTGAACGAGTGCAATGCTGCGAGTTTTACACTTTTCTAGTTGTTTTCCATGAGAGGCAAATTTGTTTGTTTCACATACTATGATACCAATACCAGAACTATTTGTGAATCGATTGATACTTACTGTATTTCCTCACCAAACTAGAGGCATGTGATCTTTGAATTTATTCATAGACTTCATAAAACCAAAGACTTTGAGCGTTTTGAAATATTAGTTGGTTTAAATATTGAATTAAAGAAATGGCTTGTATATAGACTTAGATTTTGAATTAGTTTTACATTCTGGTGGTTTCTGATATTAGAAGTGATACTTAGAGTTGGGCTGTAAATAGGAGAAATAGATTGTGGATAGATTTTTATTTTTGTTTATTTATTCTCCTCAAATCTCAATGTTTCTACTATGATATTAGCTTTTATATCAGATAAATTCTAAATGGGTCTATTAATTTAATGTGTGTTTTGTATTTTCTCTATTTCTATTATTTATTTTAGGCCATGGATGATTATTTACTTGATCTTGAAATAGATGTCAATGGAGAAGAAGTTTTCATGGTAAATAAGGTAAATATTCCTTGTTACAGTTTTTTTATTTGATATTATTATCAAAGTGTTTGCATGTTTTTTCTTTAACGATTTCTATTTTTTTTTTTTTGAGTTTTTTCTGCTCATGTTAGAAAATGTGATTTGGCCTTCTTGTAAGGGACTACTTTTTGTCTGTTTCTGTATTTACCTTTGGAGATCTTCTGATTTGAGCATGAAAATGTTTCTTCTTTATTCTTTCTGTAATTTTAAAGTAGACAGAGCTTCCAAACAGGTATTCTTTCTTAGTATTTACTGTTTGCTTGCATGCATATTCGGTCGGGGTTTACAGAAGACAAAAGGAGGGCCATCGTTCTTATAAGGTGTGTAAAACTTCCTTTCTCCCTTAATTAAGGTGTGTTTAGCTTTGAGCGACGAACTATTATGTATGCTAAGTGAAGTGGTACTTTTAAATCATCATTGAAATCATCAATCTAGATGGCGCATGCTAGTTCTTTTACTCTTTAATGTAGTACAACTGTGCAGTATTACTTTAGTTAGACTGATTTGAATTTCTTGTGGCATATAAAACTTCAAGTTACTAATTCTTAAGTTTCATTTGCAGGTTGGGACTTTGTAGTTGGAAAATAAAGTGCTTCAATGGTCGGGTTTCGTTAGGTTAAGATTTTGCACGTATTGACTTTGCCATCAATAAATCATATTGTATTTTTTCTTTTCTTTTACCTTAAATATTTCAGCTAGTTTTGTGATAAATTGTATTTTCTTTGGTTTCCCATTAGATATTTCAGTCAGCTTTGTGATAGTTTGTAATTTTTATAATTTTCTATTAGTTATATAAAAGATTGTTATTTCTTTGCCCCCTAATTTTTTACTGTTTGTGCAAAATGAATGAGTGATATCATTATCATTTTAGCTTTCTTTAGTAATTTTTAGTTATATAATTTTTCTAACTAAATTATATTAAAGAAAATTAAAAAAAAAAGACTTTGGCAATGGCTAAACAGCTGTGGTGGATAAGTACTTATCCACCAAGGCTGTTTAGCCGTTATATAGAGGGGGTCAAACTTGTGTTTTGGCCTTTTTACACAATGGCATTAAAGACGTTGGTATAGGAGTTGCAAATACTTCCGCAATGGGCTTTAGCCATTGCGGAAGTATTAGCAACTTTAGCAGGTACAACTGCTAATAAGGCGTTGCAAAGTGGTAGCAGATGATTATTAGCAATGCCTCTGTTGATTTAAGGCAACCGATTTTAGCCATTGTCTAAAATTTATTTTCTTGTAGTGTAAGCATACTCTATATTACTCTTTTCCTACCCAAAATCTTTGAATTTTTATCTTTAAAAGGAATATACTACTAAAATATCATTAAGTATTATGTGAAAAGCTTCAAATGCTCTTGTTGATTGAACGCCTTATTCAACATATGATAGATACTAGGCGGAATTATGATTTTTGGGTCGAGCCATTTAAATGGGATAATTGTATGACAGATTAAGTCTAATGGTCCAAGTGTAAATTATGTATCTCTCTCTCTCTTTCACACAAGTGTGTGTAGCGATAGGACATAGTACACCTTACAGTGTTAGAGATATAGACACTAGGACCATTGGACTTGGTCTATCATAGATTTTTCCATTTAAATAGGTAGTAATGAGGAATATCCTAAAGATAGTCCAAAACCTCTTTTCCTTTTTTATAAATATCTTGAAGTACATTGGCATCATTTTGATCCTTAAGTAGCAAATGTTACACCGTCGTCCCTAAAGTTTAACTTGTCTTTTTTTTTTGCGTCCTCTTGATAATTTTTTGGTGAATTTTGGCCAGATTGAGGAGCATGCGCACCTCGAGTGTCATTTTTAGGGAGCATATTTGAGGTGTATATATTGTTATTGGACAATTGAGATGCGCATGTTGCCCGATCGGTCCAAAATACAGTGGAAAATGGCCTGAAGGACGCCAATGAAACATAAACTAAATTTTAGGATTGATAGTGTAATACTTGATACTTTAAGGATAAGAGTGATACAAATATCTTGGATTATTAGTGGCATTTGCCATTTTTTTTTTTTTTTTTTTGGAACAAACCTTCTTTAATGATATGGAAAGTATGGGTTACACCATGTAATTTTGGTTGGGCTTTGTTGTGCTGATTGTCCGTTCGGCCCATTTAGATTATTTTATTGTTGATTTATATTTGTGTGGTCTTACGGCTCGAAGAGGGCCAGTTCAAGATGATTCCTACATGAACTATGATAAAAGTCCACGTGAAGGATTGGCAAAGCACAAAACCGGCCTAGCGAAGATGATGGCTTTGACTGGAGGCCTTCTATGTAGTTCAAAAATGAAGATACGATATCTGTTAGTTAAAATTCGTATTACACTTATACAACATGCATATGTACATATAACTAAAAAATATTTTTGTTTGTCGTGTGTATTCTGAATATAATTAATAATACTCGTGTTTTTGAGTTAAACCGTTTAATACACAAACTTTATGTATCACGTGTTATACCTAACGAATAGTACTCTAATTTTGATAAAAAAAATTAACGTAAAATTTAAAAATTATAATTAACTTTTATAAGTACTAATTCAATATTGTACAATTTAAAACCTTCGAACGTTGATAATTTATCAAACTATTAGTTATTGTCAACTAGAAAATCATAAATATTATTTTTTATAAAATAAAAGTGAGTACAAACTGTTAGATTAGAGAAAACCCCGTAGGGAACTTGTATTATTGAGTAGCATATTTATAGAGTTACAAGAGAGAGAGAATACAAGGAAACCTTAACTATAAAGAAGGTAAAAGATAAATAAGGTAATAAGAATACTAGTCTAACTAGGAAAGCAATAATAATACTAATCTAACTAGGAGAACAATAATAATCTCTAACACTCCCCTGCAGTCGAAACGTGAAAGTCTTGAACATTGAGACTGAACTAAAAATCGGGAAAAAATGTTACGACAGTCCGGGCATAAAGAATGCTTAGTAGAGAGATTTTGACGAATATGTTTCTCAAGGTGGAGCAGTTTCGTCTGGAAATCATTAAATAAGGCGGCGATTCGACGAAGACGCTTCTCAATGTGGAGCAGTTTCGTCTGAAAACCATTAAATAAGGCGGTGACTCCAAGTCCTTGTTTTTCCAAGGGTGAGCGGCGACAACATAAACAAAGATAAAGAAAAAAAAATACACTAAAATAAACTAGATAAGGTGCGCCGGACGGGGTCGGCAACTTGAGGATGGCGGAAGCGAGAGATCGAGATACCATGGCTCGAAGTCATGGCTCTGATACCATGTTAGATTAGAGAAAACCCCGTAGGGAACTTGTATTATTGAGTAGCATATTTATAGAGTTACAAGAGAGAGAATACAAGAAAACCTTAATTATAAAGAAGGTAAAAGATAAATAAGGTAATAAGAATACTAGTCTAATTAGGAAAGCAATAATAATACTAATCTAACTAGGAGAGCAATAATAATCTCTAACACAAACAATATATCTTTCGAATTTATACTATAATAAATCGTATTTTTACACTCGAATAATTTATTTATATTCGATTTGTACTCAGATTTATGAATCCGTTTATTTTCTGTTCACGTACTATTAGCCGATTATTTTCATTGTAGTTTTCAAGAAAATTTCGTAATATACTAATATGTATTTAATGACGAAGTTTTCTCGTCCCGTATTTAACAAACTAAGTATATGTCAGGACCCAAGGTGTTTGTTTGAAGACTGAAGCCACATCCCTAAATCAATCCAGGTTTGGGGCTTTGAACATACAACGTTGGATTAACAAGATTAAAACAAACCGCCCGACGAAAGTCAACACAAGTGGTCAACACCCAGAGCAAGACGACATCGTTTCCAATTAATTGCTAGCACCACCAGAAGCCGCCACATCGCCTCAATTCTGTTAGCCAAAGGAAAGCAGATTAGATCATCCAAGGCATCATCCAACGGCTATTGCTCCACTCATTTCGTTACAACAAACGCACAGTATGCCCCAGTCACCAATTGACATCTGGCACAACAAACGCAAGCCATTTGCCGAGCATCTTTTACTTTTGCTCACTAATTTTCAGCTATGTATGTAACGTGTGAACCATTTTGATATTCAATTAATGAATTAAGTCTAAATGTCTTAGCTCATTCTCTTCTCATCTCTACTGCATTTGTTCTTTTCTGAAAATTCTCCAATATATATGTAACGTGTGAACCATTTTCATATTCAATTAATGAATTAAGTCTAAATTTCTTAGCTCATTTCTCTTCTCATCTCTACTACATTTCTTCTTTTCTGAAAATTCCCCAAGTTACCCTATCAAATTCAGTTTAGGACATCACAACTTGGTACCCAGAGCAAACTCGATTCTTGGGTATCGATTGTTGATGAATGGCTGGAGCTACAAGAAGTAGAGATATATCAGAAAATCTTAAAAAACAAGAAATCTTATTAATGGAAGAACAGTCTGAAAGATTAGCAGCTGAGCAACATATCAACACTCAATTAGAGAAAATGTTCTCAATACAAAGCGGGTTGCAATCTTCAATGGCTTCCACGGAAAATTTCCAGAAAAGGGATACAACAACTGTTGGAAGTTGGATATGGGTCATGGGTCGCCCATGAGGGCTTGACCCTACCCATATTAGTTTGAAAGAAAGAAAAGGATGGAGTAGTTTTTGTAGGAAAAACTACCATCAATTTCCTTTCTCTCTCCTTATAATCATATATTCAATATATGATAAAACACACTTGAAAGAAGGAAAAAACCCATAACAAAATTGAGGGGTTAAATGTAGAGGCATAAAACTCGTATTTTGGTGTAAAACTGACAAAGGAAATTCACCATTTGAAGTATTTGGATCGTGGAAAGTATCTCTCTCCCCGTGACTGAGATTGTGGACGTTTTAGAGCATCAAAACCATGTGGAATAAGTGTGAAACAACCTAGTTGAGATCCCTTTTGGTTAGTATTTAATTATGTTGAAATTGCATGTTGTATGTGATTAATTTCCATCATTGGTATCAGAGCGAGTTTGGTTATGTTCCAAACTTGCTTTCACACGAAAATGTGATATAATTATGGTTTGAAATGATGCTTCACCATGCTTTCCGTTTTTGCATCAAATATGACTTCATCCATGTTGATTTTTATATATGTTCGTGATATGCTTTAATTTTAGAAATGTAGCATGGCTAGACCATGTATAAACATTTTATGAAGTTATATGTAAGCATGCTTGACATTTGATGAGAAATTGATTTTTTGGGTGAAAATCTCTGTGATTTTAGAGGCAATTTCGAACAGGTTTTGTTTGTGATTATTATGAAATTTTTATATGGTTAGAATCTCTGTTTCATGTTCTTTCCAACCATATATGGTATGTTTCAAACGGATTAGAAATGAGAGAGATATAGCCTCTCAAAGTTGTGATCGGATTAGCATGAATCTGAAAAAATTTGGAAAAATGTAAGGAGATGATGAACAGTACCCGTGACCAATCCACTAGCTCGTACAGAGAGTGAGATCCACACCTTATCTTAGAATGCTCGGAAAACTAAACATAGACCACCATTGGATTCGTCATAGTGGAAATTGGGGAGGTAGCCAAAATTTCAAATCCGAAAAAAGACAGGAAGACGGCGCGTGTGGAACACGCGCCACGACTTCCTCACACGCCCACGCGCCGAGGTGGAGCGTGGGGGCACGTGCTTTGACTTCTCGGGGCCTTTTTCAGCCAGAAAAATTTCTTACGGTCAGAAATTTATTTGGGGAATTTTCAGATATTTAAAATATATTTTTCGAAGAGGAAAAATATTTTTCTTTTATTTTTGACATTAAAAATGATGAAAAATTGAAGGTAATAATGATGAAAAATTATAGGAAAATATTTTTTGAGCAAAAAAAATTCTGAAAATTCTTGATTAGTTTTCTGAAATTATTTCTCGTGCCCTGGCTACCAAAATGAAGAGTTTTGAACACTTTTAATATTATGCTCATTTTTGTTAAATGCCTTTGGAATTGTATTTGCCTAAATAAAAATTGGTGGAGCATAATTATTAATTTTTTGTCAAGTGTTAAAATCTACATATTAGATAATGTATTATGATCGGCTTCGTGCCCAATCAAATACCAATTTTTTAATTTTCGTAGATGGCGAGATCCCAATTTACTTCTAATATCCTCCACAGGGGAGTTAGAGCGAGTAGTACTTGTGTGCGTTTGGCAAAGTTTGAACTGTTGAGGCATTATAGAATACGTCCCGAGCATTCTTTGCTTGAACACATTAAGATAATGAAAATGAAGTACAAGGAGCTTCTTCATTTGGGTCATTATTTTAGTGTCTGGACCGAGAGAGAGAATTATGGAGAGATTCTCTAACTAAGTTTTCGATAGGTGGATTTGATGGAATTTACACTGAAAATAAAGACAGAGATCTGCGTCTCTTGAAGTTTTTATTGGTTAAAGTGTGGAAAAATGAGAGATCTGAAATTCAAGATGAGGAAATTATTATTTTTGAGGATGAATAATGGTCCTCGACGTCTTTTGAAATTCGCTCCTAGACATAGACTCTCGAATGGGATGGTTAATATGGTTTCTCGTATGTATAGAAATACTTAGAGCTCTTTATGTTAGTAAATCACATGTATATACGTTCTTTGCTTTGAAAAGTTGTTGACTTGTAGCTCACGTGCATATGTTTATGAAATGTATATATTGTTTTCTTTATGAAATTGAGCTTTGACGACTTACATGCTTATGATAAGATGTGTTTTCTTATACATATATATATATATATATATATCATTATATGGTTTGATCATGAAATTAAGTGGGAGTTCTAAGGTTGGTTCAAATAATACTTACCTAGAACTTTATGAAATTTTATAGTAGGAAATTAAATTTGTGATAATAAACATTTTGATTCGGATGATGATTGGGCACTACGTGACCTTTCGAATCTGTACATTATGGTGAGTTGTCATAAATGTTAATTTGCTCTGTGTGAAATCAATTTTGTATAGATGGGCATGTATGATATCTCTAGTATGACCATGACAACCGAAATCTCATATGAGTATTGAGATTTCAGAATATACTAGATGAGTATTAATTAGTAGAAATTGTGACGCGTCGTGTCATAATATTTTGGAATATGTAAATTCGAATCAGATGCTCTAGAGGGCAATTACCAAGTCATGTAAGACTTATAGTTAGTCTTCCTACTCAATATAAAAGATCAATGAGTTTATCATAAGCGGAAAGCATTGTCCACTGCTTATGATATCTTTGTGAATTGTATGATATATGATCTCATATGTGAATGAGAAATCATACTATTGATCTATAAGTGGATCAAATGAGTAATTCATCCATAAAATTGAACTGAATTGGGATTGTTGACTTTCGTATTTGATGATTAGAAGTATACCCAGAATAAGAGAACAATGAGTTGCTCTTTTTGAGGGTAATGCCAAATACTATTAGAAATTAAATTCAACATACAATGACTTCTCTTATGAGAAGTGATGCGTACAAGTTTTGTATAATCTCTTTCTAATAATGAAGACATCTAAAGGTTAAGTCTTTTATTTGTGAAAAGATTTCCATAGTCGGTGTTAGCCATTTGGTGTTTTGTACATAAGAGGCTTAATGATTCTATGGTAATGACTTAGGATTTTGTGGCTGATCTATTTTGAAGAGAGTTTGAGGCACTTACAGTAAATGGGATTAGAACAAAGGGAAAGTCATGAAAGAGACATAGGATAAATCTAGGGAGAACAACCTTAATCACTAATGTGAATAGAAGTGGACTAAATGTAAATGTGCTACATTGATATACGATTGGTCATTTTACTCTTGTATACCATGAGTTGAAACAATTGACATACAGTTGGTCAATTTTTGCACTTAGTTGAAAACATAACACTTATGGACGTTTATATAGTGCATCTTACATATTAAGCACTAAGATACTAAATCTGTCCTATGTGGATTTAGGTTTATGGTTAAGTGAAATCAATTAAAAAGCATTTGAAATTCTAAAAAGATCAGTGGAAGTCGATCTTCTGGATTGTTCTCCTGAGATTGTATTACTTTGGATTTTGAGTTTTGACTTGGTTAGTATCTTTAGAATAGATACACAAAGTGGCGCTGGATTTGTTTCTTCTTGAATGGTTTGAGGGTGAATTGTGACCAAGACACATTGATTATTTGATCATAATCAATAAGTGTTCATCAAATAATGTGAACAACTATATGTGCATTTTTTGCATACTTGGTTAAGTCATAATGAATTAAGACACTAAGCTAGTAAGAGAAACTCTCTAAATAACCTTCGATCAAAGTTAGTGTTAGAGTGTATGCCCTCAAATGCCATAAAGAGGATAGATTTATAGGGCATGAACATTGTAACTAAACTATGATTTTTCCAATTAATATAAGGCATTTGATTGTTGTTTTCTTATAGGCATTTGTAAGGTATAATAAACAACGTAAAGTCCTTGATGACAAGGCAAACCCTCTACCTTCTATGGGATAGGAGGATAGGCAGTAGAGTGGTTTGATCTCTGTCATCTAAAAGAGTTCGCAAGTCTAAGAAATATTGATTGGGCATCAATAGTGAAGACAGGCTTGTATGATATAAGTTTTGACAGAGAAAGTGTCAGTCGTACACTATGGAAATGGTAGTGAGAACTTATGTTATAGACAAATCAGTTGGACTGATATGTTCGAACACGACTCGCATCAGTTCATCATATGGGTATTCACTCATTGACAGTCAATGATGAAACTGATAAGTAGTGATAGGTACGTGTGAACCTCTGACCTGAGAAATCGAGTTGAAGATGTGCTTGTGACATCAAGTCTGTCATTAGAGTAGTTAGATTCAAATCACCTGTTGGTGGAATCGACCTCGAAGTGCGACTTGATGGGCAAGTAGCATTGTTAACTAATTTGCAATATGAAATTTATTTTCTCATAAGTGAATGAGTAAAATATCCTATGCGGTCATGAATAAGTGAAGATGAAAGTCTTTGGCCAAAGCATTTAAATACCTCGACTTATTATGAGCTTAGGCATATGGTCAAGTTATATAAGTTTGACTTTAAACCATGACTCTTACTTGACTGGGATAGAAGAATAAAAGGTTTATACACGTACGGTATTCACGACGTAAATGTTTGGAATGATCCTATTCATTCGTTCTCAATTGGGATACTATGTGAGCCATGTGACTGGCTAGGTGTCACTCACATCCTTTTGGATTCCTCCCAATTGCCTTTTGAGACGAACCTAAAGAGTCGCGCTTAAAAGAAATGCAAAAAGGAAAACACGGGAAAAGACTTGAGAGAAATTCCCGATATTAGATGCCGTAATTAATTAATTAAATTAATGAGTTAATTAATTTCTTGGAGAAATTGAATTATAAATTAATTTGAAATTAAATTGATTGGATTATGAATTTATTTATTGAATAAATAAATAATCCAATTAAGTATAGCTAAGAAGACCAAAGCCCAAAAGGCTTTTAAGCCCATGAAGTGGGCGTCCATATGGATGCCCATGTAGGCCTTGTGAATGCTAGGTTATTGTTTTGGAGTAATATATTATATTAGGCCTGTCCATCGGTTCGGTTTTCAGTTATAACCGAAATTCGGTTGGGACAAGTTCGGTTTTAACCGAAAAAAACCCGAATTATAAATAGATATTATGTATTATTATATTATATAATAGATATTATATTATGCTTGGTTTTAGTGGGGCTGAAATGTAATATTATGTATTATATTATATAATAGATATTATATAATATATGTAATAAAATATATTTAAAAAGATTTAAAAAATAATTCGGTTTTCGGTTCGGTTCGGTTAACCGAACCGTAAAACCGAAACCGAATTTTCCAAAAAAAAAAAACCGAAAACCGAACCGAAATTTTCGGTTCGGTTTCGGTTCGAACCGAATTTTCAGTTTTCGGTCCGGTTCGGGCGGTTAACCGAATTTCCGGTTTTTTTTGACGCCCCTATATTATATCACTTAGTAGAATAATAACATAAGAGATAATATAACTTTCTCTCCAAGAAAAATCTCCCACCTCTCTCCTACTTCTCTCTAGCCGTCCATAGCCAAGAAGAAGGAGAAGTTTTTCGTTTTTGATTCTGGCGTGACGAGTTAGAGACGTTGGCAAATTCGGCGTTAGAGAAAAGGATCACGTTCAGAAATCAACATATGCGAGAACGGCAATTTTTCTATACACAATTAAACACGAGGATTAGAGATGATTCGGGCTTTGGGAATTAAAATTTACTTTCCGCTGCATTTTATTCGTATAATACCCAACAGTGGTATCAGAGCCAATCTCTGAATTCTGTGTTTAATTGCTTATGTGAATTGACTATTTTTTCAGCGTTTTTGAGGCATGCTTTGAACGTGTTTTTCATATGAAAATATTCTGAATATCACTTCTGTTTCTTCATGAAAGTTGTATTTTAATGAGTTTCAAATCTGGGAATATAAATTTTATGAGAGTCGGATAAGTATAACCCAGAGACGAGGGCGACACAAAAACCGTGCGCATTCTGCGCGCCAGTCAGCGTACGCTGTGCGCGCAGTCAGCGTACGCTGTGCGCTTTGAGCGTATTTTTCATATGCTAATATTCTGAATCTCGCTGTAGTTTCTTCATGAAAGTTTTATTTTACTGAGTTTCAAATCTGGACATATAAATTTTACGAGAATCGAATAAGTATAACCCCCTGAGACGAGCGCGACGCAAAAAGCGTGCACAGTCTGCGCGCTGGGCGCGCAGACAGCGCGGGCTGTGTGTGCAACATGGGCACCCAGGCCATGCGTACGGCTGTTTCGGGGCCCGGGTTTCGCGACCCGGGCCCTAATGGATCGGGGTTTATTTTCTTAAGGTCCAAATTTTATTTGAATAGGTGTTTGGGCTATTTTAGTTATCCGGGTGGGTCAAAAGGATGATGACCCGGATTTAATTAAAATTGTTTTGATTAAAATTGCGGATAATTCAATAAATTAGTTATTGGGCCTAATTAATTAATTTTGAATATGCCAATGGTTGGTAATTTAATTTTGATAAAATTAAGCCCGATATAGTTTTTATTGAACTTTATTTGAATGAAATAATTAATTAATAAACTCTTGGAGATTTTTATTTATTAAGTTATTTATTTAAATAAAGAATTCTCATAAATAGGATTATTTTCATATAAATCAATAAAATTTGGAATTTTATTGTGGAAAATAATTAAGTTGGACTAATTAATTTTTATTAATCACCAACATAAGTGCTTTATTTATCGCGAGCATGTATTATGTGATGGTGACGTATGTCTATGGGCTTAAGTTGCTACTTTTGATTATGTATTTCTTTTGATGGGGTTGTAAGGGCTGGTTTGAGCCCATTTTATTTTATTTCTAGATTTATGTATAGATTTTAAATTACCTCTTGTAAAAAATAGAAATAGAATAGGCCTTTCAAGATGGAGATCATGCAAAAGAAAAGGAACTTGGAGCCCACGAAGATTAGCTAGGCTTTTCATTTTTCAATTTTATGATGGCCCATTGGCTTGGGCCCTCTAGATAAAAACCCATAGACATGTGTGTTGAATTATTGTTTTCGTTGTATGTTCATTAGTTGTATGAAGCATGTGTGTTATCAATATGCGCTATATAAATTTGGTAAATGTGCAAAGTGAGACGAATTAAATGTTTAGAACATAAATTCTCCCAAATAAAAATTATACTAAGTTAGTAAGGGGTGCTAGGCATCCTTTCCCTCCACTAAACTTGATAAGATCAAGGATTAAATCCATATGTAGCATCTTCCCAGTAAGTAGGGGTCATGTATCAAGATTTCGTTCTAGAATTTTATTAAGTGCATTAGATGCCTTAATCTAGACATATTTCACCCCAAATATCGTTAAAGGCTTACAAGGTGAAATTTAAATGTTAGATTATGAGGAGTTAGTGGGAATGAACTTAGATAGTCCACATTACCAATAAATCGTTAAAGGGTTGCGGTTTTTGTGGATTATGGGATAAATATGATTGAACCATCTATTTGATAGATTGATGTTTGACATCACTTTAATTAAGTAATGGACCAAATATCGTTAAAGGGTCGCCATCCATTATAGTAATTAAAGAACTCAATCCCCACCACGAATTTTTCATCAACGATCACTTCCGTCTTTTCACAGTGGGAGTGTGAAATTTTGAAAAATGTAGTGGGAGCCAAGTTATAAGTCGAAGTCCTTGATTTTAAACTTGGTCTTAGTTTAGTCTAATATTCTAATTAAGTCTGGTTTATTTTCTACAGTTATTTGTTTTATCACTCTCGTTTTTCAAAAATGACAATCAACCCACTTTACGTATTACTCGAGAATAGTATCCTTACCGGACCCAACTACGTGGATTGGCTAAGGAATTTGAGAATAGTTCTCAATATGGAGTCTCTAGGATACATGTTGGACACTGATATCCATGCTCCTCCTTCCAGAACACGTGCCAATGAGGAAGAAGTCCAAGCTCATGAAAAATGGGTAAAGGACGATGTCCGAGTACGTGGGTGCATTCTTGGCTCTATGACGAATGAGCTACAGAGGTCCCACGACAAGATGACCACAGCGAGGGCTATCTTGGCGCACTTGGTCGAGCTCTATGGTGAGCATAGTAGGACTGCTAGATATGAAATATCTAAAGAGCTCTTCGGAGCCAAAATGAGAGAAGGGGAGAAGGTTGGGGATCATGTCCTCAAAATGATATCCAGGATCGAGAGATTGGAAGCTCTCGATTTTACAATGAACCCACAACTTCGGACTGATCTTATCTTGTAGTCCTTTTCTGACTCTTTTTCCCAATTCATCATGAACTTCAATTGCAATGAGATCGAATGCAACTTAGCTGGACTAATGAACAAATTAAACACTGCACAATCTCAATTGAAGTCCAAGGGAAAAGAGACTGTTTTGGTTATCACTTCTGGGCCCAAACGGGCGAAGAATAAGAAGAGAAAAATCAAGAAGCAGGCTGGTGAGCTTGGAGCTCAGGGTGGTGTCGATAAAGGAAAAGGGATAGCTCCTGTGATTCGCAAGCGAAAGGGGCCACAAAAGACAGACAGATGCCTACACTGCGGTGAACTGGGCCACTAGAGAAGGAACTGTCCGAATATGGGGCCTGACGCACAAGGTATGGAGCTTTATGTTCATGAAACGTATTGTTCTATGACCATCTTCTCTACATCTTGGATTCTTGACTCTGGAGCTAGTGCTCACATATGCTTTATGAATCAGGATCTGATGTGAGGAAGGAAGCCGGACAACGATGAGGTGAAGATCAGAGTAGGCAGCGGGAAAAGCGTCTCGGCTACTGCAATAGGATCTACCTCATTGTTTTTAAATTCTAGACATGTACTATTACTGGATAATGTTTTGGTTTTGCCTAATGGGCTTAAAAACATTATTTCCATTCCCGTTTTAGTTAAGAATGGTTACACTTTCCGTTTTATTGATGAACGATGCAACATTTATTATTGTAATAAATTTGTAGGCTTTGCTTCTTTGATAAATGGATTGTATTACCTTAGTGTCCAGAATGAGTATGCAGTGAATACTATACAAAGAAAACATAGTAGGCTTGAAATAAATCAACGATTGATATGGCACCTTCGACCAGGCCATGCTGGCGAACAAAAGATTCGCAAAATGAAAAAAGATGGGCTAATTGGCCCACTGGGATTGGATCCCTATCCTACTTGTGAATCTTGTCTCAAAGGCAAGATGGCTAGATCGCTCTTCAAAGGGAGCTTTAAAAGGGCCTCACAAATCTTAGGTTTAGTGCATACTGATGTTTGTGGTCCATTTGGAGAAATGGCCCGAGGAGGTTTCCTTTACTTTATCACCTTCACTGATGACCATTCTCGATATGGTCTAGTGTACTTGATGAAGCATAAGTCTGAATCCATTGACAAGTTCAAGGAATTCAAGGCTTTAGTGGAAAATCAAACAGGTCAACGTATAAAAACTCTTCGATCTGATCGAGGAGGAGAATATATGAGCGACGAGTTTGACTTATACCTCAGAGAGAATGGTATAGTATTGCAACTCACACCTCCAGCGACTCCACAGTTGAATGGAGTAGCAGAGCGAAGGAATCGAACCTTGTTGGACATGGTTCGCTCCATGCTTAGCTACACTGATTTACCCATTTCACTGTGGGGTCATGCGCTGCTTACAGTTGCACACATTTTAAATAGATGTCCGTCCAAGTCCGTTCCTCTGACTCCCTATGAAATTTGGAGAAATAGGAAGCCTATTCTTAATCACATAAAGATTTGGGGATGTCCGGCTTATGTCAAAAAGACTAAAGTGGAAAAGTTGGAGGCTAGGTCCTTAAAGGGACATTTCATTGGATATCTTGAAGATTCTACGGGATACCTCTTTTACCTGCACAATGGTCAAAGGATCATTGTAGCCTTACAAGCCCACTTTCTTGAAGCTGAGTTCATTCAAGAAGGAGGAGCGGGTAGAAAGATTGTTCTAGAAGAACAAAATGAAACCCCACTTGATACATCTACACAGGGAGTGAGAACCAAACCTTCTATAACACAACCACAACCACGACGATCGAGTAGAGTATCTCAACCGCCTGAGCGGTACAGATATCTAATATAGAGGGAGTTGGATCTCCATTCTGTGTTAGAGGAGGATCATGGAGATGATCCCTCCGCTTTTGATCAAGCGATGGTGGATGTGGATGCTGCTAGATGGCGTGAAGCTATGCAAACTGAGATCGATTCGATGCATGCAAACCATGTCTGGAAACTTGTAAACCAACCTGAAGGGGTAAAACCAATCGGGTGTAAATGGATCTACAAGAGAAAGATTGGTGTTGATGGTAAAGTAGACACCTACAAAGCCAGGCTAGTGGCGAAAGGGTATAGTCAAAAAGAAGGAATTGACTACCAAGAAACCTTCTCGTCAGTGGCTATGATCAAATCAATACGGATCCTACTTGCAATAACAGCACACGTAGATTATCAAATATGGAAAATGGATGTCAAAACTGCTTTCCTAAATGGATTCCTAGAAGAGGATATCTATATGGAACAGCCTAAAGGTTTTGAATCTGAGGAGCATATTCATAAGGTGTGTAAACTTGAGAGATCCATTTATGGACTCAAACAAGCGTCTCGTAGCTGGAATCTACATTTTGATGAGGTTGTCAAAGGATTTGACTTCATCAAAAATGAAGATGAGCCATAAGTTTACAAGAAGGTCAGTGGGAGCAAGTTGACATTCCTAGTGTTATATGTAGATGACATATTACTCATTGGGAATGACATAGGAATGCTCACCACAACCAAGAAGTGGCTTTCGAGTACATTTTCCATAAAAGACTTGGGAGAAGTGACCTATATTCTAGGAATTCGGATCTATAGAGATCGAACCAAAAGAATGATAGGACTTTCTCAAGCCCTTTACTTAGAAAAGGTCCTAAAAAGGTATAGGATGGAAGATTCTAAGAAAGGGTTCCTACCAATGAGACATGGGATACATCTTTCGAAATCTATGTGTCCTCAAAGTGAGGAAGATAGAAAAGAAATGAACATTATACCCTATGCGTCTGCTGTGGGCAGCTTGATGTACGTGATGCTCTGTACTAGACGCGAGATTGCTTATGTTGTGAGCGTTGTTAGTCGATTTCAAGCAAACCCTGGTAAGGAACATTGGATTGCTGTGAAGAATATCCTAAAGTATCTGAAAAGAACTAAGGATATGATTCTCACCTATGGAAGTGGTGACCTGAGGGTGGATGGGTACACTGATTCGGATTCTCAATCTGGTGTTGATGACAGGAAATCCACCTCGGGATTTGTATTTACTCTAAATGGTGAAGCGGTGACTTGAAAAAGTTCCAAGCAAAGCACAACTGTTGACTCTACCACAGAGGCTGAATACATAGCTGTCTAAAAAGCTGTTTGGATTAGGAAGTTCGTTGAGGAACTTCAAGTGGTTCCTAGCATAAAGCTCTCGTTGCCACTTTATTGTGACAACGCCGGAGCTATAGCGCAAGCAAAGGAACCTAGGTCTCACAATAAATCCAAACACATAGAGAGGAGATATTACATCATAACAGAGATCGTTGCATGAGGTGAAATAGCTGTTCAGAAAATAGCCTCAGCTGACAATGTCGCTGATCCATTAACCAAGCCATTGGCACAGGCGGTGCTGGAAAAACATCTCAAAGGGATGGGTATTAAATACCACAGCAAATGGCATTGAGTGCAAGTGGGAGATTGTTAGAGTGTATGCCCTCAAATGTCATAAGGAGGATAGATTTATAGGCCATGAACATTGTAACTAAACTATGGTTTTTCCAATTAATATAAGGCATTTGATTGTTGTTTTCTTATAGGCATTTGTAAGGTATAATAAACAACGTAAAATCCTTGATGACAAGGCAAACCCTCTACCTTCTATGGGATAGGAGGATAGGCACTAGAGTGGTTTGATCCCTGACATCTAAAAGGGTTCGCAAGTCTAAGAAATATTGATTGGGCATCAATAGTGAAGACAGGCTTGTATGATATAAGTTTTGACAGAGAAAGTGCCAGTCGGACACTATGGAAATGGTAGTGAGAACTTATGGCATAGATACATTAGTTGGACTGATATGTTTGAACACGACTCGCATCAGTTCATCACATGGGTATTCACTCATTGACAATCAATGATGAAACTGATAAGTAGTGATAGGTACGTGTGAACCTCTGACCTAAGAAATCGAGTTGAAGATGTACTTGTGACATCAAGTCTGTCATTAGAGTAGTTAGATTCAAATCACCTGTTGGTAGAATCGACCTCGAAGTGCGACTTGATGGGCAAGTAGCATTGTTAACTGATTTGCAATATTGAATTTATTCTTTCATAAGTGAATGAGTAAAATATCCTATGCGGTCATGAATAAGTGAGGATGAAAGTCTTTGGCCAAAGCATTTAAATACCTCGACTTATTATGAGCTTAGGCATATGGTCAAGTTATATGAGTTTGACTTTAAACCATGACTCTTACTTGACTGGGATATAAGAATAAAAGGTCTATACACGTACGGTATTCACAGCGTAAAGGTTTGGAGTGATCCTATTCATTCGTTCTTAATTGGGATATGATGTGAGCCATGTGACTGGCTAGGTGTCACTCACATCCTTTTGAATTCCTCCCAATTGCCTTTTGAGACGAACCTAAAGAGTCGCGCTTAAAGAAAATGCAAAAAGAAAAACACGGGAAAAGATTTGAGAGAAATTCCCGGTATTGGATGCCGTAATTAATTAATTAATCATTGGATAATTTAATTAATTAATTAAATTAATGAGTTAATTAATTTCTTGGAGAAATTGAATTATAAATTAATTTGGAATTAAATTGATTAGATTATGAATTTATTTATTGGATAAATAAATAATCCAATTAAGTATAGCTAACAAGACTAAAGCCCAAAAGGCTTTTAAGCCCATGAAGTGGGCGTCCATATTGTGAATGCTAGGTTATTGTTTTGGAGTGATATATATTATATCTCTTAGTAGAATAATAACATAAAAGATAACACAACTTTCTCTCCAAGAAAAATTTCTCACCTCTCTCCTACTTCTCTCTAGCAGTCCATAGCCAAGAAGAAGGAGAAGTTTTCCGTTTTTGATTCCGGCGTGACAAATTAGAGACGTTGGCGAATTCGGCGTTAGAGAAAAGGATCACGTTCAGAAATCAACATACGCGAGAACGGTAATTTTTCTATACACAATTAAACACGAGAATTAGAGATGATTCGGGCTTTGGGAATTAAAATTTACTTTCCACTGCGTTTTATTCGTATAATTCCCAACAGTTAGTCGTCAACCTTTGGTAAATCACATGTGAAAATACGGAGATGAATAAGTTGATCTTTCAT
Organism: Buddleja alternifolia; assembly: GCA_019426215.1. Taxonomy (NCBI): domain Eukaryota; kingdom Viridiplantae; phylum Streptophyta; class Magnoliopsida; order Lamiales; family Scrophulariaceae; genus Buddleja; species Buddleja alternifolia. The sequence continues at coordinate 21,453,456 of CM033399.1, read as the reverse complement.
TCTAGTTAATTCAGTTAGAATTCTGTGATTCAAATAATATGAAGGTTGGAAAATGAACCTCGTATCCCATTACTCTTTTACATATATTGATCTTGTCTGGTTTGATTTCTCATAATATGAAACATTCGAATAAAATTGATGAATTTTTCTTTGAGAGGTTAAATTCAAAGAGGCAATGCATCTATATCTCAAAGATATGCAAATGATCTAAGGAGTACGTGTTCTAAATGAACATAATGAGGTGGAAAATTAGTAAATCACAGAATGTCTGAAGAATTTTTTAAGAATTTTGAAATATCTAAACCTCTACTCAGGTTTAATGATTCGTATAGTGTCTTTGTGCCTTATAGATGTAAAAGAATTGTGTTCTTGATTTTGAGTGGGAGCAAATTTGTCAAAGTGATCAAACTAAGAGTTAAATCATAATTTTGTGATATTTGCTTAATTTACTGATTCATGTAGCAGCTTTGTGCCTTAAAGATCACGTAAGAGATTTGTATTCCTAATTTTGAGTGGCTATGTGCCTTATAGATCATTTATGAGAACCGTGTTTCCAAATTTGAGTGGGAGCAAATTTATCGTAGTGATCAAATTAGTTGAATCCAAATTTTGTGCAAATACAAAATAATCTCTGGAAGATTAGATAGAGTTTAATATAGTAGGACTCTGTCTTGTTCTATTATCTGATAAGAATAAATTAATGCAATGAAAGGGTATTTATAGACATTCAGAAATCTGTAAACATTTGTGGCGCCAATAACTCGTGACAATTGCTAAGGAGGGGATAGTTGTTTGTGTGGCAGCAATTGCCCTCGTGGTAAGGTCGTAGCCAAAATGTGGTATTTCAACTTTCACACGGTTTAAAGATTTGAGTTTCATAGTATCTCTTGGTTATAGTGTTATGAGTAAGTTGCAGCCACCCAATTGTATATAATCAAACCAAGTCTGGATTGTGGTTCAACATTAGACGTGAGGATATTGAGAACTTTATTTGTTCTCAAAATCTACTATATGTGCATTTTTTGCATACTTGGTTAAGTCATAATGAATTAAGACACTAAGCTAGTAAGAGAAACTCTCTAAATAACCTTCGATCAAAGTTAGTGTTAGAGTGTATGCCCTCAAATGCCATAAAGAGGATAGATTTATAGGGCATGAACATTGTAACTAAACTATGATTTTTCCAATTAATATAAGGCATTTGATTGTTGTTTTCTTATAGGCATTTGTAAGGTATAATAAACAACGTAAAGTCCTTGATGACAAGGCAAACCCTCTACCTTCTATGGGATAGGAGGATAGGCAGTAGAGTGGTTTGATCCCTGTCATCTAAAAGAGTTCGCAAGTCTAAGAAATATTGATTGGGCATCAATAGTGAAGACAGGCTTGTATGATATAAGTTTTGACAGAGAAAGTGTCAGTCGTACACTATGGAAATGGTAGTGAGAACTTATGTTATAGACAAATCAGTTGGACTGATATGTTCGAACACGACTCGCATCAGTTCATCATATGGGTATTCACTCATTGACAGTCAATGATGAAACTGATAAGTAGTGATAGGTACGTGTGAACCTCTGACCTGAGAAATCGAGTTGAAGATGTGCTTGTGACATCAAGTCTGTCATTAGAGTAGTTAGATTCAAATCACCTGTTGGTGGAATCGACCTCGAAGTGCGACTTGATGGGCAAGTAGCATTGTTAACTAATTTGCAATATGAAATTTATTTTCTCATAAGTGAATGAGTAAAATATCCTATGCGGTCATGAATAAGTGAAGATGAAAGTCTTTGGCCAAAGCATTTAAATACCTCGACTTATTATGAGCTTAGGCATATGGTCAAGTTATATAAGTTTGACTTTAAACCATGACTCTTACTTGACTGGGATAGAAGAATAAAAGGTTTATACACGTACGGTATTCACGACGTAAATGTTTGGAATGATCCTATTCATTCGTTCTCAATTGGGATACTATGTGAGCCATGTGACTGGCTAGGTGTCACTCACATCCTTTTGGATTCCTCCCAATTGCCTTTTGAGACGAACCTAAAGAGTCGCGCTTAAAAGAAATGCAAAAAGGAAAACACGGGAAAAGACTTGAGAGAAATTCCCGATATTAGATGCCGTAATTAATTAATTAAATTAATGAGTTAATTAATTTCTTGGAGAAATTGAATTATAAATTAATTTGAAATTAAATTGATTGGATTATGAATTTATTTATTGAATAAATAAATAATCCAATTAAGTATAGCTAAGAAGACCAAAGCCCAAAAGGCTTTTAAGCCCATGAAGTGGGCGTCCATATGGATGCCCATGTAGGCCTTGTGAATGCTAGGTTATTGTTTTGGAGTAATATATTATATTAGGCCTGTCCATCGGTTCGGTTTTCAGTTATAACCGAAATTCGGTTGGGACAAGTTCGGTTTTAACCGAAAAAAACCCGAATTATAAATAGATATTATGTATTATTATATTATATAATAGATATTATATTATGCTTGGTTTTAGTGGGGCTGAAATGTAATATTATGTATTATATTATATAATAGATATTATATAATATATGTAATAAAATATATTTAAAAAGATTTAAAAAATAATTCGGTTTTCGGTTCGGTTCGGTTAACCGAACCGTAAAACCGAAACCGAATTTTCCAAAAAAAAAAAACCGAAAACCGAACCGAAATTTTCGGTTCGGTTTCGGTTCGAACCGAATTTTCAGTTTTCGGTCCGGTTCGGGCGGTTAACCGAATTTCCGGTTTTTTTTGACGCCCCTATATTATATCACTTAGTAGAATAATAACATAAGAGATAATATAACTTTCTCTCCAAGAAAAATCTCCCACCTCTCTCCTACTTCTCTCTAGCCGTCCATAGCCAAGAAGAAGGAGAAGTTTTTCGTTTTTGATTCTGGCGTGACGAGTTAGAGACGTTGGCAAATTCGGCGTTAGAGAAAAGGATCACGTTCAGAAATCAACATATGCGAGAACGGCAATTTTTCTATACACAATTAAACACGAGGATTAGAGATGATTCGGGCTTTGGGAATTAAAATTTACTTTCCGCTGCATTTTATTCGTATAATACCCAACAGTGGTATCAGAGCCAATCTCTGAATTCTGTGTTTAATTGCTTATGTGAATTGACTATTTTTTCAGCGTTTTTGAGGCATGCTTTGAACGTGTTTTTCATATGAAAATATTCTGAATATCACTTCTGTTTCTTCATGAAAGTTGTATTTTAATGAGTTTCAAATCTGGGAATATAAATTTTATGAGAGTCGGATAAGTATAACCCAGAGACGAGGGCGACACAAAAACCGTGCGCATTCTGCGCGCCAGTCAGCGTACGCTGTGCGCGCAGTCAGCGTACGCTGTGCGCTTTGAGCGTATTTTTCATATGCTAATATTCTGAATCTCGCTGTAGTTTCTTCATGAAAGTTTTATTTTACTGAGTTTCAAATCTGGACATATAAATTTTACGAGAATCGAATAAGTATAACCCCCTGAGACGAGCGCGACGCAAAAAGCGTGCACAGTCTGCGCGCTGGGCGCGCAGACAGCGCGGGCTGTGTGTGCAACATGGGCACCCAGGCCATGCGTACGGCTGTTTCGGGGCCCGGGTTTCGCGACCCGGGCCCTAATGGATCGGGGTTTATTTTCTTAAGGTCCAAATTTTATTTGAATAGGTGTTTGGGCTATTTTAGTTATCCGGGTGGGTCAAAAGGATGATGACCCGGATTTAATTAAAATTGTTTTGATTAAAATTGCGGATAATTCAATAAATTAGTTATTGGGCCTAATTAATTAATTTTGAATATGCCAATGGTTGGTAATTTAATTTTGATAAAATTAAGCCCGATATAGTTTTTATTGAACTTTATTTGAATGAAATAATTAATTAATAAACTCTTGGAGATTTTTATTTATTAAGTTATTTATTTAAATAAAGAATTCTCATAAATAGGATTATTTTCATATAAATCAATAAAATTTGGAATTTTATTGTGGAAAATAATTAAGTTGGACTAATTAATTTTTATTAATCACCAACATAAGTGCTTTATTTATCGCGAGCATGTATTATGTGATGGTGACGTATGTCTATGGGCTTAAGTTGCTACTTTTGATTATGTATTTCTTTTGATGGGGTTGTAAGGGCTGGTTTGAGCCCATTTTATTTTATTTCTAGATTTATGTATAGATTTTAAATTACCTCTTGTAAAAAATAGAAATAGAATAGGCCTTTCAAGATGGAGATCATGCAAAAGAAAAGGAACTTGGAGCCCACGAAGATTAGCTAGGCTTTTCATTTTTCAATTTTATGATGGCCCATTGGCTTGGGCCCTCTAGATAAAAACCCATAGACATGTGTGTTGAATTATTGTTTTCGTTGTATGTTCATTAGTTGTATGAAGCATGTGTGTTATCAATATGCGCTATATAAATTTGGTAAATGTGCAAAGTGAGACGAATTAAATGTTTAGAACATAAATTCTCCCAAATAAAAATTATACTAAGTTAGTAAGGGGTGCTAGGCATCCTTTCCCTCCACTAAACTTGATAAGATCAAGGATTAAATCCATATGTAGCATCTTCCCAGTAAGTAGGGGTCATGTATCAAGATTTCGTTCTAGAATTTTATTAAGTGCATTAGATGCCTTAATCTAGACATATTTCACCCCAAATATCGTTAAAGGCTTACAAGGTGAAATTTAAATGTTAGATTATGAGGAGTTAGTGGGAATGAACTTAGATAGTCCACATTACCAATAAATCGTTAAAGGGTTGCGGTTTTTGTGGATTATGGGATAAATATGATTGAACCATCTATTTGATAGATTGATGTTTGACATCACTTTAATTAAGTAATGGACCAAATATCGTTAAAGGGTCGCCATCCATTATAGTAATTAAAGAACTCAATCCCCACCACGAATTTTTCATCAACGATCACTTCCGTCTTTTCACAGTGGGAGTGTGAAATTTTGAAAAATGTAGTGGGAGCCAAGTTATAAGTCGAAGTCCTTGATTTTAAACTTGGTCTTAGTTTAGTCTAATATTCTAATTAAGTCTGGTTTATTTTCTACAGTTATTTGTTTTATCACTCTCGTTTTTCAAAAATGACAATCAACCCACTTTACGTATTACTCGAGAATAGTATCCTTACCGGACCCAACTACGTGGATTGGCTAAGGAATTTGAGAATAGTTCTCAATATGGAGTCTCTAGGATACATGTTGGACACTGATATCCATGCTCCTCCTTCCAGAACACGTGCCAATGAGGAAGAAGTCCAAGCTCATGAAAAATGGGTAAAGGACGATGTCCGAGTACGTGGGTGCATTCTTGGCTCTATGACGAATGAGCTACAGAGGTCCCACGACAAGATGACCACAGCGAGGGCTATCTTGGCGCACTTGGTCGAGCTCTATGGTGAGCATAGTAGGACTGCTAGATATGAAATATCTAAAGAGCTCTTCGGAGCCAAAATGAGAGAAGGGGAGAAGGTTGGGGATCATGTCCTCAAAATGATATCCAGGATCGAGAGATTGGAAGCTCTCGATTTTACAATGAACCCACAACTTCGGACTGATCTTATCTTGTAGTCCTTTTCTGACTCTTTTTCCCAATTCATCATGAACTTCAATTGCAATGAGATCGAATGCAACTTAGCTGGACTAATGAACAAATTAAACACTGCACAATCTCAATTGAAGTCCAAGGGAAAAGAGACTGTTTTGGTTATCACTTCTGGGCCCAAACGGGCGAAGAATAAGAAGAGAAAAATCAAGAAGCAGGCTGGTGAGCTTGGAGCTCAGGGTGGTGTCGATAAAGGAAAAGGGATAGCTCCTGTGATTCGCAAGCGAAAGGGGCCACAAAAGACAGACAGATGCCTACACTGCGGTGAACTGGGCCACTAGAGAAGGAACTGTCCGAATATGGGGCCTGACGCACAAGGTATGGAGCTTTATGTTCATGAAACGTATTGTTCTATGACCATCTTCTCTACATCTTGGATTCTTGACTCTGGAGCTAGTGCTCACATATGCTTTATGAATCAGGATCTGATGTGAGGAAGGAAGCCGGACAACGATGAGGTGAAGATCAGAGTAGGCAGCGGGAAAAGCGTCTCGGCTACTGCAATAGGATCTACCTCATTGTTTTTAAATTCTAGACATGTACTATTACTGGATAATGTTTTGGTTTTGCCTAATGGGCTTAAAAACATTATTTCCATTCCCGTTTTAGTTAAGAATGGTTACACTTTCCGTTTTATTGATGAACGATGCAACATTTATTATTGTAATAAATTTGTAGGCTTTGCTTCTTTGATAAATGGATTGTATTACCTTAGTGTCCAGAATGAGTATGCAGTGAATACTATACAAAGAAAACATAGTAGGCTTGAAATAAATCAACGATTGATATGGCACCTTCGACCAGGCCATGCTGGCGAACAAAAGATTCGCAAAATGAAAAAAGATGGGCTAATTGGCCCACTGGGATTGGATCCCTATCCTACTTGTGAATCTTGTCTCAAAGGCAAGATGGCTAGATCGCTCTTCAAAGGGAGCTTTAAAAGGGCCTCACAAATCTTAGGTTTAGTGCATACTGATGTTTGTGGTCCATTTGGAGAAATGGCCCGAGGAGGTTTCCTTTACTTTATCACCTTCACTGATGACCATTCTCGATATGGTCTAGTGTACTTGATGAAGCATAAGTCTGAATCCATTGACAAGTTCAAGGAATTCAAGGCTTTAGTGGAAAATCAAACAGGTCAACGTATAAAAACTCTTCGATCTGATCGAGGAGGAGAATATATGAGCGACGAGTTTGACTTATACCTCAGAGAGAATGGTATAGTATTGCAACTCACACCTCCAGCGACTCCACAGTTGAATGGAGTAGCAGAGCGAAGGAATCGAACCTTGTTGGACATGGTTCGCTCCATGCTTAGCTACACTGATTTACCCATTTCACTGTGGGGTCATGCGCTGCTTACAGTTGCACACATTTTAAATAGATGTCCGTCCAAGTCCGTTCCTCTGACTCCCTATGAAATTTGGAGAAATAGGAAGCCTATTCTTAATCACATAAAGATTTGGGGATGTCCGGCTTATGTCAAAAAGACTAAAGTGGAAAAGTTGGAGGCTAGGTCCTTAAAGGGACATTTCATTGGATATCTTGAAGATTCTACGGGATACCTCTTTTACCTGCACAATGGTCAAAGGATCATTGTAGCCTTACAAGCCCACTTTCTTGAAGCTGAGTTCATTCAAGAAGGAGGAGCGGGTAGAAAGATTGTTCTAGAAGAACAAAATGAAACCCCACTTGATACATCTACACAGGGAGTGAGAACCAAACCTTCTATAACACAACCACAACCACGACGATCGAGTAGAGTATCTCAACCGCCTGAGCGGTACAGATATCTAATATAGAGGGAGTTGGATCTCCATTCTGTGTTAGAGGAGGATCATGGAGATGATCCCTCCGCTTTTGATCAAGCGATGGTGGATGTGGATGCTGCTAGATGGCGTGAAGCTATGCAAACTGAGATCGATTCGATGCATGCAAACCATGTCTGGAAACTTGTAAACCAACCTGAAGGGGTAAAACCAATCGGGTGTAAATGGATCTACAAGAGAAAGATTGGTGTTGATGGTAAAGTAGACACCTACAAAGCCAGGCTAGTGGCGAAAGGGTATAGTCAAAAAGAAGGAATTGACTACCAAGAAACCTTCTCGTCAGTGGCTATGATCAAATCAATACGGATCCTACTTGCAATAACAGCACACGTAGATTATCAAATATGGAAAATGGATGTCAAAACTGCTTTCCTAAATGGATTCCTAGAAGAGGATATCTATATGGAACAGCCTAAAGGTTTTGAATCTGAGGAGCATATTCATAAGGTGTGTAAACTTGAGAGATCCATTTATGGACTCAAACAAGCGTCTCGTAGCTGGAATCTACATTTTGATGAGGTTGTCAAAGGATTTGACTTCATCAAAAATGAAGATGAGCCATAAGTTTACAAGAAGGTCAGTGGGAGCAAGTTGACATTCCTAGTGTTATATGTAGATGACATATTACTCATTGGGAATGACATAGGAATGCTCACCACAACCAAGAAGTGGCTTTCGAGTACATTTTCCATAAAAGACTTGGGAGAAGTGACCTATATTCTAGGAATTCGGATCTATAGAGATCGAACCAAAAGAATGATAGGACTTTCTCAAGCCCTTTACTTAGAAAAGGTCCTAAAAAGGTATAGGATGGAAGATTCTAAGAAAGGGTTCCTACCAATGAGACATGGGATACATCTTTCGAAATCTATGTGTCCTCAAAGTGAGGAAGATAGAAAAGAAATGAACATTATACCCTATGCGTCTGCTGTGGGCAGCTTGATGTACGTGATGCTCTGTACTAGACGCGAGATTGCTTATGTTGTGAGCGTTGTTAGTCGATTTCAAGCAAACCCTGGTAAGGAACATTGGATTGCTGTGAAGAATATCCTAAAGTATCTGAAAAGAACTAAGGATATGATTCTCACCTATGGAAGTGGTGACCTGAGGGTGGATGGGTACACTGATTCGGATTCTCAATCTGGTGTTGATGACAGGAAATCCACCTCGGGATTTGTATTTACTCTAAATGGTGAAGCGGTGACTTGAAAAAGTTCCAAGCAAAGCACAACTGTTGACTCTACCACAGAGGCTGAATACATAGCTGTCTAAAAAGCTGTTTGGATTAGGAAGTTCGTTGAGGAACTTCAAGTGGTTCCTAGCATAAAGCTCTCGTTGCCACTTTATTGTGACAACGCCGGAGCTATAGCGCAAGCAAAGGAACCTAGGTCTCACAATAAATCCAAACACATAGAGAGGAGATATTACATCATAACAGAGATCGTTGCATGAGGTGAAATAGCTGTTCAGAAAATAGCCTCAGCTGACAATGTCGCTGATCCATTAACCAAGCCATTGGCACAGGCGGTGCTGGAAAAACATCTCAAAGGGATGGGTATTAAATACCACAGCAAATGGCATTGAGTGCAAGTGGGAGATTGTTAGAGTGTATGCCCTCAAATGTCATAAGGAGGATAGATTTATAGGCCATGAACATTGTAACTAAACTATGGTTTTTCCAATTAATATAAGGCATTTGATTGTTGTTTTCTTATAGGCATTTGTAAGGTATAATAAACAACGTAAAATCCTTGATGACAAGGCCAACCCTCTACCTTCTATGGGATAGGAGGATAGGCACTAGAGTGGTTTGATCCCTGACATCTAAAAGGGTTCGCAAGTCTAAGAAATATTGATTGGGCATCAATAGTGAAGACAGGCTTGTATGATATAAGTTTTGACAGAGAAAGTGCCAGTCGGACACTATGGAAATGGTAGTGAGAACTTATGGCATAGATACATTAGTTGGACTGATATGTTTGAACACGACTCGCATCAGTTCATCACATGGGTATTCACTCATTGACAATCAATGATGAAACTGATAAGTAGTGATAGGTACGTGTGAACCTCTGACCTAAGAAATCGAGTTGAAGATGTACTTGTGACATCAAGTCTGTCATTAGAGTAGTTAGATTCAAATCACCTGTTGGTAGAATCGACCTCGAAGTGCGACTTGATGGGCAAGTAGCATTGTTAACTGATTTGCAATATTGAATTTATTCTTTCATAAGTGAATGAGTAAAATATCCTATGTGGTCATGAATAAGTGAGGATGAAAGTCTTTGGCCAAAGCATTTAAATACCTCGACTTATTATGAGCTTAGGCATATGGTCAAGTTATATGAGTTTGACTTTAAACCATGACTCTTACTTGACTGGGATATAAGAATAAAAGGTCTATACACGTACGGTATTCACAGCGTAAAGGTTTGGAGTGATCCTATTCATTCGTTCTTAATTGGGATATGATGTGAGCCATGTGACTGGCTAGGTGTCACTCACATCCTTTTGAATTCCTCCCAATTGCCTTTTGAGATGAACCTAAAGAGTCGCGCTTAAAGAAAATGCAAAAAGAAAAACACGGGAAAAGATTTGAGAGAAATTCCCGGTATTGGATGCCGTAATTAATTAATTAATCATTGGATAATTTAATTAATTAATTAAATTAATGAGTTAATTAATTTCTTGGAGAAATTGAATTATAAATTAATTTGGAATTAAATTGATTAGATTATGAATTTATTTATTGGATAAATAAATAATCCAATTAAGTATAGCTAACAAGACTAAAGCCCAAAAGGCTTTTAAACCCATGAAGTGGGCGTCCATATTGTGAATGCTAGGTTATTGTTTTGGAGTGATATATATTATATCTCTTAGTAGAATAATAACATAGAAGATAACACAACTTTCTCTCCAAGAAAAATTTCTCACCTCTCTCCTACTTCTCTCTAGCAGTCCATAGCCAAGAAGAAGGAGAAGTTTTCCGTTTTTGATTCCGGCGTGACAAATTAGAGACGTTGGCGAATTCGGCGTTAGAGAAAAGGATCACGTTCAGAAATCAACATACGCGAGAACGGTAATTTTTCTATACACAATTAAACACGAGAATTAGAGATGATTCGGGCTTTGGGAATTAAAATTTACTTTCCACTGCGTTTTATTCGTATAATTCCCAACAGTTAGTCGTCAACCTTTGGTAAATCACATGTGAAAATACGGAGATGAATAAGTTGATCTTTCATTCTAGTTAATTCAGTTAGAATTCTGTGATTCAAATAATATGAAGGTTGGAAAATGAACCTCGTATCCCATTACTCTTTTACATATATTGATCTTGTCTGGTTTGATTTCTCATAATATGAAACATTCGAATAAAATTGATGAATTTTTCTTTGAGAGGTTAAATTCAAAGAGGCAATGCATCTATATCTCAAAGATATGCAAATGATCTAAGGAGTACGTGTTCTAAATGAACATAATGAGGTGGAAAATTAGTAAATCACAGAATGTCTGAAGAATTTTTTAAGAATTTTGAAATATCTAAACCTCTACTCAGGTTTAATGATTCGTATAGTGTCTTTGTGCCTTATAGATGTAAAAGAATTGTGTTCTTGATTTTGAGTGGGAGCAAATTTGTCAAAGTGATCAAACTAAGAGTTAAATCATAATTTTGTGATATTTGCTTAATTTACTGATTCATGTAGCAGCTTTGTGCCTTAAAGATCACGTAAGAGATTTGTATTCCTAATTTTGAGTGGCTATGTGCCTTATAGATCATTTATGAGAACCGTGTTTCCAAATTTGAGTGGGAGCAAATTTATCGTAGTGATCAAATTAGTTGAATCCAAATTTTGTGCAAATACAAAATAATCTCTGGAAGATTAGATAGAGTTTAATATAGTAGGACTCTGTCTTGTTCTATTATCTGATAAGAATAAATTAATGCAATGAAAGGGTATTTATAGACATTCAGAAATCTGTAAACATTTGTGGCGCCAATAACTCGTGACAATTGCTAAGGAGGGGATAGTTGTTTGTGTGGCAGCAATTGCCCTCGTGGTAAGGTCGTAGCCAAAATGTGGTATTTCAACTTTCACACGGTTTAAAGATTTGAGTTTCATAGTATCTCTTGGTTATAGTGTTATGAGTAAGTTGCAGCCACCCAATTGTATATAATCAAACCAAGTCTGGATTGTGGTTCAACATTAGACGTGAGGATATTGAGAACTTTATTTGTTCTCAAAATCTACTAAAATGGTGATATTTTGATTTTGAGGTACAAAGCTCACCCAGTGGAAAATGAGTTTTATATATATATATATATGTGTATATATATCTTGAGACAAACTTATTTGCTTGTGGTGATTTTTTTTTTCTTTTTTTCATTATATTTTCTTGGTTATTATGGACATGTGAGATTTAGAATTATGTATAAATGAACACAAGATTGCATTTCTAGATAAAAAAATGTAATTGAAAAGATCTATATGGGAATGCCTTGAGGATTCCATAGGCAAAGGTCAATAGGTAAAGTCTGTGAACTTATAAACTTGCTGGCCAGAATTTGTCTTCAAAATAATGGAGTATGAGATTTTATGAATACCATTATTTTGTCTGTAAGTCCATTAAGATACTTGAATTCTATCTCTTTATTGGTAATGTATTATTAGCCGAGATGAGAAGGAGTACATTAAGCCATTGAGAATGATTTTCCTTTAACTTATGAAGTAGAGGACATGATGAGCAAAATATTTGACTTGATGTCAAAATTCATGTAAATCGTTAATAATGAATCTTACTCAGTGTCAAGATCCATGTTAGCATTTTTCTGTAGTATGATTTCATAATGGATTCCTATAAGCTCATCACTACTCCTATAGTATAAAGTTGTAGCCTCGAAATGTTTCCAGAAAGTCCAAATAGAAATCTCTAGACCACCATATTCCAATAGTTGTTTGTTTTTGGATCTTAAAGTACAATGTGACTTGTACTCGCTCTAATATTTTGTTATGCCATGGGTCACAAGGTATTGTCCAATTCTAGTATGACGTATTGGACAATAGCTGGTAAACACGATAGATGATTTCCTTAGTATCGAGGAAAATTGTCGAAAAGACTACACATATGTGGATTTAAGGAGGGAATTTGGATAAGTGTGAGTCTACCTTTGAATTTGCTTCTATTACGATGTTGATTTGAGAAGTAGCATGAAGCAAATTTGTGTAACATTGTGCACAAATAAAATATAATTTGCGGTGCAGTGTTGAATAATATTTGGTTGAATTTATTTTATAGCAAATGCGAGTTGTAAGCAGTTATGTAGGAGTTGTGATTATATATATGTATATATATCATGATGAACAACAAGTTAATGTTTACATAGAGGTCTTATTATTGACCTAATGTTGTAAAACGAACATAGAAACAAAATATAATTTTGTGAGAGATATCATAATAAACCAATAAATGGTGCTACAATAAGTGTATACGCATTTATAAGTGGCTAAAGTTAGTGCTTAGCCTTAGACTAGAGATGAGTATGCTGGTCAAGTTAGATCTCTAAAATTGCATAAAATGAGATTGGTGGTCCCAAATGGCATACGAAAGGGTCTGGAAGGGGGAGGGGGTTGAATAGACCATGAAGTCTTTTTTTTACATCAAAAATTTCGTATCACTTTTAAAGATTAGAACACATAGGAAGTTGAGCGCTTGGGTCAGGCGCTTCAGACTTAGTGATTTTAGCAATTTACCAAAGTAGGGTAACGCTTAGATCGGTTAATCAGGTTTAGCACAATGGAAATGATTTTAAAACTTTAGCATTCGTTTTGGTTAAATAGTCGCTTAGCCGTTTTAACTTGTCTTTTTCAGAATAAATATAAGAATATAAAACAAGATAATAATAAAAGTAAATAACATAAGAAATTGTAAGGTTCATTGGGTAATGTAATCCCAGCTATGTCCTTCTTATCCTTTTTTACTTGGAGGAATTTATTAAGTTGATTATCAAAGAATCAACAGAATCTTCTACAAGATAGTAAAGAGATGAAAATGATCTCGGGCTCCTTGATCACACAGATTTCAGCACCAATGAAGATCTTCTTCTACAAGCTTCTCTCACTTAGAAATACTGCCTGTAAGGGGTTCAACAACTTTCTCATTCAGATGAAAGGTTGAGGGTTTTGTCACACAGGTTGTGTTTGTTTTTGGAAACATCAAACAACTTGGAATATCTCAATAAGAATTTAGGTTTCTTCTTTAGAAGATGTTTGAGATATTTGTGACTATCTGGAATGTGTATAAAAAGCTTGAAGGATTTTGGCTATGGAGTTTCTAAACTTTTCTTTTGAGAAAATATTTTAGCAAAGGTTTCTTGTGTTGATCGTTCTTGTTATTTTTATGGTTTGCTGGAAATAGGTATTTATAGGCAATTCTCTGGGATTTGTCGTTGGCCATGCTTTTCACGTGGCGTGTGAATCTGCCTTTTCTCTGACATTCCTGAAATCCTGCTGATTCCGATTGGACGGGAGCGGCTATAAACTTTGAAATCCTGACAGTCTAATAAAAAAGGTGGCTTGTCCACAAGTCATAATAGCTTATCACATTTAATGCCCTTATCAGGCATTTAATGCATTTAAATTTATTTCCTGTTGGAAATAGATGTCCATTGAATGATTGCATTTAAGTCATTCTGACTTGAGGATTTATTTGAGGTGAATCTGATATTGATCGCTAGAGTGCTTGATCCATAAATCCTGAAATAGTCCTTTAGCGTTTGACAGACACTTAGAACGAATCTTCATCTTCATTTGACTTCAGACGCTGATCTTCAACTTCTTCTCTAATAGACTCACCCAGAATTCTATTATCGATTCGGTATCTAATACTTACTCTAAAATCTACAAAGATAAAAATTGAAAGCCTAACAAGATTACATACTTTTAAACGCTTATACAATTGATCTATGAAAATAGAAACTTACATTTATATTTGGGGTCTAACATAAAGTCTTATCTTGTTATCATCAAAACATCTGACAAGAAATTCCTAACAATTTCCCCATTTTTGATGATGACAAGAGCTTAACTCTTTTATAGATTAAGAGTTAAAAGAAAAGTCCAAAAATAATTATAAGTTAGCGTTTGGAAAATTAGTAAAGTTAGCTAGTGTTAGATTAGCTTCAACATGATGTTTCAGCGTTAAATAATTCATTCATTCATATGAGATAATTAAGCATACATGATTTACACTGAAGATAGATAATTAAAGAAATCAACAACAGAAATATATAGCAGTGTAAGCGATCATCATTTCTGTCGCTTTCTGTTTGCTTCTTCTCCTTGAAAGATCTCAGTCGTTAAGTCCAGTAGAAGTCTGTCAACATCTATCATAGTTGTATGCTAGAGTTCATTGTAGTCATGTCTTCTGCGTTTAGCGCTTTCTTCTAGCTCCAACAGTCTTTCCACCTAATCCCTCGGAGGGATTCCAAGTTCTCAAATCAAGTCATGATAAATGTCTTGTCTTCTATCATTGGGGGATTTCCAGTTGACAGGTCTTCTAAGCTGTCCGTCATATGGGTGAAAACCCATACTTTATAAGAACTCAACGTCTAATTCCGGAAGCAAGTACTTTCCTTGATAATATCTAGGTTTTCACTTCTTAGTAAGCATTTTCTTTAAGCTTACTATCTCTTCGAACATAGATCACCAGTGCTTATTGTCTGTCTTAGAGATAGCCTTGGATTGGGACTTTTCTTTAAGATCTTCCCCCGTCTTGGCATCATCAAGAGAGGTCTTTAAGTCAGCAATGTCCCAGTGGAGAAGCTTAACTTCATCTATCAAGAAAGCAATTTGCTCAGCGATACTCTAAGAGATTAAGTTGGAAGAGTTGTGACACTCAGTATCGGCTGAAGCATTCTGGGCAAGCGTCCGATTGAATTCTCCGGAAAGAGAAGTGATCAGCGGTAATATGCTATCCATAATTGCTATGGTGCTTTTTGTTGCAAAATTTGCAATATTAAGACTTCTAGTGTCAGAGACTAGCCTGATATTTCGTTCATTATTTTCAAGAATCTTAGAGCAAGAACCTTCGATGGTATTTAGCGAGTTTCTAATAGCTCTTCTAAAGTCTCTAGACTCTTGATCACTTTCCGAATCTAAATCAGAGGAGAAAGAATGCTTGGGAGATGGAATGAGTCCATATGAGCTGGAAACTGCAGCCTTGCCTTTAGATTTGTCTCTTACAAAAGGCTCTTCAGGCTCATGAACTTCTTCAATCGCTTGATCCATGGATGGATCTACAAGTGTTGAAGGGGCCTTGACTACTGGGGCTCTAGAAAGGTCTGGCAGAGAAGCCTTGGGTAAGTGAGCGGCTTCTACAGTAGGAGAGTCTTCTATTTCAACAATTTGGATTGGAGAAGGAGCTTTCATGGCAATGACCCAGAGTGGGCCAATCGCTTCCATAAAATGCCTTGGACTGAGGACGTTGGTCTGTGGAATATAAAATATAGTGTCTTCGCACTCTTCAGTGCTTAGTACAAATTGCACTTCTTTTGGAAGATCAACTCCTGAAATGTACGAGTTGTAGTAAGTCCAAAATAAATGGCATAAGCGCTTGGGCTGCTTCTTGGTCCACTGGCCTGATCAGCGATATCATCTTGACCACTTGTATGTTCTGTTCACAAAATAGGACTGGAAGCAAGTTGTATGCTCTGAAGTCACTAAGACCAGGATCGAAATGCGGAGTGATTAAAATATCCAGCGACTGAGTATTTTCAATTATTGCTCAGCGCTCATGATAAAATTCAGCAAGGTTGGCATGGTCATTGTCAAGCCTGAAAGGGACTTCACTTTGCCCAGGTAGAATTGGTTGCTTGCTAGAGGAAGCATCTTCATTGAGGTCAGGAAGGATGCGCTGAACAAAGTTCTGAGTTGGCTGATAAATGTAGCGTCCTCCTTGAGCAATTAAGCTAAGATGCTGGCGAATATAGCGTTCTATAGATTGTCTGTAATAAGGTAAAGCGCTAATATTGCCTACCAGATTCTAGAGCTGCTGGAGAAAAAAAAACAAAAAAACCTCTACGTCTATAATCTACTCCAAAGTGAAACGAGAATAGATACTTCACAAGCTCTTCTAGCGTGTAAAAATGCAACACGAACTCTTCAACTCATCTTGCAGTATCCATCATCCATCGCTTTCCAAGTTTATCAGTTTTCTTCTGTTCTTTTCTAGCTGTAAGAAACTTTTCAAAGCGTTCAAGTTCTTCATCATAATCCTCAGCCCATACTCTTGCCAGATACTCGCGGGCTTCAGCTTCTATCCAAGAATTAATAGGATTGGGACGCTCAGCAACAACTGGTCCTTTTCCTTTCCATAATCTTAGAGGTTTAGGGGATAGAGCGTTCTGAGGAGAATGAACGACTTTGGGGTCAATGGAGTACCCAATTCGGTTGAGAATTTCTTCGTCTGGATTCTTTGACCAGTCACCCTTATGGGGATTCTTGATGACGATCTTATTCTAGCACAAAGGATAAAAGGACTCTTCAGAGTGGCCGGAAAAGTTGAAACGCTTCTCGTCAAATTCTGTCATGTTGAATGCTGGTCGCCGAATGTCCTCAAGGCGAGATTGAAGAAGCTCATGATTGTAGAGACCCAGGTTAGCAAATCGCTCGAAGAATTCAAATTTAGCAGAATTGGAGACATCAGTCTTATGGAGAGTGTTTTGAAGTTGATCTCCATATCGACTAATTGCCTGGTGTCAAGCTCCCTAGTGGAAAAGTAGAACTCATCATTTGCATCATAGCTACGAGGAAATAAATTTATGACACGAAGAGGCGATCTGGTTGGAGTAGGGACAAATGCAATTGACTCGGTTGGGATGGGTGCCACTTCTATCGACCACTCAGCATGCACAATCGCTTCATTGATTGGAGACGTCTCAGCGTCAGGAAGGACTTGGGCTATTTCCTTAGCCATATCCACAACCTTGGTCATATCGACATCTACTTTAACAGAAACCTCTGAAGGTGAAGGTGCATCAGTGTCTGGTGGTTTTTGAGCTAATACATGCAAGCATTTGAGAAAAGCAAGCAAAATTTCTACTAAGTAGAAATCAGGAAAAAAAAAAATACTACAACGCTTACCCTAAGGATTATCATCGACTGACGCAGTCGCTTGATCTGTTTCAACATTAGGTACAGTTTCCTCAGGCTCCAGGACTTCTTCAGGATCTAAATTGAGAAAAGAAGTGAGGGGATCAGCACGAATAGGAATACACAATTTCTCAAGAGTGTTAATAACGGTCTGGATATTTGCTTCGCACTCGGTTAAAAGAGTTTTATCCTAGAGTTAGAAATGAGAAACTAACGAGGAAAGGATACAATACTTTTGTTTTTAGCACAAGTACTTACCTGAACATGAGAAATCCTTTCAGATTAAGGAGTGGCTTTAAGCTCTGAACTGGGTTTAGTAATAGGATCCGAAGAAATAGGAGGGATACTCACTAGCTCTTCGAGCGCTGGCTCGACTGGAGCGCTTGTTAATTTAGCTGGAGTGGATAAAGGAGTACGCCTACGTGCTAGTGGTACTTCTTCTTCTTCTTCTTCTGCCTCTTCTTCCTCATTTATATTGAAGATAAACGCTGGATGATGAGAGGGTGATTTGGAAGAAAGAGAGGGAGACTTCTGTTTCTTCTTGGGCACCGGCTTCTTCTTTTATTTCTTTGCTGGTTTTGATGGCTCAGCGACTTTTAACACAAGTTTTCTTTTTGGTCGCTTGACCACCATAGCCTCTTCTAAAGAAGATGATGAAGACGAGGTCGCTTACTTTTCATCATCGCTAGGAACAACTCTTCGGCAAGAAGTCTCTCACGCTCTTCTTTTGGAACAGCTGCACTGCCACGTTTCCTTGGTCTGTGCAGCTCACTGATCATTTTCTTCCCATAGAAATTTAGCGCTGGGACTTTCTTTCCAGTGGAGTTGGTGTAACCGCTAGCACTAAGAATACAACTCAAAACAATCCCGTAAGGCTTGGGATTTACCGACTGGGCCATCAGTGCCTTAAAGCGATTAAAAACGTAATGCGACCAATTGATTCTCAACTTGGTCAGGATGGCAACCATCATTTTGTACTGAATGTTGGAAACTTTATCTAAACTAACCTTTCTGCACTCTATCATCTTTGCGCAGATGTCAGCAAGAATGACATATTCGCCCTTCATATCATTCTTTTTTAAGTTGGGTTCGTACGCAGCTTCAACATCTTCCTTCTTGATTAAAGCCCAGACTTTGGTAGCATCACCAAGAGTAACATTTTCGACTTTGCCACCATCATTTGCTTAACAGAATAAAGATGAAATAAGAGAAGGAGTGAGGACAAAGGTCTTACGAGCAAAGGGAAAGACGCAGAAATTGAGTTTCCATCGTCAGAGATTTTTGCATTCTTGAAGAAGAAAAGGGTTTCTTCCTCAAAGATATTTGTGTAGGAGGTAATCATGTCGCGCAAACCAGATTCCTAGACGAGTGGAAGAATAGTCCTTAGAGGGAAGTTCTGGTTATCAAAAAGATAGTCCCAGTTAACTAGAAAACCAGCGTTAATAGTGAGTGGTTTCTCAGATTTAGAAGATTTTTCGGCAGCAGATTTTGAAGATTTGGGTGCCTTTGATGAACTGGAAAAGCTTCTGTAGAGGAGAGAAAAGATATTTTTTTTCCTTGGAAAGAAAGAACTTTTACAGTGGAAGAATTTTAGAAGTGATAAAAGTTTAAAAGTTGTGAAGGGTTTAAATAGGAGGCAAAAACAACTCCTCAGTTGCTTGGAATAATGCCACGTGTCAAGTTATGAATTTTGAAAATTGAAATAATTAAATCTGAGTCGTTTACTAATAAATACGGATGTCAAAAAGTACGGTAAAATTGGGTAACAATTGTGAATAATAAAAGTTTGAAATCCGCAGTTAGTTTTTCAAAACATTTGAATAATTTTGAAATTTTCAGCATGAAGTACACGCGCCTGATAGTACACTGACACGTACTCAAACATGTGCAGTTACTGAACCGCCTAGTTTTTAGATAGGAATCATCAACTGTCAGTTTGATGTGATAAGCACGTATGGGTAGTTATCAAATCTAATCTTTTATACTTATCCACACGCTACTTTTGAGCGATGATAACTATGCATGAGTTTTAGAAAAAAGATTACTTAGTATTTAAGTGGGGGATATTCTTAAACACTGAAGTCTTTTTAATAAAGTTCAATTTCTTTTTACACGCGCTTGACACGTACTCAGACGCTGAAGAATTTTTATTTTTTTTTGATATAAATCAATCTCTTGGATTTTAAAAAGATATTTTTATTAGAGATTGATTTTGTCATGCATAATAAGTAAGCGCTAATGATCAATGCATAAAGTTTTCAAAGTCATTTTTTATCACAGTCGCTCACAGATTAAGACAAGTATAATTTTAAAGTTCCTCCTAAAATTGATAACTTATTTCAATTTGAAAAACGATTTAGACATAAACATAAAGTTGATTCCCCCTAAATTATATGCCTATTAAATATGATGCTTTATGATTTAAGCGTTTAAATCGATCATGCCTAGTTCACTTCTCAAAGTAAGAAAGCGTTGTTCGTTGAGTGCTTTGGTGAAGATATCTGCCAATTGTTTGTCAGTTCCAATGAAGTGCATAGAGATATCTTTCTTTTGAACATGGTCACGCAAGAAATGGTATTGAATGTAAATGTGTTTAGTTCTAAAATGAAGGACAGGATTTTGGGTCATAGCTAAAGTGCTTTGGTTATCACAATGGATTGAGAGAGGACCTAAAATTGTTCCATAATCTCTAAGTTGTTGCCTCATCCAAAGGATTTGTGCACAACAGCTCCTAGCGGCTATGTACTCTGCTTCAGCGTTAGAAGTCACTATGGATTGTTGTTTCTTACTATGCCATGAAATTAATCTATCGCCTAGAAACTGACATGTACCACTAGTACTTTTTCTATCTATTTTACATCCTGCAAAATTTGCACCTGAATAACCAATTAGTTCAAAAGGAGAGTCTCTTGGATCCCACAAGCCCACATTTTGTGTGCCTTGTAGGTATTTAAGGATTCTCTTGGCAGCATTTAAGTGTGATTCTCTAGGATCAGCTTGAAAGTGTGCACACATGCATACCGAAAACATAATATCGGGCCTACTAGCGGTAAGATAAAGAAGTGATCTAATGATACCTCTATAGTTAGTGATATCAATTTTCTTTCCACTTTCATCTTTATCCAACTTAAGCGTTTGGCTCATTGGAATTTTTGAAGTTGATGCATTTTTCATACCAAATTTCTTAATCATATCACGTGTATATTTAGCTTGATTTATAAATATGTCATTAGGGAGTTGTTTAACTTGTAATCCTAAGAAGAAAGTTAATCCACCCATCATGCTCATTTCAAATTGATCTTGCATCTTTTTCGAAATTTCTCACACAATCCCTTATTAGTAGAAACAAATATAATATTATCAACATAAATTTGGACTAAGAGAATATCTTCATTATGGGTAATTTTAAATAACGTTATATCAACGCTGCCTTTTGAAAAACCTTTACCTATAAGGAAGATAGAGAGAGTGTCATATCATGCTCTTGGTGCTTGTTTAAGGCCTCAGAGTGCCTTATCCAATTTGTAGATCATACTTTTCCCATGATTGTTGATGAATCCTGGAGTTGCTCTACATAGACTTCTTCTTAGAGTTTACCATTTAGGAATGCACTCTTCACGTCCATTTGGTATACTATGAACTTGTTAAATGCTGCAAACGCTAGGAACATACGAATCGCTTCAAGACGGCCTACTGGAGCATACGTCTCATCAAAATCAATACCCTCTTCTTGACAATAACCATGAGCGACTAATCTGGCTTTGTTTCTTATATCAATGCCATCTTCATCCATCTTGTTCCTAAAAACTCATCTAGTTCCAATAATTCCTTGGTGAGTTAGTC
Organism: Buddleja alternifolia; assembly: GCA_019426215.1. Lineage (NCBI taxonomy): Eukaryota > Viridiplantae > Streptophyta > Magnoliopsida > Lamiales > Scrophulariaceae > Buddleja > Buddleja alternifolia. Next base: position 21,431,982 of record CM033399.1, on the reverse strand, counting down.
TTGGTACTAGTGTCCAAACCTTGCTTCTCTCAAATTGATTAAGCTCTTCTTATATTACTTCTACCCAACTTGAATCACTAAGCGCTTCATCCACTTTCTTTGGTTCCATTTGAGATAGGAAGCTTGCGAACATGGCCTCCTTAATTGTAGCAGACCTAGTTCTCACAGTTGCTTCAATATCTCCAATGACAAGCTCTGGTGGATGGTCTCTAAGCCATTTGCGGTCTGGTTGGAAAGGGTTGAGAGACTCTTGATTATTAACCGCTTGACCCTCATTTGTCTCTGGCGCAGTTGCTGCATTATTCACAATTCCAATTTGCTCTTGATGATCATTCTCTTCATGATCATCAGCGATTCTGACATTATCATCATTGGTAATCTCACGAGTAACCTTAGGAATGGGCACAAAGATCTCATCATCCTCACCATCATCACCAAGATTGATTTGTGATGCTTGTTGGGCAAGATTTTCAATTCCTACATCATCAGGATTAACCTTACTCGGTTCTTGGTTAGCATCATTAAACACAACATGAATGAATTCTTCAACCTTCGATTTGATCTTATTTAGGATGCGAAAAATCTTTCCATCCTTGGCATAGCCTAGAAAGATTCCCTCATCCGCTTTAGGATCAAACGTCTTTAGGCTTTGCGATCCATTGTTATGAATGAAACATTTTGAACCAAACACATGAAAATATGAAACATTAGGCTTACGTTCCTTTCACAACTCATATGGTGTCTTTTCATGTTGCTTTTTGATCATACACCGGTTCTGAGTGTAGCAAGCAGTATTGATAGCTTCGGCCCAAAACCTTTGAAGCAACTTAGACTCTGCAAGCATTATCCTAGCAGCTTCTTTAAGCGTTATGTTCCATCGCTCGGCAACTCTATTCTATTCAGGTGTTCTAGGGGCAGAATACTCATGAAGTATTCCAAAGTCTATAGAAAACTTCTCAACAAATTGGTTAGTAAATTCAATTCCTCTATCACTTCTAATTCTTGTCACCTTGAGATCTTTATAAGTTTGCAATTGACGAATTAGCGAAGTGAGCTTGACACTAGTTTCATCTTTGGTCGCTAGGAATTCTACCCATGTATAGCGAGAGAAATCATCAACCACTACTAGTGAGTGCTTTTTACCACTAACACTCATGATTTGAATAGGTCCAAACAAATCTAGATGCAATAGTTCAAGAACTCTAGAAATAGATAGGCATGGTTTCTTCTTAAAAGATTATTTAACTTGTTTACCATTTGACATGCATTACATAAGCAATTTTTCTGAAAGGAACCCTTAGGTAATCCCTCTACTAGATTTAGTGATATTAATTGACAGATTGCCTTAAAGGTGAGGTGATTCATTTTTCTATGTCATAACCAACCCAATTCATTTTGACTTGTATCAACAACGCATGTGGGGTTGTTATCAATTGTAGAATCCCAATCCACTAAATATACATTGTTTGTTCTTTTTCTCTTAATTTAGTAGACTTAGTCTTAGCATCATTAACATAGCAGAAGTCGCTTGAAAATTTTACTTCAAAGCCTTTATCAGAAAATTGACTAATGCTTAACAAATTATGCTTAAGACCCTCAACATAATATACATCACTAATCCTGATGTTCCCCTTATGCATGATACCTATACCTTTGGTCTTACCTTTGGTTTTATCTTTATCAGAGATGACATATTTTTGATCTTGTGGTACATGAAATCATATGTAGAGATGATGTCGCCTTTATTGATAATCAAGAGATTACTGTTATGAATTTATGTAATTGAAATGGATTCCCATCATCCATTAACTTATCTAGTAGCCAGATGTGAGTTTTCTTGAGGTTGTTATTGATAGAGGACAAACAAGAAGAAAACCCAAGTTAAGTATTGAGATACACTTGAACTAAAATCTGTATAGTGTATTTGATTTCAATCATGACATACGATTCCAAATACGAAGAAAAAAAAACATTTTAGCACGTGTTTCATACCACGTGTGCTTATATGACCATTGGAGTAATGAGAAAAATCCCTGCTTTCTCACTGTGTGAGACTCAGAGGTTTATGTAGCCTAAATTATACCCTTATGACTTTCAACTATTTCTTAAAGCTTTATTTTCGTGTTGCTACTTTAGCATATTACCAATAGCCATGAACGATTCGGCAATGCGGTGTATGTTTAGGAAAGCAACTATAATATAGTTAAGAGATTCTAGTGGGAAAGGAAGACTATCTTTGTTTGACACGTATCTTCTATTCACAGGCTGGCCAATTATGTCAAACTTAGTGATTTAACATAATGGTGAATACATCGAACTGTTTAGAAGTCAAGTATGCTCTTGAATATTGTTTGAGGGACAAGAGATACGTTGACTTGCATAGTAAAAAGATGTCTGGGGTATAGCGAGATGTCCTCATATTATTCGATATTGAGTTTCTATATATCCTTAACCGGTGTATAGCTTGAAGCTCATCATATATGCTAGCTGGTCACACGATCCATTTGCTTATATGAAATTGTGGATATGTCATTATGGTTACCCCAGATATATGTCTAGTCCTCATGTGCGAGTGGGAGATGTTGGAAATTGGATGTAGGCTTGACCCACCCCATAATAGTTGGAAACAACGAAAAGGAGGGAGTAGTTTTTGTAGGAAAAAACTACCATCAACTTCGTTTCTCTCTCCTTATAATCATATATTCAATATATGATAAAACACACTTGAAAGAAGAAAAAAACCCGCAGGAAAAATGAGGGGTAAAATGTAAAGGCATAGAAGTCATATTTTGGTGTAAAATTGACAAAGGAGACTCACCATTTGAAGTATTTGGATCGTGGAAAGAAGCTCTCTCCCCGTGACTGAGATTGTGGACTTTTAGAGTATCAAAACTGTGTAGAAGAAGTGTGAAACAACCAAGTTGAGATCCGCCTTTGGTTAGTATTTAATTATGTTGAAATCACATGTTTATGTGATTAATTTCCGTCAACAACAAATACAGATGCTAAATGAATAGATGCAACAAAACAACAGAGAAAAATCTATCTTAGGAGAGGGTCTATCCATGGCTGCTGAAAGAGCTTTCAACTCAAATCCAAGGAGGAATAGCATGTAATCTGTGAATGAGAACACAACTCCAGTTACACTTCATTTCCAAAGATAGAATTTCCACAATTTGATGAAGACAACCCTAGATCCTGGATCCTTAGAAGTAATAGGTATTTTTAAGTCATTTCTACCATTCCTGAAGAACAAAAGGTTGCACTAGCCTCAGTGTACTTCGAGGGCAAAGCAACAATGTGGTTCCAAGGGTTTATGGAAGGCAAATAACTACCAAGTTGGGCACAATTTACTTTGGCTATTCTAGACAGATTTGTTGACTATGATCCAGAGCTAATACTTGGCAATTTCAACAAGTTAAACCAAATAGGTACTGATTTTGATTATTTAGAAAGGTGTGAAGAGTTAAAATCACACATGCTCATTTTCAACAAGGATTTACCTTAAGAGTTTTTCTCTGCTAGTATTGTTAGTTGATTAAGAGAGGATATTAGAGGTGATGTTATGTCTATGAGGCCTAATAATTTCCATCAAGCAGTGACTCTAGCAAAAACACGAAGATATTATAGATGTCATCATTAAAAGGGCCAATCTAACTTCCAGTAATTTTTCACAAACTAAAACGACTAAAAGAAACTTACCTCCAACAAACCCTAATACCAGATTTCCAAAAAATACCACAAAAATCACCAAATCAGAACCAACAAGAAAATACACAACCTCACACAAAACTCCTCATAGCTTCTAAGATAAGAACTAGGAGAGAAAAACATCTTATGTTATAATTGTGATGAAACTTTCATTCCAGGTCATTGGTTTAAGCAAAGACAAATATAAATGATGATGTCTGAGGAGGAAGAGTTAATGCATAATTCGCAACTAGAAACTGTACTCACTAATGAAATTGAAGAAAAAGTGTTAGATATTATGGACATGCCCTCGATGCCAACAATGAGTTAGAATGTAATAGGTCAATTAAATTGTATTGTGCACGTTTATTAATAAAATGGCAATTTGATTTTGTTCATATACATATAAATCTATTAGGCATGTGATTGAACAAATAGATAGTCCTGTGTAATAAGGCAAGTCACTACTACAAAAAGAGCCTATTACTGCTCTTTTTGTAGTAGTGACTTGCTTTATTATAAAGGACTATCTATTTGTTCAATCACATGCCTAATAGATTTATATGTATATGAACAAAACCAAATTGCCATTTTATTAATAAACGTGCACAATACAATTTAAATGACCTATTACATTCTAACTCATATAGGTAAAACGTGGAATCTATTATAGCGGTTCTTTTATGAACTGCTGTAATAGGCGCCAGGCTATTACAACAGGTCTTTTATAGCGGTTCTCTACTGAACCGCTGTAAAACGCGGCACCTGTTACAGCCAAAAAAAATAAAAATACCTATTACAGCAGTTCTTATGTGAACCGCTGTAATACGCCAAAACGAAAAAAATTTGAAACTCTTTTATCTTCCCGATCCTCTCTCTCACTCTCAAAATTTAAAACCCATTTCAGCTTCTCTCTCTCTCTACTCTCGGTCTCTCTCTCTCTCTCTCTCTATCCCCCTCCAAAAGCTCGGCACCACCGCCGCTGCCGCTACCACCACGACAACATACCGGCGCCGCCGCCGCCGCCACCACCACGACCGCAAGCTTCTTCTCTTTCTCTCTCTCTCTCTCTATATATATGTATATTTGTATATGTGTGGGTGTATGTATATTTGTGTATGTGTGGGTGTATTGATTTTGTGTATATGTGGTTGTATATGTATATTTGTGTATGTGTGGATGTATATATATTTGTGTATGTGTAGATGGGTGTGTGTATATTTGTGTATATATTGATGGGTGAATGTATATTTGTGTATATGTGGATGGGTGTATGTATATTTGTGTATATGTTGATGGGTGTATGTATATTTGTGTATATGGTGACGGGTGTATGTATATTTGTATATTTACGTAAAAATCTCTCGGTTGAAATTTTGCGGTGTCAGAATGACACGAAAGTTGCACGCTCATAGAAAAATGGCGTTCTGAACAAGACGCATGCTTTGCAATGCGGTCTTGTGATTTTAGCCATCTAAGATCATTTAAGGCCTCAAATTTGCGTTTTATTACGAAAATACTTATTTTCGTAATAAAACGCAAATTTGAGGCCTTAAACGATCTTGGATGGCTAAAATCACGAAATCGCATAAAATTTATGCGTTTTGTTTAGAATTCTGTTTTGCTATGACCGTTCGAATTTCGTGTCATTCTGACACGGTAAAATTATAAACGATAAAAAAAATAAAAAAAATACCTAGTACAGCGGTTATATAAATAACCGTTGTAATAGTATAGCCCATTATAGCGGTTATTTCCATAACCACTGTAATAGGCCCGGGAAAAAAAATTTAATTTTTTTTATAGCGGTTATTTGTATAACCACTGCAATAGGGTATACCTATTACAGCGGTTATATTTATAACCACTGTAATAGGTACCTATTACAGCGGCTTTTAACCGCTGTAATTGGCCTTAACCAATTCTAACGATACCTATTACGGTGTTTAAAACAGTTGTAATTGGCTAAAAAAGCCGTTGTAATAGATCATTCTACCCGTCTTGCCTTTGAAACAAGATTCACAAGTAGGATAGAGATCCAATCCCAATGGACCGATTAGTCCATCTTTATCCATTTTGAATTTTATGTACGCCGGCATGGCCTAGTCTAAGATGCCAAATCAATCTTCGGTTTATTCCAAGGCTACTACGTTTCCTTTGTATATTATTCATAGAACAGTCATTCTGGACATTAAGGTAATACAATCCATTCACCAAAGAAGCAAAGCCTACTAATTTATTACCATGATAAATATTGCTTTGTGCATCAATAAAACGGAAAGTATAACCAATTTTAACTAAAACGGGAATTGAAACAATGTTTTTAAGTCCATTGGGTAAAACTAAAATATTATCCAGAAATAGTAAATGTCCAAAATTAAGAAATAATAAGGCAAATCCAATTGTAGTAGCTGCGACATTTTGCCCGCTACCTACTCTTATCTTCACCTCATCAGGGCTCAACTTCCTACTTCTTTCCAGATTCTGATTCACACAACATACATGAGTATTAGCTCCTGAATCAAGAATCCATGAAGAGGAAAATACGGTAATAGAGCAATAAGTTTCAAAAACGTAAAGGTCTTTACGTTTTACTCGTTTGTTAGGACAGTCTCTTCTCCAGTAGCCTAGCTCACCACAGTATAAGCATATGTGCTAATTTCTAGCCCTCTTATTTCTCCTTCGTTGTGCTTTGTTGCAAGTCGTGCTGGATGATCCCTCTTCTAGATGGTTGTTATTATTCCTTCTCTCATCCAATGGATTAGGAAAAGTAACAGCCATTGGATTGTTCCATTTGTCCACCTTTATTTGATTCTGAGCAAATTTGAGTTTTTTCAGTAGCCTACTTAATGAACCCTCAATGTCATTCATGTCAAAGTTTATGACGACGCAGTAGAATGAACACGGGAGTGACTGTAGGATGAGATCAATTTGGAGATGTAGGTCCCGGTAGAAGTTTAAAGATTTTAGTTTTTCTATCATGGTCATCATTTTGAAAACGTGTTCTCCAAGATCCTCTCCTTCAGTCATTTTAGTTCGGAAACGATCCCTTGATATAAAATATCTAGCGGTCTTACCACGCTCTCCGAACAGCTCATCCAAGTGTAGGATAATGTCTCTTGCATTATCCATCTTATCATGGGACCTTTGCAACTCAATGCATGGAGCTTAAGATGTATACTTTTGCTCTATGGTTGTCACAGCACCAATCCCAACAAGCTAGGCGAACTTCATCACCCTCATTTTTTCCAGGAATGGGAGGACGACCAACTTCCAGTACATAGTCTATGGATTCACTGCTAAGGACCATTCTCAGCTTTGTGAGCCACTCTATGTAATTTGGACCAGTGAGAATCGTGTTCTCCATTAATTTCGACAGTAGTTTGGGAGACAGTATTTGATTTGAGAGAGAGAAATCTAATAAATGCAAAAAATTAAACCAGGCTTACTTAGACTTATATAACTAAACTAAGACCAAGTTTAAAATAAAGGACTTCGACTTAGAACTTGGCTCCCACTACATTTTTCAAGATTCACACTCCCACTGTGAAAAACAAAAGTGATCATTGTAATATACTTCGTGGTGGGGATTGAGTTCCTTAATTAATGTAATGGATGGCAACCTTTTAACGATATTTGGTCCATTACTTAATTAAAGTGATGTCCAACATCAATCTATCCAATAGATAGTTCAATCTTCTTTTTTCCATAATCCACCAAAATCACAACCCTTTAACGATTTATAGGTTTTGTGGACTATCTAAGTTTATTCCCACTAACTCCTCATATTCTAACATTTGAATTTCACTTTGCAACCCTTTAACGATATTTGGAGTGAAATATGTCTCGATTAAGACATCTAATGCTCTTAATAAAATCTTAGAATTAAATCTTGATATATGACCCCCAAAAATCTTAGAATGAAATCTTGATATATGACCCTCACTTACTAGGAAAATGCCTTATACTATGTTTAATACTTAATTTTATTAAGTTTAGTAGAGGGAAAGGATGCCTAGCACCCCTTACTAACTTAGTATAATTTTGTTTGGGAGAATTCATTTTCTAAACATTTAAATAAGTCTCACTTTGCATATTATTAAATTTATATAGCGCATATTGATAACATACGTGCTTCATACAACTAATGAACATGCATCGAAAGCAATAATAAAATAACACATATGTCCATGGGCTTTATCTAGAGGGCCCAAGCCAATGGGCCATCATGAAAATGAAAAATAAGCCTAACTATTCTTCTTGGGCTCCAAGCTCCTTTTCTTTTGGATTGATCTCCTCTTAAAGGGCCTATTCTATATCTATCTATTACATAGATTTAATAACAACCTATACATAATTCAAGAAATAAAATAAACGAGCTCAAATCCAACCCATAAAAAGGAAATACAATCAAAAGAAAACAACCTAAGCCCATGGACAATGTCATCATCATATAATACATGCTCGCGATAAAATAAAGCAATTATGTTAGTGATTAAGTTAATAATTAATTAGTCCAACTAATTAATTTCCTCAAAAAAATTCCAAATTTTATTGACATTTATGATAATAAACCATCTAGTGGGAATCTATTATTTAAATAAATAACTTAATTAAAAATCCTCCAAGAATCATTAATTAATTATTTCACTTAAATAAATAATATTCAATAAAAACAATTTGCCAACTATTGGCATATTTAAATTCACTTAATTAGGCCCAAAACTAATTTATTGAAAAGTCCATAATTTTAATTAAAATAATTTGGACTTATTTAATTAAATTCGGGTCATCATTCTTTTGACCCACCCGTATAATTAAAATAGCCCAAAACCCATTTTCTTAAAAAATTGAACCCGAGAAATTTTAACCCGACCTGTTAGGACCTGGGCCATGGACCCCGGCCCACAATGGCCTACGTGTGCCCAACTCATGGCCCCGCGCCCTGACCACGTGCCCAACGCGGGGCCACGGTGGCCTGGCGCCGTGTGCTAAAAGCACCCCTAGGCGCGCAGACTGTGCGTGCCGAGCGTGTCGCGCTCATCGTGGGGTTTTTCCAATTCGATTCTCACAAAATTCAGATTTTTCAATTCACATATCATTATACTAAAACATACATGAGTTAAACGAAGAAAAATCATGGCTTTAATATCACAAAAACATATTCGAGTAACATGCTTCAAAAACGTGAAAATCACATAATCACATAATCAATTGAATACGGAACTCAGAGATTGGCTCTGATACCACTGTTGGGTTATTTTGCATAAAAATGCAGCGGAAGAAAGAATATTTAAATCCCAAGTGGCTCATCTCGATTTCACATATTCAAATTGTGTTTCGAATTCAATTACCTTACTTCGCGTATGTTAAATTCTGAATCAGCTTTTGCAATCCTTTCTTGAACAGCAAATTCATCGCTGTACCTAAATTGCCACCCCGGAGTCAAAAGTGAAAAAAATCCCTTTTTCTTCTTCCCTTGGAGGACGGCTAGAGAGAGAGAGAGGGGGTTGGAGAGTCTTTGACTTGGAGAGAAAGTTATGACTTATTCACTTGTTATTTTTTCACTAAGTAATATATTTATACTACAATAGAAAATAATAACCTTAGGCTACTAGCCCACTTTAAGGCTTTGGAAGCCTTCGGGCTTTAGTCCATTATATGTAATTAATTAATTTAAATAATTAATGTTATTTATCCAATAAATAAATTAATTAAATCCATATTAATTCTATAATTAATTTCCTCTAAGGAATTAATTAATTCATTAAATTATTAATTAATAAAATTAGCTAATGATTAATTAATTAATTAATCACGATGTCCAACACCGAAAAATTCTCTCAAGTCTTTTTCATGATTTTTCCTTTTGCACTTCCTTTAAGCGCGACTCTTTAGGTTCGTTTCAAAAGGCAATTGGGAGGAAACCAAAAGGACGTGAGTAACACCTACCTATTCACGTGGCTCACATCGTATCCCAATTGAGAACGAATGAATAGGATCATTCCAAACCTTATACGCTATGAATACCGTACAAGTACAAACCTTTTATTCTTATATCTCAGTCAAATGAGAGTGATGATTTTAGTCAAACTCACATGACTTGACCATATGCTTAGCTCATAATGAATCGAGGTGAAAGAGTATACCTTTATGTCAAACATGAATATCTCTTTATGCTTTGGCCAAAGACTTTTAACCTCACTCATTCATGACTACATATGATATTTAGCTCATTCACTTATGAGAGAATAAATCTCATTTTTCTAATTAGTTAAGAATGCTACTTGCCCATCAAGTTGCACTTCGAGGTCGATCGCACCGAAGGGCGAATTGGATTTAACTACTCTAATGACAGACTTGATGTCACAAGTACATCTTCAACTCGATTCCTAAGGTCTAAGGTTCACGCGTACCTATCACAACTTATCAGTTTCATCATTGACTGTTAGTGAGTGAATACCCATGTGATGAAATCAATGCGAGCCGTATTCAAACATATCAGTCTAACTTATATATCTATGACATAAGTTCCCACTTTCATTCCCATAGTGTTCGACTGGCACTTTCTTTGTTAAAACTTACATTATACAAGTCTTTGTCCTGTATTGATGTCCAGTCAATACTCTCTTAGACTTGCGAACCCTATTTAGATAATAGGGATCAAACCCTTCTAGTGTCATTTTTCCTAACCCATAGGAAGTAAAAGGTTTGCCTTATTATCAAGGACTTTACATTGTTTATTAACACCTTACAAATGCTTATAAGAAAACAACAAGATAATGTCTTATATATAATGAAAAGATATTGTTCAGTTACAAGTCAATGCCCTATAAACCTATCCTCTTTATGGCATTTGAGGGCATACCCTCTAACAGAAATTACTAAACTACCCTTGTGTACTAGACATAAGTTAATTTTTTTGCTTTGGCCAATGACTTATAATTATATTTACTTACGATCGCATAGTACGTTAACTCATTTACTACTCAAGATAATGAATCCCATATTGACAATCACCGAACAACTGGTACTTGTCTGTCTCAACCGCACTTCGAGGTTGAACCCACCAAAGGCTGAAATGGATCTAACTACTCTAATAACACATTCAATGTCATAAGTACAATCTTCGTAAATCCTCAGGTCTAAGACCCACGCACACTACTGTGACCAGTAACTTAATAATTACCCATGTGATTGAATTACGGGGAGTTATGTTCGAATATATCAATTGCGTTGATATATCTATGGCACAAGCTCCCACCATTCCAAAGTGACTGATTGACACTCCTTTTCAAAACTTGCATTATAGAAGTTTGATCATAATGCCCAATTAAGACTCTTTGAATTGCAAACTCTTGTTTAAGTAATCAAGGAACCAACACTTTTAGTGTCGATCTCCTCAAACCATGAGCAGTAGAAACTCCCTCTTGATTACTTAGGAGTTATTTATTCATTACTTATATTAATGTCATCAAGATTGATATGAACAAAACAAATGTCTTTATTGATATGAGGAAAGTTTGTACAACATAAAACTAAATGCCCTAATTAATATAATTCCCCTATGGCATGGAAGGTATAATCCTAATAATTTCCCACTTGCACTCAATGTCAATCTAATACCCATCTTCTCAAGATATCGCTCTAGTACCGCCTGTGATAGTGGCTTGTTCAGTGGGTCAGCAAACTTTATTTATTGAATTTATTCTCTGCACGACTATGTCGTCTCTTCTAACCATCTTTCTAATGATGCCATATCCTTCTCAATGTGCTTAGATTTATTATGAGACCTGGGTTCCTTGGTATGTGCAATGGATCCATTGTTGTCACAGTAAAGTGGTAACAGGAGCTTCGTTCTAAGAACCACTTGAAGTTCCGCTACAAACTTCTTTATCAAAAATACCTCCTTGGCAGCCTCTGAAGTAGCCACGTACTTAGCTTCGATGGTTGAATCAGTAGTTGTGCTTTGCTTAGAACTTTTTGAAGTTAATGCTCAATCATTTAAAGTGAATACAAACCCTGAGGTGGATTTGCAGTCATCGATGTCTAACTGAAAATCAGAGTCAGTATAACCTTCCACCTTTAGTTCCCCATCTCCATATGTCAAACACATATCCTTAGTTCTTCTCAAGTACTTAAGGATACACTTTACAACGATCCAATGCTTTTCGCCTAAGTTAGCTTAAAACCTACTACTACGCTCATAGCATAGGCAATGTCTGATCTCGTGTATAACGTGGCGTCCTTCATACAACATATGCATAAGGGACTCCATTCATTCTATTTCGATCATCCTCACTTTGAGGACTCATCGATTAGAGAGATGGAGTTCATGTCTCATAGGTAAGAGCCTCTCATATTAGCATTATGCCCTCAGATGTCATAGAGGATAGAATGTACAGGGTATATTCATGGTAATTAAGCATTATTTATATAAAGGCATTTGAGTTGTATTCTTATTGGCACTTGTAAGATAAAATAAACAACTGAAAGTCGATGACATTAAGGTGAACCTTCTACTCCCTATGGGTTAGCAAGAATAGCACTAGAAGGATTCGATACTCATTGTCTAAATAAGTTCGAGGTCAAAGAAAGTCCTGACTGGACATCAGGAACGGATAAGACTTGCATGGCATGAGCTTTGACATGAAAGTTCTAGTCAAACACTAGGTAGTAGTGACAGCTTATATCATAGACATATTAGTTTGACTGATTTGTTCGAACACGACTCGTATCGGTTCTATCACATGGGTTTCACTCAATAACAGTCAATGATAGAACTGATAAATTGTGATAGGTACGCTTGAACCTCAAACCTGAGAAATCACGTTGTGTGATATCAAGTTCGTCATTAGACTAGTTGCACTCAATTCATCCATTGGTGGAGTCAACCTCGAAATGCAACTAAATAGACAAGTAGTAGACTTAATTGATTTACAATATTGGAATTTATTCTCTCATATGTGAATGCGTATTATTCTATGCCGTCATGAATGAGTGAGGTCAAAAGTCTTTGCCAAAGCAATAGAGGTTACTACTGTTAGATACAAGAGTAATCTTATTAACCTTGACTCATCATGTACTTAAGCATATAGTCAAGTACTGTGAGTTTGACTAAACCGTGACTCTCACTTGACTGGATATTAGAATAAAAGGCTTATACTCGTACGGTATTCGTAATAGGAAAGATTTGGAATGATCCCAATCATTCGTTCTCAATTGGGTTACAATTTGAGCCACTAGACTGGCTAAGTTGCTACTCACATCCTTTTGGTTTCATTCCAATTGTCTTTTGAGACAAACCTAAAGAGTCGCGCTTAAAGGAATTACAAAGCGAAAAATGATTTTCCACTAAAAGAGTTTTCGTTATTTGATATCGATTATTATTATTAAATATTATTTATCATTTGATGATATAATTAATTAATTAAATTAATTAATTTCTTGAAGGAATTAATTATGTTTTAACTAATTATTTAATTCAATTAATTGTTGGATAAATATATTAAATAAATAGAATTGAATTAAAATTGAAAACAAGTGGTGCACTAGCCCCAAGGCTAGCACACGGCTAATATGGGCGTCCAACATGGACGACCTATGCCTTGGTTTCCAAGAGTTTTGTAACTCTTGAGTAGTGTATTTATATACTACTTAAAAGGAGTTAAAACCCTAACCTCCTTTTTGTCAGGAGAAAAAAAAAGAACTCAGTTGAAAACTCTCTCACCTCATCCTCTCTCTTAGCCATTGCCTATAGTGAAGAAAGGAAGAGGATTTCTACTTTGGATTCTAGCGTGAATCTTTAGAGGCTGTGACGATTTTGCTGCTCGGGTCAAATTTTTGAAAAGACGCATAAAAGGAAGAACATGTAAGTTTTTTTTCTCTAAGTTTGAATATGAAAAATCAGAGATGAACCACAACATTAGAATCTTCCATTCTGAATCTTTTCAGAACTTCTAAATAGAGGGTTTGGGAGAGAACCATCTTCCTATTCACTCTATTCCCGTAGATAGAAATTCCAAGGATATATCGCTTCTCCTAAGTCTCTCATGGAGAACGTGCTTGAGAACCATACTTTGACTGAAGTCAATAGGCCTATATCATTTCCTATCAGTAGGATGTCGTCTATGAAGGCTAGAAATGATATTTTACTCCCATTGGTTTTCTTGTAAACACATGATTCGTCTTCGTTCTTAGTGAAGCCATAGTCCCAAACTTCTTCATCAAAATGAAGATTTGAGCACTGTAATTCTCGTTTAAGTCCATAAATTGATCTATTCAACGTACACACCTTATTAGGATCTTCATTGGACACAAAACTTTTGAGCTGTTCCATATAGATATCATCCTCAAGGAATCCATTCAAGAACGCGGTCTTAACATCCATTTTCTAGATTTCATAGTCTAGGTGTATGGCTATTTCAAGCAGATGGATTCTATCATGGCTACTGGAGAGAAGTTTACACTATAATCAGTGCCCTCTTTTTAACTATATCCCTTTGCCACAAGTCTAGCATTATAGGTATCCACTTTGTCGTCCGAACCAATCTTTCTCATGTAAATCCATTTGCAACATATTGGTTCAATACCCCTAAGGTGGCTACTCGAGTCCAGATTTGTTTCGAATACATGAAATCCATCTATGTCTTCATGGCCTCAAGCTATTTCGCAAAATCTATATCCACCATTGCATGTTCAAAAGTAGAGGGATCATATCCATAGTTTGCTTCCGCTACGGCATACAAATTATTATTTCCCTGTAGCAGATAAACGTATTTCTTAGGCAATTGCGATACTCTACTCGATCTACATGATGGCAGTTAAGTTTGGGTAGATTCATTTTGAGTCTCTTGAACAATGGACTCTAAAGGAATTTCGTTTTGTTCTTCCAGAACAATCTTTATTCCTACACCACCTTCCTGAACAAACTCGTCTTCGAGAAAGTGCACATGTAGTGCCACAATGACTATTTGATCATCGTGCAGGTAGAAAAATATCCCATAGAATCTTCTGAGAAACCAACATATTGACCTTTTAAAGATCCATCTTCCAATTTCTCCATCTTGTCTTTTTCACATAGGCTGGATAATCCTGTATCCTTATGTGTTTAAGACTAGGAGTCTTTCTACTCCATATCTAATAAGGAGTTTTAGAAGCAGACCTAGATGGACTCATGTTCATCATGTGGGCTACTGTAAGCAATGCATGGCCCCATAACGATATGGGAAGGTTCATGTAGCCAAGCATCGATGGAACCTTATCCAATAGTGTTCTATTTCATCACTTGGCTACCCCTTAGGTTGTGGAGTTTCAGGAGGAGTTAATTGTAATATCATACCATGTTAAATTAAGAACTCACCAAATTTGGCACTCATTTATTCTTCACCTCGATCAGATTGTAGTGTTTTGATACGTTTGCCAATTTAGTTTTCAACCAAGGTTTTGAACTCTTGGAACCATTCAATAGATTCAGACTTATACTTCATTAAATATACGAGACCATACCTAGAGTGGTCATTAGTAAACATTATGAAGTATTGAAAACCTCCACGAGCCATTTCACTGAAAGGCCTGCAAATGTCAATATGTATTAAACCAAGGACTTCACTAGGTCGTCTAAAATGCCCCTTGAAGTGTGACTAGTATTTTGCATTTGAGACAAGATTCGCAAGTGGGAAATGGGTCTAACCCTAATGTGCTTATTAGTCCATGTTTCTCCAGCTCACGAATTATGTACTCTCTGACTTGGTCTCAAATGCCACATGAGTCCTTGGTTTGTCCCAAACATACCTCGTTTCTTGGTGATTGTATTCCCAATACATCTATTTTGGACATTTAAGTAGTATAATCCATTTAATAAAGATGCAGAGCCAACAAATTTATTTCTAAAATAAATATTGCAAACATTATTCATAAAACAAAAACCATATCCAAGTATAACTAGAATGAGAACTGAACAACTGTTTTAAAGCCCAGTGGTAAGAATTTGACAATCATCTAATCTAATTAAATGTCCAGTAGATAAAAATAAATAAGTAGATCCTATGTGAGTAGCTGCCACGCTATGTCTGCTCCCAACATGGATCATCACTTTTTGCTCCTTGAGCCTCCTACTTCATTACAGATCCTATTTCAAAACAACATCCCCAAACTTACCCATTGATCGTCCTTGAGCAATGATAAAGGATAGATATAAGATTAAGAAGCAACAACAAAAGAGAGGCAAACACAAAAACAAAAACAAAAGAATAAACTCACTTTCGTTGAGTAAACAATTTTACTTAGCATGTGCAACAAGCCTTTAAACCTTTTTGTTACCCAAAACGGACGAGTATAGTCTCATGAGGGTTTGCAGACTATATACCCACAAAATTCAAAAATTCAACCAAAACCAAATCCATACAAATTAACTTAATCAACAAGAAACAATGGCATAAAATCAATTTAAAGCTCAAAATTATATACCCATATCAATGACTTGCTCATGTTACACTTAGACTCTAAAAGATCTCCAAAGGATGTAATGAAAACAAGTCTAAGGCATTATAGTCAAGTGGCATCCTTACCAAATTTCAAACTTAATCCCATATCTATTAATCTTCGATCAATCCTAAAGCACATTCCACATAGAAAACTCCATAGCCACTTAAATTTCATTACTTAACCAATTTGGACTTTAAACTCTCATGAAACTTCCATTTAAATTCATTAAGGTTAGGCCATGTGCAATGTTCTATTCCCTTAGGATTTTTATGACACCCATGCATCGAGTTTTAGACCAATGACTTCCAAACTAGATAGTTTTAGGGCATTAAGTATCCAAACACTCTTTACGGATTTAATCACTCGAGTGCCAAAGGCCACGAAATAAAACTAGACCTTTCATTCACTTTTTAACTTTAATTGGCTTGAGCAAAACTCAAATTAGCATAATAGTATAGTTTATAGGCATGCAGCTTTTCATCTCCATTACATAGTAGTCTGACTTTATAGTCATGCCAATTATCAACCTTATTCATTATTCATTAAGCATTGACGTAACTACTCAACTCATAACCTTAAGAAGAATCTAAGTCAATATTTCCGGGAGAAATTCCTTAAGTGTTTTAGAATGATTATCCAACTTAACTTTTCTACCCTTGATGTATTGTGCATTTGTGAATCATCTAAGGAAAATCTACTCTAATCTAGGTCCCACGAGCAAAGCAAAGATATGTATAGTCCATTAAATTCCAAATAAATCATCAAAAACATGTCATTACTCAAGTCCATCAAATCAAATTATATCAACTAGGTTGCAAAAGATCAACAAAAGCGAAAAAATATTTTTTCAAATTTTTTGAAGTTTTTCAAATGTTTTTGGAATTATGCTCTAAAAATTGTTTTAATTAGAGCACACAAATTCAAGATAATATATACTCCCCCAAACTTGGAAACATGCATATCACCAATATATTCAATAACTACTCAACAATTAAGCGCTTCTCGCACCCCCAAACTTAAACTCAACATTGTCCTCAATGTTGACTCTCATAAAACACAAAAAGGGTAAAAAGAAACACTTAACCTCATAGGTCGGTGAAAACCAAACCTAATCTCATACATAAATTCCGAGTATGGCTTCAAATGGTGCACTCCAATTTCCATTGTATGTCATCATCAATCATGATATTTTATTTTATTTTTTTCACAAACAAACCAAAAACAATACTGCTATAAAGCAAAAACAAAAAAAAAAAAAATCTTGGATTGCATCCTAAGAAACGCTCTTTTAAAGTCACTAGCTTGACTTTACCAAGTTATTTCAAGGCGATTTCTGAATGAATGCCTTGTTCATTCTCCAAATAAGGGTGAAATTTAGCCCAGTGTTAGTAGAAAATGTCATAAGTAGTGACCAAGCAATCATCCACTCAAATATTTTCTCATAGTCCATCACCACTTCCATCACTCTTTCTTCCCATTGCGCCGAGTGATGATTTGGACTACTCTCCAAGTTATAAATAGATGATCATTTTTCTTCACCCATCGAAATGGAAAACTTGGAGTTCACGATGTAGGACTCAAGCAGACTATTGCTTCTTTTAACCTGAGAAAGCTCAACACTAAAATGATTAAAAGCATCAATGTATAAAGAAAAATTAGAATCAACTGGATGCTTAAAAATCTCACAGCTATCACAAATAGCCATATTAACTCCTATATTTAATAACAACTCACCTTCATTGGAATCAATTACCGCCTTACGTGTGGAGAGGACAGAGGGTGGAGAATATTCAACCAGTTGAGAAGTTGTAGGAGTGGAAGGCTCGAAAGTGGGAGTTTTGGGTTCTACACATTCAGGTGTGCCATATAGCAATGGTTCCAATTCTGCTACACTTTCAGCTGCTCGCTCAGGTGTAAACTGCTGGGCAAAAATATGTTCATTTTTAACTCCTCGTCTGCCCTCACAGTTTCCTTAGTGCACTGCTCTTCTATATTGCTTTCAGTGTAACTTGGCAATGGCTCCTGTGTTTTCTCTGTTTTATTGTTCAAGTGTTAAGTCCAACCTTGTCGTATTGCTTCCTTCCTCAATTCTCTATCTAAACCAGATCCTATGTCGAAAGGACGTCTCTCAACCTTATCAAGATCGAAATAAATTATTTCTCTCCCATCACTCAAGGTTAACTTATTCTCATTTACTTTGTCCTTCGTATTGGATTGGCATACAAATAGAAACCCTAGAATCAAAGGAACATTGACATCTTCGTTCATCTCAAGTACTATAAAATCGACCATAAAGTGGAGCTTGTCAATTTGTATATGTACATTCTCGATAATTCCTTTAGGATATTTGCTTGAAGTATCTGCAAGCTTTATGCACATTGAAGTTGGTCGTGGTTCTCCCAAACTTAATTTCTTGAGCAAGGAGTATGGAAGCACATTGATGCTGGATTTCGGATCGCACAAGACTTTTTTGAATTGAAACTCTCCAATTGTGCAAGGGAATATAAAGCTATTATGATTCACATATTTCCTTGGCAAATTATCTAAAATTACAATCGAGGAAGCTCTTGACATAGTTTCAAATCTCCTTTCCTTCAAATTCGATTTGTTTGATATCAATTCTTCAAGAAAGGTGGGGTCGAGTATCGCTAGAGGAGGAATAGGAGTGGATTTCGCGCAGTTTGGAGACTCTGTCTCGAACGCTTGAGCCTTAGGTGTTCGACGCTAAGGCGTTGGCACCTGAATAGAAATCTTGTCATATTTTATTTCCTCACCACTCCTCGAAGTCATGCCATCATTTGGTGCTTGTTGCAAAGCTTGAATGACGTCAAACACCAATTGCATATTTTTCGGACAGTCCAAATCCTCAAGAGTGAGTTGCATAGCCTGAATGAGTCCTAGTAACCATTCTCGTTGCTCCGGGGTCAGAAACAGAAGATTTCCTGCCATTTATTGGAATTAGAATTAAGACAAAAAAAACCTAAAGAAAAAAAAAATATATATATATATATATAAAACAAAAATTATAAAACTTGCATTAAAAACAAAAACTTAAAAAAAAACAAGTCCCCGGCAACGGCGCCAAAAACCTGACATGAGAAATCCTCATGTGTTTGCACATCAAGTGGACTAGTCATGTGTTGTAATAAAGTGGACAATTAAGTCCGGGATATCGAACCCATAGAGACTTGTATTTTAATTTTATGAGAAATTAAAGCAAGCAATCACTTAAACAAAAACTAAAGATTTAAAGATTTTAAAAGCAATAAAATAAACCAAAACAATATTAACTAAAATATTATGGAAGCAAGATACAAGAAACAAGATGTCAAAATCAAGATAGCTATGGAAGAGAGCAACTAAAACATATGTGTTGGCATTAATTAATTAATTTTTGTTAAAATCACATTTTCAAATTATTAAACTAATGTTGCTTTGGTGAAAAAAACCTTAAATAATTACTACCTGATGCCTGGGCAATAATAATCCTATGACTAATTGATGGTCCCCAAAATATGTCTATCTGAGAATCTAACAAAAAATAATGCATTAATGTTCTAGAATTTCCCCGGATAAATCCGGCTAACAGCACTCGGGAATTTCTACCTATTTCTAGGGGCAATTCCCTATTTTTTTCGGATGATGTGTTAATTCCTTTGAACCCTAACCTATATTCTCTCGGATAAATAGGCTAAGCAAATTAGCAAGCATATGGTGATCAAACATATGATTGGAATAAAAGCACAAAATTAACACACAGAATAATGATAGAATGAATACAAAAAATACACTTGATGGTCCCAAGTGGCATACGAAAGGGTCTAGAAGGGGGGGTTGAATAGACCCTGAAGACTTTTTCGACTTCAAATTTTCGTATCACTTTCAAGGTTTGAACGCTTGGATAGTTGAGCGCTTGGGTCAGACGCTTCAGTAAAGATAACTTAGACTTAGTGATTTTAGCAGTTTACCAAAGTAGGGTAATGCTTAGATCGCTTAATCAGGGTTAGCACAGCGGAAATGAGTTTTAGCGTTCTTTTGGTTAATTTAATCGCTTTGCTATTTAACTGGTCCTTTTCAGAGATAAAAGATGCAATAATAATGATAGGACAGTAAATAAAATAACACGAGATATATAAGATTCACTGGGTGATATAATCCCAGCTACGTCCTTCTTCTCCTTTTCACTTGGAGGAATTTACTAGGTTGATAATCAAAGTATCACTCAGAAACTTCTACAAAATAGTAAAGGGGTGAAAAAGATCTCGGGCTCCTTGATCACACAGACTTCAGTACCAATGAAGATCGTCTTCTTCAAGCTTCTCTCACTCAGAAATACTGCGTGAAAGGGTTACAACAACTTTTCTCACTCAGATGAAAGGTTGAGGTTTGTCACACGGGTTTTGTTTGTTTTGAAGAAAGATCAAACAACTTGGAATATCTCAGTTGGAATTTTGGTTTCTTCTATTGAAGATATTTGAGATATTTGTGACTGTCTGGAATGTAGATAAAAAGCTTGGATGATTTTTTTGGCTATGGAGTTTCTAAGCTTTTTCTCAGCAAGTGTATGTACGTAAAATGTTTGCAATATATTCACACACGTTCTTTTTAGGGTTTGCTGAAGTGAGGTATTTATAGGCAATTTCTTGGGATCTGTCCGTTGGACACATGTAGGAACATGCCTCTCACACAGCACGTGAGTTTACCTAAAGTCTGACATTCCTGAAAATTCACTGGAACCGATTGGACGGGAGCAACTTAAACTCTGAAACTCTGACAGTCTGAGTCAAAAGGTGGCTTGTCCATAAGTCACAGTTGCTTATCACATTTAATGCTCTTATCAGGCATTTAATGCATTTTGAATTTATTTCCCATTGGAAATAAATGTCCGTTGAATGATTGCATTTAAGTCCTTCATGACTTGAGAATTTATTTCAAGTGAATTCGCCATAAGTTGCTTGAGTATTTGAGCGCTTGATTCAAGGATCCTAAAATGAGGTCTGTTAGCGTTTGACGGACGCTAAGCAAAAAATCTTTATCTCTTGCTAACTTTAGACGCTGGTCTTCAACTTCTTCTCTAATAGACTCACCTAGAATTCTACTAGCGATTCAGTCGCTAAGACTTAGTCTAAAATCTATAAAGATAAAAAATTACAAGCCTTACAAAAATTACAACTTTCAAACGCTTATACATCAATCTATGAAAAGCAGAAACTTACATTAATTTGGGGTCTAACATTAAATCTTATCTTGTCATCATCAAAACATCTAACATGAAATTTCCTAACAACACTTTATACCTATCAACAAACATGGGCACTAGCTCCAGAGTCTAGAATCCATGAAGTAGAGAATAAAGTCATAGAACAATTAGTTTCTAAAACATAGAGTTCTATACCTATAGCACCTCTTGCCTTTCGCATGGGATAGTCACGTCTCCAGTTACCCATCTCTTTACAGTAAAGGAAAGTGTTTGATCTCTTGAGATTCTCATTATGCAACCCTTTATCTTCAGGTGCTTTTATCTTGCAACAACCAGCTAGCATTAATGCTTTTGTGGGATCCTCTTCCTTTTCCTTATATTCTGTAGGCCAAGCAACATAACGATGTATGCATTTCTTAATTTCTTTCATTTCATCTGACTTTGTATAATAGTGGGTTTGTTCATTAGCCCAGATAGTGAACACTCTACATCGTTCTTCTCAAAATTCACAATGAACTGACTGAAGAAAACAGGAAGTGACTGAAGTATGAGGTCGGTTTGAAGGTAGAAATCATGTGAAAATCTAGAGACTGCAACTTCTCAATCACGGAAATCATCTTCAATACATGGTCAGTCACGTTTTCATCTTCCTCCATCTTTGCCCTGAAGAGCTCTGTCTATAAGTAGTATCAGACAGTCGTACTGGGCTCTCACAATAGCTCTTTTAGATGAAGTAGTATGCTCCTCGCTCTATCCATTCTTTCATGGGAGTGCTGAAAATCATTACTCATCGAGCTGAGCATTAACCCTCTGGCTCGTGCATTGTCCGTGACCCAGTCTTTGTAAAAAGAATGCACACTCTTGTCCGCATTAACCAAGGGGATAGTGGGACGGCTTATGTTCAAGACATAGTCGATTGACTTATAATCAAGGAATATCCTTAGATTTCTGAGTCAGACGATGAAGTTTGGTCCAGTGAAGACGTTTTTCTCAAGCAATGTAGAAATAGGGTTGTTAACCATTTTGAGAGAGATAACTAAATAACTGTAGAGAATAAAGAAAGATTCAATTAGGTTATTATGTTGTACACCAAGTAAAATAAACAGGACTTTGAATTTTTACATGGCTCCCACTACATTTTTCAAATCATTACATTCCCACTGCAATATTCAAAAATCTCATTGGAAAGATCTCGTAGTGAGTGATGGAGTCATTTTTCGGTGAGTTGCAACTCTTTAATGATATATGGCTCACTAAATTTATTAAAGTGACAATCCTTGCCAACACTGTCAAACATGAAATTTAATCTTTAGTTTAGCTCATAGATCACGTGACTGCAACACTTTAACGATATATAGGTTGTGATTTATCTAAACTTAGGCCAATCAACACTAATCAATCTAACAATTGAATTCCATCTTGCAACCCTCTGTCGATATATGGGTAGAATTTATTTCGATTGATGGCATCAAATGCACTTAGAAAATTTAAGTAAATGTCACAATGCATAACCCTCACTTATTGGGAAGCAATTATGCACTTAGACATTATTTAATTCTCTTAAGTTTGATGAAGAGCCGGGGCATCCAATTCCCTTTTAATCTAAATTCCGTATTATTCCAATGGGAAAATTTTGCGTTTATTTGGTCTCACTCTGCACATTATCCCTTTATAGCATGCATATATGGATTATAATAATAGAAAATCCCTAGCAATTCTATCACACATGCTTTTCATGGACTTATCTAGATTGAGTCAAGCCAATGACTCAGTCGAGGGTTAGGGAACCTATAAGATCTAATCTATGTCTAACTTTAGGTCTTCCAACTCCAAACAAATCCTCTTCCAAAAAGGACATATTCTAATTACATAGAAAAGAATGCATCTTATACATAAATCTATGGAAAACTTAAAATACAAGCTGAGGTTGGGTACTAAAAGATCTAATACAACCCAGAAAACAAAACCCGAAGATAAACCTAGACCATGGCGGGCATCCCACAATAAACAAGCATCAAAGCATGATAAAACGATAAGTAATAAGTTGAATTTTTTTCAAAAAGAAATAAATTAAAATCTAATTTTAATTAAGTGTGGTTTGAAAAATAATAGAATTAATTTAAATCTAATTATAAATTAATCAAACTTTAATTCTAATAGATTAAAAAAATTCAATTTAATTTCAAAAAATCAATTTTCAATTGATTCTGTTTACACAAATTTTTGAGTCTGCAACTTTATAAGACAAGAAAAGATAATATGGACAAATAAAAAATTAGATTCAAAGAAAATTATAATATCGTGAGAATAAATCACCTAACGAAGATAAATCCCCTGATTGTTCACTCGAAACATGATTTAAGGACTGAAAAGCTTGTTCTTGAACTACAAGCGTGTTTCTCTTCAAATTTGTTGAAGAAGAAATGAACATGCTGATGATTTGATTGTTGTGTGAAGATGTAATTCCTCCTTGGATTTGTTGAAGAAGAAACAAACACCTCGATGATTTGATTGTTGTTGAAGATGTATCTCCTCCTCGAATTTGTTGAAAAAGAAATAAACACCTTAATGATTTGATTGCCTTTGAAGATGGTGAACCTTCATTGTTGATGAAGAACACTTTGATTTGGCTAAGAGAAGACTTCAATTCTCTAGCTTGTAGACTTGTGTATATGTATTATGTCAATAAATTCTTGTAAATCTTGACCCTCTATATATAGATGTTTGAGTAAGGCAGTCTTAAGGTTTTTTTGACTTCTCTAATATATCTATTGAGAATCTTTTAAAAGAAATGATTTCAGATTTATATAGATTTGGTTGACACATATTTGAATGTACCACGTGTCACCACCCAGTTAATCAAT
This sequence comes from Buddleja alternifolia, assembly GCA_019426215.1. NCBI lineage: Eukaryota > Viridiplantae > Streptophyta > Magnoliopsida > Lamiales > Scrophulariaceae > Buddleja > Buddleja alternifolia. The sequence continues at coordinate 21,407,742 of CM033399.1, read as the reverse complement.
ATTTTGCTGGACTGCGAAACTTGATTTGATTGAATGAAACACCTTCATTTGACACAAGGCAACCTTTGATTTGCTAATAGAATATACATTAAATTATCAGTTAAAACTAATAATTTTATTTATGGAATTAAATTTGGAGAAATCCATAAAATAAAATAAAAATTTTAAATTAATAATTAATATCATATTTTACACATGTCACTTCAAATTAAATGAAAATTAATTCGTCTACAAATGCCCCTGGTTCAAGGCTCGACGAAGAACGTACCAAGTAGTCATGAGAGAGGCAATGCTTGAAGTCCTTAATTCTTCTCCTTTAGCACTAATTTTTTTTCCTTTTTTTTTTTTTTTGTTTCAAATGAGGAAGAACAAGCCATCTTGTACTTGAGTTTCAAGAGACAAGTTTGGGCTCATGAAATTTGAGGAGGAAAGAAATGAAAAAGAAGTCCATAATTTCCTGGACTTGGATGTGATTGGGTTTTCCGAAACTATAACTTCATTTGTTGCCTAAAATTTGAGACTACGGAAGGCCCATTTTAACTGTATCCTTCGTGAAACACCAAGGAAGAACTCAATTCATTTTTGGCTTTATATGAGAGGCAATTTTTTAATAGACAGCCGAAAAAATTAGGCTATGATTGGTTATGTTTTGGGATGGTATTTTAGTAAGAATTATTGGTAAAAAATTTATGAGGATACGTGCGTATTTAATGAAATTGTATTTGATTTTATTTTGGAAGTTGGTTTTTGGGTGTTTTTTTTTTTTTGTAAAATAATGTTTGGTTTTGTTTCCAGAGGAAACAAAAGTTACTGTAGCAGTCAAATCATGAAATTTTTGTCTGTTAGAGAGCAGAGAGAAGAGAGAGAGCACATAGAGAGGAGTGTAGGGACAAAGTAGGTGTAGAAAGATGAAAAATTATTATTATGTTTTTTCAGACAAAAAAAGTAGTGTATTTTTGATCAAATATTTTGTGAACCAAACATGGTTTGGTGAGAATTTTGGACCAAACATGGTATGGAAATATAACCAAACATTGCCTTAGTGCTTTCAACTTGCGGTGTAAATTAAGCCGAGCCGGCTCGCGAGCCTTGGGAGCCGGCTCGAAATGAGTTCGAGCTCCCTTTTCTCTGTTCGAAGTATTATATTTTATATTCTTAATTATATTAATAAAAATAACAAAAAACTCAAAATATAAACAAAATTAAGCCCAGGCTCGAGCTAGTGAGCCTGGGCTCGGCTCGAGCTTGTGAGCTTGAGCCCGTGAGCTCAAGTCGAGCTAGTTTTTTAGCCGATGAGCTCGAGCTCGAGCTCAAAAAAATCACCAGGCTCGACTGGAGCTCGGCTCGTTTACACCCCTATTTCTAATCCTTGCTCTGTTTGAAATCTTCCATGGGTCTTAAAATGGCTTTAATTTAGATAGCCACTCTAGGACGACGTCTCATGTTACTTACACCTCTTTTTTTTTTTTTTTATTCAAGACGAGAGGATACTAGGTCTATAAACGAGCCGAGCATTGTAAAATTTATAGGCTCGAGCTCAAGCTCAGCGAGCCCAATTTTTAGAACTTGAGCTTGAGCTCAGGACAAATGAGCAAAGCTCGAGCTAGGTTCGTTGGCCATTCGAGCTTGAGCTTAGCTTGAACTCAAGCTAAAGCTCGACTCGTATAATTCAGAAGAAAAAAAAAGTGGATAAAATCTAGGGTTTAGGACTTATGGTTTAGGGTTTAGGGTTCTATCTTATATTTGTTGTATCTTTTTTGCTGAACCATCGTAACTACTAGAATTTTTGTATAACTCGATAAGTCTTAAATTTCACAATTTAAGTAGTTATTCACTATAATTCAGAAAAAAAAAAAGTGGATAAAATATTGGTTATATGATGTGTTACATAAATTTTGGATATGCATATCCTGACTTATCTTCAAGTTAAATTAATTTTTTACAAAAATATATGCGTATTATTATAAATTTCATTATGAGAATATGACAGATGAACAATGTGAAAGCCAATAGTTTGATTGTATGAAAAATTTAGATGAAAAAGTACTTTTATAAAAATTTGAAATATATTATTTCGTGATTTCTTAATTATTATTATTGCAATACTATTAGTATATATATATACATGTATGTATATATATATATATATATATATATATATATATGTAAAACACAAATGAAAGTTGGCAGTTAGCACTTAGCAGGTAAAGTGTTTATTCAATATTATTTTTTACTAAAAATAATGTATAATTTTGAATATAATAATTACACACAATATATATATATATATATATATATATAAATTAACAGTAAACTCGGGAGCTTATAAATACCTAGTGGAAGCTCGAGCTCAGTTCATCAATAAGCTTGGCTCGAGCTTGACAAATCTCGAGTTTGAGCTGAGCTTTAATCGAGTTGGTTCGCAATGCTCGGCTCGGCCCTAAATATCTAACCCGATAAACTCGGGTTGATAGTCATAATCTTGAGCCATAAAGACTCTATCCAACTCCATAAAAGAGGGGAGAGTCACAACTTGTAGTAGTCTGAATTCAAACCCATGACCTCTCACATAAAATGAGAGAGAGATATCATTAGACCAATAAGTCTTGAGTTACACCTATTTTCTTTTGTTCCTTCTTTTTCTTTATTTATAAAAGAACTTGCATGGGCCCACCAGTTATTGGTTAATGCTTACGGTCCATGTACTCCACCGCACATGATTTTCCCTTGTCTTCTAAGAATTGTTTCTCGACCGCTTCTCGACATGAAATCAGGTCTCCAATCCCAGCTTCAAGATAAAATAAAATCAACAATATAAAAAAAAATTAGAAAATACCCCCAAAAATGGGGGAATTCAGCATTTAGCATGTTACGACACAGGCTATGTCGTAACACGTGTATTACGACATAGCCCATGTCGTAACAGAAGTGATTTAATTTTTTTTAAAAAAAAATCTAGTGTTACGACATGGGCTATGTCGTAACACGATATTATATATATATTTTTTTAAAAAAACTAATGCATTACGATATAGCTCATGTCGTAACACAATATTGTATTTTTTTTAAAAAAAAATTGACTGCTCGTGTCAGCGTCACCATTGACCGCTGACACGGGTAGTGTCGTAACCAGCTGAATTTTTTTTTTAAAAAAAATTTAAATGGTTTTACGACATAGGCTATGTCGTAACACGATTAAATTTTTTTAAAAAAAAATTTGAGCAGAAAAAAACGCTTCCCCTCCGTGAAAAAACGCTCACAGCCACTCTCTCTCTCTCTCGCGATTTCTTCCCAATTTTCTTCCTTCAAATTTCACTATTTTGAGCTCAAATTTTTGTCTAAATTTAGCCTCCAATTTTTTCTGTCAACTAAGAACGTAACGTATTATTTAAATTTTGTTAAATTTAAAGTTTATATATGGGTTTTTTTCTATTGTAATGACATTGTAATTTAGGGTTCAAAATTTGAATTTTTAGTGATAAGTTTTTGTATTTTTGCTATAGTTATGGAATATGTTGACATAATTATTAAATTAATCGGTTGATTTTTTATCTTTAGGTTTAATTTTGACTTTTTGGTATAATGTCAATTTGTAATGTTAGTTTTTATGGTTTTTTGGTATAATTTTTGAATTATTTAGTATAATTGTCAAATTAGTAGATTAATTTTTTATTTTGAGGTTCAATTTTGAGTTTTAGGTATAATGTTAATTTTTAGTGTTATTTTGGCATTATTTGGTATAGTTTTTGAATTGTTTGTATAATGTTGTATTTGGTTGATATAATTGTTGAAATGTTCGGTATAATTTATATTTTTAGTGTTTAATTTTGAATTGTTAGGTTTGATAGCTGGTAGGTTTAATTTTTGAATTGTTTGTATAATGTTGGAATTAGTTGGTATAATTGTTGAATTAGTAGATTGATTTTTATTTTGAGGCTCAATTTTGAGTTTTAGGTATAATGTCAATTTTTAATGTTATTTTGGAATTATTTGGTATAATTTTTGAATTGTTTGTATAATATTGGAATTGGTTGGTATAATTGTTGAAATGTTCGGTATAATTTGTATTTTTAGTGTTTAATTTTGGATTGTTAGGATGGATTTGTAGTTGGTAGGTTTAATTTGGAATTGTTTGAGACCTATAAGTTCAAATAAATAGGCTTAATTTCGAGTAGTTAGATTTATTTTTGAATAGGTTGGTATATTTTGCAATTGTTTAGTATAATGTTTGTATTAGTTTCTATAATTTTCAAAGTTGGAGTAGTTAGCTTTAATTTTAAATTGGTTGCTATCCTTTTGGAAATGTTTGGTATAATTTTTTGAATTTATAGGCTTGATTTTGAATAGTTTGGTTTAATTTGGAATTGTATGGAAGCATTTTCTAAATGTTCGAATTGATAGGTTTAATTTGGAGCAGTTAGGTGTAGATTCGATTGGTAGTTCAAATTAGTATGTTTAAATTCGATTTTTTAAATTGAATTGAATTTTTTTTTTTGAATTTTAGGTATAGTTTTAGGTATAATGTCAAGTTTGAATTAATAGATACAATTTACTAAATATATAAATGTAATTTATATCGCAGAATGTAAATTAACATTGTTGTGGATATGTAAATGCAGGATGGCTGAGCGTAATGTATATAGACCAGTTGATCCGAGCGTATTGTATGATCAGGACAATCATGTATCTGAGGTAGTTGCTCATTATCCAGACTTCACTCAACGTATCCGGCGAGCTGACGCTGCATATTTTGATATTGTCTTTGGACATCCTCTATATCACCGCCACTACTACAGAAAAGGGCTGTTACAGCGAGTTTTTTTCACTATTACAGCGGTTTTAACCGTTGTAATACGTATCGCTGTAATTGGTAAGTTTTCTATTACAGCGGTTTTTAACCGCTGTAAAATATGACCTATTACAGCGGTTCAATAACGAACTGCTGTAACAGACTAAATTTTTTTTTTTAATTAAAAATATCACACTGTTACAGCGGTTCGTTTCCGAACCGCTGTAAAACAGGTAACTGTTACAGCGGTTTGTTGCTGAACCGCTGTAACATGTTCCCTGTTACAGCGGTTCGTTTTTGAACCGCTGTAACAGTGTGCCATTTTTTAAATTAAAAAAAATTATTAGTCTGTTACAGCGGTTCTTTATTGAACCACTGTAACAGGTTCAAATTTTTTTTTTCTTTTTTTTATTATAATTTCAGCTAGCTCTATCCTTCCCAGAAGCTCAAAATTCAACTCACATAAAACAAACCAATTACTCAACAGAAACAACAAATTAAAATCCAAAATTAATTTCATTCACCAAATAATAATCTCCAATAATTACAAATGATAACGAGTTTACAATAAACCAATATAAACTAATCACCGCTTTTAAATCAAATAAAAATTTACAATAATTTACAACTTACACCGCCGGCATATCAAAAGCGCATTTAAAAATGTATTGTGCCAATTCAGAACGTGCTTCATCAAGTTGCTCTATAGTGTAAGTGGCGTACTGACAATCAGCAAAGTACTGCAAGACAAATATTAAAATCCAACAAAAATGTTTAATAACTTAAAATGGACATTAGAATTTGATTAATATTAATTAAGATTATGCATAACGTCGGTGGGATTATAGATTCTCCATGTCTAATAATATCGTTCATGAATTTCATGACGAAGAAGCCACAATCTATGTCATTTAATTGAATGGGGCACTACAAATTAAATTCAAATCAAAATTGTATTAGAACAAATAACTTTTATACGAATAATTTCTTGAAACTATAATTAAAATAATATAATTACACTAACATTTATACAACTCCATTTACAGGCCTTGTTTTTTTATTTGATCTTTTGGTTGTTGTTATTTGCTCGAAACATCAACACAGCGATGTTGAAAACATCAAAAAACAAGGAAATATGTCAATATCAAGCAAATATATATATATGAAATCTAGTTATAATATATATACTTTAAACTTAATATTAAATATAATGGACATTTAATTGAATGATAAAACTTACTGATTGATCATATCTTTCATATCACGTCGGTTATTTGGATCACCGCCGTACACAAAATCCAAATAATAAACGATCTCTTTAATTGGATCAATCACGAGCAACAACCAATGCCCCCTAATCAGCATATTCAAAAGATAGATTTAAAATTAGTTATCCCTACGTAACAAATTTTACAAAATAACAATGTGTCTTTAGTAGCTCACCCGGAGTTGTAAGGTGCAATAAACAACTTCCCCTCCCGTTGTGCACTAGCTTTCATAGTATTTGCTATATATTGCGATTGGTCACCACGCTGAAGGGGAGTAATTCCTGCTCCCGCAGATATAGAATGTGGGCTAAGGAACCTGAATTTATTTTGTTTTTGTTCGGGGACCACGTGATTAACCCACAAACACCTACAATTGAGCATAAAATAAATTTGAGTAACAAAAATAAACATAGTTCAAATTAATTCAGTAAAATAATTTAATTAAAAGCTTACTTTTTATTAATTAATATTTAAAAACTTACTTGATGTAAGCAGAAATGATAGAGGCTCCTATCTGTTGTTTATGCAGAAAGTGACCGATCTCCTCCCGCCCAATATATTCTGGAAAGGGGATATTGAAGATTTCCTCGGGTATGTCTATCCGGATAGTGTTATCAGCAGCCATCATCTCAAAGAACCTTTCAAGAACTGCAAGTGAATGAGGGCGTGGAGCAGGAGGGTTGGCCACTAGAGAAGGAGGGTTGGCCACTAGAGGTGTATTTTTGACATGTGAGTGCTTCGTCGTCTCTGATTTACTTTTTCCTACTGATGATTTGGATTTTCCGCGAGACTAGAAGCAAAAGAAAACAAAACGTGGGCGTTATCAATGAAAGTATATTTATTAACATTAAACAATTGTTATAATTTATTAATGACTAGCTATTAATAATTACGTACCGATGCATCACTGACAATGACAAGACTCTTAGGCTAAGCAACCATGTATCCCACAGCCTCAGATACTGTGAACACTCCTTCATCATCGAGAGGGACTGGTAGGGGTGCAATATCTTCAATTGCAATGTCAATCGTCACTTTCACGAGGTGGGAGGCTAATGGACATGTATGCAATGTTCTATCCTCTGGTCGATTGTACATTTTTCCTCTAGCCAACAAACGATAAGACGGTGTAGAAAGTGCTAATTAACACTGCACCACATCCTACATATATATATATATATATCATTATATTAGAAAATTTTGTATATCATACAGAAATATAGGATTGAAAGTTACATTATCACTAAACAAATTCATATCATTAATTACCTGAGGAAGGTTTTTCACTTCTGGGCAGCTATCTTTCAAAGAAACCGCCTCTTCTGTATGTGGCTACTCCGACCCAGACGCCTTATGCTCGTCAAACTCGCGTCGCAATTCTAATAGTGATTGAGTGAGCATTTGAACTGTGTCTTGCAAGCTATCAATCACCGCATTTTTTGAAGGCTTTGAATCCGAAAAGTAATCTTTTTGTGATACCCCAAAGCGTACACCCCTAACTCGACCCGGATGCTCCTTCTTTTTAAGAGCTATAGCTAGTGTATCATTCCGGGTCCACTGTGGCTACCCTCCTGTGATAAGCTTTCCTGTAATAATACATTTAAAAAATACAAAAATTTAGGGAAATTTGTTGTTTTAAAATTATTTTTAAAAAAACATACAACACACTATATAACTAAAATTGCAAATAACTCACAATTGATTCCACTACTCTTTTAACATTGACATTATCAATGTTGTTCTGGCTGTTAGAATGTGCAACCCTCCACACTAGTGCCCGTGTCACCTCTGTGACATCTGACCCAACATCCTTTCTTTTTTGCTTCTATATAAGAAAATTTGTAAGGAAATAAATTTGATTAGAAAATTTGTAATTAAAGAAATTTGATTAGAAAATTTGTAAGGAAATTTGATTAGAATTAAAACTTGTAACGAACTACGTACCTCAATATGCTCCAGTTGAGCATATCCAAGACGTGATGTCCTGTAAGGATATTCAGGGTCCTTTGCTCTTTCAGAATTGTCCTTACGTAGTTGCTGTTCATTATATAATCAAGGCATTAGTCAATGTATATAGTTTCAAATAAATTAAAATGAAACCATAAATTAAAATAATTACCTTAAAAACTCCACTTTCGCGTACTTTTACAAATTTTGTCCAATCTGCTTGAGATATACGATATTTTTCGGGTGGGCTTGAATTAATGTTCCCATCATCATCCTCTACCCAGATTCTGCTCAAGTAGCTCCTATAGTTTCGAGCTAGCTTCCCAGCCTCGGCTAAGACGAATTTCTGTCTACTTTCGTCAATATCAAAGCCCAACTATAAAAACAAACAACAAAGTATATAAAAAATTATAATTTAGAGAAAAAAAAAACTACATTTACCAATTAAAAACATAATATATAATAACTAACTTATAGCTATTTCATTCCAAATGGCATATTTTATTCCTGCAGAGACGTGTCGCCAATCACTGATAGTAATAGGGACCCTGTCACGAGCTATCACGCCAATGTAACCAACAAAAGTTGATTTATTTGGGTCAACTGGCTGACCATACTCGTTCCAACCAACTTGTAGCTTTATGCCTTTACTTTTGGCATTTATTACTTTCTTCATTGCTGTAATACCTCTACGTATCTCTTTTTCAACATTTTTGTTTGCATCACCTCCAGAATCCATCTACAAGATTTCAAAAGTGAGAAATATAGAAGTTAGATTCATATACCAAATATATAAATAGTACTAATTAAGAAATGCCCATTATTCTAGAAAAAATTCAGCAGAGTAACGACGCAAAAAATTCTACCAAGTTCTCGACTTAATCTTCCCCCCAACCTTGCAACCACCAAAACTCAAATATTTCAACAACAACAAACGCAAACAAATATATATGCATTAATCACATCATTAACTAGTTGGATCATATAAATCACATCAAAAAGTACAAAACCAAATATTGAGAAGCTTACGTTGGTGGTGGTCGTCGTGGTAGTGGCGGAGAAGAGGGTGACTGTGGTGGTATACGGTATCGACCTACAAAAGCAAAAAAATACAGAAGTTAGTGTAACTCATTCACTAATATAACATTACAAGCGTTCAAATAATTATCAAATAAGTTCAAATAAAATTTACACTTTAACTGCATACCTAACAAAAGAGTTCAAATAAGTTACTCATATAATTATCAAATAAGTTCAAATACCTTTCATCGTTTTCTTTTTGTCGCTGGTTTACTAGTCTTTTGTGATCCCTCAGTACGACCATTTTGTTTAGTACACCGACGAACAGATAGATTAATCCATATTCCCTCTTGGTGATCTTCTCGCATATACAATTCATCATCACTGATATCCAAGTCACCGTCACTATTTGTGGATTGTGAACCACCTAAGATAGGATTTCCTCCATCATCTTCATTATATAGGCCATCATCCTCAATACAAGTATTTTTGTTTGCCGATAAAACAATGGACCACCTCTTATCGACAGGATCGATGACAAAAAACACTTGTTTAGCTTGAGATGCCAAAATAAAAGGTTCATCTTTGTATCCCACCTTTTCAAGGTCTACTCGAGTAAAACCTATTTCACTATCATCGACACCATTTTTATGGTCAACCCACCTACACCCAAATACAGCCACCCGAAACCAACTGTAATCCAACTCCCATATACGTTCAATCACCCCATAATATGGTAAAGTGGCATAGATAGGGCTATTATCTTTCGCACTTGAGATATGCATTGCTTCAGCTACAAGACTCACCCCACTATTCTGCATTGTACTCCGTTCATCTTGGTCTTTTGTATAAAACGTGACACCATTTATACGATAACCCGAATGACAAAATACGAATCTGCTCGGGCCCACCGACAAACGTGCCAATTTATCTGAAACTGAAAGTGAATTCTCGTTTTGTTTCTCTTGAATACACTTTCGGAACCAATCGATAAAACTCTTGTTATGTTCTCTTGAAATCCAACTTTCATTTTTACTTGAATTTATTCTCCTAAGTTGGTCCTTGTGCTCTTCAACATATGGCTCAACCTCATCGGTGTTGTGGAGCACATATAGGTGTGCCTGATCCTTTTGTGTGCTAGGAACACTCACTAATTGCTTTCCAATTACGCTTTCTCCTTCTGTTCCCCCCCCTCCCCCACAACAGGAGACTTTTGAAGCTCTGCAACGTTAGAATCATTCAGATATTCTGTGCAAAATGTAATAGCTTCATCAACTATGTACCGCTCAACAATGCAACCTTCCGTCCAGCTACGATTTTTCACATAGCCTTTCAATACCTTCATATAACGCTCAGCCGGATACATAGATCTCATAAAAGCTGGTCCACAAAGTTGTGTCTCTCTAACCAAGTGAATAGGTAGGTGAGTCATTATATCAAAAAACGCAGGTGGGAAATACATCTCAAGCTCACACAAAGTGAGGACAAGTTGTTTCTGAAGTGCAGGCAATTGTTCAGGATCAAACACCTTGCTCCACATTGCTTTGAAGAAGAAACACAATCTAGTTATCGTTTCTCTCACCTTTTTTGGCAGAATGGCCCGTAAAGCAATTGGTAGCAAAGGATCCATGATTACATGACAATCATGAGTCTTCATATGCTTTAGCTTCAAGTCCTTCATTGATATAAGACTGCTAATGTTCGAAGAATACCCTTCTGGAACTTTCACTCCACAAAGAAACTCACATAATGCAATTTTTTCTTTTCTAGATAGTGTGTGAGCTGCTGGAGGTAAATAAGTACATTTTCCCTTCATTGTTGGTGCCAATTTACCTCTTATCTTCATTTCAACTAAGTCCAACCTTGCCTTTACTCCATCTTTTGTCTTGCCGGGCACATTTAGAAGAGTACCAATGACACTATTAAATACATTTTTCTCAATATGCATTATATCAAGAAAATGTCTAACATGTAAAGATTTCCAATACGGCAACTCAAAAAAAATTGACCTTTTTTTCCACCCAATTTTTGCAAGGCCGCCTGCAAAAGTCTTTCCGAACTTGATATCCAAGTCTTTTACATTCTCAAACACCTCTTCACCGGTCAAACACTTAGGAGCTCGACATTCTTCTATGCTCCCACTGAAAGCTTTCTTCCACCGACGATATCGATGTTCTCGATTCAACCATCTTCGATGCCCTTGGAATGCATATTTCTGAGAGTGAGGGAGTCTATATTGATCTGTACTCTTGACATATATGGGGCATGCACATTGCCCATGTACACCATGTAACGCCCCAAAATTTGGTCATAAAAGACCCACTTGAATACATAAGTCTATCGTAGCTGTAGTTCCAATTTTAAAACATGGACCCAATTTTTATCAATGTATCTTAGGGTCCTACTCCTGAAACTATCATCCGCATCACGAAGTAACTTAATATCCTTGAATAAAACTACCAGTTTTTACCTCTTGGATCGTCTATGTCTATTCCTGTTATCCTCCAAACTAGTCTCACTGCTCAACTCACCTACAGCTGGAAGGAAGGAATGAAACAAAATACATAAGCAAAGGCTTAGTGAGTGCCAGTGCTTGTGTGCAAGTTGCTTAAAATAGTTTTTAGACCCAAATGATAAATTATTGAGGGAAAAACAATAATAATTTTTGTTGATTTTCAAAGGAATCATTGAAATCCTAAATAAGAAAAGCAATTTGTGATCATAGTAACAATTAAGCAATAGCTAGTATGAGACAAAGGTCTTAGTATATGCACGATGAGATTTTTTCAAATATCATTGAAACATGCTTGGAAAAAGTTACGTTCATGATAAAGCTGGAACAATTGGTGGTATGATATTTAAGTTTCAAAACATGCATTTAAAAAAAACATGTAGTTCAATGCAAGTATCACGTACAAGACATGTTTAAGTAACACGTACAACACATGTTTATATAACACGTACAAGACACGCTTAAGCAGTAGGGGGCCATGTTAGCAATACCATCGCGTCCGATGATTTACCCACAGCACTTTGGGTCCCGCTGCTTCTTCTTATCACCCCTGAACACGCGGCTTAAAAGCCATCACCTTATACCTCCCCACGCAGGCTCGCGATGCCCGATTTGGTCATATCCGGAGTATGCCACACGATAAATGACCCATGCACCCTCAGAGCACTCCGTCCTAGGTGCATGGATCTGGACGTGAATAGCGGGAACTGTTTAAGACCGCAAGCCCATGCTTGACCGGCCGAACCCTGCCCTATCCATCGCCCGACCTTGGGCCCAACACAACCACGTCAGATGCAACACGTCACAAGAACACCATCACGGCAAATGATCACGATACAAGACCAATGATGGAGTAATTTCACAAAAATCATAAAACCGATGTTTATTTCGAAATCATTCTTGTATAAATTATGCATCTGAAATAAGCATGCAATCACGTATGTCACGAATGATGCAATGAAGTATTTTAGTTCACGATGAAATATTTAATCGAACAAATAGTTTTTCAGAATTTCCTTAAAAGAATGTTTTCCTCGAATTCATTTTCACAAAACATGCCTGAAAAATTACTTTTGCAAGATACGTGTTTGAAAACATTCATGCAGGTAATAGTTGGTGCCAAGAATTGGTGAATGTAAAATGAGTCCTGAATTTGATTTGAAAGTGTTGAAACTCATTTTCATGTCAAGTATTCAAAGCATGTTGAAAGTACATATATATATCTATATATATATATATATATGACGTATTCCTTCCAGTTTTGAAAGACATATAACTATAATTTTGAGAGGCAACTCACACTAACTTCCAAGTTATTCAGCGTCGTCCTCGAGCGGTTTACTAACACCACCTGTTAATCCAAGGATTATATTAGAAATCTATTCTCTAACACTCGTCTTAATAATCTACTCGAAAAATCCTATGCGGTCCTATGAACTACATGAACATGCACGAAATACTATTCTCCCAAACTATGCTTAACTTCATTATATTCAAAGATTGACAAAACACTAAGAAAATAAATCTGCGCGGTTTTGGTTTAAAATCTATTAAAATTCATAGAACATGATTTTACTTTTGAAATTTTTCAGAAACACCCGAGACTTACTGAAAAAGTTCAGGTAAAAGTTTCAAAGGTAAACTAGATTTGTAAGTAGCTGTTTCATCCTCCAAAACCCAGCCAAGCAGAAGCTGTTTTTACACAGGCAGGATACACTTCAAAAATTTGTATAAAATCTCCTGTTCATCAGAAGGCTCCAACATTTATAGGACATGCTCACAAGACACTCAAAATGGATCAGAAAATTTTTGGAAGCCAAATAAAATCTGTAGATACAAAATTTTCAGCTTATAACAAAGCATATCTGTAAATAAGTAATTCCCTGGCAGCAGTGGTTTGCCAATTTTTATAAAATTCACCAAAACTTCAAATATTTCCAAACTCCACGATTTTTCTATAAACACAACAAAGTTTATTGAAAAATATTTTGGCTTCAAAATTTCATTCAATTGGATCTTCAAATACATTGTAGAACACACATGCAAAAACTGAAATTGAGCTCATTTTATTTTCATGACAAAACCATCATGCATGTCTTAAATGATTCTTAAAAATAAGTTAAAACTCACATGCAATCACTTATCCATGTATAAGCTACATATATGGTCATGGATCTACAACAATTTATCCAAATCCTTCACTCATTCACACAAGCAATAAAAGTTTCTAGAAACTAAAATAGCAGACTGCGTAGGTCTATTGGTGGTCATTTTTAGACAATTTCCGCATCCATTTTCTGCAAACTTTATCATAAAACATATCTATATTCAATAAGGATTCTAATGGAGGTCTTGCATGTACAATTAGAGCACGGAAAAAGGGGTTTGTTGGGCAATTGAATGTGAAACACAGATTCTGGAATTGAAAAGAGCTTACTGGCAGTGATACTTTAAATACAAATTATGTAATGATTCCTCAACGATTTCTAAAGAACTTTAAATGTAAAGATATCTACACTCATAGAGGTTTCTAAATATGGTCTTGCATGTAAGATCAAACCAACGAAAGAGTTGTTTCTTGCCCAAAGAAAATAGAACACAGTTCTGAAAATTGAAAATACGGACAGCTTACCGCACGGTTTGAAGCGATTTTGAAACTTTTGGTAGCCAATTTGATAAATCCAATTCCATAGTATTATTTCTTATCCTCTTGTGAAGATTTTGAGATAAGGAACTCCCAATTTGGACATCATTGCGTCCTTCAAAACGTGCGAATACCAGCACTGCCAGTGCTGGAAATTTCTGTGCGGAAATTGCTTTGGGAAAATGGTTTCTATGTTGTGGGTTAAGCTTTCTCTTTCCATGGCTCTCTTAAACGGTTTTGTAGCTGAAAAGAGATGAAAATGGGAATGAACTCTGATTTTAGAGCAAGAAATACATGAGTGGATGAGAGGAGAAAAGAAGAGCAAGATAGGTGTGCATATATATAGGGGTGATGAGGACTTTATTGCAAATTTTCTATTATCTCCTAGTCCTACAATTATTGTATCTTATTCCAAGGTTTATACATGAATATGAATTGATATAAAATCCCCCAATTACTAATACTAATACATGTTAATCAAGTAATGTTCGTGGTGTCATACTACTAGTCATCGAATTAGTAAGTATACTAATACTAAGAAAATTCGGCTGTCACACTCTTCCCCCCTTAAAGGAATTTGGTCCCCAAATTCTTTCCTTAAAAAAAAAGGGTCAAGGATGGTATCTTCACATGTACTCTTAAGTCTACCATGCTTATTCTAACTTGTCAGATTTTTCCCATATCACCTTGACCAATGGGATACTGTTATTTCGAAGTTCATGAACCTTGTAGTTTTCGATCCGTATGGATTTATCTTTTTATGTCGGGTCTTGCTTTAGATAAAGCATGTCTCAATATATTACACACGTCGAGTCCAACTAATATTTACCTAATTAAGAAACTCGAGAAATATAATGTGTGCGAGCATCTTTAATATCACCATTGAAACTTCTTTATTTTAATCTTCATGACTCCTCCTCTAGATGAAACTCTCAAAGGTCTCGATCATAAACATTTACTTTGATCGCCGTATTATGGTTGTGTACACAGTTCTCCAGATATCTCAGCGTATTCACGTTCTTTAGATGATTATTGAATCTCGTTGATAGAGTCTCGGATCACTTCTACGTGTAGGACTCAGTAAAAATGTTTAAATACGTCAATGTTGACATACTGGAGCTCTTTAATAAGTTCTGGAAGTCTCTGTCTTGGAACCAAGGTGTTGATATTCCTCTGCATCCTTGAAGTTGCTAGTTCTCTCTGTTTCTTACTTTTTATCTTCCTTTCTCATTGAAGTATGTTCGTCAGGGTAATTAAAAGATCCCGATTGTTATACGATGATTGATGTGCTTGTAATTTTCTTCAGAAATCACTACAACTCCATTTTCCATATGCTCTAGGGAAGGAAATTGGACGTCGCTATAGCTATCAGTCCCTTTGATAGTCGATTCGCTTCAGTCTTCGAGTTTCACCCATAAAAGTTTCCATCGATATATTTGTCTCTTATGCATAGATTTGAAAGTGAGAGTACTCAATATGCTAGTATCAACTACAGCTAACCATATCAATCGAAGAGTTGTCCCAACAAGATTGATGATGTGTCTTGGTATGTGAGAATACATCAGAGTAAGAGAGAAATTGCAGGAACTAAAATTAATGTGATAATTAGTTTAAACAATTGATTAGAAGATCAATTGAGGAAGTAAACAAGTGATCGATAACAATAGAATACTTTGAATAATCAAAAGAGATGCTTAAGCAGGACAAGTTATAAAGTCCTTCAAATGGTCGGACTTATTGCGAACAAGATAGATTATAACAAGAGATGTGAACTTAAGAACATCCTTGAAGACAATTTGTCATTCAGCTATGTTTTAACTCAAGGGTAGTTACAACCAGTTTCAATGTAAGGTAGATCAAATAAGGTAGGAACCCAATGATAATTGAAATGAAATTCTCCAAAATAGGAATTGAAGAAGTAGGGGATTGTAAACAAAAAGATTAATTAATATGATCAATATTAGATATAAACAATTAAGGCTGCAAATGCATACTTCATATGCTCATAAAAGGGAGATTTAAAACAAATGGTTTCATCTCAAACCGGAGGGATGAAGGTGGTTCAATTTAGAGAAGCTCCAATACAAAGAGATCTAAATATAAGCCTTGAGAGGAACTAGAAGTATTACTATACGCTGAGAAATTGATCTCCTTGAATGGAGAAAATTTCATGCAAAAGAGCATTCAAGAAATATTTGTTTAAAATGATATGGGTACAAACTCAAGATTTCACAAAGATTATCAATTATTGGAATTATAATAAACTACCAACATAATCTTCGAATAAAAGATGGACGAGCAAGGAAAATCACTATTAAAACTCAATTATTAGGAGTCGGCCACAGGAGTAGAATAAAAGTCCTGATTCAAGATGACGGTTCTGTGATAATTGAATCGCCCTCAAGGAATAACAATTTCAACATGTCTTATGAACTCATATATACAACCACATGGTCAATCTGTAAGAGATTTCCAGGATATAGTGCAAGGTAAAATGTGCAGAGGTCTCAAGAATGAAAACGGTGACAACCAAAAGTTCAGATTCAACGATGTCCTCTTTGTAATAAACAAAGTTCAATAGTTTGACAAGCCTTAGATAAAAATTAGTATAGGTAATAAAGAATAATAGATTAGAAAGAATAATTTGATTACTCAACAATTAATTCAAGGAGAGGATGCGAAAGTCTTCAAAAGCTAGGATATGAAATTTTTAAGATGAATGAACTTATAATATGAGGAAAAATTACAAGCATCCCATGGAATCATACAGCGAATCAACGAATAACATATTCAAAAGTGGTTACAAGAAATCTCAAATAGATAGAATATATTGGACATATACATAGAAGAGGCAAATTACTGCTTTAATAAAAGGGATTGAAGAACTGAGAATGACGAGAAGAAAATGTGATTCAATAGATGAAATAGACTATGAATACATAATTCTGTTAGAAAATGCATACATCATATGCCATAGAAGGACCCGAATGTAGATTATTGTCATCTCAATATTCAAGGAATAAGTAACTACTTGGATGACCTTCAAGACATAAGACGAAAAATAAGCCTGACGGAAAGTTGAAAGATCGGTGGATTCAAAGAAATTATTAATGTATATGGATTAAGAAATATTTCATGAAGAAGAGTACGAAAAGAGATCCACTGAAAGTGAATAGCTAGAAGCTTAAGGTTTCATAAGATGAATGCAATAAAAATAATCAAGCTGAGATTTTCAAATAAATTTGACGATTTGAGTTCAATGCGAAATAAGAGGCGAGCATTAGGATCCAATAGATAGAGTAGAATAAAATTTCAATTCCAGTAGTGATTCCAGAATTGGGTGAATCGCCTTTAAAGATTAAGGATTTAACAAGTAATGAGACTCAAAAACAGAATCATAGAACATAACCTTGAGAGGTTTTCAAAGAGTGGATGTAAAATAATGCGAAGGAGAAAATTCTCAAGAATTAAATTATGAACGATAAGGACTTCCGAATACTAAAGTTTTCCAATTATGAAAGGGACATAATTTTTTAATAATGAAGTTTACTAGATCCCCGAACATAATAATGAAGCATGTCGATAGGAGCTGGTTTCCAAAAGAGATATGAGAAAGCGTTGGGGAAGTTAAAGTTATGTTAGCGACAAGAAATTCCCCTTGGTTTATGAAACAAGGGAAATCACCCTTTTTGAGTTCGTTCCTAACACATCTACCTCTAACTTCACACGATCGTTACAAGACGAAAGATTGAGTAGTATAGCAGGACGAAATGAAGCAATCCTCATTCACTAGGT
The DNA here is from genome assembly GCA_019426215.1 of Buddleja alternifolia. Lineage (NCBI taxonomy): Eukaryota > Viridiplantae > Streptophyta > Magnoliopsida > Lamiales > Scrophulariaceae > Buddleja > Buddleja alternifolia. Next base: position 21,389,767 of record CM033399.1, on the reverse strand, counting down.
CAGCCTTTTCTGAGTTAACATTGAAGTGGGCTTGTACGACTCGTTGTGCGTCCATTCTTCGATAAGGAGCATTATTTACCATGCAAGGTCGCCTCCATAAGTCATCTTACTTCTCTTTCTCGTAATAGAAATTGTCATCGCCTCAATGCTATGACTTACTACAACTTCTTCTAGATAGGCCTCTAATTCTATCTTAGCTTTGTAAACAAAAGGATAATGAACAATATGGATTGTTTTACGTGACAAGAACCCATTTGGCTAGGAGCGACAAGGTACTTATTCTTTATTGAATAAGGAAATGACATTTTATCCTTGAGGGTAAAAAGCGGGGAGCATGATTTAAAGCCGAGGGACTACATGAGTTCAACTAGATGAAATGATTATCTGCACTCATCGCATAATTTGAGACAACTATTGACACTATACTGAAATACTTGCTATTAGAGTTCATACTCAATTCTAAACTTCGGAGTTATTTCGATTCCTGTAAACTTACTCTATTATTAATCTAGAAATCGGAATTATCTTCCATCTAACACATACTATTATCTTCTAGTCACTTAAATAAAGTAACTTTCTCCAAAATAACAATAAAATTCAAGGAACTCATCTCGACTTCACGAAAACATGTCTCAAATTCGTCCAAAGAATTAACGTCCATCAATTTCGTAACATAGAGAAACTAATATCCTTCTCAACTTGTTAGTCCTCAACATCATCATTTAACCTACAAATCCATTAATCTTTCCACAGTCCGAAGATCTTATCCCGTTATAGCTCAGGCACTAGCCCAAGCTCTGATACCACTCTGTAACGCCCCAAAATTTGGTCATAAAAGACCCACTTGAATACATAAGTCTATCGTAGCTGTAGTTCCAATTTTAAAACATGGACCCAATTTTTATCAATGTATCTTAGGGTCCTACTCCTGAAACTATCATCCGCATCACGAAGTAACTTAATATCCTTGAATAAAACTACCAGTTTTTACCTCTTGGATCGTCTATGTCTATTCCTGTTATCCTCCAAACTAGTCTCACTGCTCAACTCACCTACAGCTGGAAGGAAGGAATGAAACAAAATACATAAGCAAAGGCTTAGTGAGTGCCAGTGCTTGTGTGCAAGTTGCTTAAAATAGTTTTTAGACCCAAATGATAAATTATTGAGGGAAAAACAATAATATTTTTGTTGATTTTCAAAGGATCATTGAAATCCTAAATAAGAAAAGCAATTTGTGATCATAGTAACAATTAAGCAATAGCTAGTATGAGACAAAGGTCTTAGTATATGCACGATGAGATTTTTTCAAATATCATTGAAACATGCTTGGAAAAAGTTACGTTCATGATAAAGCTGGAACAATTGGTGGTATGATATTTAAGTTTCAAAACATGCATTTAAAAAAACATGTAGTTCAATGCAAGTATCACGTACAAGACATGTTTAAGTAACACGTACAACACATGTTTATATAACACGTACAAGACACGCTTAAGCAGTAGGGGGCCATGTTAGCAATACCATCGCGTCCGATGATTTACCCACAGCACTTTGGGTCCCGCTGCTTCTTCCTTATCACCCTGAACACGCGGCTTAAAAGCCATCACCTTATACCTCCCCACGCAGGCTCGCGATGCCCGATTTGGTCATATCCGGAGTATGCCACACGATAAATGACCCATGCACCCTCAGAGCACTCCGTCCTAGGTGCATGGATCTGGACGTGAATAGCGGGAACTGTTTAAGACCGCAAGCCCATGCTTGACCGGCCGAACCCTGCCCTATCCATCGCCCGACCTTGGGCCCAACACAACCACGTCAGATGCAACACGTCACAAGAACACCATCACGGCAAATGATCACGATACAAGACCAATGATGGAGTAATTTCACAAAAATCATAAAACCGATGTTTATTTCGAAATCATTCTTGTATAAATTATGCATCTGAAATAAGCATGCAATCACGTATGTCACGAATGATGCAATGAAGTATTTTAGTTCACGATGAAATATTTAATCGAACAAATAGTTTTTCAGAATTTCCTTAAAAGAATGTTTTCCTCGAATTCATTTTCACAAAACATGCCTGAAAAATTACTTTTGCAAGATACGTGTTTGAAAACATTCATGCAGGTAATAGTTGGTGCCAAGAATTGGTGAATGTAAAATGAGTCCTGAATTTGATTTGAAAGTGTTGAAACTCATTTTCATGTCAAGTATTCAAAGCATGTTGAAAGTACATATATATATCTATATATATATATATATATGACGTATTCCTTCCAGTTTTGAAAGACATATAACTATAATTTTGAGAGGCAACTCACACTAACTTCCAAGTTATTCAGCGTCGTCCTCGAGCGGTTTACTAACACCACCTGTTAATCCAAGGATTATATTAGAAATCTATTCTCTAACACTCGTCTAATAATCTACTCGAAAAATCCTATGCGGTCCTATGAACTACATGAACATGCACGAAATACTATTCTCCCAAACTATGCTTAACTTCATTATATTCAAAGATTGACAAAACACTAAGAAAATAAATCTGCGCGGTTTTGGTTTAAAATCTATTAAAATTCATAGAACATGATTTTACTTTTGAAATTTTTCAGAAACACCCGAGACTTACTGAAAAAGTTCAGGTAAAAGTTTCAAAGGTAAACTAGATTTGTAAGTAGCTGTTTCATCCTCCAAAACCCAGCCAAGCAGAAGCTGTTTTTACACAGGCAGGATACACTTCAAAAATTTGTATAAAATCTCCTGTTCATCAGAAGGCTCCAACATTTATAGGACATGCTCACAAGACACTCAAAATGGATCAGAAAATTTTTGGAAGCCAAATAAAATCTGTAGATACAAAATTTTCAGCTTATAACAAAGCATATCTGTAAATAAGTAATTCCCTGGCAGCAGTGGTTTGCCAATTTTTATAAAATTCACCAAAACTTCAAATATTTCCAAACTCCACGATTTTTTCTATAAACACAACAAAGTTTATTGAAAAATATTTGGCTTCAAAATTTCATTCAATTGGATCTTCAAATACATTGTAGAACACACATGCAAAAACTGAAATTGAGCTCATTTTATTTTCATGACAAAACCATCATGCATGTCTTAAATGATTCTTAAAAATAAGTTAAAACTCACATGCAATCACTTATCCATGTATAAGCTACATATATGGTCATGGATCTACAACAATTTATCCAAATCCTTCACTCATTCACACAAGCAATAAAAGTTTCTAGAAACTAAAATAGCAGACTGCGTAGGTCTATTGGTGGTCATTTTTAGACAATTTCCGCATCCATTTTCTGCAAACTTTATCATAAAACATATCTATATTCAATAAGGATTCTAATGGAGGTCTTGCATGTACAATTAGAGCACGGAAAAAGGGGTTTGTTGGGCAATTGAATGTGAAACACAGATTCTGGAATTGAAAAGAGCTTACTGGCAGTGATACTTTAAATACAAATTATGTAATGATTCCTCAACGATTTCTAAAGAACTTTAAATGTAAAGATATCTACACTCATAGAGGTTTCTAAATATGGTCTTGCATGTAAGATCAAACCAACGAAAGAGTTGTTTCTTGCCCAAAGAAAATAGAACACAGTTCTGAAAATTGAAAATACGGACAGCTTACCGCACGGTTTGAAGCGATTTTGAAACTTTTGGTAGCCAATTTGATAAATCCAATTCCATAGTATTATTTCTTATCCTCTTGTGAAGATTTTGAGATAAGGAACTCCCAATTTGGACATCATTGCGTCCTTCAAAACGTGCGAATACCAGCACTGCCAGTGCTGGAAATTTCTGTGCGGAAATTGCTTTGGGAAAATGGTTTCTATGTTGTGGGTTAAGCTTTCTCTTTCCATGGCTCTCTTAAACGGTTTTGTAGCTGAAAAGAGATGAAAATGGGAATGAACTCTGATTTTAGAGCAAGAAATACATGAGTGGATGAGAGGAGAAAAGAAGAGCAAGATAGGTGTGCATATATATAGGGGTGATGAGGACTTTATTGCAAATTTTCTATTTATCTCCTAGTCCTACAATTATTGTATCTTATTCCAAGGTTTATACATGAATATGAATTGATATAAAATCCCCCAATTACTAATACTAATACATGTTAATCAAGTAATGTTCGTGGTGTCATACTACTAGTCATCGAATTAGTAAGTATACTAATACTAAGAAAATTCGGCTGTCACACACCATATCCCTCGAGATTAGCTCTTGCTGGAAAATCATTGATTGTACCAAACAACATAACTCTGAGATTGAAGCTCTCTTTTCTAAACCCATCATACACTTTAATACCGGTCTCCCACAACTCCTTCAAATCCTCAATTAAAGGGGCCTAGTAGACATCTATATCATTTCCAGGTTGTTTCCGCCCGGAAATTAGTATAGGCATCATAATATGCTCTCGCTTCATGCATCGCGAAGGGGGTAGGTTGTAGATCATCAAAATCACCGGCATGTACTATTGAGCTTACTTTGCAAGCCATTGTGGGGTTCAGCCATATGTAGCAATACAAGGCGTAAGTTAAATTTCTGGGTTCTTCCCTAAATCAGGGGGGAAATCATTATCAATCTTTTACCATTGAGGAGAATCTGAAGGATGTCTAATCTTGTTATCTTTCAATCTCTTCTTCAAGCCTTCTATCAGCATACCATGTCAAGTCCTTGGCAAACGCTTCACTATGTACATGCGGTCTAAATCTAGGTATTAGGGCACATACCATGTTTTTTGACAGGAGCAGACCATTCTTTTCTGTAACGTGAGGTGCCACATTTCGGACACACCTTCAATGGTGATAGTCATTTTAAACAAGATGCAATCATTGATGAAACAAGCATGTTCCTTCAATCCCATGCCAATTGCAGGTAACATCTCTTAGCCTCATAGTAGGATTAGGTAACACATTCATCGGGTACATACTTTTTAATAGACCAAGTAAGTTGTGGAAACTCTTATCACTCCACCCATGTTAGCTTTAACTTGTAGAGGTTAGGACTGGTTTCACTCTTGTGAAAATTACCACTATACAGGGGTGTCTTTGAACATGTCAATTTTTGAACATCTTGGGACAATTTCGCAAATCCTATCAAATCACATTGGTCATCTCTCCCCAAAAATCAGGTCATAATCATCCATGTCAAAATCTACTGATCGATATGATGTATCACCCAAACAGCTGAGGTGGCACGCTTTCACCGTGTCTTGTCCATCGTGCATATCTTTATCAATCCATACACACCAAATGATCTTCCAAGTCACGTGGACTAATTCTTTTCCAAAACAACAACGTAAAACCGGGCAACTAATCCTAGTCGGATCTGATGCATGCTCAACCGCAAAGTCTATGATTCTTTCACCCCTTCCATATTGCTCCGACATACGATCCGCTACAATCCAACTTCGATCCATCTAAATTCTCAATTAATTAAATTAAATAATTTATATTCAGTTGATAGTTAAATTAATTAAATAATTTATTTTTAATTTATTTCGCATTATTCTATAAAAAATTCGGCAGAGTAACGACACAAATATTTCTACCAAGTTCTTGACTTAATTTCCAGGGGTTGTAACAACAAAAGTCGAATCTTACGATCCCCTAAAATCTCAACAAGGTAACGACGCAAAAAATACTACCAATTTCAACCACAACAATCCAACATCTAATCTTTCACCCACAACGAACACAAAATGATACAAAAATATGATCACCAGTGGATCACATAAAAAATCAATTTCTAGCTAGCAACTACAAATTTGGATCACTAGTTGGATCACATAGATCACATAAAAAAACTACAAATAAAGAATCAATATAAATATGATCACCAATTGAATCCAAAATCACATAAAACTACAAATAAATTAAAGTATCACGATATAATTATTTTCACAAAAATATGTAAATCTCAAGTATAAATGTTCGTTGTGACATGACGTGATGCACAAATACCATGAATGCATTAAGCAATGTCAACAAAACAATACAACAACAATCCAATCATATATAATACCAACATATCATAACATAAATCAAAAATCCAAAAATCCAAAAATCAAGAAACCCTATTTAAAATAACCTATATATCACAAAAACCCACATTATATAATTAAAAAAAACAATTAATATAATCAACTATAACATAACAACAATCCACATTATAACATAGTGAACTAGAACATAATAACAAAAATCCACTATATAATTTATAAAACCCCAATTAACATAACATATATATAACAATAATTATCAAATTAACATATAACCCACATTATATACATTACAAAATCCTAATTAACATAACATAAATATATAACAAACAAGAAATTAACACATAACCAACATTGTATAAATTAAATCACAAAACCCCAACACCTATATACAAACATAATTAAAAATATATACATAATATATATATAACATAACATATATAAACATATATATATATACCTATAAAGAGAGAGAGGAGGAGTGTATGGTGGGTAGGGACGGTGGCGGCGGCGGTGGAGGCGGCGGCGGCGGCGGTGGAGGAGGCGGCGGTTTGGGGTGGTGGCGAGGGGACGGGGGCGGGGTTATCTTGAGAGTGAGAGAGAGAGAGTATAGAGAGAGAGTAGAGTATAGAGAGAGAGATCGAGTAGAGAGATAGAGAATGAGAGAGAAAATAGAGAGCGGCGGCGGCGGCGGCGGATTGTGGTGGTGGTGGAGACGGCTGCGACGCGGGGGGCGGGGGCCGGGCGGGGGCGGGAGAGCGGGAGAGAGAGTAGAGTAGAGAGAGAGAGTAGAGAGAAATGAGAGGGGGGAGTCCGGTTTTGGGGGGGGAAATGGGGAGGGGGGAATTTTTTTTATTTTTTAATTACTTTTTATAGCGGTTCATTACTGAACCGCTATAAAAAAATATTTTTTTTTTCGGTTCGACTTATAATAGCGGTTTTTTACCGAACCGCTATAATAGATTTTGTCCTATTACAGCGATTTTTATAAAAAAACCACTGTAATAGGTTCCCGGTTAGTTTCCTTTATAACGGTTCACTTATAAACCGCTGTAATAAGTCTCTCCGTTCAGCGGTTTTCAAACAACCGCTGTAAAATGTGCGTTGTAACAGGTCTTTTCTGTACTAGTGCGCGTCAAGGTAAAGCTTGATGAGATTGGGTTTTATAGGGTATTCCAGTTATCTCATTTTACAAATGACCTGGGCCTTGTGAATGCCCTAATTGAGAGATGGCGGCCAGAGACTAATACATTTCATTTTAGGACCCAAGAGGCTACGATAACTCTCCAAGATGTTGCTGTTTTATATGGTCTACCAGTTGATAGTCGGGCTGTAGTTGCACATAGGTAGTTCGAAGGATATGAAAGTTACGCCTTATATGTATATGAACTATTAAGATTGTACTTAACGCCAGAAGATTTCAAGCACGGTTATAGAATATCAGTACAAAAATTTGCTAACCATGTGGTGAGTGCGCCATTCCAAATAAATGATCAATCTGAAGAATTTTTAGTTGATCAGGTAGCCCGTTGTTGGGCAATTTTGTTGTTAAGGGGTGTGATGTGCGCCGACACTACAGGAGATGTTATTCCTGTAATGTGGTTGACTGTGTTTGAAGATATAAACTTAGCACACACATATAGTTGGGGAAGCACGGTATTGGCGCATTTATACCGCGAATTGTTGAGTGGTTCCCAAGTAGATTGCAAAAATATTGGAGGATTCATGCCATTATTACAGGTGAGAAAAATTATTATTTAGACTTTATTATTTCTGGTATAATAATTCGTGGTTAATCAATTAATATTTTTCTCATTTAACAAATATGGGCGTGGAGTAAGGTTTGGATGGTAAGACCTGATGGGGTACCGAGACAGATGGCGGGAGCTGACGTGGATGACATTGCCCAAGCACCTTATGCTGCACAGTAATTTACCATTTCAAGATTATGTTTAATTAAGAATTGTTCAATTTTTTTTAATTATTTTCAATGATTGTAGTCGCTTCAGTCACTCACAACGTCCGGGCAATTAGAGATGATCTAGATCAGATGGCGGATGGACATGTGAGTCGAGAATTTGTTGTTTTGTTTCAAATTATTATGAAGTTATAATTATCTCCTACTAATATATTCTAAATTATTTTTTCGTATTTCAGTTTGTTTGGACATCGTACAACCTCAACGATGCAGACATTGTCGAGTTGCCACCTCAATGTTTGAATGATAACGTATGGCGAGCATCAGTTCCGATGATATTCTTTGCCATCATAGAGTATCATCATCCTGAGCGTGTTCTTCGACAGTTCGGAATACGCCAATATACTCCACGGACACCTGGACGTGTTGGGAGGGTCACCCGAAAGGGTAAGTCCATGACTAATTGGTTGGCTAAACAGGCTCGAGAAATTGCATTGTGGAATAATCGTCAACCGTACGTTCTGATACGATATTGAGGAGGGGGGAGACCAGACCGACGAAAGATACGAAGAGTGGTATGACCGAATCACTAGTCATTACATTTCACCCCGATTGACTAGGAAAGGTACGGGACATCAGGCCTCCTCAGCCGCTCTATTGAAAAATGTGGTTAGTATTTGGTATTGTTTTCCATTGATAGTTAATTCAATGTTATTTATTTAGGAACCTTTTTTGTTGTTGACAGTATTTGTTATTTTTTATTTTCAGTTCAACCAAATTGAAGAGGTGCAAAATGCAATGGAACAAATTGCCCAAACTCAAAATCCCACGACAATTAGGCAATCTAGGATGAAGAACACCCAGGATATGGTCACATGTAGTCGCAATGTAGCCACCGGTGCTCGTGTAGATGATGAACATGTTGGAGGATGGAGCTCGGCTTTCCATGGTCACTTCAATGCTCGAGGATCAAGCTCAAGTTTTCATAGTCACTTCCATACCAGAGGATCGGCTCGACTTATCATGATCAATATAATGCTGGAGGATCGAGCTCGGCTCAACCTCGTCCCAACCCTAGCGACGTTTACATTCCCACCATGGCCCAATCACCCGTGACTAATGTGCCCGTCAATTTTCACAATCAAGGACAAGGTATCAGTACGTCGACATGGAATTTGACTGATCTCGATATGGAGCAGTGCAGTGATGCACCTCTACATCAAAGAATTCCACATCCGCCTCATGTACAATTTAATGTATCACCAGTTCAATACAATGATGGTGAGGAAGAAGCAAATATGAGAAGGTCTATGAGGACGAGGCGGTCCCCTGATTGTGGAACAGGTGGACATCGGGGTTATAGGTCGCATAGATAGTTTATTTAGTTGTTGTGTATTTATATTTTTTTGTGGTGTTTTGGATAATGCATGTTAATAATATAATTTTATTGACATAATTGTTTTAATTGAAGACAAAACAATTACGAAATTAATACGAACATTGAATTAATATAAAACTAATTGACAGGAATCTAGTTATTCTCCTCATCAGATATTTCAATGTCCGATCGATACTCAGGACCTATACTAAGCTCCCACCGGGCTCTTGCTTCTTGCACATTACCACATAATGCGTATTCTCGAGAAATTTCTTGGTAATTTAGACGTTGCATACGCATAACCATCCTATTACTCTCCTCACGAATCCTATTAAGTGCTGTAGTTTTTTCCTGTGGCGTTACACAAGGCATGAGTATGGCTCTTACTCTGGGGCAACAAATTTGATGTTGAAGACAATCCACGACAAGCCCGTCTTGTTCTTGGACACGATGAAGCCATTCATCTTCCATCGTTCGTAAATATCTTTCTGAATATCTTTGATTGGGATACAATGAGTAATAGTAATCATCATCTAAGTGCCAACTACGTCCCATGGCACGAAAAATATCACCAGGAGTGTAATACAACTTTGGGGTTCTAAACGGCTCCATTTTTAATAATTATTGTTCAGAATGGTGTTCACTCCATTTGTATATATACTCATAATTCCGAATACAATGCAGACAAACATGCAAAACCCGTGACTACAAACAATGCAAACAAAAAGGCAAAACCCGTGACTACAAACAATGCAGACAAAAATGACGAACCCATGACTACAAACAATGCAGACAAAAAATGCAAAACCAGTGACTACAAAAAATGCAAAACCCGTGACTACAACTTTCAACCCGTGACTACAACTTCCGAATACACTAGTTCACCCCCTTTGTCTATATACCGAATTCACAACACAAATCACTTCATGTTACATTATTTTGAAATTCAACACGAAAATTGGAGATAATCATAACTCTAGACATCGACAAACATGGTTGTTAGTAGAAAGAAACGATGACTACGAGGAATTGGTCAATGAGGACCCTATTGAGTATTATTGTGGGCTCAAAAGGGAATAGGTTCATCGGGTGCTCGAATAAGAGGAATTGGTTAATGATCTTTGAAGACTCGGCGTGCGAATTCCACAACGTAGATCTTTGATGATACCCAGAGATGGTGAAGAAAATTGTAGGAGGGCTGTTTCAAGAATAAGAATCGAAAACAACAGAATGATTTTACGTCGTTGTAGATGGTGGTCCCAAGTGGCATACGAAAGGGTCTAGAAGGGTGGGGGGGTTGAATAGACCCTGAAGTCTTTTTAGACTTCAAAAATTTCGTATCACTTAAAGGTTTTTGAACGCTTGGTATACTGAGCGCTTGGGTCAAACTGACACACGAAATCCTAGCAAGTATACTAGGTCGTGCAAAGTAATAAAGTGGACTATTTAGCCCGGGGTGTATCGTCTCCACAGGGACAATTGGATTCAATGCTCGTAATTGCTATATTATCTAAATCTAAGCTAAATCAAATTATAAGATGATGGTTGATTATACTATGAAAATAATCAAAGACAACTATGTGATAAACAAGATAATAAATCGAATGGAAAGAGGTGATTGGGTTATGATCCTACTATGTTCTATTCTATGTTCATGAACTCTCAATTATCCGGATTTTTAGAACGCTCTTGTTATGTCGAAACCCCCTAATGTATTTATTATTCAATCTCTTGAAATAACAAGCCTATACTAGTTAACAACTTCCTATATCTCTATAGTGAAGATTGAATTAACTAACATGCATTTAGGTTCAAAGGAATTCCTTGCTTACGAAGATCCTACATTCAATCGGGTCATCTTATCACAAAAAGCCACACAACACAATCGATTCTATCTCTAGTCAATTGTTACGTTATGATGTTTGATTTTTCGATCTCCCTTTATCTATCTCCTCTCGGTCTCAAGACAAAGCATTATATCATTCATGTGAAAGCATTAAACATAAAATCAAACATGTAACAAGAATGTAATAAATCCGGAAATTAATCATTCATTAAACACAAAACATCACAAAGTATTTACATAACCCAACCACAAAGATGCTTAGCTCATACTTACAATAACAAATGATTCAACAATTCTATAAGACATAGTTGATAAACTAATTAAAGAGAAAGAGTTGAATTACTCCCTATTACAAGGTGTGAATCCAAGCTTTTGATGATGAAAATGGCTCCTCAAGCTTCCTTGGGTCTTCCTATGGCTTCCCTATGTGTTTTTAGAACAAGTGTAAGTGTTTTCCAAGAGAAAAGTGTGTTATAAAGGAGGAAAACGGCGGACTTAAAATTAGGGCATCGGGGAAATCGGACCGCGGCACACATTCTAAACCGACCGCGGCTCGGATGGCAAGCAGTGCCTCGGCACAGTGCCGCGGTCTAAACAGCAAGTCATGCCGCGGTTTGCCGAGGCCTAACAGGGTGCCGAAGGGTCAAAACAGGGCCGCGGTGTTCTGGACGCCGAAGGCCGCGGTTCTGTGCCGCGGTCCTATCCGGATTTCTCATTTGGCATTGTACCGCGACCGCGGTCTTGCGCCGGGTTTAGTGCCGCGGTCCAGAATGGCAGATTCATATTTTTCTTCGCTTTTCCTTCTCTTGTTCTGCCTTCTTACTCAATAATTGATCTATTTGACTTAAATCCCTACACACATGAAATTGAAACAAATCAAAGCACTATGCAGGATATTCATTACTAAATTATGACGAAAATACCTAAATCAAAGGGGTAAAAAACTTGTAAAATGTGAACTTATCACAAACGCTTCAGGTAAAGTAACTTAGACTTAGTGATTTTAGCTGTTTACCAAAGTAGGACAATGCTTAGATCGCTTAATTAGGGTTAGCACAGCGAAAATGAGTTTTTAGCGTTCTATTGGTTAATTTAATCGCTTATCACTTTAACTTGTCTTTTTCAAAGGTAATTGATGCAATAATAATAAGACAATAAAGTAAATGACACAATATTTGTAAGGTTCACTGGGTGATGTAATCCCAGCTACGTCTTTCTTCTCCTTTTTCACTTGGAGGAATTTACTATGATGATAATCAATGAATTCACACAGAGTCTTCTACACAATAGTAACAGGTGAAAATGATCTCGGGCTCCTTGATCACACAGACTTCAGCACCAATGAAGATCATCTTCTTCAAGCTTCTCTCACGCAGAAATACTGCCTGAAAGGGTAAAACAACTTTTCTCACTCAGATGAAAGGTTGTGGTATATCACTAGGGTTTCGTTTGGTTTTGGAAAGATCAAACAACTTGGAATATCTCAATTCGAATTTGAATTTCTTCTTTGGAAGATGTTTGAGATATTTAGTGACTGTATGGAATGTATAAAAAAAACTTGGATGATTTTTGGCTATGGAGTTTTTAAGCTTTTTCTCAGCAAGTGTACGTAAAATATTTGCAATATATTCAGACACGTTATTATTAGGGTTTTGCTGGAGTGAGGTATTTATAGATACTTTCTTGGGATCTGTCCGTTGGACACATCCAGGCGCGTGTCATTCACGTAGCGAGTGAATATACCTAAACTCTGACATACCCGAAAATCTGCTGGGCCGATTGGACGGGAGCAGTTTAATCTCTGAAATTCTGACAGTCTAAGTCAAAAGGTGGCTTGTCCACAAGTCATATTTTCTTATCACATTTAATGCTCTTATCAAGCATTTAATGCATTTTGAATTTATTTCCCGTTGGAAATAAATATCCGTTGAATGATTGCATTTAAGTCCTTCATGATTTGAGGATTTTTTTCAGGTGAATCCGCCATAAGTCGCTTGAGTATTTGGGCGCTTGATTCAAGAATCCTGAAATGAGGTCTGTTAGCGTTTGACAGACGCTAAGAAGAAAAATTGTTATCTCTGGCTGACTTCAGACGCTGGTCTTCAACTTCTTCTCTAATAGACTCACCTAGAATTCTACTAGCGATTCAGTCGCTAAGACTTAATCTAAAATCTATAAAGATAAAAATTACAAGCCTAAAATAAATTACAACTTTCAAACGCTTATACAACAATCTATGAAAAACATAACTTACATTAAATTGGGTCTAACAAAGAATCCTATTTTGTCATCATCAAAACATCTAACATGAAATTTCCTAACAATTTCTCCCTTTTTGATGATGTCAAAACTTTTAACTCTTTTATATATTTAAGAGTTATATTAAAGAAAAGCCCAAAAGATATAAGTTAGCGTTTGGAAAGTTAGTAACATTAGCTAAAGTTAGATTAGCTTCAACAAGATGTTTCAGCGTTAAAACATTCATTCATTGACAGAATTTAAAGCATATATGTTTTACACTGAAAGAGTATAAAAAATAAAAGACAAAAACATCAAAACTTTTCAAGTCACTTTCTCTGTCACTTTGCCCTTTCTTCACCTTGAAGAATTTCTAGCGATAACTCCATCAAAACGCGATCGATGTCAATCATCGTCGTATGTTGGACTTCATCATAATCATGCCTTTGACGTTTGGCGCTTTCGTTTAACTCTAACAACCTTTTGTGTCCATTCTCTTGGCTGAATACCAAGTTCACGAATCAAGTCGTGATAGATATCTTGTTGACGATCACCTGACGGTCTCCAATTAACAGGTCGTTGTAGTCTACCGGCATAAGCAGGAAATCCCATACTTTCTAAGAACTCGGGGTCGATGTCTGGAAGCGCATATCTTCCAAGATAATACCTTGGCTTTCTCTTCTTTGATAGCATCTTCTTAATGCTTACAAGCTCTTCGAACATTGAGCGCCAATGTTTATTATCTGTCTTGGAAATCGCTTTGGTCTTTTCTTTATCTTCCTCCTTCTTGACATTATCAAAGGAGTTCTTTAGATCAGCGACATCTCTTCGCAAAAGTCTAACTTCTTCGACTAGAAGAGCAACTTGTTGAGCGACACTCTGAGCGGCGGCATCGGTTGAAATATGTCTATCAGCATTGGCCGCAGCGCTCTGAGCTAAGTGACGATTGAATTCAGATGATAACTGAGCGACTAAGGGAGATATTGTCTTTATAACAGCCGCAGTGCTTTTATTGGCAGTGTTTGCAATATCATGACTTCTTGTATCCGACACTGTGTGGATATGCCTATCTGCAGCCCCAAAGATTTTGGAGCAGGAACCCTCAATATTGGTGAGCGAGTTCCGGACTGCCTGTCTGAAATCTTTGGCTTCTTGATCGCTCTCGGAATCTGAAGAAGGACGCTCTAGAGAACTTGAAACTATAGCCTTGCCTTTAGTCTTGTCTCTGATAAAAGGTTCTTCAGGCTCTTGGGCAATTTCAGCGTGCACTTCTTCAATAGCTTGATCCAAGATAGGATCAACCACTGGGGGCTCTACTACCGGGGAGCTAGAAAAATCTGGCAAGGAAGCCTCAGGCTGTTGAGCGACTTCCGCAGTAGGAGCAAAAACCTCTTCTATAACTTGGACTGGAGGAAAAGGTTCGCGAATACCAATGACCCAGAGAGGGCCAAGGGCTTCCAACACATGCCTTGGACTAATCAGGCTAGATTGCAAAATAAAGAATATAGCTTCTTCGCGCTCTTCGGTACTTAGTGCAAGTTGCACACCTTCCGGCAAAGCAATCCCTGAAGTATAGCGATTAAAATAGTCCAAAATCCATGGCATGAGCGCTTGAGCTGCTTCTTGGTCCACTGGCCGAATAAGTGATAACATCTTGGCCACTTGAATGTTGCATTGACTGTAGAGCACTAGGTGAAGAGTATATCCTCTGAAGTTATAACACCCTGAAAAGTGATTGAAACTGATGTCCATCGCTTGGGCATTTTCAAACACGGCTCTCATGTCTCTGTGGAATTCAGCGAACTTAGCGTGTTCATTTGAGACGTCCACACGAATCTGACTCTGGCCTGGAAGAATCGGATGTTTACTTGATGAAGCATCTTCATTTAGGTCAGGGAAGATTCGTTGAACAAAACTGGCACGAGGATGCATAACATAGCGTCCACTTTGAGCGTATAAAGCAAGTTGCTGGCGAATGTAGCGTTTAATTGGTTGGTGATATCTTGGCAAAGTGCTAACATTACCGACAATAATCTGATGCTGCTGGAGCAAAAAGGTAGCATAACCTCGACGTCTGTACTCTATCCCAAATTCAAAAAGGAAGGGATATCTCATCAGTTCTTCAATGGTGTAAAAGTGAAGAACAAAATCTTCAGCCCACCTGGCTGTATCCATCATCCAACGCTTTCCAAGTTTGTCCGCTTTCTTCTGCTCTTTCTTAGCGGTAAGGAACTTTTCAAAGCATTCCACATCCTCATCATAGTCTTCCGCAAATAATCTAGCGAGATACTCTCTGGCTTCATCTTCTATCCAAGAGTTGACAGGATTTGGGCGCTCCGCGACTAGCGGTCCTTTGCCTTTCCATAATTTCAGTGGATTTGGAGAGAGAGCGTTTTGGGGAGACTTGACAATGGAAGGAAGAGCTGAATAGCCTATCTTGTTAAGATCTTCCTCGTCTAGATTTTTGTTCCAATCACCCATGTGTGGGTTCTTGAAAACAATCTTGCTTTGGCGTAGAGGGTAGAAGGACTCGTCCGAGCGACCAAACAGGTTGAAGCGCTGAAGATCAAGGTCAGCTCTATTGAAGACTGGACGACGAATACACTCGAAGCGTGATTGAAGTCGCTCCAAGTTATATAGTCCTAGGTCGGCTATTCGCTCAAAGATTTCAAATTTGTGAGAGTTGGACATGTCAAGCCTATGGAGAGTTGTCTGAAAGTTGATTTCCAACTCGGCAAGTGTCTGAGCATCTCGTTCTCTAGTGGCGTAATAGAATTCAACATCTGGAGTATATCCGCACGGGAAGAAATCGATGACACGAGGAGGAGGTCCCGTTGGCGTGGGAACAATTGCAATCGCTTCTGTTGGGATAGGGGCCACTTCTATCGACCGCTCAGCGTTCAAAGTCTCTTCACTTGCTGATGATGTTTCAGCGGCAGGAAGGTCTTGAGAAACTTTCTTAGCGATATCCACAACAGTTGCAAGGTCCACATCTATTTCAACAGGAATCTCGGATGGTGGAGGAGCATCAGCGATTGGATCTTCTTGTGGTGCATCTTGAGCTAATACATGTAAGCGATTGAGAAAAGCAAGCAAAATTTCCACTAAGTAGAAATTAAAGAGAAAGGACTACATCACTTACCCTGAGGAATATCATCGACTATTTCAGTCGCTTGATCTGTTTCTTTTGTCGGTACAGTTTCCTCAGGCTCCGAGGCAACTTCTTCCGGATCTAAATCTAGAAAAGAAGTTATTGGATTAGCACGAATGGGAATTTGAAATTCTTCAAGAACGTTGAGAATATGTTCAAAACTGATCGCACTTAGCGCTGAAAGAATTTTATCCTAGCGTTAGAAACTAACGAGGAAAGGATATACTAATTTGCTTAGCAAATACTTACCCTGAACGTTCTCAGAAGGAGAAGCGTCTTGAGGATCTGAGCTGACTTCGGGAGCAGTGTCGGAAGGAGGAATAGTCGCTGATTCTTCAAGCGTTGGTTTTGGTGAAATGCTTGTAGACGCGGCTGGAGTAGAAAGTGGAGTCCGTCTTCTTGCGAGCGGCATTTCTTCTTCTACAGCAAATTATTCTTCCTCGGGAACGAAAAAGATAAACACAGGAGGAGGCGAAGGAGATTTGGGAGAAGAAGAGGGAGAAGGAATCTTTTGCTTTTTCTTGGGCTCCGCTTTCTGCTTCTTCTTTTGTCCAGGCTTCTGTTTCTTCGCTGGCTGGGATGGCTCAGCGACTTTGAGAACTATTTGTCTCTTCGGTCGCTTGACCACCACTTCCTCTTCGGATGACGACGATGATGACGAAGATGTTTGATCCTCATCATCGCTGCGAATAGCTCCTTCTGCTTGAAGTCGCTCACGCTCATCTTTTGGAACAGCTGCACCACCTCTCTTCCTTGGATTTTGCAGTTCACCGATCATTTTCTTACCATAAAATTTAGTTGCTGGAATCTTTTTGCCTGCGGAGTTAGTATAGCCGCTAGCGCTAAGAATTCGACTAAGTACAATCCCATAAGGCTTGGGATTCACAGACTTGGCCATCGCTGCCTTAAAGCGATTAAATACATATAAAGACCAATTTACTTTTAACTTGGTCAGGATGGCCACCATCATCTTATACTGTATATTTGTGATTTTATCGAAAGATCACTTTCTGCATTCGATCATTTTTGAGCAGATGTCTGCGAGTATAACGTATTCGCCTTCATATCATTCTTCTTGAAATTCGGCTCATACGCAGCAGCAACATCGGGTTTCTTAACCATATCCCAGATCTTGGTAGCATCACCTAGATTGCCTTGTTCTACCTCAGGACCCTCATTGGGAAGACCCAATAATGAAGAAATTAAAGAAGGAGTGAGAATAAAGACCTCCTTAGCAAAGGGAAAGACGCAGGATATAGAATTTCTGTCTTCAGAAATCTGGGCATTTTTGAAGAAATAGAGACATTCTTCTTCAAAGTAGTTTGCAAAAGCAGTAATCATGTCTCTTACACCAGACTCTTGGACGAGTGGAAGAATCGTCCGAAGAGGGAAGTTCTGGTTGTCGTACAAATAATCCCAATTGATGAGAAAACCGGCGTTCAAAGTAACTACCTTTTCACCTCGGGAAGATTTTCCGGCAGCAGTCTTGGAAGACTTTTTCGATGATTTGGTTGATTTTGAAGCTTTGGGTGCCATTGCTGAAAAAGATTGAAGTTTTGAAGGAGAGAGAAGGAAGTTTGCCTTTTGAGAGAGACAAAGGATGTTTACAGCAGAGAGATTTTGAAAAGAGATAAAGTTTGGCTGTAAAAACCTTGAAAGGTTTAAATAGAGGCAAGAATTAGACTCCTCAAAGACTACGATTCTGACACGTGTAAGGTCAGGGAGTTTGAAATTTGAAAGGATTCAAATCTGAAACGGTTTGGGAATATCCGGATGCAAAAAGTGCGGTAAAATTTAATTCAACAGTTATGAAAAAGGCAAAATTTTGGGATCCGTAATTACCAAATTAATTAAAAGACATCTGAAAAGATTTGAAATTTTCAAATGAGGTGCACGCGCCTGATTATGTATTGACACGTAAGCAGACTCATGCAGACCTGAACTATCGCGGTTACAGATAAAGGTCTTTTAACCGTCAGTCAGTTTGATTTGATAGGCACGTGTGGGTAGTATCAAATCTAATCTTTTGTACTTATCCACACGTTTCTTTCATCGGAGAAAACTATGCATGAAATTTAACAAAATACTTAGTGTTAGAGCGGGAATATTCTTTAACACTAAAGTCTTTTTATGAAATATTTTTAATTTTTAAAAAAATAATCAATCGCTTGAATTTGCAAAAGAATTTTGTTAGAGATTGATTTTGTCATATATAAAGTAGATAAGCGCTAGCGATTAATGCATATATTTTAAAATCATTTTTTATCACAGTCGCTTATGAATTGTTACAAGTACAATTTTAAGGTTCCCCCTAAAATTAATAACTCGTTTCAATGTTGAAAGACGCTTTTAGATGTATGTATAACATGGATTCCCCCTAAAGCGTATGCCTATAAAAGAATGATGCCCAAATGATTTAAGCGTTTAAATCGATCATACCTAAGTTACTTCTTAAAGTGAGAAAGCGTTGTTCGTTGAGCGCTTTGGTGAAGATATCTGCCAATTGTTTGTCTGTACCAATGAAGTGCATGGAAATATCTTTCTTTTGAACATGGTCATGTAAGAAATGGTATCTAATGTCAATGTGTTTAGTTCTAGAATGAAGGACAGGGTTTTGGGTCATAGCTAAAGCGCTTTGGTTATCACAATGGATTGGGGTAGGACCTAGGATTGTTCCATAATCTCTAAATTGTTGCCTCATCCAAAGGATTTGTGCACAACAGCTTCCAGCGGCCACATATTCTACCTCAGCGGTAGAAGTCGCTATGGATTGTTGTTTCTTACTATGCCACGAAACTAGTCTATCACCTAGAAATTGACATGTACCACTTGTACTTTTTCTATCTATTTTGCATCCTACAAAATCTGCATCTGAATAACCAATTAGTTCAAAAGGAGAGTCCCTTGGATACCATAAGCCCACATTTTGTGTGCTTTTTAGGTATTTAAGGATTCTCTTGGTAGCATTTAAGTGTGATTCTCTAGGGTCAGCTTGAAAGCGTGCACATATGCATACCAAAAACATAATATCAGGTCTACTAGCGGTAAGATAAAGAAGTGATCCAATGATACCTCTATAGTTAGTGATATCAATTTTCTCCCCACTTTCATCTTTATCTAACTTAAGCGTTTGGCTCATTGGAATTTTTGAAGATGATGCATTTTCCATACCAAATTTCTTAATCATATCTTTCGTGTATTTAGCTTGGTTTATGAAAATTCCATTAGGGAGTTGTTTAACTTGTAATCCTTATCATCAACGTAAATTTGGACTAAGAGAATATCTTCATTATGGGTAATTTTGAATAGCGTTGTATCAACGCTGCCTTTTGAAAAGCCTTTATCTATAAGGAAGATAGAAAGAGTGTCATACCATGCTCTTGGTGCTTGTTTAAGGCCATAGAGTCCCTTATCCAATTTGTAGACCATACTTTTGCCATGGTTGTTGATGAATCCTGGAGGTTGCTCCACATAGACTTCTTCTTGGAGTTTACCATTCAAGAAAGCACTCTTTACGTCCATTTGATACACTGTGAACTTTTTAAATGCATCAAACGCTAGGAACATTCTAATCGCTTCAAGACGGGCTACTGGAGCATAAGTTTCATCGAAATCAATACCTTCCTCCTGACAATAACCCTGAGCGACAAATCTAGCTTTGTTTCTTATAACAATGCCATCTTCGTCCATTTTGTTCCTAAAAACCCATCTAGTTCCAATAACTCCTTGGTGAGTTGGCCTTGGTACTAGCGTCCAAACCTCATTTCTCTCAAATTGGTTAAGCTCTTCTGGCATCGCTTCTACCCAACTTGAATCACTGAGAGCTTCATCCACTTTCTTTGGTTCCATTTGAGATAGAAAACTTGCAAACATGGCCTCATTTATAGTAGCAGACCTAGTTCTAACAGGTGCTTCCATATCTCCAATAATTAATTCTGGTGGATGGTCTCTAAACCATTTACGATCTGGTTGGAATGGGTTGAGACCAATTTGCTCTTGATGATCATTCTCTTCATGATCATTAGCGTTTCTAACATTATCCTCAATAGTAACCTCACGAGTAACTTTTGGAATAGGCACGAAAATCTCATCATCCTCATCATCACTAAGATTAATTTGTGACGCTTGTTGGGCAAGATCTTCAATCCCTACATCATCAACATTAACCTTACTCGGTTCTTGGTTAGCATCATCAAACACAACATGAATGGATTCTTCAACTTTTGACTTGATCTTATTTTGGATGCGAAAACTCTTTCCATTCTTGGCATAGCCTAGAAAGATTCCCTCATCCGCTTTAGGATCAAAAGTCTTAAGGCTGTGGGATCCATTATTATGAATGAAACATTTTGAACCAAAAACATGAAAATATGAAACGTTAGGCTTACGTCCCTTCCACAACTCATATGGAGTCTTCTCATGTTGCTTGTAGATCATACACCAGTTCTGAGTGTAGCAAGCAGTATTGATGGCTTCGGCCTAAAACCTTTGAGGTAGCTTAGAATCTGCAAGCATCGTCCTAGCGGCTTCCTTAAGCGTTCTGTTCCGTCGCTCAGCAACTCCATTCTGTTGAGGTGTTCTAGGAGCAGAATACTCATGAAGTATTCCAAGATCTATACAAAACTTCTCAACAAATTGGTTAGTAAATTCAGTTCCTCTATCGCTTCTAATTCTTGTCACCTTTAAATCTTTTGACGTTTGTAATTGACGAATTAGCGATGTGAGCTTGACACTAGTTTCATCTTTGGTCGCTAGAAATTCTACCCATGTATAGCGAGAGAAATCATCAACTATTACTAGCGAGTACTTTTTACCACTAACACTCATGATTTGAATTGGACCAAACAAATCTAGATGCAATAGCTCAAGAACTCTAGAAGTAGATAGACATGGTTTCTTTTTGAAAGATGATTTAACTTGTTTACCCATTTGACATGCATCACATAAGCGATTCTTTTGAA
This sequence comes from Buddleja alternifolia, assembly GCA_019426215.1. Taxonomy (NCBI): domain Eukaryota; kingdom Viridiplantae; phylum Streptophyta; class Magnoliopsida; order Lamiales; family Scrophulariaceae; genus Buddleja; species Buddleja alternifolia. Next base: position 21,368,241 of record CM033399.1, on the reverse strand, counting down.
AGGAACCTTTAGGTAATCCTTCTACAAGATTTAGCGATATTAATTGAGAGATTGCCTTGAAGTTGAGGTGATTCATTTTTCTATGCCATAACCAACCCAATTCATTTTGACTTTTAGCAACGAAGCATGTGGGGTTGTTATCAAATGTAGAATCCCAATCTACTAAATATACATTGTTTGTTCTTTTTCCTCTAAGTTTAGTAGAATTAATCTTAGCGTCGTTGACATAGCAGAAGTCGCTTGAAAGTTTTACATCAAAGCTTTTATCACAAAATTGACTAATGCTCAACAAATTATGCTTAAGACCCTCAACATAATATATATCACTAATCATGATGTTCCCCCTATGCATGATACTTATACCTTTGGTTTTACCTTTAGAGTTATTACCGAATATAACTTGAGGACCGTTAGTAGCTCAATAGTTAACTAGAAGATTCTTTGATCCAGTCATGTGCCTTGATGACCCACTATCGAAATACCAAAAACTGAAGTATCGGTGCTGGCTCTAGGTACCTGCATTAAGGATAGTTCTAATTCTTCTTAGGTACCCATGTTTTCTTGGATCCTTCAATGTTAGTAACTTTGGTTTGAATTAAAACTTTAGGAACCCATATCTGCCTAGTCTTCATTGTAGGAATACTGGCCTTTTTGCGTTTCACATCTTGTGGTGTGTTCTTTTTGTTCACCCTCTTTTGTGTGTGCTTTTTAGGTGTGTAATAATATCCTTGATTATAATAATAATCATAGTCATAATCATAATCATCATAGTATCGATAATATGATCTTGACTGTCTTGGATATTGACGTTGGTATTTCCTTGGCGCTGGCTTGGGTTGCACTTTTGGTGTTGGGCGCTTAGCGCTTGATTCACAGTGATTACACTTATCCTTAACTTTTTAAGCGTTTGGATGAGCCTGTCTTTGTGGATCATTTGCTTTAGCCTTACCCTTGCCTAAATCAGCTTTGGCTTTCTCATTTGGCCTCGTACCAATGTCGCTAGGTTCATTCAGCGTTTGGCTTTGTGAACTTTTCTCAACAAAGGTAACACCCTTTCCTTTGTTATTTGTCGTAACATTAGATTTATTTGGTTGTTTACCGAATTTATTACATCCTAAACCGATCTTTTCACCAAATAGTCTAGTTACTTCAGTCACATTATCTAACTTTCTAGAAGCTTTTGATAATGATGAGACGAGCTGCTCTGATTTCGCAAGTTTAGCGATCAAATCAGCTTCTCTCTTGACTATTATATCAAGATCGCTTTTTAATTGAATAACTTCACTCTCAAGGGATTTGTTCTTCACAATGCATTGTTGCTGAATTTGCAACTCGGCTTTGAGCGTTACATTATCACTTTTGAGCCCTGAAATGATGGCGAAGTGATTTTGATATAATTTGGCGGCATCTTGACAATCTTTATAATATTTATTGACTTTGTCAAGTAATTCATCATATGAAAGAGGATGAGATAATTCATTGGTTACCTCTGGTAGCGAGTCATCAGACGCTTCATCATCTTTTGCCATGAGACAAATCAACACTGAGTCGCTTGTAGGCTCTTCATCACTACTTTCATCTGATGATTCCAAGTCCTCTTCAGGTGCGGAGAATGGTTCAGATTTCGCTAACAAACCTTGTTGGCGAATGTTGTTCCTGAATTGGTTTCTATCCATATAGTCCTGCCTTGTGGGCTTAGACACATTCGGATAAGGGCAATTTACCTGGTAGTGCCCTGGTTTCCTGCAATTATAACACAAATTAGTTTTCATTTTCTGTTCAGTGGTTAATCGCTTTGAAACTATCGGCGCTGAGAGATTCTAAGTAGGCGACTGTGGCACTTGATATGGAACTGGTGCTACTGGTTGAGGTGCCAAGTACGCTGGCGCTTGATACTGGGTCGCTGGTGGAGGTGGATGAGTTTGAAATGAAGTTTGTCCAATAGGATTTCTCTTTTCATATCTTAGAAATTTCTTGAACTTCTTAACTAATAAGGCCATTTCCTTTTCTTCATTTGATTCCACTAGCTTAACCTCATTGACCACTTTACCCTTGTTTTTGGTTGTAGCGATTAGCGCTCCTGATTCGGTTACTGAAGTAGTTGTGTTGCTGACTTCTCCTAACTCGAATTCGAATGCCTTTAACTCTGAAAACACATGTTCTGGAGTGAGCATCTCCAAAGTTTGTGATTCTCTCATAGCAACTGTCTTGATCTAGTATTTACTTGGAAGACTTCTGAAAATCTTATTGACCATTTCCTTGTTGGTCCATTCCTTGTCTAGTGACGCTAACTCGGTGATGAGCAAAGTAAATCTTGCGACTAATTGTTCTAGCATCTCATTGGACTGCATTTTGAAATGCTCAAATCTTTGCATGGCTATGGAGAGCTTATTCTCCTTCATTTGTGCTGATCCTTCGCACACAATGGCCAACTTGTCCCATATTTCTTTGGATGTTTTACATTGTTTGATCTTGTTGAACAATGCATCATTGTCTCCTAACGCTGAGTATAGTGCACTTCGCCCAACATTATCTAGATTTGCTCTTTTTCGATCATCTGGCGTCCATTCTAACTTAGGTTTCTCGACATAACCATCTGGAGTAGCCTTATCCGCTCCAGGGGCTCGAGTAATGACTTTCATAATCTGAATAGGGTCATCTGTAATTACATCTGTAATTACATCACACATTTCATTATCGCATGAACATAAATATACGAATGCTATAAGTTTCCACGAATCATAATTTGATTCTACCAGCTTAGGCATTTTGTTAAAAGCCATAATGATATATTTTAAAAAGGGATTTTAAGCGATTAAGTTTAGAAAAGATGGATCTAAACAAGCAATTACGCTTGGAAACGTTTAGGTTTCTATTTCAACCGCTCTGATACCACTTGGTGGTCCCAAGTGGCATACGAAAGGGTCTAGAAGGGGGGGGTTGAATAGACCCTGAAGTCTTTTTAGACTTCAAAAATTTCGTATCACTTAAAGGTTTTTGAACGCTTGGGATACTGAGCGCTTGGGTCAAACGCTTCAGGTAAAGTTAACTTAGACTTAGTGATTTTAGCTGTTTACCAAAGTAGGGCAACGCTTAGATCGCTTAATCAGGGTTAGCACAGCGGAAATGAGTTTTTAGCGTTCTATTGGTTAATCTAATCGCTTATCACTTTAACTTGTCTTTTTCAAAGGTAATTGATGCAATAATAATAAGACAATAAAGTAAATGACACAATATTTGTAAGGTTCACTGGGTGATGTAATCCCAGCTACGTCCTTCTTCTCCTTTTTCACTTAGAAGAATTTACTATGATGATAATCAAAGAATTCACACAGAATCTTCTACACAACAGTAACAGGTGAAAATGATCTCGGGCTCCTTGATCACATAGACTTCAGATCTAATGAAGATCGTCTTCTTCAAGCTTCTCTCACTCAGAAATACTGCCTAAAAGGGTACAACAACTTTTCTCACTCAGATGAAAGGTTGAGGTTTATCACTAGGGTTTCGTTTGGTTTTGGAAAGATCAAACAACTTGGAATATCTCAATTCGAATTTGAATTTCTTCTTTGGAAGATGTTTGAGATATTTAGTGACTGTATGGAATGTATAAAAAAATCTTGGATGATTTTTGGCTATGGAGTTTCTAAGCTTTTTCTCAGCAAGTGTACGTAAAATATTTGCAATATATTCAGACACGTTATTATTAGGGTTTTGCTGGAGTGAGGTATTTATAGACACTTTCTTGGGATCTGTCCGTTGGACACATGCAGGCGCGTGTCATTCACGTAGCGAGTGAATATACCTAAACTCTGACATTCCTGAGAATCTGTTGGGGCCGATTGGACGGGAGCAGTTTAATCTTTGAAATTCTGACAGTCTGAGTCAAAAGGTGGCTTATCCACAAGTCATATTTGCTTATCACATTTAATGCTCTTATCAAGCATTTAATGGATTTTGAATTTATTTCCCGTTGGAAATAAATGTCCGTTGAATGATTGCATTTAAGTCCTCCATGACTTGAGGATTTATTTCAGGTAAATCCGCTATAAGTCGCTTGAGTATTTGGGCGCTTGATTCAAGAATCCTGAAATGAGGTCTGTTAGCGTTTGACGGACGCTAAGAAGAAAAATCGTTATCTCTGGCTGACTTCAGACGCTGGTCTTCAACTTCTTCTCTAATAGATTCACCTAGAATTCTACTAGCGATTCAGTCGCTAAGACTTAATCTAAAATCTATAAAGATAAAAATTACAAGCCTAAAATAAATTACAACTTTCAAACGCTTATACAACAACCTATGAAAAACATAACTTACATTAAATTGGGGTCTAACAAAGAATCCTATCTTGTCATCATCAAAACATCTAACATAAAATTTCCTAACAGTAGATATCACATGCTTGAACTTGCATTCGCACGAGGCCAAAGACTCACACGTCGTGAAATACGAAATGTTTTGACTCATCCTTCATACGGATCAGACTACTACATGTCAGATGAAGATGAATAAAGTGAATACTTTTTTATTGTATTGTAATTTCAATGAATTGTTTGTTAATATTGACTAATTTGCAAAATTAGCTTGTTATTTTGAGCCAGAAAATAAAAAAAAATTACGTAATTATTGTTGAGAAAGAGCATCAATGGGGTGTGTTTTGAATAAATACTTTTTTATTGTATTGTAATTTCAATGAATTGTTTGTTAATATTGACTAATTTGCAAAATTAGTTTGTTATCTTGAGCCAGAAAATAAAAAACAAATTACGCAATTATTGTTGAGAAAGTGCATCTATGGCGTGTGTTTTGAATAAATACGTTTTTATTGTATTGTAATTTCAATGAATTTTTTGTTAATATTGACTAATTTGCAAAATTAGTTTGTTATTCTGAGCCAGAAAATAAAAAAAATTATGTAATTATTGTTGAGAAAGAGCGCCAACAGGGTGTGTTTTGAATAAATACTTTTTTATTGTATTGTAATTTCAATGAATTGTTTGTTAATATTGACTAATTTGCAAAATTAGTTTGTTATTTTGAGCCAAAAAATAAAAATAAAAACAGTTTTTTAACATAAAGCTTTCCGAGCGGCCCTATTTTGCGTGGCCATATCTCTTCACTCGGGCATCCAAATGAGCCAAAAACTTATGTGTTTACAAAGTTCATAATATAACCTGCAAATTTTATGTTCAAGTCGTAGCCTAAAAACGTACAGAAACATGCCAAATACAAGCCAGAAAATAAAAATAAAAAAATAATTTTTTAACATAAATCTTTCTGAACGGCCCTATTTTGCCTGGTCATATCTCTTTACTCGGGCATCCAAATGATCCAAAATTTATATGTTTACAAAGTTCATAACATGATCTGCAACTTTTATGTTCAAGTCATAACCCAAGAACGCACAGAAACATGCCAAATACAAGCCAGAAAATAAAATAAAAAAATAGTTTTTTAACATAAATCTTTCCGAACGGTCCTATTTTGCGTGGCCATATCTCTTCACTCGGGCATCCAAATGAGCCAAAACTTACGTGTTTACAAAGTTCATAACATGACCTGCAACTTTTATGTTCAAGTCGTAGCCCAAAAATGCACAGAAATATGCCAAATACAAGCCAGAAAATAAAAAAATAAACAGTTTTTTAACATAAATCTTTCCAAACAGCCCTGTTTTGCGTGGCCATATCTCTTCACTCGGACATCCAAATGAGCCAAAACTTACCTGTTTACAAAGTTCATAACATGACCTGCAACTTTTATGTTCAAGTCGTAGCCCAAAAACGGACAGGAACATGCCAAATACAAGCCAGAAAATAAAATAAAAAAAAAACATTTTTTTTATAACATAAAATTGTTTTCTTTGACTCTAATCTGAGTCTAAATCTGCCCAGTCCATCTCATTGTGAATGCGAGTGCTCCGTTGCCAGCCTACAGTAGGTGGCTTCCTTAGATCAGGGTCATGGACCAACTCAAAAGTGGGAGTATCCCAATAATGTGATTCCAACAACGGGTAGAACCTCCCTTTGTATGTTTTCAAATATTCGGAGGTCAGGTAATATTTTTCAACAAGCTTGGTTGACCTGATCCCTAATTTTGTACATAATTTTATTGCATGTGAACACGAAATTCGATGAAGAGTCCATTTTCCACAAGAGCAATATTTAGCTTAGATGTCGACTGAGTAATGATGATTACCGGACCCGATCTGCCATCCCGTTTTAACGTGACCCGTCTCATGCTGCCAAGAAAAAACTTCTACCCAGTGATTTGTAGATTTTTTGTCCCACTCATTATACATTTTATACGCATATGTGGTGAAAGTTTTTGCCCTCATTGCATGAGCCATTCGCACTCGATCAGCAAAATATTGGACAATACGATAAAATGTGCACTCAACAATTGTTGTGGGTGGAAGATGTCGAGTACCTTTCAACATATTGTTTAAGCTTTCTCCCATATTCGTCGTCATAATGCCTTCGCGCATCCCTCCATCATATGCCAGTGTCCACTTTTCTCATGGGAGAGCTTTCAGATAATTCCACGCAACTGGATCCTTATTGCCAATAAATTCTATTGCTTGGTCAAACTTTCGTTGGTTATGTGCTATACCTGCCAAATAACAAAGTTCCTTCATGGCTTTACTTTTGAATTGAGCATTAAAGTTTGAAGTCACATATCGGAGGCAATATCTATGAGCTCCCAGTGGAGGGGTAAAAGCGGGCATATATCGAGTAGCATTTAATAAGCCCTTATGACTATCTGAAATAAGGCAAACATCTTCATCAGGCATCAAAAAATGTTTGCAGATCAATTGCAGAAACCATAACCAAGACTCGTTGGACTCATTATCAACAATAGCGAATGCTAGAGGCAAAATGTTCTGATTTCCATCCAGAGTTGATGCGCATAACAACTTCACCTTGTGGCGTGCGTACACATGAGTCCCGTCAACACATATGAATCGTCGACAATGTCGGAATCCATCTATACATGGCTTGAACGCCCAAAACATAAATTTCAACATTTTTGGATTTTGATCGGGATTTTTGTGCCGCCATTCAACAACCGTCCCCGAATTCCACTTCTTCATTGCTCTCAAAAATTTAGGCAACCTAGTAATGGACTCTTCCCACGTCCCGTATTTAATCTCATTTGCACGACGCAAACTGTACCAAGCCTTCCCATATGAAATATCAAATTTCCATTTTTTCTGCACTGCTAGTACAATTAGACCAACTTTGTATGACAGTTCCTTCCTAACTTCAGGTAGAATTTCATTTGCAATCGTGTTTATGTCCAAGTTAAAGTGGTTCTTAGAACAATCTTCTGCAAAACATGTGTGTGCCCCTTCATACCTTGTAATTTTCCAAAAGTTAGTATTCTTCAACAAAGCTTCCCGAAGTTTAAAAGGGCATCCATTTTTGCATTCTACAACATACACCCTCGGATTACTAATTATGACCTTAAACTCGCGCCGTGCATGCTGCACGTGGTAGTTTTTTACCGTTGCTTGCAAGCTGAGTTTGTTGTCAAAAACTTGGCCCTTACAAAGATTACCTTTCGCGTCATCATAAATCATTCTCCTGCTCAAACCTGAACTTTGTCGATAGAGTGAATCTCCTTCTACTTCTGGGTAGCTGGTGGAATAGAATGGGAGCATTTCATGAAGTCTTTCTTCGGCTCTTGCGGGAGGAACATCTTCGGTCATCGGTACATTATTATCATGATCATCTTCATCCTTATCCATTGTTGCATTGTTGCGCCTTTGTTCCAACTCGGCATCTGTATGATGATGGATCGAACAGTCAGAATCACGACTCTCATCATCACTTCCATTATCATCATTCCTAACGTCTGCAAAATCACAAAACCTAAAATTGGGTTGCTCAAAGTCATGACGGCTTGGTCTAGACAGACGTGCAATTAGAGATACATATGACGATAATATGTAAAAATAAGAATAACAAGTCATGAATCAAAGGATACAACAATTATGAAACTTATTAGAAGATTCATAATTACCTGCTTCCACGTCAGGAACTACAAAATTCGTCAAACGACGATTCTCCAAAGGAAAATTTTGTACATTTTGAAAATGACCAAACGAATGACCCGATGTAGAAGCACCTAAAAATGCAAATCACAAAAAGGTTAACTCATTTTACAATTCTGCAAAGAAAAGTACACAAATATGCAATTTAAAAATAAACTACATAATGTAAATGAAAGAATAAACTACCTTGATGCAAATCGTGAATTGTAGAACTCCCCAAACCACTTGAAAAAAATCATGATACTAACGATTTTTCAACACATGTGATTGCGACTGCGTATTTAGATCGGGTACTGTGGCCTGTGTGAAATACGACATGAATGGGCCTTGTGACTGCATATTCAAATCGGACACTGCGGGCTGTATAAAGTACGGCATGCACTGGGGCAGCGTTAACGACATGACTTGAGTTAACAACGAGCTATTTTGACTCTGATATTCGATTGGTTCTTTCTCAATATAAAGCTCGATAAATTTATCAACATTGTTGGGATCTAAGAAAAGCGCTAAAGTTTCATCATCTTTGATCTCCATTGTGCTCTCCCTCGTCACGTTTCTCTTTTCAAATTCAAACTTTATAATTACTTTTAATGAAAAATGATTATGATCAATTCTTGTTCTCGCGTATAAGTTCTCCAACAATTTCGCGTATATGATCGTACGAGATATTCTCATATTAGTGCTTGGACGAGTGCTATATCTTACTGAATTTGACTCTTCGATAATTTGACCATCCGTGTATACCAAAACGTCAACTGTGTTCGTCCTCGACATTTTCTATATAATATCAAAAATCAAACCACAATTAAGCACTAAATTTAAAATTATAGTCTAAAAATAAAATAATACCTACAAATTATACATAAAATTCGAAATTGAACACCTACAAAATTAGAATTTATATATGCAAACTATACTTCTATATTATAAATTAAACCTAAAAATCATAACTACTCATTTGAAATTATACATACTATGTAAACCTAAACATTTGAAATTACCATTCAACCTTCAATTCCTTATATGAAAAATTTAAACCCTAACAATAAATTCAAAATATATTTCTGAAATTATACTTAAATTCTAACAATTACAAACTAACACTTATATCAAATTTTAAGCCATAAAAAACAAACACACTAAAAATCTACATTATACCTTAGGATCAAAATTAACCTAAAAGTCTTAATAAAACCTATTAATTCAATAAAATACCAACTATTCGAGAATTATACCAAATAATCCAAAAATTATAACTAACTAATTGAATTTATACCTAAAAATTCAAGTTTTGAACCCACAATATAATAAAATAAAAAATAATATATTAACTCAAAATTTAAGTAAGTTTAAAAGTATAATATATAGGATTACCTTAATTTTGTAGTTCACGAACAAATTTTGTAGAAAAATTTGTGCTTGTTGCCAATGGTGGTGAAAATTTGACAGAAAATTTAGTCGTGCAGAAGGAGAAGAGAAGAAGAAGAAAAAGGGGGAAAAATGAAAACGTGTGAATAGTGAGACGACATATGCTATGTCGTCTCACTATTCATCTGACATGCATTATTAAAAAAAAAAAAGACCAAAGGTGTTACGACATGGACTATGTCGTAACACCATAATTTATTTAAAAAAAATACAATATTGTGTTACGACATGAGCTATGTCGTAACACATGAATTTCTTTAAAATATATATATATATATATAATATTGTGTTACAACATAGCCCATGTCGTAACACCAGATTTAAAAAAAAAAAAATTACCTCTGTTACGACACGGGCTATGTCGTAATACACATGTTACGACATAGCCTATGTCGTAACATGCTAAATGCTGAATTATCCCATTTTTTGGGATATTTTTTGATTTTTTATTTTTTTAATATTATTTATTTAATTTTTCCCAGCTTCAAACTCTTCTTTGATTTTTTTGTAAAGATTCTTCCTAATCCAAAATTGCAGAGTGAGGGGATAAAAATAGTGTATCTTAAACTAGGTCTTCCACTGTTGATTAATATTTCCTCTTTTCTTTGCTGTCCATTTGGACCATGGTTCAAAGTCGCGGTATCGGTGATAATATCAGGGTGCTGTTCCACATCGATCGCAGCGTATCGGGATATTATCGAGAGATAAGATAAATCATTTTAAAATGCTCCAAAAATTCTAAAAAAATTAATACAATTAAAGAAAAATGTAAATAATACAAATTGCATATCCACCCAAAGCTCACTAAGCAAGCATCAATACTCTCTCTCTCACACACATACCCCTCTCTCTTCTATCTGCTTTGTGTCCGTGAGAAAGAAAACATGCAGAGGCAGTCACTAGGCTCACCATCTTCAAAGCTTGTGAAAAATGAGCAGCAGCAGCTCATTACCACTTCTGAAATCCACAACTTCCCTCTTCATCTATTTTCACCATTAGAGGTGGTAATTGGGTGGATCGGGTCGGGTTTAACTGTGTTCAGTCCAATTCGGGTTGGGTCCAACTGGGTCCTATGCAAAAAAAATTGTATGAAAGCTAGACTCATAATGTACCCAACAAGGACCCAAAGTAGGCCCAATGAGGACCCAGTTAAGACCTAAGATTGGATTAGAAGATGTTTTAAACAAGTTTAGCCAAACACTCTTTTTACACACACTGCACACTTTTTACACACACTAGACATATTTACACATACACAACACACTTTTACACATACAACATATAATTTACACACACTACACACTTTTTACACACACTACATACATTTACTGATTGACATATATACAACACACTTTTACAGATACACAACACACTTTTACACACACTGCATATTTTTTATATATTTTTAGACACAGAACATACTTTTATATGCACTGCATAGTGTTTACACACACAACACATATTTTCACACACAATGCACACTTTTTAAACACACTACATACATTTTCACACACAATGCACACTTTTTACACATACTACATATTTTTTCACACACAATGCACACTTTATACATACACTATACACTTTTTACACACACTACACATATTTTCACACACAATGCACACTTTTTAAACACTACATACATTTTCACACACAATGCACACTCTTTACACATACTACATATTTTTTCACACACAATGCACACTTTATACATACACTATACACTTTTTACACACGCAACACATTTTCACACACCCATACTTTTTACACACACTACACTCTTTTTACACACACTACACATTTTTCACACACACTACACACTTTTTACACACACTATACACTTTTACACACACTACACACTTTTTCACACACAATGCAAATTTTTTACACACAATGCACACTTTTTACACACATTACACATATTTTCACACACAATGCACACTCTTTACATACACTACACACTTTTTATACACACTGCACATATTTTCACACACTACACATACTATACACACACTACACAAATTTTCACACACTACACACATAATTTCACACACTACACACATTTTCACACACTATACATTTTCACACACTACACACATTTACACACATTACACATATTTTCACACACTACACGTATTTTCACACATCACACATTTTCACACACTACATATATTTTCACACACTATACATATTTTACACACATTTTCACACACATCACATATTTTACACACACTTTCACACTACACATATTTTCACACATTACACATATTTTACACACATTTTCACACACATCACATATTTTACACACACTGCACATATTTTCACACACTACACACATTTTCACACACTACACACATTTATACACACTACACATATTTTCACACACTACATATATTTTCACACATTACACATATTTTCACACATTTTACACACACTACACACATTTTCACACACTACACATATTTCACACATTTTACACACACTACGCACATTTTCACTCACACGACACAAATGTGTGTAGTGTGTAAAAATGTCTGTAGTGTGAGTGAAAATATGTATAGTGTGTGTAAAACATGTGTAGTGTGTGTAAAATATATGATATATTTGTGAAAATATGTGTAGTGTGTGTCAAATTTGTGTAAAATGTGTGATGTAGGTGTGAAAGAATGTGTAGTATGTGTAAAATATGTGTAGTGTGTGTGAGAATATGTATAGTGTGTGTAAAATATGTGAAAATATATGTAGTGTGTGAAAATGTGTGTAGTGTATGTAAAAATATGTGTAGTGTGCGTAAAATATGTGAAAACATGTGTAGTTTGTGAAAAAGTGTGTAGTATTTGTGAAAATATGTGTAATGTGTGAAAATGTGTAGTGTGTGTAAAATATGTAAAAATATGTATAGTGTATGAAAATGTGTGTAGTGTGTGTAAATTATGTGTATATCTGATGTGTGAAAATGTGTAGTGTGTGTGAAAATATGTTTAGTGTGTAAAAATATGTGTAGTGTGTGTGAAATATGTCATTTGTATGTGAAAAATATGTGTAGTGTGTGTAAAATATATTATTTGTGTGTGAAAATATGTATAATGTGTGTAAAATATGTCATTTGTGTGTGACAATATGTGTACTGCGTGTAAAGTTTGTCATCTATGTGTGAAAATATGTATAGTGTATGTAAAATATGTAATATGTGTGTGAAAATATATATAGTGTGTGTAAAGTATGTGTAGTTTATGTAAAATGTGTGATGTAGGTGTGAAAATATGTGTAGTGTGTGTAAAATATGTGTAGTGTGTGTGAAAATGTGTATAGTGTGTGTAAAATATGTGAAAATTTATGTAATGTGTAAAAATATGTGTAATGTATGTTAAAATACGTATAGTGTGTGAAAATGTATGTAATGTGTGTGAAATGCGTGCGAAATGTGTATAGTGTGTGTAAAATGTATGAAAATATATATAGTGTGTGAACACATTTACACATACACTACACACTTTTTACACACACTATGACACTCAAATAAATGACCAAAATACCCCTGTGGACCCTAAGGCACTCAGTGAGCCGCACAAACCTGACTTCAGGAGTCGGTCAGATCACCCAAACCTAGCCCGAAGACCCCAAGAGATCCGAGTCCTCACGTGCGCAACTAAACGAGAGCACGTGACCCGCTCGGATTACGACAAGTGTCCTGATCTCCTTGGATCCAGCGCCATCAACCTATAAATATTAATTTAAACCATTGTATTAAAGTTTATGCTGTATTTGTTTCCTACTTTTCTGCTGTTCCATTGGTAGTCAGTTAGACAGATCTTGTAACTTGGTCTTTGGGCATTTTGGACCCAAATTGGATAATATATAATACATTTTTACCAGGCATTACAATTTAATACATAAATATAACTGTTAATATATTGTCCATCATAAATATATAAATTACTTAAATTAGAGACTAAGATATCAATTTTAAAGTAAATGAGAATAAATTTGACAAAAGTCGACTTAGACAAGAATGTTTGATCCAGTTGAAACTAAATTTTATTTTTTGATGTGTTGATGAGATTGCGATAATCAAGTTGAGTTATGGGACCAACACTCTGTACAATTAGTTTTTCTTTGTTGCAGATGACCACTTCATATATTACTGGAATTAGCCTTTTTACTTAAAAAAGAATTTTTTGGAAAAATTACACTTTGGTCCCTCAACTTTACCATTAAAACAGTTTTGGTTTCCATTTATCATACTTTTAAAAAAAAAGTCTTAAAAGTTTCAATTTTAAATAGATTTGATCTTTGTCGTTAACTTTCAGTCTAAAAACTAATGGAATAGCCACATGTGAGCTTAAATTGGGGGAAATTGGTTGATTTTTGCGCTGAAATATCAATTTGCACAGTCTATCTCTATTTTTATCAAATTATAGGGCAAAAATTGTAATTATGGATTTATAAAAAAATTTAGAATTTTCAGAAATTAGGGTTTACAAAAGTTTTGAATTTTTTTTTGTTTGGATTACAATTTGAAAGGGTGTGATTTTGAGAGAATTTATTGAGATCTTTAAAATTTTTGCTGAAGTGATGAAATGAACTGAGGTTCCACTTATTTCCACCAATTTGAGCACATTCCGTTAGTTTTTGAATGAAAAGTTAATGGCAGAAACCAAATCTGATTAAAATTGAACGAGTTTGCTAAATGGAGGACCAAAACTGTTTTAGATGTAGAGTTTAGGGACCAAAAATGTAGTTCTCCCGAATTTTTCTGTCATTCTTGTATTGCACTTCTTGGCTACTTTCCTTGTTTATGAAACAAGAAAATTTGTAGTTACCCTCCCTCTTCAAGAAAACGTGAGAAGATCAAATAAAGTAGTGTTATTGGAGAAATCCCACATGAAAACGACCTTTTGCAAATAGACCCCTCCCATGAAACTTCTTCCCAGCATCCCACAGCTCACCAAAAAATAAAAGAAATTAAAGAAAATAAAAGAAATAAACCGATGAATATGAAAAGACAAGCAAATCACCCGAATCTGTCTCCCAATATATAATCTAACCCCTCTCTTAAACTCCATTATTACTTCCTCAATCTCTCTCTCTGTATACCAATTCTTGAATTCTCCTCAAGCTACTCTACATACATATCGATATATATACATAAACAACTCAAACTGCATTTATATATACACATACACAGACATATACATAGAAATAGTGTAAAGAATGGTGGGAAATGGAGATCTGGAGAGAGGCACAGCGACGAAGAATAGAAACCAGAGCTATGCAGCAGGAACATATGATATGGAGGATTCAGACAGCCAGTGGACTTCATGGCTGGTGCCCATGATAGTTGTCGCAAATGTTGCCATGTTTGTGGTGATCATGTTTGTCAATAATTGTCCAAACAATAATAATAACAATAATGGTGATTGTGTCGCGAAGTTTCTTGGGAGGCTCTCATTTCAGCCCCTCAGAGAAAACCCTCTCTTTGGCCCCTCTTCTTCTGCGTAAACTCCCTTTCTGTATCTATCTCTTTCATAATACTAATTTCTGATTTACCATATTCTCGGATGGATGCTAGTGGAATATATACTTTATGGAGCTACATTTTGTTTTTACTAATTTCTTGTTATTTTTCTTGATTTGGGATTCTTAGGTTAGGGTTGAATGTAAGGCTTTTGTTTGCAAGTCTATGGGCAACTTATCATTTCCTATTATATATGTTTTGATCACTTTAATTATCCTAATTATTTCTATTACAATTACATAATTAGAAAATATTAGAAAATCTTTTTCACTTTGTTCAATCTATTTTTTTAGTATTTAGATGTGGTTTTTTGCTACAAAATTTGATGTTCACCACCCTGAGACTTTCTTTTAAACAATTGATCAGCCATTTAAATTCAAGCGCCACCTGCTTTGGGAACTCCAAGAGTGATCTAGTGTTATTGCAATTTAACTTTAATATCATACATGTATTCTGTGAAATTATTTTGAATGGTTCTGGTTCAAGAGAGTATTTACCTGTTATTTTGTGGAACTTGGATTCTGTTAGGCCTTGAGGAATCACTAAATTATAGGAAACATACATGATAAGCTTAATATTTCAAAGTTATACCACTGAATATATAATAAAATGTCTTATTATTAACAATACTCTTATTTGACCGACAACATATATCTACCGCTATAAATTCCAAGTAATTAATAATTTCTCGCCTGCTTACTAAACCTATGGCTTGTGAAATAATGTTAAGTACTGAAAGCTAAATAAGTCTCTAGCTTTTGACTAATCAATAATTAACTAGTTATATTAAAATTGTTGTGATGGATCTCAAAATAGTTGTAGTGCCAGAAGGTTCATTTCTATTATGCATTCTGAGGTTATTGTTGTGACCTTTTACTTGTATACGAATAGAAATAGGGATCTACATGGAGTTAGGACAATACTCGTATTTCAATTTTAACTTGATTTTGGAAAACTATGAAACTGGTAAATATGGAGCGCATTAACTATTTGATATGAGAAAGTCACACTTGTGTGAGCATTTCTTTGGTTTAGCGAAAATTGACCCTTTAATTATCATAGTGTTTTCTTTGGTTTAGTTGAAGTACTTAGCTCTCAAATCGTACAATGCAAACACAACCTTAGGTTATTATTGTAGTGTTTTCTATACTCCCTAATGAAATTAAAGATTTTATCTTTTTTTCAGAAAGAAATTTAATTCATCTTATCACTGTTTTTCTGACGCAGACTTGAAAAACTCGGAGCACTAGAATGGGACAAAATAGTGCACCAGAACCAAGCATGGAGGCTCATAACTTGTATCTGGCTGCATGCTGGTGTTATTCACTTACTTGCAAACATGCTGAGCTTGGTGTTCATTGGAATTCGTCTAGAGCAGCAATTTGGATTTGGTAAGCATCTATATCTCAATTATGAGTTGGTTTAAACAAATTCAGTTTCAATGAAAATTACTATTTGTGTGTAAAGCTCTTGCGTTAGACTGTTCAAGAATTCCCACATCTTTTTATGGGCAAAATTGCATTTTTCATCGATCAGGACATGTCCATTTTACTTTTAGTACCACATTTTACGGATTTTGTTTTAATCTCGATATTTCAAAGCAATTGCAGAAGTAGTCCTTTCTTTAAACAAAGTTAGTCATGTGCTTTGTATTCCATTAAAAACTAATAGAGTTGCGTTTAATTGTGATCTTTAAGTTTCATTTTAATCCCCTCAAACTACACACCTTGCATAAAGCACCAACCACACAAAATTTTGAATCAATTGAATTATACAATTATTCACTGACCCCCTTCCTTAACTTGTAAATTTTCACAAATACCCTTAACCATTATTTATTGTTCTTTGTTTTTTTTTTCTTTTTTTCACCATTTTCAATTTTTTCCCCACACTTTCATTCTCTTTCTTATTCCCCACCCCTATGGAAGGGGTAGTGTAGTTAAGGATAAATGAACAAAAAATTGAGTGTTCCATACAAGTTATGTAGTTCAGGGGGAAAATTGTAACTTTTGCTGCTAGTTTTTTAGGGTTGTAAAACTAATGACCAACTTTGATTAATCCTGGAACTAAAGTTGCTATCATTTTGAAATAATGGGACTAAGATAAAATTATGTAAAGTGAGTCTATCCCGCGGGACGAAAAATACATTTTTGACTCATTACATTATATACTTGACTTTGGGATTCGACTCTCTTATTGTCTTGCATGTTAGCACTGGCCTTTAATGTAACTCAAATTGTTGCTTATAATTCGTTTACTTAAAGAAGTTTCCTTTAATTTTATCGTTTCCACCTCGACTATTCTGAATTGTGTTATGCAGTACGATTAGGGCAATTTACCTGTTTTCGGGAATTGGTGGGAGCATACTTTCTTCCCTATTTATTCAGAGGAGTATCTCTGTTGGAGCTTCTGGTGCTCTATTTGGACTTCTTGGAGCAATGTTATCTGAGTTATTTACCACTGGACAATTTATGCAAACAAGGTAACATATGCCTTTTACTAAATATGTAATTCTCCCACTTCGTTAGGGAGAAAAGCATAAGCTCTCTTGTATTGGCCCAACGGGAAGTTCATGAGGTCTAAGATTTCCACACACAATGGTTCAATCAACATTTACCTTCCACCAATTATTTATTTTTAGTTACTAGCATTGAGCATATAAATAACATGATTGATGTTCCCTTCACTCCAATATTCCATATCTTGTTTCAAACGGCACGAAGTTTTAGATGAGACTTAAAAAAGTGAATTTTTTTATTATCTTTTACAGTATTGCCTTGAAAGCATTGGTGTCATATCGATACATTAAGCAAGAGGGTAGTTCTAGGGAAAAAAAGTTTTCATTTAGGAAATGAAATCTTATTTCGGGACACATATGAAAGAAATTAAAACAATAAATTTGGGGCATATGGATTATTATTGAGGTATGAGCTTATGAGAAGATAAGATTCTTTTGCATTTTATTAGGTTTACTGGGGTCCATCCATTTATGTGTTAGCTACAGTACACTTACACTCTGTTTGGTCAAGGGAATTGCTTAGAAAAGGAAAATAAAACCCAAGGGAAATCATTTTTCCTTGGTTGTTTATTAGGGAAAATGAAAAGGAAAAGAAAACAGGAGAGAAAAATCTAATACTAATTTGAGAAATTTTCATTTTTTCGCCATTTGGTGAGGAAAATGGTGGATAATGAAAACACTTCTCACTCCACATATCCAACTTTTATCTTTCTTGCTGTGCTTTATTATTTATTTATTGAGATTTGCAGAATTATTTTTTTAGAAAACATTTGAATCGATTAATAGTTTATTTCCATAATATTTATTTCTTTTGTTGTCGTTTTCCTTGGAGATTTCCGTAAGTTTTCTCTAGACAACCAAACTTTAAAATTTAAGAGTTTTTTGTTTTAATATTCTTTTCTTCACCAAAATCTTTGAACCAAACAGAGGATTAAATGATGTCTTTTGAGAACTTTTTTTTTCTTTTTCGAATCCATTATCATAAATCTCCTTGTTTCTCATAGGCTGCAGCTCTCTTTACGCTAGTCATCATCATTGCAATTAACTTGGCTGTTGGAATTCTCCCACACGTCGACAATTTTGCACATATTGGAGGGTTTTTGACTGGCTTCCTCCTTGGCTTCGTTTTACTGGTTAGACCCCAGTTTGGTTGGTCGGGACGCCAACATGGTCCAGCTCATACTATCGTCAAGTCTAAGTACAGCGTGTACCAATATGTTTTCTGGATTGTTGCCACTATTTTGTTAGTCGTTGGGTATGTTTTTCTTTTTTCTATGTTTAATCTTGCACGATATATACTTCACTTATTGTCTACAATGCTATCTCTACATACACATCCCGTGAGATGCATGTAATTTGACAAATCTGAAGGGCCGAATCTAAGGGAGGTTTCTGTAATTATCCTTATCATATTCATTTACTTTTGAAACTCTTCTTTAAGCAAGGTTTAATATTGTATAATGACAAAAACTGAGTGTATTTTTCGATTTGGCCTCAAATTATTTGCAGATTCACAGTGGGATTGGTAATGCTGTTTAAGGGAGAAAATGGGAACGATAAATGTAGCTGGTGTCGTTATCTAAGTTGTGTGCCTACATCAAGATGGAGCTGTAACAACTGATTGGTATTTTTTCAATATATTCTAAATATTTGTCGAAGTAGAAATTCTTTTATTCGTTATATATTGTAGCCAAGTTATATGTACAGTATTCGACATTGATAAGCCGCTGCTGATCTTGTTGTATTGAATTCCAGAATTGTATCTTGAAAGTCTGCACTGCATATGTGAAGTTATTTTTTTGTTATAATAGATACAAATGAAGAAGGCTCAATTTTTGCTTGGTGAAACCTTTGTTTGTTGTTGGCACTTGAGATAACTCAAAGGGGATTACTGAGTCGTAACATAAAACGTTGGTATCATCATGTATAATTCACAAAAAAAAATGGCATATGTGATATTGTCGCGAGTAATAATCAAACGAGAAATATATTACGTAATGGTGATACCAACCTGATGGTACCAGGGAGTAAAGTGAATTAACCCTTAAAATTGCTAATATTTATTTTCATGATCGATCGTGTAATCTTTCAGAAAGTAATAATGCCCTCAAGATTCCATTAATTTGTTTGGATATTGTATTCAAAATTAATATTGTGACTATTTCCTTTTTCTTGTGAAGTATAGGTGACGAAATAATATCATTAAAGTCACGTTTTCATTTGAATCTAGACGGAAGTATGATGAAGGTAAGTAATATTAGGAAAACTTTATTTATTTTCTTATTTTAAAGAGGAAGCAAAAGTTGCACATAAAATTTGGTTTTGCTCAAGGACTGTAAATGATAATTGGAATATTGAAATGAGCCCTTTGGTCCGTAGATAGTAAGCAAATTACTGAAATTAGTACAATATTTCTTCTAATTAATTATGGACGCATGCAAGTATCCCATAACTTACTCCTAATTTTAAAACTAAATTTAGTAAGGTTTCTTTAAAAATCATAAACATATGTATCAAGTAAAGGGCTAATGACAACCCACCCCCCAAATTTCGTGTTTTATGTAAATTACCCTGTGGGAGTAACTTAAAAATAATTTACACCTCGATGTCTATTAGTTAAAACTCGTATTATGCTTGTATAGTACATATACATACGCATAATTAAAAATACTTCGTTTCTCGTATGTATTCTAAACATAATAATATTCATACTTTTCGGTTGAACTGTTTAGTACACGTATTTTACGTATCACTTATTATATTTGATGAATAATACTCCAATTTTTGCAAAAAAATTATTTGTTATTTTCTATTTAAAATTATTTTTTATAAGTAGTAATTGAGTATTATATAATAAAAAATAATGAACATAATAATTTATCAAAATATTAATATTGTGAACGAGTGATTTAAATTAATATTATTTTTATAAAATAAAAATCAAATAAAAGCAATATATCTTATGATACAAACTAAGTCGTATTTTTAATCCCGAACAATTCATTTGCATTTGTATTATACTCATATGTTCACGAATCTGTTTATTTCCCGTGCCCATATCTTTTAGCCGAATTTTTCAACGTAACTTCACAAAAATTTCTTAATGTACTCGTGTATTAAATGATGACTTTTCCTACCCTGTATTTACTAACTAGGTCCCGATTTATATTTGTCGCCAATAATGATAAACCAAACTTTATTGAAAATCTTCGTCAACCAGAATCATATCATTTAGAAATATCGTTTTCAATTGCTACATCAAGAAATAAATTTGTGATTCTTTATTGCAATTCTCGATCAGTTTGTCAGTTTTTCGTATTATGATCGACATTGTTTGTATTAAACCGTTTAGTAAGCAAGTCTTGGTGCATATAAGGAATTTTAGTTCCACATTTATTACGTCAGTAGAGACATAATTATTGTGTTTTTTTTGTAGACAATTAGGTATAAGCAAGAACCTCCTGTGGAAGTAAGGAATCTTATCGTCCCTCCGGTTCAATCCAATCGCCATCATTTGATTTAATAGGAATCGACCATGTCTCTTGTTTGATTGTGCATCTAACCTAGATGTCAATTGACCCATATATCAAACCAGATGAAAACATTTAAGAACTAATTGACTAGCTTTGCGATTAAACAATTTCCCCCTTTCTTTTTTTAATTTATTTTTTAAAGATTGCAAAACTAGAAGCCAAGGAAAGTTAAACCCTTGATCTCAAATATTATGCTGGAGTAGTTATCAAGTACCAATGCACCACGAGAAAGTATTTGTTATTATAACTCATAATTATATATGATGTTTGTTATTATAACTCATAATTATATTATGCTTGTTATTATAACTCATAATTATATATTATGCATCACTTCTTGCCTTTCTTTTTTAATTATAACATTTAATATGTACTATATTATTTAATGGTTTTATTTGTTTCATATATAATTATAACGCTTACAAATCCATTTGCACTATTGCATAATATCTTTGTAAATACATTTATTTGTGATTTAGAATATTATGTGTAACATGTACTATGTATTATATATATTACTATATAGTGTGTGTAACATATAATACGTAGTTCGGGTCCATCTATTTTTTTCACGGTTCAAATTCAGAATAAGTTTCTCTCTCTAGAGCAGTTTCTCTCCTCCCTCTCTCTACTTTCTGTTCCCCTCCATGGACACTAATCCTCACCCCACCTTCTCCGACGAGGAGAAGGATATGGGGGAAAGAAGCAAGAAAAAGGTCAAAACGAAATCTTTAGATGACAGTGACTCTCTTATGGAAGAAGATCCCTCAGCATGCAACCCGATTGATTCGCACATGAAGCCCAAATTCTCGTACCTTGAGTCCCTTAACAGACATACTGCAACTCAAGCCCCACAATGTCCCATCCCGTTTGATGAGGAAAGCATGGTTAATCTTGAAATACATTTCAGTTCTTCCCGCCCCAGCTGACAACCCCATGCTCCGGTTGAAACTGGATGAGGGCTATGCTAAGGTCATTAGGAGAGCTTAGACCGAAGCTCTCATCTTAAAGGTTGATGGCAGCATGATCAATTTCAACCTTTTCTCATCAAAGATTGACACTTTGTGGAGTCTCAATGGTGATTTTGAGCTAGCTGACCTTGGGCATAGCTACTCATTTTGCCACAAAGTGTTATGATGTCAAAAACTCATAGCTCCATGATGTCAAAAAGCACTTTTCGATGCAAAACTTAGCAGCACTCTGCCACATAGCTGCTCATCTGCCACAAAACTCATAGCTGACCCGATCACATCTTAACCGAGGTCCCATGGAGAGATATTTCAGCAGCTACATTAATGTCCGAAAAGGTTCGACGGGTTTCGGGGCCTCTACGTATAAAGTCATAACGGCAGTCAAGTTGGTTTGCATCCCGGAGTTGGCCATGAAATCTACAACCGGAGGTACTCTTCACCATTGCCAAGGGTATTGGCAAACCTGTTAAGATGGACCATAACACGTACAAATCGGCCAGAGGTCGCTTTGGCGAGATTTGATGTTCAGGTTGAGTTAGGTAAACCTTTGCTCCCAGTGGTGGAGATAAATGACATCGTTACCTTATCACTTCTGAAAACCTCCCGAGGCGTTTGTTTTCTTGTGGAAGAGTTGGCCACAAAAACACTAGTTGCCCATCTCCCGAAAAAGCGCCACAACCATCGGAAGATCATTCTTCGCCGTCGGAGATGGAGACCAGAGATGAGCCAGCCGACAGGGGTAAAGATAAGCAAGAGAGATGTACGGTGCATGGCTCCAAGTGGCAAAACCGCCAATAGGCGCGTGGCTCCCCAAAATAAGACAAAAGGTTTGGTTAGAGAAAAAAAAACGAATACAAATTCATTTAATGCCCTGGCAGTTGATGAGGGCCCCACCTTGGACTCTGTAGCTCCATCTGATGAGAGTGCTATGAGTTTTGCATCAAAAAGTGCTTTTCCCCAGCTCTGAAAACTTCAAGGAAAAGAGTGTTGCACTCCAAATCCCATGCAGGCTGGTCAACCTAGGACCTTGGAGAGGCAAAAAGCAAATATACCCACCTTTAAACTTAGGGCCAGATATGCTATCCCCAGCATTTAATGTCCCTGATCTTCTTTCAAAAGCTTTTGTCCTTTGAACCCCAAGCTCCCTCTTCTCTCCCCTCCCCCCGGTGAAAAAAACCAAACCCTCACTGTTCTTGACGGTACTGACTATTCACCACCTCTTCCAATGCTAAATTGGACCCTCGAGGACCCGTCGGAGTACCACCACCATGTTTTTCATGGAGGGCCCACCCTATGCACTTCAGAGAGAATGAGGCGGCCTCATTACCGCAACAAAATTGATATGGTGAGGAGATGCGTGAGGATCACCAAAATTACCACTGTCTTGGCTGGTCGGAAGCGGAACACACCTTCCAGGGCACGGCGACGGATTCGGAATGACCCTGAGATGACAAGTCGTGAAGCCAACGGCGAGAGGACTAAGACAGGAGAATGTAGCATGGCCTAACAGCACACAGTAGATTAGAATCCCGCGCACCGTGAGGAGGATAGACAAAGGTTAGTGGATTAATGCAATTAATATTTACACATGAAAGTCATTTACAGGAATTGTCAAGGGGCGGGAAAGTAGCTTTTAGTAGTAACTGTTAGCGGTTATGTGGTGTATAGAGGATATTGTTTTTGTTCTCGAGACCAAGGGAGGGAGGATAGGCAGCTTATATGTTGGAACATCTTGTTCTCGAATGTGTGGTCGTGGATATACGGAAGGTAGGGAGGAGGTGAGGGAGGGAGGGGGATTTGGGTATATGGAATAAATAAAATGGAAGGTGAAACGTCAATGTTATCTCCTAAGTTATTCAGTTATGTTGCTGAAAAAGGATAGAATGTGGTGCTCGGTTCGTGGTGCTTGAGATGGATGAAGATTCATCCCATGTGACTTCGGGAGTCAAGAGGTGGACAATGTCTTATTTTAAGTGTGGGGTGTGTGCGTGTTATATTGAATGATTCAAGTGTGGGGTGGTGTGATCGAGAAAATTGGTGAAAGAAAGAACATGTACATATATTTGTTGAATTGTTGATTGATTTGGTGACTTGTTTGCAACGCTTTAGTTCCCACATTAGAACTATAGGCTGAAATGAACAAATAGACCTATTTTCCGTAATATGGATAGTTTTTGAGAGTTGCTCATTTTTTTTTTCTAAATTTGTGAAATTTGATATGCATCCTTGCACACTAGACACGAGTTTTAGTAAAGAGAATTGATCGGTGAGATAAAGCAATTACAATTTTTTTGGATACATTATGAAATTGTGAGAAAGTTGAAGAAGCAAAAGAATAGGAAAAAAAATGCTAGAAAATAAAAAAAAAAAAGGAAAAAAAGAGCTTCAAGGGTAATGAATTGAATAAATGCCTTGATATTGAGTGAATAAAAACCTAATTTTGTTCTGTGGCCTTTGTCACTCGAGTGATTAAGTTTTTACGGGTGTCTCGACACCTAATGCCTTAGGACCGTCTAGTTTGAGAGTCATTGACCCAAAACTCGTTAAATGGGTGTCATAGAAAGCCTAAAAGAACAAAACATTGCACAGGTTAATGAGTGTTAAGTGAAAGAAGAAAATGAAAGAGTATGATATGAAGAATGTTTGTGTTTGCTTGATGTAGCTGAGAAATTTCCCTTGCTAGAATTCATCTTTCCACGTGGATGCATATTTAAATTAAACTTGGTTTGAACTTGTGTGTTGACTTTGAACAAAAGTGTTTATATTGTGGAAGAGAGTAATTTGTGCGTTTATGTTAGATCTTGTATGATAATTGTGGGGATGTCCAATTGTTGTGGCTTGTTGCTAGGTTGAGAAACAATGATACAAGTAGGTACATGTCGAGAATTTTGTGGGTATATTCACTGCAAACCCTTACGAGACAAAACTCGTCCACTAGGGACACCTAGGGATTTAAAGGCTTGTTGCACGTGCTAAGTGCAATTGTGTTCCCTACGAAAGTGGTGTTATTTTATTTGTTGTTCTTTTCTTTGTTTGTTTTAGATTTACTCGAGGATGAGTAAAAGGCTAAGTGTGGGTGTTTGTTAGGTCTTAAAAGTAACATTCATTTAGTATATTTTTAGCTCACATTGTCTTGAATTCATACATTGAGTTGATATTTTTAGTTGTTTTTATCCGTGTTTGCGTATTTTGGCTTCTAAGTCGTTTAAATGCTTTTATAGGCAAAGGACGATTGATTTGGCGAGTAAATGAAGTGATTTCTAAGCAAAGTGAAGAAGTCAACTAAGAGACTTAAAGAGGAGAAAAGAAGGGTCCAAACAAAAAGAGTTGAATTGAAGAAAAAGTGGACAACAGAATTGGCACAGTGGTGCCAATATTCGGCACCACTATGCAGCGCGTAGACTTCAGAAATTCTGGCTGGGCTCGGATTTTGGTCTTTTTGTTGGGCTTTTGTAATTAGAAATCCTATATAAGTATAAGAAGTCAGAAAAAATAGATCAGTTTTTTTATTTTTTAGAAGAGAAGACGTTAGTTTGGAGAGAGAAGGAGAAAGAGAGAAAACTTGGAAAAAAGAAAAAGAATCTATTGAAGAGAAGAAAGACAAATCTTGATTCTTGCCATCAAAATAAGGGTTCTTCTGGTTTTTCTTGAATTCTTCTTCTTCCCCAATTGTTCTTATTATTTTTCCACCATTGTTAACATGAGATTTCTTAATTTTATGCAAATTATTTCTTCTTCTTGTTTAATTATGTGTAGCTAAATAATTTCCAGGGTTTAAGATGTAGTTTTGAGTATTATTATGGATTGTTGATTTTCATTGGGTTATTTCTTGCTTTAATTAATCTATTAATGAGGGCTTCATGCTTGTAGATGATTGGCCACTAAATACATGATTTAAGATGAATTGAGAAGTATCGGGAGGTGAATTAATTCATTAGTTCAGATTTGATAGATGTGTTTAAATTACTTAATAGAGATATTAGTAATTGTGCATGAGGCTAGCTAACGAATTTTATGAAAATTAATGGATTCATCTAGATTAGTTGTTGATCATGGGAGTGACGAAAACGAGTTTAGTTGGGTACTCATGGAGATCTCGGGAGAGTATCCATGTAATTAAGAAAGTTTGAGTTTTTAATGAATGCAAGAATTTACAATTCAATGATGTTCATAATCCATAAAAAATACTTGATGAAGTCTTAATCCTAGGCTTTCCACTTATTGATTTATCGTTTATTTAATTCTGTTTTTATTAATTTTTGCTTTGAATTAGTTAAAATCTTAAATCTTGCTAATCGATAGTCTAAATAATAGGATACACTACGTTTGGTACTTGATAACCTTCCCTGTGGAGAAGATCTTACTTACTCTTTATTATTTGTCGATACCGTGTTGTTACGGGTGTTAACAAGTGTCGTATCATGTCCATGTCCGTTGATTTAGGGATGTAATTGCAAGTTTAAACTATAATGAGGTATTTTATGTAGGAACCATATTTCAGGAGGGTAAAGTGGAAGGAAACTGTATTTAGGCAAAGAAAAAAGGGGAACAAAAGGGCAAAACTCCCGCCTCTCCCCAAGCCTTGTAACGAGGGTTTCAATCGAAGTGAAGATAAATCTTCTTTCACAAATTCGTCCATGGCGTCGTCTTCTTCTTCTTCTTCTTCACCGGCGGTGGGGCCAGAGATACCGTGGGTGGAGAAGTATCGGCCGACCAAGGTGGTGGATATTGTCGGGAACGAAGATGCGGTGGCCAGGCTCCAAGTCATTGCGCGTGACGGAAACATGCCCAACCTCATTTTAGCTGTAACCATTTTCTATCTCTATCTCTTCCTTTTCAATTATTTTTTTAAAGTGTAAGAAATTTTGAATGCACTGGAATATTTGGATACTGGAAATGGGGAAATTGCATATACTTTTTGGAATATTTTAGATGTGTACTTGCGTCTTCCCATTTTTCGGTTTCTGTTTTAACTTTGTCTGTTTCGTTACTTGTAAATTTTGAGCTTATAGTCTACTGCATAAACTGGGAGTGGGGGGTGTGTTCGATATGAATTTTTAATGTTTGAATTTGAATTTTTGGGTTTGTTTTGGCTCTGGATTCATATCCAAAATTGGTGAAATTTCATTTCCTGCATGAACGAAATTTCGATGCATCAAAGTTTAGTAGTATTCACTATTTATCAGTGTATGACGACACTTTCAGTTCCCTACAAACTCCTAATTATCAAATGAAGATGGTTTTGTATCAAATTATCGATCGATTTGCATTTGGAGCATCCCAAATCCTACATCTTGTAGACACTAGGACATTATAGTTCAAGACCATATAAGAGCAGTTCCTTATTGCAGCACGTCAAACTTTCAAGGAAGTCATTTTCGTGGGGCATATGAGAAATTATGTGTTGTCAATGAGTACTCTTGATACTTTCTTGCAGGGTCCTCCTGGAACTGGTAAGACTACTAGTATATTGGCACTAGCTCATGAACTTCTAGGACCGAATTATAGAGAGGCAGTTTTAGAGCTAAATGCATCAGATGACAGGTAAGTAAAATATATTGCTACTCTGATTTCTCTAGTTAATTTTGGTTTTTGTTATATTTCCTTATGTATGCTTTCTTCACCAGAGGGATCGATGTTGTGAGAAACAAAATAAAGATGTTTGCTCAGAAGAAAGTCACTTTACCCCCTGGAAGGCACAAAATAATAATTTTGGATGAAGCTGACAGGTGAGTGATCTTATGAATGCAGTTTCTGTTCCATCTGTAAGTTGGAAGCTAAGGCCATTTTAATTTTCAATCTTTAACTCCTTTTTATTTCATATATTAGGATGTAATCTTACTCACTAACTCTATTGACGGGTAGACTTATTGCGTTTTGGATTCGTAGCCCCATTCCTATTTGTATACTTATATTTTGTGCGTCTAAGTCTTTCTGTGTGTTGCCATATTGAATGTAAATTAGCATGACATCTGGAGCTCAACAAGCCTTGAGGAGGACGATGGAAATATATTCAAATTCCACACGTTTTGGACTCGCTTGTAACACATCTGCGAAGATTATTGAGCCTATCCAGAGTAGATGTGCCCTTGTCCGGTTTTCTAGATTATCTGATCAAGAGATCCTTGGGCGTCTCATGGTGGTGGTTGCAGCAGAAAAGGTGCACATGCTCTCTGTATCTGACTGAAACTCCAGAATCAACTTATGTTTTTATTAAGATTTAAGAAAGTAATGAAATGAATTATTTCATAGAATTTTTACTATTTCGAGATTGACAACTTATATTTTGATGATTTCAATATTCTGGGTTATAAATCTAATTTACTGCAAGTAAATAACAAAAAAATTGAACTAGTATGTACTTAACAAAACAATTAAGTAATTAAAACCAATATGTTTCTATTTGCGTGAAGATATCAGAAATTCAAAATTTTGTAATGATAAATCTAAAAAGAACAAATTTGGGAGCCCCGATAATTTATAAGATCAAATCTTTGTCTCTTATTTAGAAAAGCTGATCCGCTGATCTGATTTGTCTCCCAGGCATCTTTACTTTAATCTTTGCTCTTAATTTGTATCTTTCTCGTCACATTTCTGGCATCACAAGTACATACCCTTTTTGTCCATCTGTTCATGTGAAAATTCCATAGTCAAGTAAGATTGGCTGACATATTCATGTTCTTCACATTAAGTCATTTTGCTGCAAAGTTCCATTTTACTCTTTTGGACTTAGAGAGATTTACAGTGACGGCACCAAATTCTTTTAAGAGGTTCTTTGTTGAAGAGTCAAATAAGCCTGTTGGATGATCTCTCGTTTATAACCTTCTCTTGTTCATAGGGGAAGATGTTTGTTATGATAATTGCATCGTATCTGTGATCCTTTTCGTAAGATTCGTAAATATTTATCCTCTAGTGAAATGCTTTATGTCCTCGATAAGAAGAAATAAGATAAGGTGCGTTTAGAACAGGAGAGGTGGTGCATCATCTGCTTTGCTTGTTGACAGCAAAGCTGTTTTTATGCTATATTTCACATTGTAGGTATTCAAGGATGGGAAGGTCATTGTAGGTTTACTTTCACAAATTACCTTTCAGAATATTGGGACACTCACAATCCAGAAGGGAAATTGTGGTAAAGGGTTGCTGGGTACTATATGTGTCTAACTATGTCTATCAAGGAAGATTAAATGGTGCACGTGGGGGTTTTTTCTATGCTTAGAGAAATAGATATATAAATGTTTTGAAGAGTTTTGGGGTGGAGGGTGGGGTAAACTGCTTGTACTCAGCATTCCAGTATGTTATTTCACCTTATGAGTATAATGAAGGGTTGACTGAATGTTTAGGTTTTTATTTTTTCTAACATTAAACCTTAAAGCCAATTTTTACACTTACAATATTTCAAGGCATTCATAATCTTTTCCTACTTTGTATAACTGCAGTGTTTTCAAACCATTTGATGGCAAAAACTGTTCCCTTCCCCTTGGGTCCTCAGGGATGGATGCTGTGAAATGTTCTCTATTCAAAACTTCAAATGATTTAATAATTTACCCCAATTATGTAATGATCATTTACTTTTATCCAAAACTGACATACTTTACATTGTTTTAGGTACCTTATGTTCCAGAAGGTCTTGAAGCAATTATTTTCACTGCTGATGGTGATATGAGGCAAGCATTGAATAACTTGCAAGCTACAAACAGTGGATTCGGGTTTGTCAATCAAGAAAATGTTTTCAAGGTCACAAGGCTTGAAGATTAGCACTTTTTTAATATTAAGTTTCAAACTACATGCAATAACTGTTACTTTTTCAGGTTTGTGATCAGCCACATCCCTTGCATGTGAAGAACATGGTACGCCAAGTAATTGAGGGGAAATTTGATGATGCGTGTGCTGGACTAAAGCAGCTTTATGATTTGGGCTATTCTCCTACTGATATAATCACAACCCTTTTCCGAATCATAAGAATTATGATATGGCAGAGTATCTGAAGCTGGAATTCATGAAGGTTTTTGTAGTTTTGTCTATGATATCAATACAATTATTTAATTTCTTTTCTATAGTCCTTTTAACTGGCTTCTGTTTCTACAGGAAACTGGATTTGCCCACATGAGGATTTGTGATGAGTCGGTTCGTATCTTCAGTTGTGTGGTTTGCTGGCGAAGCTTGCATTGGTCCGTGAAACAGCCAAAGCAGCTTAGTTAGGCGGCAAATGGGATGTATTTCCGAAAGTTGGGGAGATACTATTTGCACCATGGATATGCTTAGTTGTCTGTGGCCTTGCTGTTGAAATGTTCACATTTTGAGTAGTAGCTGTATCTGGTTCTTCTTGCATGTTGTTCGCTTGTGATGTTGGTCTGGGAGAATTAATTTAGGTGCTACTATGCTTACCTTTTGGTATGTTTGCAGTAAGATGAATTGTGAACGATCATAAATAGTTTATCGAAGCTTACCTTGTGTTTTGTGAATGATATTTCATGGAATTGGGGTTTGATCTGGTGGTTGTGTATGACCGGGTAAATCTTATATTCCAATGTGATTTTTCTATGTTTCATATCATAGATACATATCACGTGGATAAAATATTCTTTTGCATTTGGGTGTGGATTATTTGAACTTGGTGTGCATCAGTCAAATGGAACACAAGATACAATGCGAATTGGATGTGTACATTGTACCACATGTAAATACCGAGTTTGGGTGGCTGCAGTAGAAGCATACGAATAATAATTGATGATATCTACTATAGCTACTATCCCTTTTACTTTATTGATGTCTTTTCTTTCTTTTCATTTGTAATAAGTATGCATCGTGCCGAATAATCCAATTGTGTTATTATTATTGCGCTAACGTGATTATTGTCTCCGGAAAGTAGATACCACCGAAAACACCGCACAATAAAAACATTGGACGCACATAATCTAAATTTAATTTCAAAGTTCTATATTGTTTTACATGTATTCCACTTTTCACTAAATTGGAAAAAAATTATGTTAGATCGAGTCCAAAAATCTTAGTGTTTATATCTTTCACACATAATGTGTATTAATACGATTCTCACAATACACTTTAATGTGAGAGATATAAACGCTAAAACCTTTAATTACCTCTCCTAATTGAGCGTGCCGCAGCGATTACGCGTTTGCGATTTTGTAAAGCTTAATTGGCTGTCACATGTATGAGCTGTTCAAACTTCATTTCCGCTTATTTTCCGTGGCCCTTCATGGAACACATTTATTCATTAAATAACTTGTTAATTAGTATTATTCTATCTCAATCTGTCTAATTATTCCATTTCCTCATGATTAGCAACTATTTGGACTATTCAAGTATATACTCTTACAATGTGTATTTGCTTTATAACACATTGCGAAGTCATTTATCGTCTTAATCTTTTGTGAAAGATATAGGTCACATTGATTAGTATTTAAAATTGCAATCTTTAATTAAACAAGGCATTTTAAATAAGCTCGCTTCTCAGTTCTCACTAGATACATGATGTGGGATAAAATAGCACACTCAGATAAATGACCAAAATATCCCCTGTGGTCCCTAAGACACGTCAGCGAGCCACACAAACCCGACCTCAGGAGTCGGTTAGATCACCCAACCCCAGCCCGAAGACCCCAATAGATTTGAGCCTCACATGCGCAACTAAACGAGAGCATGTGACACGCTCGGATTACAACAAGTGTCCTATTCTCCTTTCATCCAGCACCATCAACCTATAAATATTAATTTAGGTCATTGCTTTTCTACTGTTCCATTGGCAATCAGTTAGAGAGATCTTGTAACTTGGTCTTTGGGCATTTTGGACCTGAATTGGATAATATATAATACATTTTTACCAGGCATTACGATTTAATACATAAATATAACTGTTAATATATTGTCCATCATAAATATATAAATTACTTAAATTAGAGACTAAGATATCAATGGATATCAATTTTAAAGTAAATGAGAATAAATCTGACAAAAGCCGACTTAGACAAGAATGTTTGATCTAGTTGAAACTAAATTTTATTTTTCGATGTGTTGATGAGATTGCGACAATCAAGTTGAGTCATGGGACCAACACTCTGTACAATTAGTTTTTCTTTGCTGCAGATGACAACTTCATATATTACTGAATTAGCCTTTTACTCAAAAAAGAATTTCTGGAAAAATTACACTTTGGTCCCTCAACTTTACCACCGAAACAGTTTTGGTTTCTATTTATCATACTAAAAAAAAAATAGTCTTAAAAGTTTCAATTTAAATAGATTTGATCTTTGTCGTTAACTTTTAGTCTAAAAACTAATGGAATAGCCACATGTGAACTTAAATTGGGGTAAATTGGTTGATTTTTGCGTTGAAATATCAATTTGCACAGTCAATCTCCATTTTTATCAAATTATAGGGCAAAAATTGTAATTAGGGTTTATAAAAAAAATTGAGAATTTTCAGAAATTAGGGTTTACAAAAGTTTTGAATTTTTTTTTTTGTTTGGATGACAATTTGAAGGATGTGATTTTGGGAGAATTTATTGAGACATTTAAATTGTTTGCTGAAGTGATGAAATGAATTGAGGTTACACTCATCTTCCACCAATTTGAGCACATTCCGTTAGTTTTTGAATGAAAAGTTAATGGCAGAAACCAAATCTGATTAAAATTGAACGAGTCTGATAAATAGAGGATCAAAACTGTTTTAGAGGTAGAGTTTATGGGCCAAAAATGTAATTCTCCCGAAATTTTCAGTTGTTCTTGTATGGCACTTCTTGGCTACGGAAAAATCTATAATGCACTCGGTCCATTGAAGCCGGTGCCATCATTACCACACATTTGTGTTGAGATATGTGATTTCTATCATCCCAACACAAATGTGTGATAATGATGACATCGACTGCAATGATCCGGGTGTACCATAGAATTACCCCTTGGCTACTTTCCTTGTTATCAAACAAGAAAATTTGTAGTTACCCTGTCTCTACAAGAAAACGTGAGAAGATCAAATAAAGTAGTGTTATTGGAGAAATCCCACATGAAAACGACCTTTTGCAAATAAACCCCTCCCACATGAAACTTCCTCCCATCATCCCACAGCTCACCATAAAATAAAAGAAATTAAAGAAAATAAAAGAAATAAACCGATGAATATGAAAAGACAAGCAAATCACCCGAATCTGTCTCCCAATATATAATCTAACCCCTCTCTTAAACTCCATTATTACTTCCTCAATCTCTCTCTCTGTATACCAATTCTTGAATTCTCCTCAAGCTACTCCATATATATATATATATATATATATTTATAGAAAAACAACTCAAACTGCATTTATATATACACATACACATAGACATACATATACATAGAAATGGGAAATGGAGATCTGGAGAGAGGCACAGCGACGAAGAATAGAAACCAGAGCTATGCAGCAGGAACATATGATATGGAGGATTCAGACAGCCAGTGGACTTCATGGCTGGTGCCCATGATAGTTGTCGCAAATGTTGCCATGTTTGTGGTGATCATGTTTGTCAATAATTGTCCAAACAATAATAATAACAATAATGGTGATTGTGTCGCGAAGTTTCTTGGGAGGCTCTCATTTCAGCCCCTCAGAGAAAACCCTCTCTTTGGCCCCTCTTCTTCTGCGTAAACTCCCTTTCTGTATCTATCTCTTTCATAATACTAATTTCTGATTTCTTACATATTTCTCGGATGGATGCTAGTGGAATATATACTTTATGGAGCTACATTTTGTTTTTACTGATTTCTTGTTATTTTTCTTGATTTGGGATTCTTAGGTTAGGGTTGAATGTAAGGCTTTTGTTTGCAAGTCTATGGGCAACTTATGATTTCCTATTATATATGTTTTGATTACTTTAATTATCCTAATTATTTCTATTACAATTACATAATTAGAAAATATTAGAAAATCTTTTTCACTTTGTTCAATCTATTTTTTTAGTATTTAGATGTGGTTTTTTGCTACAAAATTTGATGTTCACCACCCTGAGACTTTCTTTTAAACAATTGATCAGCCATTTAAATTCAAGCACCACTTGCTTTGGGAACTCCAAGAGTGATCTAGTATTATTGCAATTTAATTTTAATATTATACATGTATTCTGTGAAATTATTTTGAATGGTTCTGGTTCAAAACAGTATTTACCTGTTATTTTGTGGAACTTAGATTCTGTTAGGCCTTGAGGAATCACTAAATTATAGGAAACATACATGATAAGATTAACACTTCAAAGTTATACCAGTTAATATATATAATAAAATGTCTTATTATTAACAATACTCTTATTTGACCGACAACATATATCTACCGCTATAAATTCCAAGTAATTAATAATTACTCTCCTGCTTACTAAACCTATGGCTTGTGAAATAATGTTAAGTACCGAAACCTAAATAAGTTTCTAGCTTTTCACTAATCAGTAATTAACTAGTTATATTAAAATTGTTGTGATGGATCTCAAAATAGTTGTAGTGCCAGAAGGTTCATTTCTATTATGCATTCTGAGGTTATTGTTGTGACCTTTTACTTGTATACGAATAGAAATAGGGATCTACATGGAGTTAGGACAATACTCGTATTTCAATTTTAACTTGATTTGGAAAACTATGAAACTGGTAAATATGGCATTTAAGAAATAGAAGTTATTTTGTAATGCAGGAGCATTAACTACTTTGATATGAGAAAGTCACACTTGTGTGAGCATTTCTTTGGTTTAGCGAAAATTGACCCTTTAATTATCATAGTGTTTTCTTTGGTTTAGTTGAAGTACTTAGCTCTCAAATCGTACAATGCAAACACAACCTTAGGTTATTATTGTAGTGTTTTCTATACTCCCTAATGAAATTAAAGATTTTATCTTTTTTTCAGAAAGAAATTTAATTCATCTTATCACTGTTTTTCTGACGCAGACTTGAAAAACTCGGAGCACTAGAATGGGACAAAATAGTGCACCAGAACCAAGCATGGAGGCTCATAACTTGTATCTGGCTGCATGCTGGTGTTATTCACTTACTTGCAAACATGCTGAGCTTGGTGTTCATTGGAATTCGTCTAGAGCAGCAATTTGGATTTGGTAAGCATCTTATATCTCAAATATGAGTTGGTTATAAACAAAATTCAGTTTCAATGAAAATTACTATTTGTGTGTAAAGCTCTTGCGTTAGACTTGTTCAAGAATTCCCACATCTTTTTATGGGCAAAATTGCATTTTTCATCGATCAGGACATGTCCATTTTACTTTTAGTACCACATTTTACGGGATTTTGTTTTTAATCTCGATATTTTCAAAGCAATTGCAGAAGTAGTCCTTTCTTTAAACAAAGTTAGTCATGTGCTTTGTATTCCATTAAAAACTAATAGAGTTGCGTTTAAATTGTGATCTTTAAGTTTCATTTTAATCCCCTCAAACTACACACCTTGCATAAAACACCAACCACACAAAATTTTGAATCAATTGAATTATACAATTATTCACTGACCCCCTTCCTTAACTTGTAAATTTTCACAAATACCCTTAACCATTATTTATCTTGTTCTTTGTTTTTTTTTTCTTTTTTTCACCATTTTCAATTTTTTTCCCCACACTTTCATTCTCTTTCTTATTCCCCACCCCTATGGAAGGGGTAGTGTAGTTAAGGATAAATGAACAAAAAATTGAGTGTTCCATACAAGTTATGTAGTTCAGGGGGAAAATTGTAACTTTTGCTGCTAGTTTTTTAGGGTTGTAAAACTAAATGACCAACTTTGATTAATCCTGGAACTAAAGTTGCTATCATTTTGAAATAATGGGACTAAGAATAAAATTATGTAAAGTGAGTCTATCCCGCGGGACGAAAAATACATTTTTGACTCATTATATTATATACTTGACTTTGGGATTCGACTCTCTTATTGTCTTGCATGTTAGCACTGGCCTTTAATGTAACTCAAATTGTTGCTTATAATTCGTTTACTTAAAGAAGTTTCCTTTAATTTTATCGTTTCCACCTCGACTATTCTGAATTGTGTTATGCAGTACGATTAGGGGCAATTTACCTGTTTTCGGGAATTGGTGGGAGCATACTTTCTTCCCTATTTATTCAGAGGAGTATCTCTGTTGGAGCTTCTGGTGCTCTATTTGGACTTCTTGGAGCAATGTTATCTGAGTTATTTACCAACTGGACAATTTATGCAAACAAGGTAACATATGCCTTTTACTAAATATGTAATTCTGCACACTTCGTTAGGGAGAAAAGCATAAGCTCTCTTGTATTGGCCCAACGGGAAGTTCATGAGGTCTAAGATTTCCACACACAATGGTTCAATCAACATTTACCTTCCACCAATTATTTATTTTTAGTTACTAGCATTGAGCATATAAATAACATGATTGATGTTCCCTTCACTCCAATATTCCATATCTTGTTTCAAACGGCACGAAGTTTTAGATGAGACTTAAAAAAGTGAATTTTTTTTATTATCTTTTACAGTATTGCCTTGAAAGCATTGGTGTCATATCGATACATTAAGCAAGAGGGTAGTTCTAGGGAAAAAAAGTTTTCATTTAGGAAATGAAATCTTATTTCGGGACACATATGAAAGAAATTAAAACAATAAATTTGGGGCATATGGATTATTATTGAGGTATGAGCTTATGAGAAGATAAGATTCTTTTGCATTTTATTAGGTTTACTGGGGTCCATCCATTTATGTGTTAGCTACAGTACACTTACACTCTGTTTGGTCAAGGGAATTGCTTAGAAAAGGAAAATAAAATCCAAGGGAAATCATTTTTCCTTGGTTGTTTATTAGGGAAAATGAAAAGGAAAAGAAAACAGGAGAGAAAAATCTAATACTAATTTGAGAAATTTCCATTTTTTCGCCATTTGGTGAGGAAAATGGTGGATAATGAAAACACTTCTCACTCCACATATCCAACTTTTATCTTTCTTGCTGTGCTTTATTATTTATTTATTGAGATTTGCAGAATTATTTTTTTAGAAAACATTTGAATCGATTAATAGTTTATTTCCATAATATTTATTTCTTTTGTTGTCGTTTTCCTTGGAGATTTCCGTAAGTTTTCTCTAGACAACCAAACTTTAAAAGTCTTTTCTTCACCAAAATCTTTGAACCAAACAGAGGATTAAATGATGTCTTTTGAGAACTTTTTTTTTCTTTTTCGAATCCATTATCATAAATCTCCTTGTTTCTCATAGGCTGCAGCTCTCTTTACGCTAGTCATCATCATTGCAATTAACTTGGCTGTTGGAATTCTCCCACACGTCGACAATTTTGCACATATTGGAGGGTTTTTGACTGGCTTCCTCCTTGGCTTCGTTTTACTGGTTAGACCCCAGTTTGGTTGGTCGGGACGCCAACATCGTCCAGCTCATACTATCGTCAAGTCTAAGTACAGCGTGTACCAATATGTTTTCTGGATTGTTGCCACTATTTTGTTAGTCGTTGGGTATGTTTTTCTTTTTTCTATGTTTAATCTTGCACGATATATACTTCACTTATTGTCTACAATGCTATCTCTACATACACATCCCGTGAGATGGATGTAATTTGACAAATCTGAAGGGCCGAATCTAAGGGAGGTTTCTGTAATTATCCTTATCATATTCATTTACTTTTGAAACTCTTCTTTAAGCAAGGTTTAATATTGTATAATGACAAAAACTGAGTGTATTTTTCGATTTGGCCTCAAATTATTTGCAGATTCACAGTGGGATTGGTAATGCTGTTTAAGGGAGAAAATGGGAACGATAAATGTAGCTGGTGTCATTATCTAAGTTGTGTGCCTACATCAAGATGGAGCTGTAACAACTGATTGGTATTTTTTCAATATATTCTAAATATTTGTCGAAGTAGAAATTCTTTTATTCGTTATATATTATTGTAGCCAAGTTATATGTACAGTATTCGACATTGATAAGCCGCTGCTGATCTTGTTGTATTGAATTCCAGAATTGTATCTTGAAAGTCTGCACTGCATATGTGAAGTTATTTTTTTGTTATATATAGATACAAATGAAGAAGGGCTCAATTTTTGCTTGGTGAAACCTTTGTTTGTTGTTGGCACTTGAGATAACTCAAAGGGGATTACTGATGTTCGTAACATAAAATGTTGGTATCATCATGTATAATTCACAAAAAATAAATGGCATATGTGATATTGTCGCGAGTAATAATCAAACGAGAAATATATTACGTAATGGTGATACCAACCTGATGGTACCAGGAGTAAAGTGAATTAACCCTTAAAATTGCTAATATTTATTTTCATGATCGATCGTGTAATCTTTCAGAAAGTAATAATGCCCTCAAGATTCCATTAATTTGTTTGGATATTGTATTCAAAATTAATATTGTGACTATTTCCTTTTTCTTGTGAAGTATAGGTGACGAAAATAATATCATTAAAGTCACGTTTTCATTTGAAATCTAGACGGAAGTATGATGAAAGGTAAGTAATATTAGGAAAACTTTATTTATTTTCTTATTTTAAAGAGGAAGCAAAAAGTTGCACATAAAATTTGGTTTTGCTCAAGGACTGTAAATGTTAATTGGAATATTGAAATGAGCCCTTTGGTCCGTAGATAGTAAGCAAATTACTGAAATTAGTACAATATTTCTTCTAATTAATTATGGACGCATGCAAGTATCCCATAACTTACTCCTAATTTTAAAACTAAATTTAGTAAGGTTTCTTTAAAAATCATAAACATATGTATCAAGTAAAGGGCTAATGACAACCCACCCCCCAAATTTCGTGTTTTATGTAAATTACCCTGTGGGAGTAACTTAAAAATAATTTACACCTCGATGTCTATTAGTTAAAACTCGTATTATGCTTGTATAGTACATATACATACGCATAATTAAAAAATACTTTCGTTTCTCGTATGTATTCTAAACATAATAATATTCATACTTTTCGGTTGAACTGTTTAGTACACGTATTTTACGTATCACTTATTATATTTGATGAATAATACTCCAATTTTTGCAAAAAAATTATTTGTTATTTTCTATTTAAAATTATTTTTTATAAGTAGTAATTGAGTATTATATAATAAAAAATAATGAACATAATAATTTATCAAAATATTAATTATTGTGAACGAGTGATTTAAATTAATATTATTTTTATAAATAAAAATCAAATAAAAGCAATATATCTTATGATACAAACTAAGTCGTATTTTTAATCCCGAACAATTCATTTGCATTTGTATTATACTCATATGTTCACGAATCTGTTTATTTCCCGTGCCCATATCTTTTAGCCGAATTTTTCAACGTAACTTTCAACAAAATTTCTTAATGTACTCGTATGTATTAAATGATGACTTTTTCCTACCCTGTATTTACCTAACTAGGTCCCGATTTATGTTTGTCGCCCATAATGATAAACCAAACTTTTATTGAAAATCTTCGTCAACCAGAATCATATCATTTAGAAATATCGTTTTCAATTGCTACATCAAGAAATAAATTTGTGATTCTTTATTGCAATTCTCGATCAGTTTGTCAGTTTTTCGTATTATGATCGACATTGCTTGTATTAAACCGTTTAGTAAGCAAGTCTTGGTGCATATAAGGAATTTTAGTTCCACATTTATTACGTCAGTAAAGACATAATTATTGTGTTTTTTTGTAGACAATTAGGTATAAGCAAGAACCTCCTGTGGAAGTAAGGAATCTTATCGTCCCTCCGGTTCAATCCAATCGCCATCATTTGATTTAATAAGAATCGACCATGTCTCTTGTTTGATTGTGCATCTAACCTAGATGTCAATTGACCCATATATCAAACCAGATGAAAACATTTAAGAACTAATTGACTAGCTTTGCGATTAAACAATTTCCCCCTTTCTTTTTTTAATTTATTTTTTAAAGATTGCAAAACTAGAAGCCAAGGAAAGTTAAAGATCTCAAATATTATGCTGGAGTAGTTATCAAGTACCAATGCACCACGAGAAAGTATTTGTTATTATAACTCATAATTATATATGATGTTTGTTATTATAACTCATAATTATATTATGCTTGTTATTATAACTCATAATTATATATTATGCATCACTTCTTGCCTTTCTTTTTTAATTATAACATTTGTACTATATTATTTAATGTTTTATTTGTTTCATAATATATATTATAACGCTTACAAATCCATTTGCACTATTGCATAATATCTTTGTAAATACATTTATTTGTGATTTAGAATATTATATGTGTAACATGTACTATGTATTATATATATTACTATATAAGTGTGTGTAACATATAATACGTAGTTCGGGTCCATCTATTTTTTTCACGGTTCAAATTCAGAATAAGTTTCTCTCTCTAGAGTAGTTTCTCTCCTCCCTCTCTCTACTTTCTGTTCCCCTCCATGGACACTAATCCTCACCCCACCTTCTCCGACGAGGAGAAGGATATGGGGGAAAGAAGCAAGAAAAAGGTCAAAACGAAATCTTTAGATGACAGTGACTCTCTTATGGAAGAAGATCCCTCAGCATGCAACCCGATTGATTCGCACATGAAGCCCAAATTCTCGTACCTTGAGTCCCTTAACAGACATACTGCAACTCAAGCCCCACAATGTCCCATCCCGTTTGATGAGGAAAGCATGGTTAATCTTGAAATACATTTCAGTTCTTCCCGCCCCAGCTGACAACCCCATGCTCCGGTTGAAATTGGATGAGGGCTATGCTAAGGTCATTAGGAGAGCTTAGATCGAAGCTCTCATCTTAAAGGTTGATGCCAGAATGATCAATTTCAACCTTTTCTCATCAAAGATTGACACTTTGTGGAGTCTCAATGGTGATTTTGAGCTAGCTGACCTTGGGCATAGCTACTCATTTTGCCACAAAGTGTTATGATGTCAAAAACTCATAGCTCCATGATGTCAAAAAGCACTTTTCGATGCAAAACTTATAGCAGCACTCTGCCACATAGCTGCTCATTCTGCCACAAAACTCATAGCTGACCTCGGATCACATCTTAACCGAGGTCCCATGGAGAATCTTCAGCAGCTACATTAATGTCCGAAAATGGTTCGACGGGTTTCGGGCCTCTACGTATAAAGTCATAACGGCAGTCAAGTTGGTTTGCATCCCGGAGTTGGCCATTGAACTCTACCAACCGGAGGTACTCTTCACCATTGCCAAGGGTATTGGCAAACCTGTTAAGATGGACCATAACACGTACAAATCGGCCAGAGGTCGCTTTGCGAGATTTGATGTTCAGGTTGAGTTAGGTAAACCTTTGCTCCCAGCGGTGGAGATAAATGACATCCGTTACCTTATCACTTCTGAAAACCTCCCGAACGTTTGTTTTTCTTGTGGAAGAGTTGGCCACAAAAACACTAGTTGCCCATCTCCCGAAAAAGCGCCACAACCATCGGAAGATCATTCTTCGCCGTCGGAGATGGAGACCAGAGATGAGCCAGCTGACAGGGGTAAAGATAAGCAAGAGGAGATGTACGGTGCATGGCTCCAAGTGGCAAAACCCGCCAATAGGCGCGTGGCTCCCCAAAATAAGACAAAAGGTGTGGTTAGAGACAAAAAAACGAATACAAATTCATTTAATGTCCTGGCAGTTGATGAGGGCCCCATCTTGGACTCTGTAGCTCCATCTGATGAGAGTGCTATGAGTTTTGCATCAAAAAGTGCTTTTCCCCAGCCTCTGAAAACTTCAAGGAAAAGAGTGCTGCACTCCAAATCCCCAATGCAGGCTGGTCAACCTAGGACCTTGGAGAGGCAAAAAGCAAATATACCCACCTTTAAACTTAGGGCCAGATATGCTATCCCCAGCATTTAATGTCCCTGATCTTCTTTCAAAAGCTTTTGTCCCTTTTGAACCCCAAGCTCCCTCTTCTCTCCCCTCCCCCCCAGTGAAAAAAACCAAACCCTCACTGTTCTTGACGGTACTGACTATTCCACCACCTCTTCCAATGCTAAATTGGACCCTCGAGGACCCGTCGGAGTACCACCACCATGTTTTTCCATGGATGGGCCCACCCCTATTGCACTCCGAGAGAATGAGGCGGCCTCATTACCGCACCAAAATTGCTATGTTGATGAGATGCGTGAGGATCACCAAAATCTCACCACTGTCTTGGCATGTCGAAATGCGAACAACCTTCCAGGGCACGACGACGGATTCGTACGTGACCCTCGAGATCGACATGTTCTTGAGCCACGGCGAGAGACTCCGACAGGAGAATGTAGCACTGGCCCTAACAGCCCAAGTGATGAAATCCCTCCACAGTGAGGAGGATAGACAAAGGTTAGTGGATATTTCCATTAATAATTTACCCATGAAAGTCATTACAAGGAATTGTCCAGGGGCGGGAAGTTCCGCTTTTCGTAGTAACTTT
The DNA here is from genome assembly GCA_019426215.1 of Buddleja alternifolia. Taxonomy (NCBI): domain Eukaryota; kingdom Viridiplantae; phylum Streptophyta; class Magnoliopsida; order Lamiales; family Scrophulariaceae; genus Buddleja; species Buddleja alternifolia. The sequence goes on along the minus strand of CM033399.1, from coordinate 21,325,833 downwards.
CGCGAGCTTATGCGTGTTCATAGACTGGATATTGTTTTTGTTCTCGAGACCAAGGTTAGGGAGGATAGTGAAGCTTATATTTTGGAACATCTTGGTTTCTCGAATGTGTGTCGTGCTCCTACGGAAGGTAGGGAGGGAGGGATTTGGCTTCTATGGAATGAACATAACATTGAAGTTGAAATCGTCAATGTTATCTCCCAAGTTATTCACGTTATTGTTGGCCTTAGAAACGGATCAGAATGGTTGTGCTCGGGTTGTTATGCTAGTTCGGATACCGAGACCCGTGAAGAGCTTTGGCGTCATTTGGAGCATTTTAGTGAAACGATTTCTTTGTCGTGGCTCCTCTCCGGGGATCTCAATGATGTGGCGGCTAACCACGAGAAAAAGGGTGGTGCGGTGGCAAATCGTAGAAGATGTAACCAGTTTAATGATATGGTTAATTCTTGTGGCTTTATTGACTTGGGTTTTCAAGGTCCAATGTTTACTTGGTTTAATAAAAGAGATAATGGAGCGGTGATTTGAGAAAGACTTGACCGTTCTCTTGCTAACACCGATTGGTGTCTTAAGTTCCCGAAAGTCGTTGTCCAACATTTACCGAGAACACACTCGGATCAACACCCTATCCTCACTTGTTGCGATGGGGTTAGGGTCCGCAACACCCGTCCTAAACTCTTCCATTTTGAGCTCACATGGATCACTGTCCCATCTTGTGAGGAAGTTGTACAAGCTACTTGGGACTCTTCTTCTAATATTTCGGACGCCCTCAACAAATTGCCTATTGCCGTGAACGAGTGGAATAGGGGTATTTTTGGCAACGTTTTTGGGAAGAAAAAGAGGATCCTTGCTCGTATCTCCGGTATCCAACGTTCTCTTGCTCAGTGTGAAAACCCATTTCTTCAAAGGTTGGAAAATCGCTTATCGGGGATTACAATAATACGGTTCACCAAGAGGAGCTTTTGTGGTTCCAAAAGTCACGGGTTAAGTGGCTCTCTTTTGGTGACAATAACACCTACTTCTTTCATGCCACTACAATTATTCGGCGTCGGAGGAACAACATTGGATCACTTAAAATTAACGGAGTTTGGGAATCGGACCCGGATGTACTTAAGGAGCATGTGTTTAATTTCTTTAATGAGGTTTTTTCTCCTCGGCAGATTGGAGGGACTTGTGTACTGCCTAGGAGCAGTTTTCAGCGATCACTCTCGAGGGATCAATTTTCTTCTTTGCACGAGGCACCGACGTTGGAGGAGATTAAACGTGTGGTGGGCTCTCTTGGTCCGTACAAAGCTCCGGGGCCGAATGGCTGCCAAGCATTTTTCTATCAAAGATTTTGGCACGTTGTTGGAGATTCGGTCTTTGAACTTGTGAATAAAGCCTTCCTTGAGGAGTCTTTTGATAACTTGATTGGGGACACCTTCATCTGTTTAATACCGAAAGTGGAGGGGCCGATTGGTATCAACCAATTTTGCCCTATTGCGCTTTGCAATGTGCTTTACAAATTGATCGCTAAAACCATTACCCTTCGTCTGAAACCTATGATAGATGTTTTAGTCTTGTCTATACAAAGTAGTTTTATTCCTCGCCGGGGCACACATGGCAACATTTTGATTCTTCAAGAAATAGTGCATACCCTTCGGCATACTAAACATAGGGACGGAGGTATGATTCTCAAAATTGATCTCGAGAAGGCTTATGATAGAGTGAATTGGCACTTTCTTAGGCAAACTCTTATGTTCTTCAATTTTCCCGAGTCAATTATTCTGTTGATAATGTATTAAGTCTCTTGTTCTCAACCTCGAATCCTTTGGAATGGAGAGCCTCTCCCCGCTATTTCTCCTATGTGTGGGCTTAGGTAAGGGGACCCTCTATCCCTCTATCTCTTCGTTCTTTGCATAGAACGCCTTGCTTATCTTGTGGAGGAGGAAGTTAGAGACGGTAATTGGGAACCAATTGGAATATGTCGGGGCAACCCGTCTTTCTCTCAATTATTGTTTGCCGACGACCTTATCCTCGTGGCCCACTCTACACCTCGGAATGTGGAGAGTGTGAGGAGGGTTCTTGATGTTTTTTTGCCAAAGCTCTGACCTCAGTGTGAATGCCGGAAAGTCAACTGTCTTTTTCTCCCGTAACCTCGAGATTCGTGCTCAGAGATGGATAGCCCGCGATCTCGATCTCACTCACACCCGAGACCTTGGAAAATATCTTGGTGTGCCCACTCACCATGGAAGGGTCTCTCGTAATCTCTATCGCCCTCTCCTAGATAAAGTTCAAGCCTGACTATCTTCTTGGAAAGCTAGCCTTCTCAACATAGAGGGGCATACAACTCTTATCCAAGCCGTTGCATCGGCTATGCCTACTCATATCATGAATACAACTTGGCTTCCTACCGGGGTTTGTAACCAATTAGATAAAATGATTCGAAAGTTCTTGTGGTCAAAAGATGGTAATGCCCGTAAATTGCATACGGTTAATTAGACGAAAGTAATCAAGGACAAGCGGAGTGGAGGGCTCAGTTTAAAAGAAGCAAGGAACATGAATATTGATCTTCTCTCAAAAGTCAGGTGGCGTACTTTTATGAAGGATGGTACGGCTTGGCAGGAGGTTTTTGAGAAGAAATACCTTAAGGGAGGTAATATTCTTCAACTCATCCCGAAAGTATATAACTCTTTCCAGTGGCGTGGAATTGTAACTAGCGTCCAAAGGCTTCAGCGTAATATCCAATGGAAAATTGGGAATCGAACTAATATTCACTTCTGGAAGGATAGATTGGTGGGCAAGTACCCTTTGTGCGATTTGATTGAAGGAGAGGTGTATCCAGATGATTCATCTTTACTTGTTACAGATATTTGCAACAGTGAAGGAGAATGGGACCTAGAGAGGCTCCACACGCCCCTTAACAACGAAATTAAGGGAAAAATCTTGAATGTTACATCCACACATGACCCCCTGATCGAAGATAGGCTGGTTTGGTGTGGTACTAGTACCAGACGTTTTGCTTGCAACTCCACGTATCGATGTCTATTGGCAGAATCTAACGGCGAATATCAGATTCAAGACGAAAGAAATTGGCAATGGATTTGGAAGGAGAAAGCCCCTAAAAAGACTAAATTTTTCTTTTGGTTGTTTCAACATGATGGGCTTATGATTAACTCGGTTCGTTTTCGTCGACACATCGCTACTTCAGATCAATGCCCTGGATATAATCTGGCTATTAAAAGCCCTATCCATGCGGTTAGGGATTGTACTCTACCTTGTAAACTTTGGGACCATATTCTCACTCCGTCTTATTGGTTCGACTTTGTACTTACTCCAACAGATGATTGGCTTCGTCTTAACTGCTCGAGAACCTATCCAAATACTATCCTCCCCCATGTTCATTGGCGTTGGATTTTTATGGCAGCTGTTTGGACTTCTTAGTTGGCAAGGAACAAATTTGTCTTTGAAGGGAAACAAGATTCGGTTCATCAATTGGTTTTCTTTACCAAGCGCATGGCGGAGGATCTTGCGACTGCATTCCACGTCCCGCATCCTCCAAGAATCCATGAGGCGTCTAGTGCAATTCGATGGATAAAACTAAAACCAGGGTGGTGCACGCTCAACACGGATGGGAGAGTTCTTCAACTGTCGAGTTCAGCGGTTGGGGGTGGCAACAATTTGGGGACCATGACTATCACGGAGGCGGAGATGTTAGCTCTCCATCAAGGACTCCATTTGTCTTAGGACAAAAGGATTGGAAAATTGGAGGTTGAAATTGATTAAGAGGTTGTTTTTGTGTTGATTGAGAAGGGTGAGACGAACATTCACCCTTTAGGATGTATCATTGAAGAATGCTGTAAGCTAATTGCTATGCCATGGGAGTGTAAACTTAATCATACTAAACGTGAGGGTACATGTGTGCAGATGAACTTGCTAAACTAGGGCAACATTTACCTAAGGGAGTCCACTTTTGGGACATTCCCCCTGTTTGTATTACCAATTTCATGAATGAATAAGGGTGATCCCATCACCCCCCATTGAAACCAAAAAGAAAAAGAAAAAAAAAGTAACAATAATATGAAATTAATCTTACGAAGCCCTTACTTGTTTTTGGCGCGAAATATGGAAAAAATGTGCCGGTGATGGCTGATGAAGAGTTTTTTCGGGCAAAAGATTATTTTAAATACATCATTTGGGGGCATTATATATGCTACAATAAATGAAAGTTCAAGGGCAAAGTGTTTTAAAAGTTATTTCTAATTCTTGAGTATTGATAAGAAACAATAAAAATATAATATTATACGTGTTTCAATTCATAGTATTTTGTTTTTTTTATTTTTTTATCATTCTCATTTTTTTCCTTTCGTCCACCAAATATTGGAGGTTTAATGAGCTATATACTATAAGAATGAAACTTAGAAAACTTGGGGATGAAGTTACATTTACCTAAAATAAAAGAGACATAAGGACAATAAACTTCCATACAAATACTGCCACTTCTTAATTGTGAAGAATCATACGGTTACTCAAATACCTAACTACAAAGGAAAAAAAAACACGCTCGTGGCAGATTAGGATTGGATGCAAAGAACACTCCCACTAGTTTTATAACTTTCTGAATGACATATTATTTTTCCTAGTGCTTTCGTACGTACTTAGGAGTTAGACTTACATTAGGAAAGAAATCTCTCTTCCATTCTACAGAGTAACCTTTCCTTTTATATATATATATATATATATTCGTACTTAGGAGTTAGACTTGCATTAGGAAAGAAATCTCTCTTCCTGTCTAAAGAGTAACCCTTTCCTTTTATTTTATCTATATATAAAATAAAGCACTTACTAATTAGCCTATAAATACTTGAGCAAACCTTCTTCTTTTTTTCATCTTTTTGTTCTTGAAAACTTATCAGCAAGAAGAAAAATTAAAGATTCGACAAACATGAAGTCGGCAAAGACGATGGTGGGAAGAATTTTCAAGAAAAAGAAACGGACTGTGACAACAATTGATAGTATTACGAAAGAATTAATCAGTGAAGTCTTAGCTCGAGTTGCATTTGCTTCATTCACTGATATGTTTAGTGCCAAATTGAGGTATATGTACTGATTAATAATGCGCGCGCACACACACACACATACACACACATATATATATATAGGAATAATTACACTGGACATACCTGAGGTATTGCGAAATTACAAAAAACATGTCCTAGTTCAATAAATTACATCTAACATCCTAAGTTTTCATGTATTGATGTAAAAATGGATGGAAAGTGTCAAAAGACATATTTGCCCTTACGGAATAGTAAAAAAAAAGGAAAAAATTATTGAAAAATGAAAAAAAACTGAATTACCATATTGACCTTTTACATCTCTAAATTTACTTCAAATACCAATTTTAAAATTAAAATTAAATTTTTAAAAAAAGTAGTTATATATATATATATCTATGTGTGTGTATATGTGTGTGTGTGTGTGTTTTATCTTACAAAAGTGTGTGAATGTGTGTATTTCTGTGTGTGAGTGTGTGTGATTGTGTGTGTGTGTGTATTGCTCTGTGTGTGTGTGTGTTGCTGCGTGTGTGTGTGTGTGTATTACTCTGTGTGTGTGTGTTGCTGTGTGTGTGTTGCTGTGTGTTGTATTGTGTGTGTGTGTGTGTGTTGCTGTGTGTTGTATTGTGTGTGTGTGTGTGTGCTGTGTGTGTGTGTATTGCTCTGTGTGTGTGTGTATGCGTGGGACGCTGGGAGGGGGGGCGCGGTGGGGGTGGGGAAGACGATGAACAGTTCCCCACCCCTTTTTTTTTTCTTTTCTTTTTTATTTAATTAAAATACAAATTTTAAATTTATTTATAAATTTCATAAATTGATTTAAAGTATAAAATTTTAATTTATATAAATTATTATATAATCTAAACTATTATATATTAATTTAATTAAAAGAATAAAATGACATTTTACACATAATTTTTTTATTTTATAATTTTAATAATTTAGAATTTTTTTAATTTATTGATAATAATTTTTTATTATACTTAATTATTTATATACTTTACATACACGAAATTACATATAACACCTATACTTTTATAAAATATTACAAATAACACCAAAAGGGTATAATTGTCCGAAAAAATTTGGTCCTTTGTCCAAAAAAAGTCAGGGGTATTTTTGGAAATTCACCTAAAAATTTAACGGAACCCTAACGGAAGGTGCTCAATGTTAGACGGCAGAAACAGAATGGATGTTAGATGTAATTTATTGAATTAGGGGATATTTTTGTAATTTCGCAATACCTCAGGTATGTCCAGTGTAATTATCCCTATATATATATATATATATATATATAGACTAGGATAATGGAGCACCGCGCATGTGCGCGGTCCCATTTGCCCAGACCCAGCCAAATATGCGGGATTACAGGGGGAGAAAAAGAAAATTAAGATCAATTATTATTTTCTAAAGAAAAGCATTAATTAGATACGTGGTTGAACCAATCTGTTGTTTTATTAAATAAACAACAGACCTTTTAATATGGTAATACAGGCTTTGATTGCGATTCATCAACCACTTCTTTTGCTTCTTTCACCTACCAAAATTAATGACGGGAGTTGAAGGGGCTTAATAATTATTTAAATCTTTCTTAAGACTGCAAGCAACTTGTTCATAGAATAAAAAACCAAGTACGGGGGTTCGGCTACTTTCCTTTAGTTTATATTTGGTAAGATGTTTTGCAATTTTGAGTTAGTTTTAATGAGAATGTATTTCTGTGATGTAATTGTGTTCTAAAGCTTACATCTGCTGTGTTAGTGCAGATAGCGGTAATGACAATAAAAAATGATGGGAAGGACTTTTATATAATTATTGATGCATTGGCCCGAAGTGAAATGGTTCTACTATTTTAAGCACAGCGGCATGTATTTTCATATTTTAGTAGCCTAAATATCAAACACAAGCTAAAGGGCATTTTTTTTAATGATTGTAGGTTGTGCCACAAGATTTGGTTGTGAGATTGGGGATACGGGCGGGGGACGACGTCACTGTACACACAGAAAGGGGCATCTAGGAATTCATCACTGAAAGGAAAAATAGGAAGTTATTGCTCAACGGTAAGGAATGTGAACGTTTTGTCAGTGCGCATGGGCTGAGAGATGGCTATTTGGTTGTGTTTAGGCACCTTAAGTTATATAGTTTCTACGCAAAGGTGTTTGATGAATCAAATTGCACAGTGCCATTTGGCCAGCCTAACATGAAAATCGAAGGTCTGTATTTTAAACAAGATCAATGCTTTATATCTGCACATACTTGTTGTCATTGTTATGTGTTTAATTTTTGCTGACCTTCATATTCATGGTCATTTGCAAAGTGATACAAAGTGAAATAGGAGGAGGTGTGGATAAATTTAACACTCAAATGATGTTGGAAGAAAGCTATGCAACGGAAGAGGACCAATCTTTCAGTGTGGTAATCCCGCCAACTAGTGCATTCAATTATAGGACGTCGCGCCTTGTGAGGCTGGTAAGTTTAAATGCCGATATTATTTTGTGCCAATAACACTTGCACAGTGAACATATGGGTTATTTTGCTTTATTTCATGCAATGTATTCCTGTGAATGCAAGAGAAAAATTCAACTTGGTTGAAAAATCAACAGTTGAACTTATAAGTCCATATGGATTGAGGAAAAAATGGAACACACATTTAAGTGGTTTAATCACATTGAAGGTACAAGCAGCCGGTTGTACACGCTTGCATGAGGGTGGTATGAATTTGCCAAGGCTCATTCGATTGGTGTTGGAGACATATGTCTCTTTGAAGTAAGCGATGAAAGCGAGGATAGCATAACATTCACTGTTACTATTGAAAGGGCCATGACAACGGAGTTTATGTAGGGTATGAAATGTGAAAGATGTTATTTTGTTAATGATTGTAGTAATTGCGTTCTATCCAAAATTGTCATAGATGCATGATTTATATTATAGTGAATCAATGTTGCATCTGTTGTTTTTTTGCTCTTGTATATACCTGTTTTGGAGTTTTAAGACTTGCTGGATAAGTTGGAATTAGAGTCAAGCTTTTGTTAATAATTCTATGTGCATTTCCTTGTTTAGTGTTGTCTAATTGCTGCTTGAATCAATAAATTTTTTTTAAAATTTAGAAAAAATGGTAAAATTCATGTTGAATTGGATTACTGTGGTCAATACCTATTGTTGCGCTGGCTAATCTGTCACGGTAATAATTCTTGCACTTGGTCATGGATCTTCATCTCGGAAAAAGGTTTTGCTTCAATGTTTTTGTTGTTGAGCGGTTTATTGTAAAAGTAAAAAAATAACAAGGATGAAAAATGTGTGACGAAGGATTGAATGAAAAGTTGTACTGTAATTCGTATTACAAATGCTAAAGTGGAAATATTTTTTTCAATGTGGCGCTGGAAAATATATATAATAATTTATGTAAGCAGTGGTGAAGCCCACAATATGTATTAATGCGGGATTGGGTTGGGACTGAAAAGAGGTCATAACTTTATTGAAAACAAGCAATTAATTGTAATTGGGCTAATATGTTATTGTATTATACATATCCAAAGTAGTAATGAATTAATTGATATATATATTTATTCACAGTATATATTTGTGTATAATCAATATTTGGAAAACGATGGCTAACATGTAGCGCAAAAAACTGGAATTGAGATATATTATTTGGTAATAGGCTTGATTAAATTAACTCAGATTAATTGAGAGAGCAGAAATCATTTCATACTCCATGGCTGTTTCCAACTGATGGCGTGGGTAGAGGGGATTGGCTGATAAGGCGGTGGCATGCATACAACAGTTGAGGAGTTACCGTGAAGTGCCCGCAAGATACCTCTGGCGAATTAATCATCACAATTCTTGGGCAGCGAAATGCATACTTCCAGACAATATTTTGTGAAGATTTCTATATATTTATTCTTTTTATTTGAAAGTAATTACAGTGAAGGTTATGGTGTTTGTTTAAATTAAATAACTGTAATTAGTATCTATTTTCAGTGCTTAAGTACTATTTAAGTGAATTAATTGTAGTTATATAGCTTTTTTAATATATTATTTGGGTTTTACTAAATAAGCTGACCAAGTATTTATATTTACTTAAAGCAGTGTAGAATATGAGAATCTTGATTGAGTGGGGTGGGGGGGTGGGGGGTGTTATACATAAAGTGGGATATCATTGCCTTACCTCTATCTCTTTATCTGTTTTCACATATTTATTTATTTTATTATATTATATATGTATATAATATATATATATATATATTAACTATTTTATAGATTGTCTATATATATGCACATTTCAGAACACAAAATAGAAAAGAATAAGCAATATTAATTGAGGAGAAGAAAAAGAGTATAGATATCCAACAATGGCTAATAACTATGGTATGTGAATTTTTATTTATTTTTTGGATAGGGTTTCATACATGCATATTCTTGTAATGAGCATGAGAAAGCATAAACAATCATTGTGTTATTTATAAATGAATTGGGTGCATGCTTCAGTTCTGGTTCAAAGGGGGTTGAAATGTATTCTTTTTTTGTTTTATATGCAATCTTGATTTTGTATTGATGTTGTGATATCAATGATGATGAGCTTGTTGTATTCCAACATGACTTATAATCATAGGATCTCATGTTAGACTGTGGTTGATTTCCATTTTATTACACAGCTCTACAAGCATATGTTTACAATGGGGGTAGAATAATGTGTATTATAAGGAGTTTTGTAGTGTATAAAGGATTTATAATATATTATACCTATATATGCATGCATGAATAGCAAAGGATGAACAAGATTCATGCTAAATTTTTTTTTCCCAGTATAACAACAAGTTTTTCTATGTTTCTCTTTTATAATCAAATTTGTTGATTTGACCTTATTTCAGTTTAAGTGACTTTATGTTGCATGCAGAATTCTGTTATTTATTTTGCGTATAGGTGGAATGCACATAAGTTTTCTGTGTTTGGTTTTGTAAATATGTATTTAACGATTACTTGTGTTGTGCTGTTGAATTTAATAGGGCTGCTTTTCAAGACTCCTGAATATCACTCCATTGGTGATAATGGTTTGAGTATCAACTACAAGCCCTAGAACATGCAATTGTCAATTATCAATGTTGATGAAAAGGTCCAGGCCTGTGATGTTAGATTCATGCCCAAGCGTGGCTTCACTCCCCACAGCAAGCACCTTTTTGAAATTAAAGTGACACACAAATACGAGATGGCCCTGGAACCACCTATTAAGATAGCAGCGACTACAATCAATTCAGCTTATGAATTATCTTTTGCATATAGCATGCACTACATTGTGCAATCAGTTGATCCTGACGTGCTTGTAGTGATGGATCCTAATTCACCGTTGGGTTTTGTGGATCAATTTTTCGTCAACCTAGGATTTGATTTCGTGGCATATCATGATCCAACTGATGAATACGCCGGAGTTTTTATATTGTGGAAGGAAGATAATATGTCAATGGGCACTGTTGACAATTCTGGTGCTTTGATTGATTTGGTGATGGAACGAATTCCTTAAGTAAGCAGATTGTGGAATGTATATAGGTTATCTAAGAATGGTAGCATCATATGTGACTAGACTCTTTTGTAATAGGATATTTTGAAGCAGAAGCGGTATGTATGGACTTCCTGTAAAACTTGGTTTTAGGCTGCCTTGCTATCTAACTATCCAGTGACATTGGGTAACCTCCTTTGTGTCTTCTTTTATGTGTTATTCAGTGTGGTTGTTTATATATGCGCTTGTTAGAAATCTGTGACTTAACTGTAATTTTATGAAGTCCAATAACACAGATGAGGCAAACTAATTACAGAAAGCTTAACTTGTTGCATGGGCATAGAATACAGCTGAAACACCAAGTATTAATTAATTATGAACGCAATCTATTATGGTAATCAATAAGAAGGCGTATTTCAAATATTTATTGTGTTGCAATAGTCTGTGATGACGAATAACATTCATTTGACGAGAGAAGCAGCAAGCATTTTTTTTTTGCTGTACAAAATATCCCATAAGAAATGACTGACAAGCAATTGTAATGTCTCTTATGTTATTTCATACACATAATTGGCTAGAGTTGGGAGGGAATATTACAAGCAGCAACAGTTGGGAACAAAATCTCTTATGGAGCGCGTAGAAATATTGAAAAGTTCAATAAACATAGTGGCTACTATACTAACAAAGCGATGCCACGAAAGAAAATAACATAACATAAGTAGTACGCCTAGGACGAGCAATCATTGCACCCACGAGCGACGTGAAGGAAACATTATTGCTGCAGAGCAAATGGCCTAAATTTCTCGTAACTCAAATGCACCTGCCGTGCCATTTATATTAACCTAGCCTGGAACGCTTGGACCATCCATTCGCGGGTCAACAGGTTCAGTTGCAGACTGCACGTCATCAATTTCTTCTTTTATTCGTGAAACAACATAATTGTACGAGTCGAAGTAGCATTATTTGTTAAAAGTGCATCCATGATTTTTGTTACTCATTGTGTAAAAGTAACACGTGTCTCTGGCCAAATTAGTGTATTTTATCTCAGCCACCCCATATCTTTCACCCACAACAAATACTAAATTCCACATTAACTATGCCAGTGATAAGAATGAATCTATAATAAAGAATCATGGTTGAAATTAAGTAAGTTAGGTTAAAAAATAACATGTGCAAAGTATTTGGAGGTGCCTGGTCTATAGTTGGCGCATGATTCCTATTCAGCTAAGGTACAAACTATTGCACAGTAACAAACTATCAGAATCTTCTATCACACAACAGGTAAGAAAACTAACAGGGGTTACTATATTGAGATGGCTGCTAATAGAGAATCAGGGGAAATACCTCATACGCCGCAAGTGGTGCTCATAATTTTCAATAGCAATCATCGCAATTTTGAATTTCGCATAGATACAGCATCGTTTAGGGCACACAAGTATATTGGTGTAAGTTTTAAGACTAGTTATGTTGCACACAATTTTGTTGAGCAATTGAGATAGCTCAGCCACTATCTTCATTCGATAAAAGCAAGAAACACAACTTCTTGGATTAGAACAGTTTAGGCCAGAGCAGCAACCAAGGCTATTACAGGCCGTTGTTGGAAGCATAGATTCAATTAACCGTGGCATTGCAAAACACACAAAATGTAACAGAGAACTGAGAATGTTAGAATTCCATCTAATCAATCAGATGGATACGCTAAAAATATATATAGAACAGAGCGGGTCATCTAATATAAGCATTAATTTATCTTGCGCAGGTAATATTTAAAGTTTAGGTTGTGAATTTATTTTGCAAAGTTCATATCACAATCGCTATTAAGAAGCTAAAAATTTAATACCGGTTGTGTGCAATAGATTGTTGTTTTTTGTTCGAAGCCCAGTGCATTAACATAGAATTTTTAGTAGAAAGAAGATAAAAAATAATACCAAGGCATCTTTCATACAATTGGGATGGACTGTGTTAAATTATTTTTTAGCTAACCTAGCCATCATGAATAGACATAGCTTATGCATCTATTTGAAGCCAAAAAATTAGAAGAACATCACTTTGCATAGACAAAAAGCTTTCGAGCAGAAATAAAATAATAATATTGCATAAGTTCTATTGTTCGTACGTTGTGTGAGAAGGCAGCTTTTAAAGGAATAAGCAGCAGCGTATTATCATAAAAGAAGAAACGAAAAAGGGGTGGTGACTAAACTGAACAAAAAGCAGTGGAGTGAAAGAGTTTGATAATTAGCCATAACATAAACAACAATGAAAGACCCTTTGCAAGCAAACGAGCAAAAAGAAAAGGGGAAATACCTTTGAGAAGTAAACGGTGGTCGTAGAGCAAAAGATGAGAGAGCAAAGTAGGATAGATGAGAATAAAAGGATGCAGGAAGCAATTAATAGAGCAAAAGTGAAGACACGTGAGTGTACAGAGGAGCGCAAATCAAGATACAATGACAACTATGTATATATATATATATATATATATATATATATAGTGGGAAGCAGGCATAAGGATAAACAAGAGCAATAATATATTTAAGTATAAAACACCACAACAAAATTAGAGTCAGGGATCCAATAAGAAAACTATTTAATAGTAAACTTAGGTATGACGAAAGTCACAGGCCGACATAACACAACACAATATTGACATACAAAACATTAATAGTGAGTAGCATAGCACGTGAATGAAAATCACCACCGCTGCAAAAGAACCATCTAGGCAAAATAGTGTGCAAACACAAAATACGGGTCAGGTTTAATACTCTACATCTAGTTGGATATCAAAAATAACATGAATGCATTATATGCTTCAAATCACACCTTTCTCCGCTTAGATGACCGCGTCATGGGAACGTGTATCCTCAGATTCACCTGTATAAATTTTACCAAAGACATTAACAACGTAATACGAACTAAATTAAATAGCTAACGAGGACATTGTCGTATAAATGAATGCATACTTGGAAGCACTAATCGGCGGGGCTTTTTTTCAATAACTGGTGAAATATGATGAGTTGTTTCCACAGACATGAAGTTCCCAGGTGTTTCAGCTTCAACAAATATAGATAAATTAAGAAGGGTTTCGCCCGCATCAGTTGGCTCACCTGGGAAATAATTAAATTATAAAGAAGCCCGCATTGAAAAGCATACGATTTAAATGACATGAGAAAGGGGTGCAAATAACCATCAAGAAACAGTTTCTTTGCAACTCTTGATAGAGGAAGGGGGAGCGCATTATCGGAATCGGTGTTGAAATGGTCGGGTTTGGCCGCCTGTTCTCCGGGAGTTATGGCGTCATCATGAGCTGGATCTGATTATATTAACGCAGACATGTTAGAAGTATGTATCAAAAGGTTGGATAAAACATAACTTAATCACTATGGGTCACCCATTATAATAGACGAGCAGAAGTCTTCGTTAATAGGCGGGAGCGTAGCTGATAACTCATCAGACATAATACCCCTACCCTTATCATCTCTGTCACAATTAGCAGCAGTAGGAATAGTCTCTGGAAGCACACCACCAGCAATCAAAATCTCCATTATTACGTATTGATCCTCCTCACATTCTTTCCGTACCACACGTTTTTTCCGAATATTTAGGTTGAACGTTTTACCAACGAAGACTTTATTTGCAGCATGCAAGAAACCATCCAACCCCTAAATTTTGTATGTTGTCAGCCCCTATTTTCAATATAACGTATTCAGTGGAACTAAACAATGGAGGGCAAACTCACTAGATTGTAATCGTGCATGCATTCCAAAGCGCACTTATTAAGCAGAGTCTCGGCGGCCTCACCAAATGCGAGTGCATCAACATCAGATTCCTTATCATAAATAACAACTAATGCCTTACCCCTGGAAAATACTAAACGATTAATTGGCTAGTAATAACGACATTATTTTGCAAGGTAAAACAATCACAACAAACCTTGGAACAACCACTCGTAATTCTTGGCAACGGGAACACTCAAACTCCCAACCGACCTCAGCCGTAGTAGATGATGGGCATTTATCGCATGTCACATAGAAACATCGTTGCTGACATAGAAACATCGCTGCTGCATATCTGTTATTTTTATGCTTGCAGCAACTTGCACCTTACCATACTAATACTACATTTAGAAGAATACAACTATAGTTAATGGATGCATCAACATAAGCGACAGTCAAATTACACAGAATGTTGAACTTAAAATAAGCCTGTATCATACCTCAGCTGAATCCACCAATTCAGTAACAGTGATTGGGCCATTTACGTTCACAGCCATTGACTTGTCAGATTTCGTAATATAACCCTGCTCAGCAACAATCCCACAAAGTACTGTGTGATTCTTGCACTTTCTACAACCAAATAATGGCACATCAGACCACCTAAGCATATTCACAAGGCCAATGGGGAAAAAAGAGGCTAGCAAAACTCATATAAAACCAATCAGTAGTATGACGACCATGCAGTAAGTTTAGCAGCTTCAGGGATAGGAGGATTGACAATAGCACTAGAGGTTGCTGTTGAACCCAGCAAAATACCTGATTAAGAAGAGCAAATACGCCCTAAATAACATGAATGCTATATTCTTAATGAAAATAAACTGTATGAAAGTTGAAATGCATCTGTATATACATGCAACGTATAAAGTGGACAATCTAAAAACATTGAAGCAGTGTATAAGCATTTATAAGGTGCGGTATAATACATACATACATGTACATACATACACACACATATATATACACACACACATATATATATACACACACACACACACTTACATAATCATAGAGACATACCATAATAAGTGTTCACTATGAATCTAGTAAACTTAACAACCGGCATATTCCGAGGGTCTACTCTGAATCTACTTCCAAAGCCAGTAGCCAAATTTCCCCATAATGTTAGCGCGTACGGCTTCAAACTGAGATTCAAGGTATCACAATTACAATCCTAATAACAGGCCCTAAATAACATTGCATTTAAATAATATAAGCTTAAGCATACTCTGTATCAATAACTCCCAGATCCTGAACAACAATAGTGCAGCCACGAGAGACAGTCGATCGCTGAGGCAATTTATCAATAACAACAGCAAGAACATCTGCAAGCGAAACTAATGGCACTAATTAAAGGTTAATGACCGAGGAAGGTGAGATGAGCCTCAATGCCAAATTTAAATATGAATTAACAAAATGAATGTCAGAAGGAACAGAGAAGATACCTATGAGAGATTTGCTTCCAACGAGGGATTGGAGATTGACCAGCTGCGTGAAGGGAAAAACATCAGAGGGATTCACAACGAAGCTATCCTCCACTCGCAAAATAGCAGTCCTGGAGTTTATTATCCATTAGTATGGATTATCAACGATCCGAAATTTTTCTTCAATTGTGTCAACTTGTGCTCTCGATATGATATATGTGTTAAGAACAAGGAGTGTATTGCCCAATGCATTAATGTCTTTATGATACAAAGTACCAACCACTTTTAAGCCCTGTAAATACAGATTATAAATTTTACCTAAGAAACAAGGAGTAAAACGCATCGATCCTTCACAAAAAGCAAAAGGGATCTTACCTTTTCATCTACCAAGATGAGCTTCTGAAACTGAGTGGGGGCATTTAGTGCTTTGTCGCGGCTGCATCTTCTCCTCAACGCGAACTTTGACACTCCACGCATGAGTCGCAGGAGTAACATCAGCTATAAAAACCAAATTGGACTGCATCTGAAGAGCACAAAATAAAATCTGACATTGGCACAAATGAATAATTGTACAAGACACATGAATTCAGCACACAATCGAAGAAAATAGCAACAAAAAGAACAAAAATGCATAGACTCAGTCCCAAAACAATTGCTCTAGTTCATTCAGACAGCAACATCACATTGGTAGAATCAAACACTTTCGAACATGCTGAATATTAACATTCAGACAAACGCAAAACCTCAGGATATACAACACTTTTAGTACTATACAGAGGCAAAGCTACACCATCACTCACAATTGGTCGTATAAGAATTTTTACATTAGCGGTTGTGCGTGCCCTCGAGATGGCGACGTATAATTGACCGTGTGAAAAAATAGGCTCCTGTAAATACACGCCAACATAATTCAATGTTTGGCCCTGAGCCTTGTTAATAGTCATTGCAACACAAAGTCACAACGGGAATTGATGCCTCTTAAAAGGGACAGGACATTTCAAGTGGTCATAAGCCTGTAAAGGAATCCTTGGAATAAACACATGTCGGCCCTTAGCCTATGGCTATTTCAGCTGCGATCAGGCAAGGACCCAAGTGCCGAACAATAAGCCTTGTACCATTGCACAATCCCTCAGATGGATCCAAATTCCTTAATAATATGACAGGGTAATTCACTTTCAAAATAAGATGATGTGGGGGCAAGCCACCCATTGAAACAGAATTCAGGAATTCCTCATATTCAACCTGCTGGCCCAGATCGTCAGTTTTATCAAAGCTCATATACTTTATAAGAGTCATTTTTATGTGATTTTAAGCCCTTACGTTTATGTTTTAGATTAATTTATCGCTTGATTTATGCCACATATGCGTATAACCTATGTGCTTATTGAGTAAAGGTGGAAAATCACTGCAATTGACGTAAAGTGCACAAAAACACAGTATTTCAGTATATTTTGAAATCGAATTTGAGGATGTTTTCTTCTATAAAGTTGTACATCTCCGTCTTGGCTTCACGTGGCAACTTGAATCATCCAAATCTGAGGTCCGTGGAGAAAGTTATGAAAACAACAGGATTGCTGCACTGAAAAACAAGAAAACGGTTAAGACTTCGCACTGTGGCGCCTAGGCGCCACCTTATCCGCGCCTAGGCGCCGGTAAACTTATTCCCCAAGCCACTTAGGCCACCTGGACCACGCCTAGGCACCACTTAGGCAATGCTTGGGCGCCAGTACAACGGTTTTGAAGTTATAAAGGCCAAAAATAAAAGGAAGAAGAGGGGGGGGGTTCAAATTCTAAGTGAATTTTGGAAATTTCTTGGGATTGGGACCTCAATTTTCATCACTTTAGAAGAGCAAAAGAGAAGGTAAAGAAGAGATTCAAGCCTCCAATTAAATATTCAATCATCAATTCAACATAGGGAGTTTCTTAACTTTAGATTCATCTTTGTCTATGAACATGGATCTTATGCTTAGCTTTTCCCTTATGCATTTTATGAGCTAAATTGTTGAACTTGGGCCATGAGATGGCCATGTTGTTAGTGTTGTTATAATAAGATCGTTTTTCATTTCAATTCGTATATTGCTATGTGTTGTGATTTTGTGGTTGAATGCCTTACATATGCTTGATCACCATGTGTTTGATATCATGCCTAGGTGAATTATTCGAGAGAAAATTGACTTAGGGTGCAAGGATTTCACAACATCACCGAACCAAATAGGAGTTGCCCTAGACATAGGTAAAGACTCCCGGGTGAAGTCGTTCGATTTTAATCGAGTAAGCTCTAGATCTTTAATGCATACTTAGTGGTTAGATTTCCGGGTAGACATACTTAGGAAACCGCCAATTAAGTATAGGAGTCTATCACGAGACATCGGTTATTCTTTACCTTAGGAGCTTTCACCATAGCAATGTATGTCTAATGAATTGGTAATGATCTTAGGATAACAATACACAACATGTGCCCGAACATGAGCCTTAGTCACCTCTCCACCTTGGAAGTTTAATCTCTCTTTACTTTCGCTTTAGCTTATTTTACTTTCCTTTTTAGTTAAATCTCTAATTTACTTCCTTTTGTTATCTAAAATCATAAACTAAAATTCAAGTCTCCGTGGTTCGACAACCCGGACTTATTGTTGTCCATTTCTATTACTACACACGACTAGTGCACTTGCTATTCAAGCACGTTAGCTTCTAGCGTGTCAAGTTTTTGGCGCCGTTGCCCCGAGACTTGTTTATTTTAGTTTTTGATTTTATTGTACATATTTGGTTTTGCTTTGATTTTTTCATTTTTTTTCCACTGCCCGAGCGTGATGAGTTTAACATTCATGCGTTTGAAATAGTAGCAAAATTGGAAAGGTTACTATATAGCACACTTGAGCTTTCTGATAACCATGCCCGAGCGTTCGAGTTAGAAACTTCTAGCATCGAGCCTTCCACTCTTACACCTTCTCACCCGGTTGAAGTTTCTTTACCTGCTCCCTTCTCCACGGGTCTAGAGGTAATTAATGTGCATGATGGTAAGTTGTCCTCTAGTGTAGGAGATGACATGGTTATTTGTGATGACTATGAGGTTTTTAAGCATCCAGTTTATTCTACATTATCTTTACGCATTGATGCTTTTGATCCTTTTAGTGTTGAGCTTTTTCAGGAAAGAAGAACCAATAATGTCCTTGAGTCCTACATCATGAACTCCAAGTTTGTCACTTCAATGGGTGAAGGAAAAAGAGCTAGTGTCCATAGCTTAGAGAATAGTCTATATCATTACCCGATGCATGGGGAAGAAAGTATGATAAGGGTGTTGATGGACTTTAAACAAATTTTTGAGTGGATGATTGCTTGGTCCCTACTTAAGCTACTTCTCACAAAAACCAATCCAAGTTTCATTCTTGATTGGAGATTGAACAAAGCATTCATACGTCATCCTCCTTGAGCTGACTCGGTAAAGTCATGCTAATGACTATAAAAAAAGCGCTTCTTGGGAGGCAATCCAAGTTTGTAAGTTTTTTTTTCTTTTTAATTTCATTTTTGTCTTGTTTAGTTTGTTTCTTTTTGGTATGTTCAAGCATGCACTTTTGGCATGCTTATCTTTGAGTCTTGATGGTTGTATTTTGAGTACATGACATGTAGTAGCCGAGTTTTGCTTTGGAAATTTTTTTTATTGCGGATTTGAGCTGTGAGTGGATTTCACATGATTAAGGTTTGCTTTTCAGCATCCTTCGTGTAAGTACTCTCGTTTACCCTTTTTGATTGCTTATGGTTGAGCCAACATTGAGGGCAATGTTGAGTTTAAGTGTGGGGGGTATATGAGTAGTGCTTATTGGTTTTATGTGTCACGTGATCTTGTTTTTAGCTCAAGTTTGGGGGGAATCGTTGCTATTGCATGTTTTGTGCTATTTTTTTTTTTTTTTTGAGAAAAATCAAGCATAATACAATTTTTGTTCTAGGATATTAGCTTGCCAATTGGTGCAATTAGACTTGGGAACTCGAGACAATGGCATGATATCTTGTATGTTTCTATTAATGGTCTAAAATGAAAAATTACACATCTTGATTATGCTCATTTCAACCTTAGTTGAGAGTCAATCTTCCTTAGATGATACACGTTGCACATAAGTCGAAGGTAGAGGAATTGAAAAGGGTTCCCCATTTTGAGACATGTGAGGAGCACCCTCAGATATATTAACATAGATTTTTCATGTTGTTTTGAGATGATTAGTTGCTTATGGGTTCACAATTGTGTTAAATGAATAAATGATTGAGATGAGATTGGTATGACCTCGAAAAGTCGGTCAGGCCAACGAGTATTGGAGGTCATCAAAGCACCGTTGCCTATATACTATACTCGTTGAGCTAATTTGAGCTTTGCTTAAGCCAATCGGGAATGAGTTGAATAAAAGACCTTGTTCTATTTCATGACCTTTGCCACTCGGGTGATTAAGTTCGTAGGAGTGTCTTAACACTTAGCACCCTAAAACCCTCTGGTTTGGGAGTTGTTGACCCAAAGCCCGTTACATGGGTGGCAAAGAAGATCTAAAGGGGTAGAACATCGCACGAGGCCTTATGTTGTTATAAGCTTAACTCGTTCAAAGCGTGAAATGTCAATGTAAAGTGAATGGAAGTGAGCACAATTTAACCTTAAAGTTACCTATGATTCGATGAGCTTTATAATCTATCGAAAGATGGTACATATGAGGAATGTTTTCGAGCATGGTAGGGATGCCTTTCGATTATAATGCCCTAGATCTTATTCCACTACACCCTTTGGAAATTGGTTCAATTCTTGGAGTTGAATGAGCATTGTCTTAATTTGTTTACGTATTGTTGAGCTTTATTGTCACTTGATTCGTGTCATTGCATCATAGTTCTTATTTCAAGTTGTCTCAGTTGGTTTGAGCATAACATCCTTCGATTTTGTGGGTATATCTCATGCAAACCCTCACGAGACTATAACTCGTCCTTTGAGGCAACTCAAAGGTTTAAAGGCTTGTTGCACATGCTAAGTGCAACCATTTACTCCACGAACGCGAGTTAGTTAGTAATTTTCTTTTCGTTTCTCCCTTGTTTGATGATGTTTCCATATCCTAGAATTCTTATTGCTCGAGGTCGAGCAATTGATAAGTGTGTGTGTGTGTGGGGGGGGGGGGGGGGGGGGGTTGATAAGAGTCATTTTTACGTGATTTTAGGACCTTACGTTTATGTTTTAGATTCATTTATCGCTTGATTTATGCCACATATGCGTATAACCTATGTGCTTATTGAGTAAAGGTGGAAAATCACTGCAATTGACGTAAAGTGCACAAAAACACAGTATTTCAGTATATTTTGACGCTTGGACGCTTGGAATCTTCATCTTCATTCAGATTTTAGACGCTTGAGTCTTCAAACTTAACTACTGATAATCTCACTCAGAATTTATCAGACGCTCAGTCTAAGACTACTTAGCCTAACAATCTAGAATAAAAATAAAACAAATTCTATAAAGCCTATTACAATTCTAACGCTCAAAGCTTATACATAGATTCTAATAAAATCAAACTTACATATTTTGGGGTCTAACAAGAATCCTAATTGTCATCATCAAAACGTCTAACATGAAATTTCCTAACAAAAACAAATGTATGTACATCATGCATGTACATTGCGTATATATTAGATTTAGAAGATTCATTCATGTATGTATCTAGGAAATGTTAAAAAAATGTATGTACATCATGTATGCATTTAAATATTCACTCATGTATGTTGCATTTTCGAAATGTCTCCTCGCTTGTTTTTTTTTCCCTCTATACATAACAAAATGCTAGCATAATCATGATATACAAATATATTTATCACAAACAACTTTAGATAAAAATTTCGTATCATCTTAAGTTTAATGTAACATAGTTAAATAATTTTAGATATTTTATTTAGATATATAAATATATTTGGAATTTAATGTCATTTTATTACTATATGGAGGTAAATTTTTTAAGGATGATCCTAAAAAAAATATGAAATATTATAATATAGAGTTTATTCTTATTTATTATTGGTCCCGAGTTGAAACCATGATTTTTTATTATTATAAGGAGGTTATTCTTATATAGAGATTTTACTGTATTTCCAACTTTCATCTCATTATCACTCTCAAGTCTCAATCCTAAGTAATTGAGCTAGTATAGACCTAAATAAATGATGTCTTAATTGTCACGCACAAAAATAAGTTAACTGATGTTTTAATCACTACAAAAGAAGTAATGATGTTTTAAGAGGATAAGCGTATGTGGATCGCAATGGGGTTGACTCATCAATTGGACTAGCAGTTAGAATTTATCAAGAAAAAAAAAAAAGACTAGCCGTTAGAATTAATTATGAAACAAAAAACCCGTAAATTTTCATCTCCGTATAGATTGATCTGACAAAAAATTAGATCAAGATTATAAAAAAAGGATCAAACAAATATCCAAATTACTTTTTTTTTTTTAAAATCAAGTCAAGGACGATACCCTAAATATATAGCCTGATAAATTCGAGTTGATAGTCATAGTCCCGAGCCATAAAGACTCTATCTAGTTTCATCGACGATGGAAGAGCCACAACTTGTGGCAGCTTGAATTCGAACTCAGGACCTCTCGCATACAGTGGGATGTGAATACCACTATATGAACATGTCTTGTATTATCAAATTACATTTTAAAAATAGATTTTGACTTTTAAATATCGTGAAAAATGGGCCGAATAATATTTCTAACAGGCCAAGACTAACTATTGCATGGGCTTAACTTCTGCTGATGCAAAAATCTTTAGGACCAAATGACGTATCTCACTAGGAAAAAACGAACAAATATTTAAGAAAAAAAGACGAAAACTGAATAGGACATAAAAATAATATTCATGTTATCATTTTAATCCTTTTTTTTAAAATCTACTTTCTCCGTACGCTTCACGTAATTATGAATCAAATGCAGCTTAACTTGTTTGATAACAATTGAATTAATATATCACAATAATTTTTATACATTTAATCATCAATTTAGTTGCTTAATTTAAGTCAATATTTTAATCTCTCAGAGGCTCCACTTTCAACTTCAACCTCATCTTTGTATAAGTACACATAAAATGGTTGATTAACAGCATGTTTGGTTTTAGGAATTTGATAAGGAAAGGAAAAGGAAATGGAAGGAAAATCAATTTCCTTTGTTTGGTTACTAGAGAAAAGGAAAAGGAAAAAAAAATGGGAGAAAAAAGTTAATGTTAATTTATGTCAATTCCTTTTTCTCCTCATCTCCTCACCACTTGATGAGGAAAATGGTGGAAAACAAGAAGATTTTCTTTTTCTTTTTCTTCACCGAAATTCTTGAACCAAACAAAGTGTAAGGCAATGTTTGATGATCATATGTTATTGTTTTAACATAGTCATACAAAGTACTACATACACGTTTTACACTATTTTTAATTGAAAATATTTTCATTCTCATTTTCATATTCACGTTCCCAATAAATTTCAATCATTATTTCAAAATCACATTTCACATCACTTTTCTCTCCCTATTATATCTTCTTTTTTAACCTTTATCTATCATTTAATCATTACTTTTCAATTATTTCACATATCATCAATCACAAATTTTAACAATTTTTAAAAACACAACCAAACACACTTACTTCTCTCACTTTTTTCACACGAAAATTAAAAAACTCATTCTCTCACATATTTTTGAAAAATGACGGTTGAAAACGATTTGAAAACACATCCAAGCAAAGCCCAAGAAATTAACCTAAAATATCAAGAACAGTTGACCATGTGCATATCAACCCTATTCTACGCTAATGCAAATTTTATTAATGTTGATCCATATGTTAACATGCAAAACACCAAATTTATGATATTAATGAAGACATTAAATATACAGATTCTAAACAAATCAACATATGACCATTAATTAAGAAAATTAAAATAAATAAATTTTCACACAACACATTGCTAGATATATTACTACAACTAGTAAGCGCCTATCCTCTGCTACAGTGCTCCTTCGTCATCCACACGTGACGTGGATTTTTTTCTTTTTTTTCGGCGGCAGGATGAAACAACGCCGTTTGCCTCCGATTTTGTTTCTCTTTCATTGGGTTAGCTCTTGCGTCGGGTACTCTTTAACAAAAAAACGTGCTCCCCCTTTTCTCGTGCCACGTGTTGCATTTGGGGGGTACGTGTTAGCCTATTATCTTTCATGGATTCCCGGTGCCGGTGACCCACTGCCGCCAGTGATTGCCCAGAGTTTTTCCTCCATGTGCCTTGTGTCTCATTACCTGGTTTGCCGGTGGTCGGTCCTTGTCGTCTTTCAAATGACGGTCAGATTCCGACCACCATTAGTCTCCACAATTCTTCCTGCTTGTGCCCATATCCAACAGTGTGTCTTCCTCTATTTGCTCTGTACCTGTTCTAGAATAGAGGTTAGTTTGTGGTTGCCCATTGCTCTTGGCTTCGTTCTTTTCTTCATTGATTTGCCGTTGTTGGTTATAATTGGTGTAAATATGTGTTTTTCTAGGCATGCATGTGTGGATTTATGTTTATTAGATGTTTGGGTGTGTTCATGGGCAACAATTAAATCTGTTAGTTATTTGTGTTGAAGGGGTTTGCCTTTGGGCTTTGGGTTTTTTCTTGCTTCTCTGTTACTTTAACCCCTCCTTCTATCCCAGCCGGTTGTTTGATGATGTTGTTGGATTCGAATTTTGGCATGTTACTCTTCCTTGTTGTTGCTGTGGATTGTGTTGTTTGCTGGGGTGGGGTTGTTGTTATCTGTTATGTGGTATGTGTTTGGTTTGGTTTGCTCGCTGCTGGCTGCAATGAGCAATTACGAGCTATGGTTGTGTTACATGCGCTTTGTTTGGCTTCATTAGTGACAGGCATCTGTTCAGCTGCTTTATTTATGTGTTTTTACTTTCTGTGTTAATTGGGCCTTGGAGTATGTGAAATGTGTGCTCCGGTTATGATGTGATGTTTTCAGATTAAGGCTACCTTAGGTTTCTTGGATGGTGTTATTTTTTGTTGTGTGTTCACTATAACTGTTGTGCTGCGCTCGAATGGAACCCGATGTTGCTCCTGCGTTGAATATGGCTTCGAAGTGTTAATACAGTGCATTATTCGGTACCCGATTAAAATTGTGCATCTTTTGGGCCTACATTCCTCTCGGCCTTTTTCACAATTGGTTGCAAAACTGTGTATG
The DNA here is from genome assembly GCA_019426215.1 of Buddleja alternifolia. Taxonomy (NCBI): domain Eukaryota; kingdom Viridiplantae; phylum Streptophyta; class Magnoliopsida; order Lamiales; family Scrophulariaceae; genus Buddleja; species Buddleja alternifolia. The sequence goes on along the minus strand of CM033399.1, from coordinate 21,300,918 downwards.
AGTCGGGAGGAATAGAATCGAATGAGGCACCAGACATATGCTGGTCGTGATCCTGCGCTCCACCAGCAAAAGTTGTTGGAGCGTAGGCTCTCATATGGTGTTAAGAGAAAGGCACTCTTGATAGAGCAGGGCTCCCATGTGTCAGGTGTGGGTTGTTCGGATTCTTTTGTTGCCACAGGGTTAGTTCATTCATCACCTTCTGCCCCCGCTGCAGTAGAATCTGCTCATGCGTTTTGTACTCAATAGACCTTAGCTACGTCCTCCGATGTACTGTTGTCTAGTGTGTCTCCTTTAATCTAATTGATTGACGTATAATTCTTGCTTTTAGCTCGTCTTCTTGGTTGTTTTTCCCATAGTGAATATCTTCCGTTCTTGAGCTTCTGTTCCCGGTAGATGGGTTGCAGCTCCTGAGGCGCATTGGAAAATATATGGTTTCTCATTAAGTGATATTTTCCCCCGTCATCATACTTCAGGTTCATTTGCAGAATTAGCATCCCATTCGATTTAGGCGTGAGGATTCTCTGCTCGATGTCATTTCGGATCCTAAATCCCATAAACGATGCTCACTGAGTTTTTTTAAGATGAATGCGTTTGACAGTAAAGCCAAGGAGCTCAATCTGTTGTACAGAAAATTTCCTTCTTATTTTGTGTGGAATAATTATGCGCGTACTTGGTCTGTGCGGTCGAAAAAGGAAGTTGTGGGCAGCTTAGTTACAGTCAATCCTTCTGAGGGAGAACGCTTTTTTAAGCATATTTTGCTAAACAACGTTCGGGGTCCTCCATCTGAGCAATTTCTGCGCAGGTTAATGGTTGTGTGTATTCAACTTATCGAGAGACAGCTCTGCATCTGGGCTTGTTGGAAAGTGATTCGTATATTTCAAATTGCTTGGAGGAGGCTTCTTTGCACCAGATGGGCCCCAGCTTGCGGCATCTTTTCTCAACCATTCTTGTTTACTGTGCCCCCAGTGACCCTGTTCACTTGTGGGAAACTTTTCGATCTCATTTATCTCAAGATTTTGTCACTCAGCATCGGCTCAGTCATGCTGTTGCCGAAAGAAAAACATTGGAGTATATTCATTGTATTTTACAATTAATGGGTAAAAGTATTAATGATTGTTTGCTGGTTGGTGAAGCAACCCACTTAACTGAGGATGAGAAATTTAGCACCGAGATAGCCAGGGAAAAGTTGTTGGTTGTATCTGAACAAGATTTGCTTTCAGAATGTTTGCTTAATTCTTGTCAAAAACAGGCCTTCGACACTATTGTTTCAGCGCCGAGCAGTGACAATGGGGGCGCATTCTTTGTTGATGGGCCAGGGGATTCCGGCAAGACCTTTTTGTATAGAGCCATTCTTGTACATGTGCGCTCCCGCGGTCATATAGCTATGTCAGTTGCTACATCTGGCGTTGCTTCTTCTTTGTCGCCTGGTGGTCGCACTGCCCATTCAAGGTTCGAATTCCCTCTTGGAATTGAAGAAACTGCTGATTCTAGGGTCAGCAAACAAAGTAGCCTGGGTTGGCTAATTAAGATGGCAAAGTTAGTGGTCTGGGTCGAAGCAACTATGGCGAACAAAAGTGTTGTGGAGTCTCTTGACAAGCTACTGCGCGATGTATGTGACGCAAATTTAATTTTTGGTAGGAAGGTTATCCTTTTTGGCGGTGATTTCAGGCAAACCCTCCCCATAATTGTTGGCGGTTCTCATGATGATATGGTTGAGGCCATCTTTGTTAGTTCTTCTTTGTGGCCTTCTATACACAAATTTAGGTTGTCTGTGAATATGCGCACGCGTGGTGATCCTTCGTTTGTTGATCTTTTGCTCCACATTGGAGATGGTACTTACCCTTGTGATATCGACAATTTTATCTAGCTGCCGTCGCACATTTGTATCCCTTATGGCGAACCTGTTGTATCATTGAACCGATTGATTGATTCTGTATTCCCGTCATTCTCCTCTGAATCAGCAGATCTATTCTCAGTTGTTGCCCAAGCTATCTGAACACTGAAGAATGATACAGTTGATGACATTAACTCGCAGCTCATACGAAAATTTCCTGGAACCCCCGTAGAGTATTGACACGCTAGAAGTTAACGTGCTTGAATAGCAAGTGCACTAGTCGTGTGTAGTAATAGAAATGGACAATAAGTCCGGGTTGTCGAACCACGGAGACTTGAATTTTAGTTTATGATTTTAGATAACAAAAGGAAGTAAATTAGAGATTTAACTAAAAAGGAAAGTAAAATAAGCTAAAGCGAAAGTAAAGAGAGATTAAACTTCCAAGGTGGAGAGGTGACTAAGGCTCATGTTCGGGCACATGTTGCGTATTGTTATCCTAAGATCATTACCAATTCATTAGACATACATTGCTATGGTGAAAGCTCCTAAGGTAAAGAATAACCGATGTCTCGTGATAGACTCCTATACTTAATTGGCGGTTTCCTAAGTATGTCTACCTGAAAATCTAACCACTAAGTATGCATTAAAGATCTAGAGCTTACTCGATTAAAATCGAACGACTTCATCCGGGAGTCTTTACCTATGTCTAGGGCAACTCCTATTTGGTTCGGTGATGTTGTGAAATCCTTGCACTCTAAGTCAATTTTCTCTCGAATAATTCACCTAGGCATGATATCAAACACATGGTGATCAAGCATATGTAAGGCATTCAACCACATAATCACAACACATAGCAATATACAAATTGAAATGGAAAACTATCTTATTATAACAACACTAACAACATGGCCTTCTCATGGCCCAAGTTCAACAATTTAGCTCATAAAATGCATAAGGGAAAAGCTAAGCATAAGATCCATGTTCATAGACAAAGATGAATCTAAAGATAAGAAACTCCCTATGTTGAATTGATGATTGAATCTTTAATTGGAGGCTTGAATCTCTTCTTTCCCTTTGCTTTTGCTCTTCTAAAGTGATGAAAAGTGAGGTCCCAATCCCAAGAAATTTCCAAAATTCACTTAGAATTTGAACCCCCCCCCCCCACTTCTTCCTTTTATTTTTGGCCTTTATAACTCCAAAACCGCTGTACCGGCGCCCAAGCGTGGCCTAAGTGGTGCCTAGGCGCGGTCCAGGTGGCCTAAGTGGCTTAGGGAATAAGTTGACCGGCGCCTAGGCGCGGATAAGGGCGCCACAGTGCGAAGTCTTAACCGTTTTCTTATTTTTCAGCGCAGCTATCCTGTTTTCTTCATAACTTTCTCCACGGACCTCAAATTTAGATGATTCAAGTTGGCACGTGAAGCCAAGGCGGAGATGTACAACTTTATAGAAGAAAACATCCTCAAATTCGATTTCAAGCTACATCAAGCATTGATTGAGGACAAAAATTATTCAGTAGTGATTGAGCGTCTATCAATGATCAAATGTCACCTGAATTTATTTCTAAGTCAAGAAGGAGTTTAATGCAAATATTCTCAGATCATTAATTGCCAACGGGCATTTATTTCAAATGCATTAAATGCTGATAAGAGCATTAAATGTGATAAGCTCTTTCGGACGTACGGAGAAGCCACCCTATTGGACTGTTAACTATTCACAGACTGCAGCACTAACTTTTGTGCAACAAATTTTCAGGAAAAAGGACAAAAGTTGTTCACTCGCGGAAGTGAGAGACACGCGCCTGTGCATGTGTCAAACGGACACTTTTTCCAAGAATGCCTATAAATAGGACTTCAACAGCAAGCCAAAAACAACAATCATATTCCAAGTCAAATTGTTGTTGCACTGAAGTCTCAAGTACTAAAACTCTCAGAAAAGCCAGAATATTCAAGCAAACATTCTCTTTGCTTTTTTTAAATTCCTGAGACAGTCAACTAATATCTCAAACATTCTTTTTGAAGAAACCTGCATTACTATTGAGATATTCCTAGTTGTTTGAACTTCATCAAAATCAAACAAACCGTTAGAAAAACCTCATCCAAGCCTTGCAATCTGTGTGAAGTTGAAGTTAGATACTTGTAATATTTCTGGGTGAAAGAAGCAAGGGGATAGAAGTGTCTTGGAGCTGAAATCTGTGTGACTAAGGAGCTCAAGTCATCAATATCCATCTCTCCCTAATTTGTAGAAGATTCTGTGTGATTCTTTGAGAATCATTTTAGTGGATTGCCCCCGAGTGTTCGAGGAGAAGAAGGACGTATTTGGGATTACACCACCCAACGAACCTTACAAATATTGTGTTCTTTACTTTATAGTCAATTTACTTAGTATCAAATCATTGCATAAATCTGTTAAGTGAAACTCAATCAAACACTAAGCAACTAAGATACATTCTGTGACGCTAAAGCTTTCAAAGAGAAGACTTTAAAATCATTCCGTAGTGCTAACACTGATTAAAGAACTGAACGCTTAAACATAACTTGTTATAATATTCAAATCTTGAAGTCTAAGTTAACTTTATAAAATAGTCTTCGAGTAGACGCTCAACCAAGCGCTCACATTTTCAAGCGTCTAAAGCAATTTTAATACGAATATTTTTTAAGTCGAAAAAGACTTTAGGGTCTATTCACCCCCCCTTATAGACCCTTTCGTATGCCACCTGGTACCAACAAGTGGTATCAGAGTGGTTAAAGTTGAAATTTTAAAATTTTCAAGCATAACAGCTTGTTTAGATCCTCTTTCAAAACTAGTTGCTTTTAATTTTTCCATGGCATTTGCTAAAGTTCCCAAGTTGACCGAATCGAATTATGATTTTTGGAAGGTCAAAGCATTTACAAATCTTTACTCCTGTGATGACGAAATGTGCGATATTATTTCAGATGGACGGATATAAATTATGAAGGTTATCACCAGAGCACCCGGAGCCACTGAAGAGACCCCGGATGGTTATGTTGAGAAACCAAAACAAGAGTGGTCCACTGATGAGCGTCGAAGAGCTAACCTAGACAATGTTGGTCGTAACGCTTTATATACGACTGTTGGTGATAATGACAACTTATTCAACAAGGTCAAGTCTTGTAATACTACTAAGGAGATATGGGATAAGTTGGCCATAATTTGTGGTGGTTCAACTCAGATCAAGGAGAATAAGCTCTCCATCGCAAAGGAAAGATTTAACAGTTTTAAGATGTTACCCAATGAGACTTTAGAGCAATTGGACATAAGATTTACAGCTCTTGTTGCAGAATTAACATCTTTGGGTATGGATTTATAGAACCGAGAAATGGAGGTTAAGATTTTTAGAAGTCTACCTAGTAGATTCTTGATGAAGACAACAGCAATGAGAGAATCGAACATGTTGGATCTTCTAACTCTAGAAGATGCCTTTTCAGAGCTCAAAGCATTTGAGTTTGAGTTGAATTCTGCCAATGATGTTGTGAGTAGTTCGGTAATTGAGTCTGGAGCACTTATAGCATCAATCAAGGGTAAATCGGGTAACAAGGGAAAGGTTTCGAATATTAGTGAGGATGAGGAACTAGCGCTTCTAAATAGATTCAGAAAGTTCTTAAGATATGAAAAGAAAGGAAATAGTCCTAAGCATCAAGGATAGAGCTCATATCAAGCGCCTGCTACAGTACAACAACAGTATCAAACGCCTCAATATTCTGCACCTTCTCCTTCATCGCCGATTCAGTACCAAGCGTCTACTCAACAGAATCTCTCAGCGCCTGTGGTCTCAAAACCACACACTGCAAGGTTAACGAATGAACAAAAGATGAAAACTAATCTTTGTTATAATTGCAGGAAACCAGGGCACTACCAAGTAAATTACCCTTATCCAAACGTATCTAAGCCTTCAAGGCAAGATTACTTGGATAGAAACCAATTCAGGAGCAACCTTCGCTAACAAGGTTTGCTAGCGGAATCAAAACAAGCGTCCGCACCTGAAGATTTAGAGTCTTCAGAGGAGAGTAGTGATGATGATGAGCCAGTGGATGACTGAACGCTTATTTGTCTCATGGCCAGAGATGATGAAGCATTCCCTGAGGTAAACACTGAGATATCTTACCCTCTCTTTTATGAAGAATTACTTGACAAAGTCAAAGAATATTATAATGATTGTCAAGATGCCGCCAAATTATATCAAAATCACTTCGATATCATTTCATCACTCAAAAGTGATAATGTGATGCTCAAAGCAGAGTTGCAAGTTCAGCAACAATGCATTGAGAAGAACAAATCACTTGAGAGTGATATAATAAATCTGAAAAGTGCTCTTGATATAATAGTCAAGAGAGAAGCTGAGCTGATTGCTAAACTTGCTAAATCAGAACAACTCGTCTCATCATTGTCTAAAGCATCAAGAAAGCTAGACAATGTGACTGAAGTAACAAGACTATTTGGTGAGAGGACCGGTTTAGGATGCAAAAAATTCGGTAAACAACCAAATAAATCTAATGTTACGGTAAACAACAAAGGAAAAGGTATACGTGGAGCAACCACAAGGTTCGTCAACAGCCATGGTAAGGGTATGGTCTACAAGCTAGATAAAGCACTTTATGGGCTTAAGCAAGCACCCCGAGCATGGTATGACACTCTCTCTATTTTCCTTATTGGTAAAGGTTTTTCAAAAGACAGCGTTGATACAACGTTATTTAAAATTACCACTGATGAAGATATTCTATTAGTCCAGATTTATGTTGATGATATTATATTTGTTTCTACTAACAAGCGTCTATGTGAGAAATTTTTGAAAATGATGCAAGAACAATTTGAATTGAGCATGATGGGTGAATTAACTTTCTTCTTAGGATTACAAGTTAAACAACTCCCTAATGGCATATTTATGAACCAAGCTAAATATACATGTGATATGATTAAGAAACTTGGTATGAAAAATGCATCATCTTCAAAAATTTCATGAGCCAAACGCTTAAGTTAGATAAAGATGAAAGTGGGAAGAAGGTGGATATCACTAATTATAGAGGTATCATTGGATCACTTCTTTATCTTACTGTTAGTACACCTGATATTATCATGTTTTCAAGCTAATCCTAAAGAGTCACACCTAATTGCTGCTAAGAAAATCCTTAAGTACCTAAAAGGCACACAAAATGTGGGCTTATGGTATCCAAGGGACTCTCTTTTTGAAATAATTGGTTACTCACACTACTACAGAAAAGGCCTGTTACAGCGGTTTTTTTTTCACTATTACAGCGGTTTTAACCGCTGTAATACGTATCGCTGTAATTGGTAAGTTCCCTATTACAGCGGTTTTTAACCGCTGTAAAATACGACCTATTACAGCGGTTCAATAACAAACCGCTGTAACAAACCAAAAAAATAAATAATATAATTAAAAAAATTCAACTATTACAGCGGTTCGGAAAGGAACCGTTGTAATAGTTATGTTTTTTTACAGCGGTTCCTTTATGAACCGCTGTAAAAAACCAATCTACAGCGGTTCGTTTACGAACCGCTGTAACAGGTCACCATTTTTTTTAATTTAAATTTTTTTTTAATTCTGTAACAGTTGAGCTTTTTTTTTTTCTTTTTTTTATTATAATTTCAGCTAGCTCTATCCTTCCCAAAAGCTCAAAATTCAAATCACATAAAACAAACCAATTGCTCAACAGAAAAAACAAATTAAAATCCTAAATTAATTTCATTCACGAAATAATAATCTCCAATAATTACAAATGATAACGAGTTTAATTTACAATAAACCAATATAAACTAATCACCAGTTTTAAATCAAATAAACACTTGTTTAGCTTGAGATGCCAAAATAAAAGGTTCATCTTTGTATCCCACCTTTTCAAGGTCTACTCGAGTAAAACCTATTTCACTATCATCGACACCATTTTTATGGTCAACCCACCTACACCCAAATACAGGGACCCGAAACCAACTGTAATCCAGCTCCCATATATGTTCAATCACCCCATAATATGGTAAAGTGGCATAGATAGGGCTATTATCTTTCGCACTTGAGATATGCATTGCTTCAGCTACAAGACTCACCCCACTATTCTGCATTGTACTCCGTTCATCTTGGTCTTTTGTATAAAACGTGACACCATTTATACGATAACCCGAATGACAAAATACGAATCTGCCCGGGCCCACCGACAACCGTGCCAATTTATCTGAAACTGAAAGTGAATTCTCGTTTTGTTTCTCTTGAATACACTTTCGGAACCAATCGATAAAACTCTTGTTATGTTATCTTGAAATCCAACTTTCATTTTTACTTGAATTTATTCTCCTAAGTTGGTCCTTGTGCTCTTCAACATATGGCTCAACCTCATCGGTGTTGTGGAGCACATATAGGTGTGCCTGATCCTTTTGTGTGCTAGGAACACTCACTAATTGCTTTCCAATTACGCTTTCTCCTTCTGTTCCCCCCCCCCCCCCCCCCCCCACAACAGGAGACTTTTGACGCTCTGCAACATTACCATCATTCAGATATTCTGTGCAAAATGTAATAGCTTCATCAACTATGTACCGCTCAACAATGCAACCTTCCGGCCGGCTACGATTTTTCACATAGCCTTTCAATACCTTCATATAACGCTCAGTCGGATACATAGATCTCATAAAAGCGGGTCCACAAAGTTGTGTCTCTCTAACCAAGTGAATAGGTAGGTGAGTCATTATATCAAAAAACGCGGGTGGGAAATACATCTCAAGCTCACACAAAGTGAGGACAAGTTGTTTCTGAAGTGCAGGCAATTGTTCAGGATCAAACACCTTGCTCCACATTGCTTTGAAGAAGAAACACAATCTAGTTATCGTTTCTCTCACCTTTTTTGGCAGAATGGCCCGTAAAGCAATTGGTAGCAAATGATCCATGATTACATGACAATCATGAGTCTTCATATGCTTTAGCTTCAAGTCCTTCATTGATACAAGACTGCTAATGTTCGAAGAATACCCTTATGGAACTTTCACTCCACAAAGAAACTCACATAATGCAATTTTTTCTTTTCTAGATAGTGTGTGAGCTGCTGGAGGTAAATAAGTACGTTTTCCCTTCATTGTTGGTGCCAATTTACCTCTTATCTTCATTTCAACTAAATCCAACCTTGCCTTTACTCCATCTTTTGTCTTGCCGGGCACATTTAGAAGAGTACCAATGACACTATCAAATACATTTTTCTCAATATGCATTATATCAAGAAAATGTCTTAACATGTAAAGATTTCCAATACGGCAACTCAAAAAAAATTGACCTTTGTTTCCACCCAGTTTTTGCAAGGCCGCATGCAAAAGTCTTTCCGAACTTGATATCCAAGTCTTTTACATTCTCAAACACCTCTTCACCGGTCAAACACTTAGGAGCTCGACATTCTTCTATGCTCCCATTGAAAGCTTTCTTCCACCGACGATATCGATGTTCTCGATTCAACCATCTTCGATGCCCTTGGAATGCATATTTCTGAGAGTGTGGGAGTCTATATTGATCTGTACTCTTGACACATATGGGGCATGCACATTGCCCATGTACACCATATCTCTCGAGATTAGCTCTTGCTGGAAAATCATTGATTGTACCAAACAACATAACTCTGAGATTGAAGCTCTCTTTTCTAAACCCATCATACAATTTAATACCTGTCTCCCACAACTCCTTCAAATCCTCAATTAAAGGGGCCAAGTAGACATCTATATCATTTCCAGGTTGTTTCGGCCCGGAAATTAGTATAGGCATCATAATATGCTCTCGCTTCATGCATCGCGAAGGGGGTAGGTTGTAGATCATCAAAATCACCGGCCATGTACTATGTGAGCTACTTTGCAAGCCATGTGGGTTCATGCCATCTGTAGCCAATACAAGGCGTAAATTTCTTGGTTCTTCCCTAAATTCAGGGAAATCATTATCAATCTTTTTCCATTGAGGAGAATCTGAAGGATGTCTAATCTTGTTATCTTCAATCCCTTCTTCAACCCTTCTATCAGCATACCATGTCAAGTCCTTGGCAAACGCTTCACTACTGTACATGCGTCTAAATCTAGGTATTATGGGCAAATACCATGCTGTTTTGACAGGAGCAGATCCATTCTTCTTGTACCGTGAGGTGCCACATTTCGGACACACCTTCAATGGTGCATAGTCATTTCTAAACAAGATGCAATCATTGAAACAAGCATGTATCCTCTCATATCCCATGCCAATTGCAGTTAACATCTTCTTAGCCTCATAAGTACGATTAGGTAACACATTATCATCGGGTAACATACTTTTTAATAGACCAAGTAAGTCTGTGAAACTCTTATCACTCCATCCATTGTTAACTTTTAACTTGTAGAGGTTTAGGACTGCTTTCAATCTTGTGAAATTACTACCACTATACAGGGGTGTCTTTGAATCACTTGTCAAATTGTCGAACATCTTGGGACAATTTCGCAAATCCTCCTCAATCACATTGGTCATCTCCTCCAAACGATCATGCTCACAGTCATCCATGTCAAAATCTACTGATCGATATGATGTATCACCCAAATCAGCTGAGGTGCCACTGCTTTCACCGTGTCTTGTCCATCGTGTTTAGCTTTTATCAATTCCATTACACACCAAATGATCTTCCAAGTCACGTGGACTAATTCTCTTTCCAAAACAACAACGTAAACACGGACAACTAATCTTAGTCGGATCCGATGCATGCTCAACCGCAAAGTCTATGAATTATTTCACCCCTTTCCCATATTGCTCCGACATACGATCCGCTACAATCCAACTTCGATCCATCTAAATTCTCAATTAATTAAATTAAATAATTTTAATATCAGTTGATAGTTAAATTAATTAATAAATTTATTTATAATTTATTCTATAAAAAATTCGGCAGAGTAACGACGCAAATATTTCTACCAAGTTCTCAACTTAATCTTCCCAATGGGTTGTAACCAACAAAAGTCGAATCTTACGATCCGCTAAAATCTCAACAGGGTAACGACGCAAAAAATACTACCAATTTCAACCACAACAAACCCAACATTCTAATCTTTCACCCACAACGAACACAAAATGATACAAAAATATTGATCACCAGTTGGATCACATAAAACATAAAATTTCTAGCTAGCAACTACAAATATTGATCACCAGTTGGATCACATAGATCACATAAAAAACTACAAATAAAACATCATATTATAAATATTGATCACCAATTGGATCCAAATAAATCACATAAAACTACAAATAAATTAAAGCATCACGATATAATTATTTTCATAAAAATATGTAAATCTCAAGTATAAATGTTCGTTGTGACATGACGTGATGCACAAATACCATGAATGCATTAAACAATGTCAACAAAACAATACAACAACAATCCAATCATATATAATACCAACATATCATAACATAAATCAAAAATCCAAAAATCAATAAACCCTAATTAAAATAACATATATATCACAAAAACCCACATTATATAATTAACAAAAACATAAATTAAATCCACATTATATACATCACAAAATCCTAATTAACAAATATATATAACAATAATTCACAAAATCCTAATTAACATTATATAACAATACTTAACAAATTAACATATAACCCACATTATATACATCACAAAATCCTTATTAACACAACATAAATATATAACAAACAATAAATTAACACATAACCAATATTATATAAATTAAATCACAAAACCCCAACACCTATATACAAACATTAACCTAAAATATATACATAATATATATATAACATAACATACATATATATACCTATAAAGAGAGGGAGGAGGAGTGATTGGTGGGTAGGGAGGCGGCGGCGCGGCGGAGGCGGAGGCGGCGGCGCGGCGGAGGCGGAGGCGGCAGCGCGGCGGGGGCGAGGCGGCGGCGGCGGAGGAGGCGGCCGAAGAGGAGCGGCGGTTTGGGGTGGTGGCTAGGGGACGGGGGCGGGGTTATCTTGAGAGTGAGAGAGAGTATAGAGAGAGAGTAGAGTATAGAGAGAGAGACCGAGAAGAGAGATCGAGAATGAGAGAGAAAATCAAGAGGGGCGGCGGCTGCGGATTGTGGTGGCGGCGGACCGGCGGCGACTCGGGGGGGCGGGGGTGGGCCGGGGGCGGAGAGTGAGAGAGAGAGTAGAGTAGAGAGTGAGAGAGTAGAGGAGAGAGAGTAGAGTAGAGAGTGAGAGAGTAGAGGAGAGAGAGAGAGTAGAGAGAAATGAGGGTGGAGTCGGTTTTGGGGGGAAAAATGGGGGGGAAATTTTTTTATTTTTTTTAATTAACAATTAAAGCGGTTCATTCCTGAACCGCTATAACTGATTATCAGTTATTTATACCGGTTCAGGAATGAACCGCTTTAACTGATTATCAGTTAAAGCGGTTCTGTATTGAACCGCTGTAACTATCTTGAATCAGTTACAGCGGTTCAATATTGAACCGCTGTTAAAAAAACTTGTTTTTTTTTTTTTTTTCAGTTCGACTTATAATAGCGGTTTTTTACCGAACTGCTGTAATAGGTTTAGTCCTATTACAGCGGTTTTATAAAAAACCGCTATAATAGGTTCCGACTTAGTTTCATTTATAACGGTTCACTTATAAACCGCTGTAATAAGTCTCTCCGTTCAGCGGTTTTCAAAAAACCGCTGTAAAATGTGCGTTGTAACAGGCCATTTCTGTACTAGTGTTAGATGCAGATTTTGCAGGTTGCAAAATAGATCGAAAGAGTACTAGTGGTACATGTCAATTTCTAGGTGATAGGTTAGTTTCATGGCATAGTAAGAAACAACAATCGATAGCTACCTCTACAGCTAAAGCCGAGTATGTAGCTGCATGAAGTTGTTGTGCACAAGTGTTATGGATGAGGCAACAACTTAGAGATTATGGAATAATCCTAGGTCCTTCCCCCATTCATTGTGATCACCAAAGCGCCCTAGCCATGACTCAAAACCCTGTTCTTCTTTCCAAAACCAAACATATTGATATTAGATACCATTTTCTTCGTGACCATGTTCAAAAGAAAGATATCTCCATGCACTTTATTGAAACTGACAAACAATTGGCAGATATCTTCACCAATGCTCTCAATGAACAACGCTTTCTCACTTTAAGAAGTGAATTAAGTATGATTGATTTAAACGCTTAATCATTATGCATCATACTATTATTAGACATATAATTTAAGGGGAATCCACTTTATTTATGTCCAAAAGATTTTTGAGAAGTTGTTACAAGTTGTCCAATTTAGGGGGAACCTTAAAATTGTGCCTGTACACACCTATAAGCGTCAATGATCAAAAACTTTCATATACATAGATCATCAACGCTTAGTATTATTTAAGCATGATATGTTGGACGCTCAAACATAAAAAAGAATTTAATATTAAGCGTCAACTTAAAACTTACAAGTGGTATATGTTAAGCGTTGAACTTATTCCCTTCAACACTTAATATAAAATTGTTTATAAAATTTATGCATAAATTTTACACGCTTAATGACGTGATGGATAGACTCAAAAGTCAATTTTAAACTCTATTCACACATTTCTATCACATCAAACTGGCGGGTAATAAAAAACTTTTCAAAATGACGGTTCAGAGTTAGTGCGTGTTTGTGTACGTGTCAGTGTATCATCAGGCACATGCATTACACTCTGAATATACCAAACGTTTTTAAAACTTTAACTCGGACTTCAAATCTTTATATATGGGAGTTACCAAATGTAACTTCTCTCTCTTGCCCAAAATTCGCGTCCGCAGTTAAAAACATTCATGGCTGAGTTTAAATAACTTACACGTGTCTAAATCCTACTGAGATGAGAGAACACAAGTTTCAAAATTTTCTTACTGTGTCATTTAAAACATAACTTTTGCAGAAAAATTATTTACTTTCACTCAAACTATCTGCAAAATTACTCTCTCTCTTTCTCTTTCAAAGCAAATCTCAGTTCATCTTCTTCAAAACATTCAAATGGCCCCCAAGAAATCTGTAAACGCTACTGAAGTCACCATCAAGGTTACTGAGGGCCTTGTGGTGGACTAGAAATTTTTGTATGACCCAGACCAGCTAAACATGACGGATATGATGGACTTTGTGGCTAAGTCTGGGCTTCAGACGTTCTTGACAAAGTACTCCTATTTATTAGCTGATGAATTCGACACTTTCTGGAAGACTGTTAAACTTTCAGAGGACAAGAAGTCTATCTCTTGCCTCTTTTCTTTATCAAAGAAGAAGTCTCCGAAGGGATTTATTCTTTCTGCTGCTTCCATTGCCAAGAACTTTAATCTGCCGAATGAGGGTGAGGCATTGGACTGTGTTACTCTAGAACAAATTCAAGAAGCATGGACGACTATGAGTGCATATGATGGTGTACCATACAAACCGTACTTTGAGAAGAAAGAAATAGTGCCGAAGTATCGATTAATGGCTGATTTCTGTAGCAATATAATCGAATGTAGGGTAGGTATCTTTGATAAGGTCAATCCAATGCAATTTCAGATGATGACTGCCATACTCCTCAACATCAAGATAAATTGGAACGAGTATGTGTTCGAAAGGTTTAGGGACTGTTTGAGCGTCACAAACAAACCCTATGGGATTATTCTGAGTGACCAGCTGTATCAATCAGGCTGTGTCCACTCTTCTGGGCTCTCTTTGGCCAAGGCCAAGTTGCTGGGGAAGAGAATTCTAACTAATCTTCTCCATCCTCCCAGAGTTGGTGGTGCTGCAAGACCACTATCTGAGCGTCAAGAGGTATGCGAAGCGTCAGACGAAGGATCTGAACGTCCAACTCAAGTAGAAAACGTGAAGCTTTCGGCTGTTACAAAAAAGAGGGCTCCCAGAAAGCCCAAAGCTCAAACTATTCCATCTCCTCCCAAGGACGGTGAGGAAACTGATGAAGATGAGGAGGACAAGATTCCTCTGATTAGGCAGAGGAAGTTGGAGGGTATTATCAAACAAATTGACTTCGAGAAACCAACTGCTGCTCCTCCCGCCCAAACGCTTAAACTCGTTGAAGAAGTCAACCTCAAGAAAATCTTCAAGCGTTCTAGGACAAGCAAGCGTCAAGTTGCTCATACTCCTGAAGAGCCTGAGATCGTTGAGCCAAGTGCTCAAGAAGTTTCTGTTGAGATAAGCTCTCAGGGTAAGTTTATTTCTTCCCGCAGCGTTTCTTTTCCTACATCTGTAGAAGATCCTGCTCTTATAGAGGATAGTTCTTGTGCTACAGCTATTGTTCCAGCTGCTGCTGAAGCGTCAATCGATGTCCATATGGATATTGATATGACGGAAGTCGTGGCCATTGCTCAAGATGTTGTCGCAGAAGTTGATGCAATAGACGTTGAGGAACCTGCTACCAAAGAGGTTCAACCATCAACTACCCTCCAGATCGTAACAGAGGCATGCTTAGAACATCAGAGCGTTGCTGAAGACATTATAGTACCCAGACCTTTCTTCAAGCTGGACCCACTGAAGACAATTGATCATTCCATCAATTACATGCCTCCAGAGCTTGAAGAGGACTTCATTCCCGTAGGATACAATGAAGAAAGATACATCATTCCGGAGAATAAAGTAACCTTGCTGATTGACATTGATCGGACTATCCGCGACACATTATTTAACACAGAGTTGAAAGAGATCGAGAAAGCATACTATTTGGTTGTTCAACTTGGTAAAATTCCTAGTCAAATTCCCGCTTCTCTGGCCATCCAACAAGAAAGACAAGGTGGTATGACTTCCAGATGTGATGTGGATTTGGCTTACTATCTGGACTATGGGCACAGCAAACAAACTGGTTTTGTTCTAAGAGATTACAACATAAGAGCTTATGAGCGTATACCTGCTCCATTTTTCAATCCTACAGAGGAGCTCTTAAACAGAGAAGGCTACACACATTTTCCACTTATAGCAAACAGTGACGAAAATAGAAATTCAACTCATCCACTTCGCCTTTGGAAGAAAAAAGAGTTCATGCCGGTGAGCGTCCAACTTCTCTAATGGATGTGATTCAAGTAGAAGCTGATGAGTACTTTGACAGCGCCTGGAATGCCAGCTATCAAATAGATAGATACCGCTTTGAATCCATCAGGGACATTCACCATGAAGGCATTCGCGCTATAGTCAATGCAGGTGCTGATTACTGCATGACTGTAGTCAACTGGTGTGAAGCGTGCGTTGGCAACCAGTTTACATTTCAAGACTTAGTCAAAGCTCCCCATCTTTTTGGCATAGGCATGCATGACAGGAAGCGTCAATTCGCCAAGTATTGCCTAAAGAAGCTTCAACAGTGAGTTGGGCGTGTTCTCAAGTTACCTTTAGTTCGCCAACAGATAGACCAGTGTTTGCGCCAAGCACTGCACAGACTTGCAACAACTCCTCTTTGCTTCAACGCTCAAACATCTACCAGTGGCAGCTTTCCAGAATCTTGTTTGAAATTTTCTCCTAGCCACTGCGATGATAATCTCAACCTGATGGTGAAGATCGTGACTCCTCTCTCTCTCTTCGACAAAATCTTCATAGCCAATCTTAGACAATGGAATGGTTCCGTGATCAGATCCTTTCAAGGATTTACACTGTTCCCCTCTATCACAAAGGACGTACTCAACCATTACGAGTTTGTTCTCTCTCTGCTGGAACGGAATCAAGGGATTACTCAAGCTATCTATCCCTACTTGGAAGAGTACTACAACTTTTATGTGCCTGAATCTCAACGACTACAACATCTTCCATCAGATAAGCTAATTGGATTTTCCAAGGACTACTGCTCAGGCATGATATTTTCCATAAAGAAATCCTTCTGGAGTAATTGCTTTTGCTGGAGCGCCCAGTAGAACATTAAGAAATCCTCCAATAGCACTCTATCCTGATCTACCAATACCTTCTCGAGCAAGGCTTGAACAATTTGACATTCCTCTTCAAAGAACGTCTATTCCAAAGCCTACTGATCCAAGGATTATAGCTGAAGAGAGGCAGGTGTCTGACTTTAACTGAACATTCAGGATTTGCCTAAGGTATATTGGTATTGACCCGTTTGAATAGGACAAACACTTTACTGCTTTCAAGAAGAGGCAAAAGGACGAGAATTAGCTAGTAATTGACAAAGATCACAATGCAATGATGACTCTAGAAGACCAAATAACTGAAGCGATCCGAGCTGAAATGCCCAAGAAATACAAAGTTAAACCTAGTCATTAGAAATCTTGATTTGCATTATCGATATTCTTGTCTCTCTAATCTTGATTATGTTTTGGTTGTAAAATGCTTGTACTCTCATTTATATATATAAAGTGCATTTTCAGCTGAAACATCTCGTTGAAGCTTAACTAACTTTAACTAACCAAAGTTAACTATTATTTTGGCTGTTTAACTCTTGATCTATAAAATAGTAAGTATTGCCATCATCAAAAAGGGGAAAATTGTTAGGAAATTTCATGTTAGAAGTTTTGATGATGACAAATAGGATTCTTGTTAGACCTCAAAATATGTAAGTTTGATTTTATTAGAATCTATGTATAAGCTTTGAGCGTTAGAATTGTAATAGACTTTGTTTTATTTTTATTCTAGATTGTTAGGCTAAGTAGTCTTAGACTGAGCGTCTGATAAATTCTGAGTGAGATTATCAGTATTTAAGTTTGAAGACTCAAGCGTCTGAAATTTGAATGAAGATGAAGATTTCATGCGTCCAAGCGTCAAGCTACATCAAGCATTGAGTGAGGACATAAATTATTCAGTAGTGATTGAGCGTCTATCAATGACCAAATGTCACCTGAATTTATTTCTAAGTCAAGAAGGAGTTTAATGCAAATATTCTCAGATCATTAATTGTCAACGGACATTTATTTCAAATGCATTAAATGTTGATAAGATCATTAAATGTGATAAGCTCTTTCGGACGTATGGAGAAGCCACCCTATTGGACTGTCAACTATTCAGAGACTGTAACACCAACTTTTGTGCAACAAATTTTCAGGAAAAAGGACAAAAGTTGTTCACTCGCGGAAGTGAGAGACACGCGCCTGTGCATGTGTCAAACAGACACTTTTTCCAAAAATGCCTATAAATAGGACTTCAACAACAAGCCAAAAACAACAATCATATTCCAAGCCAAATTGTTGTTGCATTAAAGTCTCAAGTACTAAAACTCTCAGAAAAACCAGAATATTCAAGCAAACATTCTCTTTGCTTTTTTTAAATTCCTGAGACAGTCAACCAATATCTCAAACATTCTTTTCGAAGAAACCTACATTACTATTGAGATATTCCTAGTTGTTTGAACTTCATCAAAATCAAACAAACCGTTAGAAAAACCTCATCCAAGCCTCGCAATCTGTGTGAAGTTGAAGTTGGATACTTGCAATATTTCTGGGTGAAAGAAGCAAGGGGATAGAAGTGTCTTGGAGCTGAAATCTGTGTGACCAAGGAGCTCAAGTCATCAATATCCATCTTTCCCTAATTTGTAGAAGATTTTGTGTGATTCTTTGAGAATCATTTTAGTGGATTGTCTCCGAGTGTTCGAGGAAAAGAAGGACGTAGTTGGGATTACACCACCCAACGAACCTTACAAATATTGTGTTCTTACTTTACAGTCAATTTACTCACTATCATATCATTGCATAAATCTGTTAAGTGAAACTCAATCAAACACTAAGCAACTAAGATATATTCTGTGACACTAAAGCTTTCAAAGAGAAGACTCTAAAATCATTCCGCTGTGCTAACACTGATTAAAGAACTGAACGCTTAAACCTATCTGGTTATAATATTCAAATCTTGAAGTCTAAGTTAACTTTATAAAACGGTCTTCGAGTAGACGCTTAGCCAAGCGCCTACATTTTCAAGTGTCCAAACCAATTTTAATACGAATATTTTTGAATTCGAAAAAGACTTCAGGGTCTATTCAATCCCCCCCCCCTCCCTCTCTAGACCCTTTCGTATACCACTTGGGACCAACAGTTTTTTTAAAATTCATGAATCTTATATGTTTTTTAAATGTGGACACATTTCTAAGTGTCGTATAATGTATATTAGTTATTTTTTTAAAATTATAATTTTTATATGTAAACCTCAATTTAAGAATAACCTCCCTGTAATAATATTTTTCTCCGGTCCCTATATTACTGTATAGAAGTTTTACTATATTATATTATGATCCCATTAATTGCTGCTTGTGTTAATTAATAACTTGAATGACATGATAGCAAATCTAAAACAAGAGGTGATTCAAGTATTGAAAAAAAGTTGTTTTAAAAAATAATGATATATAAATTGAGACAAGGGAGTAGGCTAAATATATCTTCAGAACTAGGGATGGCAACAAGGCTGTTTCGGGTTGGTTTTCCATGGACTCGGAACTGACCTACATAGTTTAAGCGGGTCCTGAGATTGAAATCGGAACCACATATCGAAGGACCTGGAATCGTCAAGAATAGGAACCGCAAGACCGCTTGGACCCGCGAGAGTTGAGTCCCATTTGGACCCATGAGACATGTTTGGACCCGCATAGTCGAGACGTTTTTGAACCCGCGAGACCCCTTTCTTCAACAATTAGACTTGATGATTGAATTATTAATTGAATCGAACTTTAATATCAATCTAATTTCTACCTCCATATGCATTCAATCAACATGAAAAATAACACAACAAAAACAAAAACTACATTAACACAAAGCAAATTTGCTTGGTGAAAATTTTACAAGATTTTGAAAATTATAACACGATATCTTTTTTTAAGACATTTTATCAATAAGACATATTCACAAACAGTTGAGGGCCCTTGACATACCAAATAGAATTGTGGTCTTGTGGAACAGTGATGATGGTCGGTGGGGGAGGTGTCCGGCTGCCAGAAAACGGAGTAGCCGAGCCAGTGGCGGATCTAGAAATTTAGGTTAGTGGGGGCACCAAGGAGGGAGTCAAGAATTTTACCAAGGGGGGGGGGGGTGAGATTGTTGTGATATAGCTATACAATTTGTTTTTTGCCAAATAGGTGAAGGATTTAAGGGGAGTGCGGGAGGCTTTTCCCCCGCGGTACGGTACACTATATTTAAAGGGAAAAATATAATAAGGAACTAGGTTCAATTACAACTTTTGACATACTTTATACTCTTATATCTCTTTCGTTATAGTCAGGATTTTGGGTTTTGGAGGGGCGAAAATTCAAATATAAAAAATTTTGCAAGGTAAAAAAATAATTTTTCAAAATTGAGGGGGGGCGCACCCTCCACCCCCCGCCCAGGGGGGCACAATTTACCGAGAGTCAGATGAAAATTGGAATTGAGGGGGGTCTTTAAAAATTTGAGTGGGGGCATTAATGTAATTTACAAATTAAAAGTAAAAAATATGTATATATTAAAAAAAAATTGAGTGGGGGCACTGTCCCCTCTTCAGTGGCTGTAGATCCACCCCTGAGCCAAGCAGCGACGGTGGTCGGTGGGTTAAGGCATTCTCCCTTAATCTCGTTCTTTTGTTTCTTCAGTGTCCAAGGTTAAGGGAATAAAAGAAAAGGTTTTTAAGATTTTTCTATCTAATGAAAACGGTTTAAACCCAACACTTTTTAAACAAACTAGTAAACAACACGTACTTCGCACGTGAATTATATGATCTCGTTAAATCAATTCATATATATAGATATTGTTCAACTTGATAAATCCAAAATTTGAACCATAACTTAACTATACCCCTAAAAAAAAAGAAGCTTAACTAATAAGCTATAATTATTTAAAATAAAATAGTGATTGACATGAAAAATTAAATTAATATTTTAAGATATTAAGCTAATCAAAACTCAAGACTTTATAACAATATCACTAAATAAATTCTTATGTAAAATCTTTTATACATTATCTTGTTTAATTTCGATGGATCATCGCTTAATTTCTTCTTTCCTCTCGTTGAATCTTTTATACTTATAATAATCTCTTCCTTATGACTCAAAATCTAGATAATTGTATAGTCCTTTTATTTTTTATTATTTTTTGTTTTTCTCAAAATTTTATAGCAACAAGACTATAGTTGATGATGCCAAAATGAGTAAGTTGAATGAATAAAATGAAATCAACCCTTCACAAATAAGGTTAGCCAAGCTCTTAAGTGTAAAAAGAAAGACGGTTAAATAAAAATGAAGTGTTGTGCGAGTCATCACTAAATGACAGTGACAAATATTGAATTACAATAACACATGTCAATAAATCTCCCAAGACCATGAGGGAAAGTGCTCTATTTCCTAGAATTCAATATTACATGTAAATTTGTTGTAATTTTGTTGTGCCGTATATGTTGGGATATTGGATTTCCAATATATTTTCTTCTTTTAATGAATATATAAATAGGAGTAACCTTATTGAGAGTTTTAATGTAACTATACTTTATTATTGTAGATATTTGAATTTAGTTTTGTTCTTTATTTTTAACTCTTTCGCCTTTAAAAAATTGAATTACATGGGGATATTTTTAAGTATGTCAAAAGTTTCAAAAAACAACTCGTACTTTTATAAATTTTCTATTTCTATTATGTATATATAATTTTACATTTGATCTTTTCTATATATCATTCCTTCATAGAGTCCTCTATATATAATTTTCTAGTAGAGTCCTTGTGTGCAACTACATATGTACTTTCATTATCGAATACTAATGTAATTATATACCTTTTATTCTAGATATATACAACTTATTTTTATTATTTATTATTTGACTTTTTTGCCATTAAAAAGGAGAATTACATGGCCAGAATTAAAATTAAAATAAAGATTTTAAATTAAAATAAAGAAGAGTGATCTAATGCAATGCAACATCTATTTGTATTTCCATTGTAGAGTCCTAATAAAATAATATACCTAATTGTTCTTGATATATATTACTAGTTATTATTTGACTCTTTTGCTATTGCAAAAGTAAATTAGATGGGGATATATTAGGTCTATCAAAAGTTTCAAGAAATCACCCATACTTTTATAATAGTAGAGATAAAAAAAAAATGGAACCAGGGTTACCCGAAACCAGTGGATCCTAGATTTTGGAACCGGAATCAGAACCGATTGTTAGATAATATAATATATTTCCATATATTTCTAGTATTTATGTTAATTTAGGTTTCTTTATGTGTCCTTGTATTTATCTTTTCCTTATTTATAGTTAGGGTTTCTTGTTTACCAAGTACATGTATCTCTATAAATATGTTACTCAGTAATACAAGTTCCCTACGGGGTTTTCTCTAATCTAACATGGTACCAGAGCTATGGCTTCGAGCCATGGTCTAACTTCTGCCGCCACCCTCAAGTCATCGTCCCCGTCCGGCGCACCTTATCTAGTTTAGTTTTTCTTTATCTAAATTTTTTTTTCCTTTCGCCACAATCTCTTATTTATTTTATGTCTCCGCCACCACTCACCCTTGGAAAACGAGGACTTGGAGCCGCCGCCTTTTTATTTTATGCCGATGCTGTGCTCACCCTTGAAAAATGAGGACTTGGAGCCACCGTCTTTTTATTTTATGTTGCCGTCTTCTCTCTTTGTCCGTGGGCCGCCGCACTTAGCCGCCGCCGCTTTAGTTTTGTTAGTTTCCGCCGCTCAACCTTTGAAAATGAGGACTTGGAGCTGCCGCCATCTTTAATACTTGTCTCCGTCTTCTTCTCAAATTCTTTATGACCCGATTTCTTTGGTCCAGTCTCAACGTTCAAGACTCTTACGTTTTTACTACGGGGGAGTGTTAGATAATATAATATTTTTCTACATATTTCTAGTATTTATGTTAATTTAGGTTTCTTTATATTTTTTTGTATTTATCTTTTCCTTATTTATAGTTAGGGTTTCTTGTTTACCAAGTACATGTATCTCTATAAATATGTTACTCAGTAATTCAAGTTCCCTACGGGGTTTTCTCTAATCTAACACCGATTTCTGTCAAAAGAACAGACACCAGAGGAGCAGTTCCGGTCGGACCCAGATTTGTTGTCATCCCTATTCAGAACAACAAAAAAGAAAAATAAATGCATTCTCACACGTATTAATGGGTAGTAGCTTGATAATTAATCCAGTTTACAATCAATTATTTGCTTTTCAGGTTGGTCATTCTTTTTCTCAACCTTCACAGTGTTAAATTCCATGTCTGTTGATGATTTGCATTTTGCTCATTTAATTGATACTTCTGTCGCGTCGGAGTTGAACTATGATTTTCTAATCACAGATAAGTCGAGATTTTACACTATTTTATATGCTCAATTCACCTTCTTTTGATTGATTTTCGATTGAATATATCCTGCAAAATGCTTTGATTTGTTCATGCCATGTTTGTAGGATAAAAAGATAATTTGAGTTTGAAATCCAAGAAAGGAAGTCCAAATCGAGCTTAAAACGGAATAAACAAACAAAACAAGATAGCACGCAATGAAGATTTCACAATCTGAACATTTGGACCCGATTTACACATACTCAGAAACCGAATAAGAACTTGTTCCTTCATAAAAGTTGAATATCTATGTCTCGACTTAAAATCTCAACTTGAATCACCTTAATCTGACATCTGTAGAGAGAGTTATGGAAAAAATACAAAACCTGCGAATGTTATGCCTAAACCGTGGTTTCAATTGCTAAACTGCAGTTTGCGTCGTTGGGAACCCTACTCTTATGAATAACACCTTTGTTAATTTTAAAGGAGATTAGACACTGGGGAAATCTATTTTTGAGCTTCCAAAACCTCAAGAATCAAGGAGAAAGCCAATAGAACACTCTGAGATCCCTTATTCATCCTTGAAAGATCCAAGGCGCAAGGAAGAATTCATCATCCATTATAGGTTCAATTATCTTCCTAGATTAGGAGCACCATATCTATGAAGATTATTGTTGATTTCTTATTTGCAATTATGAACTAATTTATCTAGACTAGGGTTGTGTGAAAATGATATTAAGACTTTTTATTTATTGGTTTTAGTTCTTTTGGATTAATTGTGTTCTCTGTTACGTATTTGATGTTGATCTCTATGCATGATATTGATTGATCACCGTTAGTTATGATTTGATGCTTAGTCTTGAGACCTAGAGGAGATAGATTAAGGTAGATCTAGGATATCAAACTGTTAGGAAATTTCTTGTTAAATGTTTTGATGATGACAACTAGGATTTTTGTTAGACCCCAAAATATATAAGTTTTGATTCATTAGAAAATATGTATAGGCTTTGAGCGTTAGATTTGTATAAGGCTTTATTTATTTTTATTCTAGACTGTTAGGCTAAGTATTCTTAGACTGAGCGTCTGATATTATTCTGAGTGAGTTTATCAGTAGTTAGGTCTGAAGATTCAAGCGTTTAAAGTCAGAATGAAGATGAAGATTTGTAGCAAGCGTCAAGCTAATTCAAGCGTTAATGTAAAGATTCAGCTAAGGATCATTTAGTGTTGAATGAGCGTCTATCAAGACAAGGATTCACCTGAATTTATTCCGAAGTCCAGAAGGAGTTAAATGCAATTTTACTCAGAGCATTAATGTCCAACGGGCATTTATTTCAAATGCATTAAATGCTAATAAGAACATTAAATGTGATAAGCACTCCAGGACGTACGGAGAAGCCTTCTCATTGGACTGCCAACTTTTCAGAGTCTGCGGCACCAACTTTTTGCAGCAAAATTTCAGGGATAAAGGACGAAAGTAGTTCACACGCGAAAGTGATAGACACACGCTTGACCATGTGTCCAACAGACACTTTACTCGAGAAAATCTATAAATAGGACTTCAGCAATAAGCTTACAAGCCAAAACTTTGTTGCATTGAAGTCTCATTCCTTAAACTTTCAGAAAAACTCGAATATTCAAATAAAAAATTCCTTCTGCTTTTGTCCAATCCCTGAGACAGTCAACCAAAATCTCAAACATCTTTTTCAGAAGAACTCTACTCTACCATAGAGATATTTCAAGTTGTTTGAGCTTCCAAAAATCAAACAAACCGTTAGACAAAACCCTTATTCAGCCTCGCGATCTAAGTGAAGTCGAAGTTGAATACTTGCACTATCTCTGGATGAAAGAAGCAAGAGGATCGAAGTCTCTTGGAGAAGAAGTCTGTGAGACCAAGGAGCTCAAGCCATTCAAATCAATGTCATCCTCTATTTTGTAGAAGTTTCTGTGTGATTCTTCGAGAATTATTTTAATGGATTTCCTCTGAGTGAAAAAGGAGAAGAAGGATGTAGTTGGGATTACACCATCCAATGAACCTTTCAAACATTGTGTTCTTCACTTTACCGTCGATTTTATTATTGTCATATCTTTGCATAATCGGTTAAGTAAACACATTGATAAAATTACTTAAAGTTGAAAGCAACTAAGAAAAACGTTATGATGCTAAAACCTTTCAAAAGAAGACTTAAAATTATTCCACTGTGCTAACCCTAATAAAAGAATTGAATGCTTAACCTCATTGGGTTACAGTATTCAAATCTTGAATCTAAGTTAACCTTATTAAAACCTATCTTCTAGTAGACGCTTAGCCAAGCGCCTATCTTTTTGAGCGTCATCAATATCTTTGAATACAAATTTTTGAAGTTAAAGAAAACTTCAAGGTCTATTCAACCCCCTCCCTTCTAGACCATTTCGTAAGCCACTTGGGACCAACAAGTGGTATCAGAGCGGTTGAAGTTGATTTTTTTAAATTTCCAAGCATAACTGCTTGTTTAGATCCTTTTTTAAATTTAGTTGCTTTAAATTTCTTTCATGGCATTTGCAAAAGTACTTAACTTAACCGAGTCAAATTATGACTCATGGAAGGTCAAAACATTTACATATCTTTGTTCGTGTGATGATGAAATGTGTGATATCATTTCATATGGGCTGATTCAAATCTTAAAAGTCAGCACTAGAGCGCCTGGAGCCACAGAAGAGACCCCAGACGGTTATGTTGTAAAGCCTAAGCATGAGTGGTCTACAGATGAGTGTCGCAGAGCAAATTTGGATAATGTTGGTCGGAACGCTCAATGTATATCCATTGGTGATAATGATAATTTGTTCAACAAGGTTAAGTCGTGTTCTACGACTAAGGAAATATGGGACAAGTTGGCTATAATCTGTGGTGGGTTAAGCTCAGATCAAAGAGAACAAGCTTTTGATTGCCAAGGAAAGATTTAACAGTTTTAAGATGTTGCCTAATGAGACGCTAGAACAGTTGAATATACGATTTACTGCTCTCGTTACAGAGTTAACGTCTCTAGGCATGGATTTACAAAATCGAGAAATGGTGGTTAAGATTTTCAGAAGTCTCCCTAGTAGAGTTTTGATGAAAACGACGGCTATGAGAGAATCAAATATGTTGGATCTTCTAACTCTAGAAGATGCTTTTTCAGAACTCAAGGCTTTTGAGTTTGAGTTAAATTTAGCGAGTGATGCAGTTAGTCTAGTGATAGAATCTGGAGCTCTAATCGTATCAGTTAAGGGTAAATCGGGTAATAAGATAAAGGTGTCAGAGATGAGTGAGGAAGAGGAGTTAGCGTTACTAAATAGGTTCAGAAAATTTCTAAAATATGAGAAGAAAGGAAAAACTCCAAAGCATCAAGGACAGAATTCCTATCAAACGTCTCCTCCTGCTCAACAACAGTATCAAGCACCTCAGTATTCTAATCCTCCCCCTTTAGCGCTGATTCAGTGCCAAGCGTCTTCTCCACAGAATCTCTCAGCGCCAGTGGTTTCAAAACCACAAACTGCAAGGTTAACAAATGAACAGAAAATGAAAATTAATCTTTGTTATAATTGCAGGAAACGAGGGCACTACCAGGTAAATTGCCCATATCTAAACGTATCCAAGCCCATAAGGCAGGATTACTTGGATAGAAACCAATTCAGGAGAAAACTTCGTCAACAAGGTTTACTAGCGGATCAGAACCAGCATCCGCACCTGAAGATTTGGAGTCCTCAGAAGAGAGTAGTGATGATGATGAGCCAGTAGATGATTCAGTGCTAATCTATCTCATGGCAAGAGATGATTAAGCATTTTCAGACTCACTATCTGAGGTAAATACTGAATTAGCTTATCCTCTCTCTTATGAAGAATTACTTAACAAAGTAAAAGAATATTATCAAGATTGTCCAGATGCCGCCAGACTATATCAAAATCACTCTGATTAGATATCGGCGCTCAGAGGTGAAAACGTGATGCTCAAGGCAGAGTTGCAAGCTCGGCAACAATGTATTGGGAAGAACCAATCACTTGAGACTGAAATCACTCAAGTTGAAAGGTGATCTTGATATGGTATGAACAGATCGCTAGACTTGCTAAATCAGAGCAGCTCGTCTCATCATTGTCTAAAGTGTCAAGAAAGCTAGACAATGTGACTGAGGTAACAAGATTATTTGGTGAAAAGACTGGGGATGCAATCAATTTGGGAAACAATCAAACAAATCAAAGGTTACGGCAAACAACAAAGGAAAGGGTGTGTTCTTTGTTGAGAAAGGTTCAAAGATTCAAACACCTTCTGAACCAAAGGACAATCGTACGAGGCCAAATGAGAAAACCAAAGCTGGCTCAGGCTAGGGAAAGATGAAATTGAATGATTCATAAAAGAAGGTTTCCTAAGCCAGCACCAAGGAAATACCAGCGTCAATATCCACAACCATCAAGGTCATATTATCAATACTATGATGACGACGATTATGAATATGATTACTATTATAATCAAATATATTATTATGCACCCAAGAAGCACACACAACACAAGGTGAAACCCAAAAAGGCTAATCATCCCGCAATGAAGACTAAGCAAATATGGGTTCCTAAAGTTCTACTTCAAACTAACGCTACTAATGTTAAAGAACCCAAATCACAATGGGTACCTAAAAAGAACTAGAACTGCCTTTTTGAATGCAGGTACCTAGAGTCAGAGCCGATACATCTGTTTGGTACATCGATAGTGGGTCGTCAAGTCACATGACAGGCTCAAAGGATCTCTTGATCAACTACCCTGCTACCAATGGTCCTCAGGCTGTATTTGGTGACAACTCTAATGGTAAAAACAAAAGTATAGGTACTGTGCATAGGGGAACATCATGATAAGTGATGTATATTATGTTGAGGGTCTTAGGCATAAGTCAATTTTGTTAAAAAAGGCTTTGAAGTAAAATTTTCAAGTGACTATTGCTATATTAACGACGCTAAGACTGGATCTACTAAATTGAAAGGAAAAAGAACAAATAATATTTATTTGGTAGATTGGGGTTTTGATAACAACCCAACATGCTTTGTAGCTAAAAATGAATCTAAAACGGGTTGGTTATGGCATAGAAAAATGAATCACCTCAACTTTAAAACAATCTCTCAGCTTGTAATGCTAAATCTTGTAGAGTGATTACCTAAAGGACCTTTTCATAAGGATCTCCTTTGTGATGCTTGTCAAATGGGCAAACAAGTTAAATCATCTTTCAAGAGAAATCCTTGTCTATCTACCTCGAGGATACTTGAACTACTTCACATGGATCTGTTTGGATCTGTTCAAACGATCAGTGTGAGCGGTAAAAAGTATTCTTTGGTGATAGTAGATGATTTCTCTCGATTTACGTAGGTGGAATTTCTTTGATCCAAAGATGAAACATGTGACAAGCTCACAACGCTTATTCGGCAACTCCAAACTTTGAAAAATCTTAAGGTTGCAAGAATAAGAAGCGATCACGGTACTGAGTTTACTAACAAGGTTGTTGAGAAGTTTTGTGCAGAAAATGGAATAGATCATCAGTATTCAGCTCCTAGAACTCCTCAACAGAATAGTGTTGCTAAGCGTCGGAACAGAATGCTAAAGGAAGCTGCTAGGACGATGTTAGCTGAGTCCAAGCTTGCTCCTCGGTTTTGGGCTGATGCAATTAATACTGTGTGTTATACTCAGAATCGGTGCATGATCAACAAATAGCATGGTAAAACACCATATGAACTATGGAAGGGAAGAAAGCCAAATATTTTATATTTTCACGTCTTCAAAAAGCTTTATTCATAATAATGGATCCCACAACCTTAAAACGTTTGATCCTAAAGCGGATGAGGGAATCTTTCTAGGCTATGCCAAGAATGGAAAGAATTTTCGCATCCTAAATAGGCGAATCAATAAGGTTGAGGAATCTATTCATGTTGTTTTTGATGATGCTAACCAAGAGCCGAGTAAGGTTAACGCTAGTGATGTAGAAGTTGAAGATTTGTGTCATCAAGCATCCAAGTTAATCATTGATGATGAACGTGACGACGATGATGAGATTTGTGTGTCCCCTCCTAAGGTTACTCGTGAGGCTATCAATGATGGTATTACAAGATTTGCTGATGATCATGAAGAGAATGATCATTAAGAGCAAAATAGAGTGTGTGAACTTCTAGCGCTTGTGCATGAGGTTAATGGGAATGCAATGCAAGATCAAGCGCCGCAACAACCTCTAAACCCGTTCCAGCCAGATAGACTATGGCTACTTGATCATCCACCAAAGCAAATTATTGGAGATATTAGAGCTCCTGTGAGGTCTAGAGCCGCTACTTTCAATGAGGCCATGTTCGTGCGTTTCCTATCCCAAATGGAACCTAAGAAAGTCGATGAAGCGCTAAGTGATCCTAGTTGGATTGAAGCCATGCAAGAAGAGCTTAATCAGTTTGAAAGAAGTAAGGTTTGGATGCTAGTTCCCTAGTCAACTCACCAAACAGTTATTGGGACTAGATGGGTTTTCAGAAACAAGATGGATAAGAATGGTATTGTTACAAGGAACAAAGACAGACTTGTCACTCAAGGACATTGCCAAGAAGATGGTATTGATTTTGATGAGACATATGCTCCTGTCGTCCGTCTTGAAGCAATTCGCATGTTTCTAGCATATGCAGTATTCAATAAGTTCACATTGTATCAAATGGACATGAAGAGTGCTTTCCTGAATGGTAAAATGCAAGAAGAAGAATATGTGGAGTAACCACCAGGATTCATCAACAACCATGGCAAGAGTATGGTTTACAAGCTAGATAAGGTGCTCTATGGCCTTAAGCAAGCACCTCGAGGAGAGAGTTCAGGGATGAAGAAGGATAAAGGTGTCAAGAAAGAGGCTAGTACTTCGAGAAATTAATCGGGAGAGGTTCAACAATTTTGTAAAAGGATAGAAGGTTATGAGCTACATAAAGAGAGATCAATCGGAGTTCAGAAGATGTTTGTTCTAGCTACAAGGCAACACTTGTTTCTATCATACTTTGCCACTACCCCTAGGATGATTGTGCGTGCGTGGGTAAAATAATTTTATGCAAATAATGCAAGCACGAAGTCGAGAAAAAATTTCCAAAATGGGGTTTACAAGGTTAAGGTAAACGGGGTAAAGGTCGAGTTTTTGAAGACAAAATTGAATGAACTCATGAAACTCCCTGAAGCGAGGACTTTGGATTGGAATATGGTGTTGAGAGAGATTGCAACAGAAGGAGCTAAGATTAGTGAAACGAAGAAAGAAATACTACCTATGGAGTTGAAACCGGAGGCATTTTTTTGGTTTGAGTTCATTTGCTATTGTATCTTACCTACTAGTAACTGGTCTTCGGTTAACAAAGAGAGTGCCCTTTTGATTTATTGCATGATGAATTTGAAGAAAGTTGATTTATCACAACTTGTTTTTGATACTTTGTTGAATCAAGTGAGGAAGATGGGGAGTGATATGATTAATCCTTCGCTCAACAAGAAAATTCCACATATTTTTTCGTATTTGATTAGCGCTTTATGCCTAAAACAAGGGGTAAGGCGAGAGAGTGAGGAAGGGTTTGAGAGTTAGATTAGTTTAGATCTGAAGATTGAAGAACACATCTGAGGAAGAGCAAGAAGAAGAAGATCCGTACAGTCATAGGGAGTTTTTATTCTTTGCTTTTTGCTTTCATGAATTCTTTAATTAGTTTTTCCATTATGAGGAGCTAAATCTGTAGACTAAGACCATGCTTAGGCCAAATTATGATTTTTGAGTTATAAAAAGTATTCTTCGTATGAATGATTCGTATTGTTTTTTGTTATAATCTTGTTCTTATTGCTTCGTGTGTTTGGCCAACATATGTATGATTTTATGCTTAGATTATCTGTTTGGAAGAAAGTGATTTAAGGTGCAAAAAGGATTAATAACATCTTCTACGTTAGTTGTACAACTCCGGATGCTGTTAGTTGGATTTATCCAAGAAAAGAATCTAGATTTTAATACATTCAAGAGAGATTGCTATACCTAATCTAGTATAGGTTATCATGAGCGAGGGATCGGATTGATAATAATCTTAAGGAATTCTCCACCTTAGCAATATTTATTTGATATACGGGAACACTTATATAACAAGAATTGATTAGTTTGTGTCGACGCATGTGTCTTAGCTGCTTTTTATTTATTAATTTATTGTATATCTTTGTCTCAAATTATAAGTTTGATAATCTCTTTACTTTAAGTTCATAAGTTGCTTGATTTAATTTACTGTTTTTGCTAAAGTACAAATCCCTGTGGGTTCGACATCCCGGACTTAATTGTCTACTTTATTACTACACACAATCAGTCATCTTGCTGTTAAATACATGATTGGGTTTCGTGCATCACGGCTCCTAGTCGGGTATAGACCCAATCCGGACCCAAACTTATCAATACCATCGGTCCAGATCGGGTTTGGGTCTTAGACCCAAAGTATTGGGCCTGGGCTGGATATCAAAATCAATTTTAGGGCTCAGGTCTGGGTATTATCTACCCAGTGATAGGCCTAGTCACCAAGCTCGTCCATCATACATCTTTGAATTAAAATCACCTTTGGATTTTTTGATTTTATAACATCACCCGATAATCAACGGTTTCAGTGGTTGGAATGAAGCCGATATTTTTGATCGGTTGGCGAATGCAAAACAAAGAGGTAAAAGCTTGATTATTTTATTTTATTTTGAAGTTTTGGGGGGCACCATCAGCCCCCTGACTCCGTCATTGGTTGGTGAACCAACTCTATTAGTCTCGATTCTTTCAAGAATTATCCATTTATCTTAGTGTGGTCATTCTTATTAAATCAACAATCTATTCTAACAGTGTACAAATATGCACAATAATGCACTAGATAAAAGAACATAGAGTAAATAGGGTAGGACATAGAGTTGGAACAACAGAGAGAAGAGAAAATGAAACTCATCAGCTATTACTAACCCCTTGTATATGTCCTTGTTGTGACTCTTTGCATACTAAATTTTACTATTCTATGAATCATAAGTATGCACAACTTGCAAATGGTAATTGAATTGTGGGTGGAATCTCTAGGAATATTTCCCTCGGTTGTTGTAAGAATGTAGTCTCATCTTCAAGATATAACCATTTGAAATCTCGCTATTGTCTACGAAGGAAGAAATGTTAAAAAAACCACAGATGAGAATAGTAAAGCGTTGAAGTGGGTTTTAGTTCTACTCTTAAGTTGGGCTTGGAACTTGAACTTCTTTCGTTTTTATTTTTTAAGTTTTGAACTTTGGAAGTAGTCATCAATATTCCCCCTTGATTTTATTTGGTGGCAACTGATGGTGGTAGTGTGTGAAATGACATTCTTGTTGGAGAAACATTTTAATTAATGCATCATTATAGGCTACCAACCTAAAGATGAAGAAACCAATAACGTCACAGGATTAAGCTGTAATGAGGATTATATGTACTAGCATATATCAAACCTCTTCATAAAAAATATATAATCTCACATAGAGTCAAAAATAATCCAAAATCTTCATAGCTTGCATTTATTAACTCTCATGGTTGTACAGAAAAATTACCCTTAATTTTAGTTTTTATAACTCAATCAATCTTCCTATCAGAGAAAAGAAGAAAAAAACCTGAATAAATCTTCATTTCTTATTTCGATTTCTTTCTCTGCAACCGACTTTTCAAGTGTAGGCATGCTATCAAATTCTTCTCTTTTAACATATAAACTTTAAGCAACTTAAAGATTATTGCACAAATAAATAACTAAAATAGAAAAAGGAAAAAGAAAAATGACCGTATCTGTTAAGCCTAATACGAGGATTAAAACGTGGTCGCATACGCCATTTATGTTGGACCATAGTCCGAAAAATCAAGCCATTGATCCACGTCTACTAATGTTGTATCCATTTCCTCATTTTTTGTGTTGCCACCAAAGTCATCCCTGATACAATCATTTGATGTAGAGTAGTGGAAATTACTCACGCCACTTTGAGGCAAAGTATTCATAGGCCAATTAGGTTGAACCAAACTGTTGTTCAAGTGATAATGAGGTGCATTGTGAGCTTGATTAAGAGTTTGGTAAGACTCGATATGTCATGGGGGTTTAGTGGTAAAGTTTGTTCTAACGCCATGGGCTGAGGATTCCATTCTTGCGAAAGTGTCATTTCAGCTCTACCACTACAGAATTGATTTCCAACATTTACATGTTGATTAGTAACTTGTGGTTAGATCAAAGATTGTGTGGCATCTAAACAAGAGATCTCATCATTGAAATAATATGAGTTCGATGGAGATACTATTGGAGGCTGGTTGGTGTATTGTTGCATCATGGTTGTATCAAAATGTTGGGGAATCTTTGCTCCCATTGGTGTTAGATATTGTGAGTTATGTGGTTGTTCTTCCGTTGATGGTAATGGTGGTTGTGGTCTTGGATTACCACATATCGAAGATGAGGCTTTTGTTTGCTTATTGTTTCTACTGTGACCGCCAATAGGGAGATTCCTTAAATTTCCGCCTACAGTCCAAAGCCGATTGCAAGTTTTGCAACAGTGTCGGGGTTGTTTAAGGTTATGATTTTTGAAATAGCGGAATTTGGTTTCGAAAGAGTCACAACGAGGGCATTTTAATGGAATTGGTGATTGCTTTTCTTCTTGTTGTTGTTCATATCTTCCCTTTTGTTCCATTTCTCTCTTTGTTTCTATCTCTCTCGCTCTTGTAGTTCTCAATTATGTCTATTGCAACCATTTAGTAAGCTTATTTTTATACGATGAAAAGTCAACACTTTTAAGCATTTAAAGTAGCGCTGGTTAAGGATTATGTAATCTTGGGCGTAATAAGTGTAGATTTGATTATAAGATCTTATAGATGTGTATGAATAAAGAAACCATGGGCTCATTTATTTTATGCATCGGAGACCGGAAAAAAAAATTATGTGGATGTCGATACATTAAAAGCACATAGATTTTATTATGATCTAGTCTGACGTTAGGGATGAGTATGTCAGATTGATGGTTTTTGCGTGCTTAATCTGAAAAACTCATCACTAATGTCGGACTAGATCATTAATTCAATATAATCAACATAGAATGGTTTGTTTTTGTTTGTGACAAATACTTTCCTTTTCGTAGAAAGAGCCATAATAAAGTAGATACATTCCTCACAAGTGCTCCCTAACCTCATAAAATTGTACTGACCGAAAACCTCAGGCAATAGCCCATTTTTCATATGATGAATTCATCCTTCATGTCACAAAATGAATCTTAAGTTGATTGCGAGTTTGAATTGTGTTTGTGCTTCATGTAGTCACCATATAAATATATACACACACACACACACTAGAAAGTATCACGTGTTTTGCACGTAGTGATTCGATAAAGAGTTAAATTGAAGTATATATGTCTAGTTTATTGGCAAATTAATAATTGCTTAAGAGAATATTTGATTATTTGACCTTTTCTTTATTTGTTCTGTAGTCCTATATCACCACCATGTATCTTTAACTAAATTTATTATTTTATTTTAAGAAATTAAACTTGTGATATAATAATAGTAGTATTATTTTCTAGCATATTTATGATATATGCATAGATCATCATCTATATATCTTTCCTTAGTTGCCAGTAACATTGTTTTTTTGTGCTTCGCACAAGTAGATTCATTTTCTTTTATCTACAAAATTTAATTTTTCAAAGTTGAGGACCCCCTCGCTCTGCCCTTGTGTAGAATATATACGGTATACCACTTTTCATATTTTTACATGCAGTAACACTGAATGCATATTTTATTATGAAATTATAAAGATAAAATAAATGCAAACAATAGATTACATATGAATACTCATATCTATAAATTTTTTATGTAAATTAAATAAAGATTGAATCCATTTTCACTCAAATTACTTCTTTGATTTTATTTTTCAAGTATATTTGTACATATGTTGTTCAATTTTAATCATTTGATTACATATGAACTTCTAGATTTATACGACCAGAAAATAGAAGAACTTCCACATATAAGATGATAATTTACTTGTGCGAACATGTTGTAGATTTAATGTATATATCTCCATGTACATCTATTAAAAGAGTTTGATAAATACTTATGTAAGATTTTAATTCATCATTATTTTTAGAATATACATCTATGTCTTAGTATCAAAATATCACGTATTTCATAAATTTATTACTTTTTATGTGCCAAAATAAGATGTCATTTCTTAAAAATAATTTTTTTTCTGGTAACTTCTCAATTAAAATAGAGATAGATATTGATAATTAGCAAGGATTAACCACTATGAAAAACCAAATTTATTGTTTTTACATTTTCAAATCTCATTTAAAACTTAAATTTAGTAAAAATTAGAAATAAAATTTGGATGGAAAGAATCTTATCTTAGATGAGCGAGCTTTTGTTGTTCGTGATTTTCCTCTCAACTTTTTATCCAGCACCTCATACTTAAACACTACAAATTTAAAAACTACATTATATCTTTATTACATCTTCTCATGTATACAATTAATTTTTCTAAGTGTATTATCTACTGTTTTAGACAATGTAGAAATCTAAATATTTATTTTTCTTCTAACCAAAAATATTCTTACTATTAAGAGTTCCTTTTTTTCCTTAATCAACATTTATTTGTTATACTTAAGACACGTCTGTAAGCATGCACAATATTATGTCACGTTTGAGCATAAAATGCATTTTTAATAAAAAAAATATTAATACTTTATTTTCTAGCATATAAATATGAACATTAATTTACGTCTCTTTTCTAATTTTATTAATAACATGTCTTTTCTTCATTGTAATGAAAATATGTAGATTTATATCTTTCATCCTCTCACAGTTTCTAATAATGATGAAAATGTGATATCCATCCTCATATTATGTATATGTAGTAGCATATAAAGTATATTCTTTATTGTGAGATATTAAAGATAAAACAATTATAAATATGAATACTTGCATCCATGAGACTTTTCCAAATTACCAGAATACACCATACTTTTTCTAAAATTATTTATATGACTTTATTTTCTTTTTCATTTTGTGAGCCAATATGACTTTATTATCAAGCATATTTTTTTATTTGTTATTTTTCTAATAACTTCAAGCACATATAAACTTCTAGATATATAAAGTGATAGTTCATTTATGCAAGCATGCTATAGGTTTAACTTATGTCCTTATCTACATCTCACACGAAATATTTACTAAATACCTCTATATAAGAAAATAATTTATCGATATTTTCAAAATATATGCTTTTTTTAACTTCGTCTTTATTTTTTGGGAGTACCAAAACATAGTTCAATTTTTTAAAATAATTTTTCCTTTTAAATCACCCACTTAAAATAATGACCTGACATTAATAACAAATAATAATATAAAATATTAAAAGTTCTTACATTTATATCATTTAAAAACTTAATAGTTAATTTGGTCAAAAAATAGAACTTTAAAATTGAGATGGAATGAGTATTATCTTAGATGAACAAACTGTTGTATTGATTGTCCTCTCAACTTATCTATAATATTTCATACTTAAAAATATAACTTTAG
This sequence comes from Buddleja alternifolia, assembly GCA_019426215.1. NCBI lineage: Eukaryota > Viridiplantae > Streptophyta > Magnoliopsida > Lamiales > Scrophulariaceae > Buddleja > Buddleja alternifolia. The sequence goes on along the minus strand of CM033399.1, from coordinate 21,264,337 downwards.
GAACTCTTTAATATTTTTTGTTACTTCTTCCCATTTATAACTAAATCGTTGAAACACACTGTCTAAACAATTTAGACAACACAGAAACTTCAAAATTATTGTTCTTCTACTAAATAATTTCATATTGCTAAGGATTTCTTTTTTCCTTAGTCAACCTTTATCTTGTTTTACTTAAGATGTATTTTAGCACACACAATACCTTGATCTATTTGAATATAATGCAAAATGAACTTTTGACAAGAATATTAGTGTTTGTTTTCTAGCATTTTCATGCTTTCATTAATCTACGTATTTTCCTAATTTGTAACCACCATCTATTTTTGTATATCATGTTCCACACAAATAGGTTTATAATTTCATTTATCCTATCACTCTTTCTGATAGTGGTGGAAATATAATATAAAATTTCATGTTTCTATATGTAGTTACATATAAGAGTATATTCTATATGATGATATTTTAAAGAAAAAATAATTGTAAACATAACATTACATAAGAATACTCGTGTTTATGAGTCCTTTTAAATTAAATAAATATATCATATTCTCACTAAAGTTACTTATATAATTTATTCTCAAATGTGATTTTTGTATATATATTTGTTATTCATGCTAATAACTTTGAGTACGTATAAACTTTTAGATATATGATGATAATTTATTTGTACAAACATATTATATTCCATAATAATTATCAGAATATGCGTTTGAGTCACACAATTATTACTTCCTTTTTTTCTTTTTGGGATGTTAGGATAAGATATAATTTCTTGAAATTATTTTTTTATCTTCAAATCAACTCACCCAAAATAATGATTTGACACTAATAACAATGTTTTACTAATTATTAAATGTTAAAAGTATTTATGTAGTTTAAGATTATCAAAGTTAATAACCAACCTTTTGTTTAAATTGAAATATTAGTTGTGGGTGTAAAAATTTTCTTCTACTTTGTTGGTGGTTGTGGGTAAAAATCTATTTTATTTTGGTGGTTAATATTTTAGAGAAAATAGGAATCTATTTCTTTTTCTTATATTAAATAGAGTTATAGTATTTTTCCTCTTAATATAATTGGACTCCTACTACTTGTTTAGATGTAATTCCCCTTGAATATTATTGATGACTTGCAAAGGTATATATAGGAGTTTACAATAAGAGACATAAAATAAGGAAAGACTTAAGATGACTAAACTACCATATATAAAATAAAGACTAACATAAATATCCTATATTAAATCTAACACTCCCCCGCAGTCGAAACGTGAGGATCATGAACATTGAGACTGGAACAAAACTCCAAGAAAAGTGTAGAAGACAATCCTTTTGTAAAAATATATACAAATTGGCGGGATGAAGGAACGTGTAAAACACGCACCTCTCCAAGAGAAACACGTTGTTGGTCCCAACTGGCATACGAAAGGGTTTAGAAGGGGGAGGGTTGAATAGACCCTGAAGTCGTTTTTGACTTCAAAAAGATTCGTATTAAAATATTTTGGACGCTTGAAATGTAGACGCTTGACTAAGCGTTTACTTCAAATATAGACGCTTAGGCCAAGCGTCTGATGAAGACTGTTTTAGAAAGTTAACTTAGACTTTAAGATTAAAATACTTTAACCAAATAGGTTTAAGCGTTCAGTTCTTTAATCAGCGTTAGCACAGCGGAATAATTTTAAAGTCCTCCTTTTTGAAAGCTTTAGCGTCACAAGAAAATGCTTTAGTTGCTTAGTGTTCTTTTGAGTTTTACTTAACAGTTTTATACAAAGATATAATAAAATGAAGAATGACTGTAAAGTAAAGAGCAAGATATTTGTAAGGTTCGTTGGGTGGTGTAATCCCAACTACGTCCTTCTTCTCCTCGAACACTTGGAGGCAATCCACTAAGATGGTTCTCAAAGAATCACACAAAAACTTCTACAAATTAGGGAAAGATGGATGTTGATGACTTGAGCTCCTTGATCACACAGACTTCTGCTCCAAATCACTTCTATCCCTTTGCTTCTTTCACCCAGAAATAATGCAAGTATCCAACTTCAACTTCACACAGATTGCGAGGCTTGGATGGGGTTTTTCTAAACGGTTTGTTTGATTTTGATGAAGTTCAAACAACTTGTGAATATATCAATAGTAGTGTGGATTTCTTCGAAAAGAATGTTTGAGATATTGGTTGACTGTCTCAGGAATTGAAGAAAAGCAAGGAGAATGTTTGCTTGAATATTTTGGCTTTTCTGAGAGTTTAAGGAATGAGACTTCAATGCAACAGTAATTTGGCTTTGAATTGATCGTTGTTTTTGGCTTGTTGTTGAAGTCCTATTTATAGACATTCTTGGAAAAAGTGTCCATTTGACACATGCACTGGCGCGTGTCTCTCACTTCCGCGAGTGAACAACTTTTGTCCTTTTTCCTGAAAATCTGTTGCACAAAAGTTGGTGCTGCAGTCTGTGAAAAGTTGATAGTCCAATAGGGTGGCTTCTCCGTACGTCTGAAAGTGCTTATCACATTTAATGCTCTTATCAGCATTTAATGTATTTGAATTAAATGCCCGTTGGAATTTAATGCACCGAGAATATTTGCATTAAACTCCTTTTGGACTTGGAAATAAATTCAGGTGAAATCCATCATTGATAGACGCTTATCCATTCTTGAATTTGCTTCTGCCTAAAAAGGTAACGCTTGATATAGCTGGATATTTAGACGCTTGGAAGCTTCATCTTCATTCAGACTTCAGGCGCTTGAGTCTTCAGACTTAACTACTGATAAGCTCACTCAGACGCTTAGCCTAAGACTACTTGACCTATCAATCTAGAATAAAACAGGACGAAGCCTATAAAGCCTATTACAAATCTAACGCTTCAAAGCTTATACATGATTTCTATTAAAATCAAACTTACATATTTTGGGGTCTAACATAAACTCCTAATTGTCATCATCAAAACATCTAACATGAAATTCCTAACAATTTCCTTCTTTTTGATGATGGCAATACTTACTCTTTTATAGTTCAAGAGTTAAACAACCAAAATAAAAGTTAGCTTTGGTTAGATAAGGTTAGTTAAAGTTAGTTATGCTTCAACGAGCTGTTTCAGCTGAAAAATGCATTTTATATATGTTAATGATTACAAGCATTTTACAACTAAACAAGAAATTACATAAGAGATAAGAATATAGAGAATGCAAATCAAGAAGCCTTAACGACTTGGTCTAACTATGTATCGCTTGGGCATTTCTGCTCGAATAGCTTCAGTTAGGCTATCTTCCAAAGTTATCATTGCTTCATGATCTTTGTTGATTATGAGCTTATTTTCTTCCTTTTGTCTCTTCTTGAAACTACAAAGTGTCTTTCCCATTCAGTCGGGTCAATACCCATATACCTTAAGCAAATTCTGAAAGCTCGGTTGAAGTCAGTCAACTGCCTCTCTTCAGCTAAGATTCTTGGATCTGTAGGTTCTGGAATAGACGCTCTTTGAAGAGGAATGTCAAACTGTTCAAGGCGTGCTCTAGAAGGTATTGGTAGATTTGGATATAGTGCTAGTGGAGGTTCTCTTAGCGTTCTACTAGGCGCTCTAGCAGAATCACTTACTCCATAAGCAGGTATCCAAGATGGGAGTCTTGATGCAGAGAGAGTAGATAATTGTTGACGCTTCGGCGGAGGAGGAGGATCTTGAGCTCTTGAACCAGAAGCTCTTTTCTTCTCTCCTTTTCTTTTCTCTTCCCCCTTATTGCCATCATCGGCCTTCAAAAAATGTTCTGTGAGTAGACTAACTTGAGAGGCAATCTGAGTCAATGAAGCTGTAACATCATTAAAACGCTTATCGAAGTATTCGTGCATTGCTAGAAGCTTAGCGTTGGTAGCATCATTCATCTCTTGAAAGTCTCTACGACACTCATCCACAGCCGCTTGCGCAGAACCTTTCATATGACCGATTTGAGCGTTCATGATTTGAGACTCAATCTTTGCCAGATCTGTCTTAATCCAGTGGAGTGATTCTTCATTCTGAGTATCTTGATTGCTCATCTCCTCTAAGATAGATTTCAGCAAAGGTCCAAACGCTTGACCCACATCCGATAGAACCGCTTGAGGAGCCGGTCGCTTGAATCTGGATGTATGCTTGAATGAGTCAAGGGGAGCTTGATATGCAGGATCAAAAATTGTACCCCGTACATTAGTTTGAAGATCCTCAGCAGTATCAACAATAACAAGTTCAGGAGCGTCAGGAATATCCTCTGGTTGAGACGCTTGAACTGGTTCGTCAGCAGACGCTGGAATATTTTCAACTTCGGAGGGTGCAGACGCTTCAACTAACTTAACAAACGCTTCTTCAATCACTGACTCCGCTTGACAAAAGTCATCAAATTGGAAGTTCCACGAAGCGAGAGTAGCATAAGAATCTGAAGCAGCTTCTAGTAGTTCAGTCAGCCTGGAATGAGCGATGCAGGTCCCTTGAATGAATATGCACAGAGGACTATCTATGGCCCTGATGTACATTGGACCAATGATATCCAGCACATGATTTGGAAAAATTTTGGACGAAGCTTGGCAGATAGAGAAAATTGCATCTGGGCCGTAATTCCTAGAAAAGCCGATCAACCTGAAAATTCAGGAACATACAGAGTATAATACTCTTCCAGATAAGGATAGATAGCTTGAGCCAGTCCCTGATTTCCTTCCAGCAATGAGAGGACAAACTCATAGTGACTAAGTACCTCTTTGCGAATAGACGGGAGCGAAGGATATCCTCGAAAGGGGTAGATTATGGAACCATTCCAGTTTCTGAGATTCGCAGTGAAGATTCTGTCGAAAAGAGATACGGGAGACAAAATCTTCACCATCATGTTGAAGTTGTCATCGCAGTGGCTTGGAGCGAAATTCAAGCAAGAAATTGAAGTACTGCCACTAGTTGATGTATTAGCGTTGAAGTGAAGAGGAGTAATAGACAGTCTGTGAAGCTCTTGACGCAAACACTGCTCAATTTGATGTCAAATTAGTAGGAGCTTGAGAACAGGTCCAACTCTCAGTTGACGCTTCTTAAGACAATACCTGGCAAACTGGCGCTTCTTGTCATGCATGCCTATGCCAAATAGATGGGGAGCTTGAACTAATTCTGTGAACGTATATCGATGACCCACATACGCTTCAACCCAGTTGACTTTGGCCATACAATAGTCTGTGCTAGCATTAACCATAGCTCGAATGCCTTCATGATGGATATCTCTGATAGACTCAAAGCGATATCTATCAGTTTGATAGTTAGCATTCCAGACGCTATCAAAATATGCATCAGATTCAGTCTGGATCAAATCCGTTAGAGATTCGAGATGCTCAATAGCATGAATTCCTTTATTCTTCCACAGTCGAAGAGGATTGACAGAATTCTTGTTCTCATCACTGTTTGCTATAAGAGGATAATGTGTGTAACCTTCTCTGTTTAAGACTTCCTCTGAAGGATTGAGAAACTCTGGACGAAAAGGATCATACACTCTGATGTTGTAGTCTCCCAGACCAAAACCAGTAGACTTACTGTGCCCATAATCCAGGTAGTAGGCGAGATACACATCACACCTAGGAGTTCTTCCGCCTCATCTGTCTTGTTGAAGAATAAGAGAAGATGGTATCTGACCAAGAGATTTACCAAGTTGAAGGGCCAGATAGTACTTCCTCTCAATTTCTGTCAGCTCGGTGTGGAACACTATATCTCTGATCTGATTATCGATGTCAATGAGCGAGGCTACCTCATTCTCAGCATTAATGTATCTTTCTTCATTATATCCAGCCAGAACGAAGTCTTCTTCGAGCGCTGGGGGCATAAAATTTATTGAATGATCAATCTTCTTCAGTAGGTCCAGCTTGAAGAAGTGCCTTGGCTTTGTAACATTTTCAGCAACGCTCTGACCTTCTAAGCGTGCCTCTGTCATAGCCGGAACACTAATTGACTCTGGAATCGTTTGGGGAGCAGGTTGCTCTACTTCAAGTGTAGCAGCTTCTGCAGCAACATCTTTGGCAATAGCCACAACTTCTGTCATCTCAACATCTAGATGGACGTCTGTTGATGCTTCAGCAGCAGCTGGAACTAAAGCTGTAACACATGAACTATCCTTTATAAGAGCAGGATCTTCTACAGATGTAGGAATAGAAATGTTGTGGGAAGAAATAAACTTACCCTAAGAACTTGTCTCAACAGCAACGTGAGCGCTTGTCTCATCAGCAACTTGAGTGATTGGCTCAACAGCAACATGAGCGCTTGGCTCAACAGTCTCAGGCTTCTCAGGTACAGGAACAGCTTGACGCTTGCTTGTCCTGGTACGCTTAAAGATCTTCTTTACATTTACTCCTTCAATGAGCTTGAGCGTTTGAGCGGGAGGGGCGGTAGATGATTCCCCAAAGTTTATTTGTTTAATAATTCCTTCCAGCTTTCTACGCCTGATGAGAGGAATCTTATCCTCTGCATCCTCATCAGTGTCCTCATCATTCTTTTGAGGAGAAGGAATGACTTGAGCCTTGGGCTTTCTAGGAGCCCTCTTCTTTGTTGTAGCCGAACGCTTCACGGCTTTTTCTGGAACTGGACGCTCAGCTTCTTCATCTGATGCTTCGCGTACTTCCAGACGCTCAGAGAGTGGTCTAGCAGCACCACCAACCTTGGGAGGGTTGAACAGATTGTTCAGAATCCTTTTTCCCAGCATCTTGGTCTTGTTCAACGGTTGACCAGATGAGTAGACACAGTCTGATTGACACAATAGATCGCTCAAAATAAGCCCATAAGGTTTATTTGAGGAGCTTAAACAGTCTCTAAACCTTCCAAATACATACTCACTCCAGTTTATCTTGAGATTGAGGAGTATCGCCGTCATCATCTGAAATTGCACTGGGTTCACCTTATCAAAGGTACCCACTCTGCATTCTATACTCTTACTGCAGAAGTCAGCCAACAGTCGGTATTTGGATACCAGATCTTTCTTCTCAAAGTGTTGTTTGTAGGGTACACCTTCATAAGCACTCATGGTTGTCCACGCTTCTTTGATTTAATTCAAAGTGACGCAATCCAATGCCTCACCCTCATTTGGGAGATTAAAGTTCTTGGCAATGGAAGCAGCAGACAAAACAAATTCCTTTGATGGCTCCTTCTTGGACATAGGGATGAGACAAGAGATAGACTTCTTGTCTGCAGAGAGTTTAGCAGTTTTCTAGAAGAGATCGACTTCCGTTGGAAACAGATAGGAATACTTAGTAACGAAAGTTTCTAGCCCAGCCTTGGTTACCATGTCCATCATATCAGTTAGGTTGTTCATACAGAAATTTCCAATCGACAACAAGGCCTTTAGTCACCTTGATGATAGGCTCGGCCAAAGTAGAAGCAGATTTCTTTGGTGCCATTTTCAGTGAAAGAGATGAACTGAGATGTTTCTTTTGCTTTGAAAGAGAGAGAGAAAGAGAGTAAATTTGCAGAGAGTAAAGTAAATAATTTTCTGCAAAAATTGTGTTTTAAATGACACAGAAGAAAATTTTTGAAACTTGTGTTTTCTAGTCTCTATAGGATTTAGACACGTGTAAAGACTTTCTGTTGATTTTGAATCTCAGCCATGAAAATATTAACTGCGGACGCGAGTTTTGTGTAAGAGAGAGAAGTTACATTTGGTAACTCCCATATATAATGATTTGATATCCGAGAGTTAAATTTTGAAAAACGTTTGGGATTTTCAGAGTGTAGTACACGCGTCTAATGATACACTGACACGTACATAGACACGTGTTATTTCTGAACCGCCATTTTGAAAAGTTTTGATTACCCGCCAGTTTGATGTGATGGAAACGTGTAGATAGAGTACAACATAGACTGTTGAGTCTATCCACTACTTCAAGAAGCTTGTAAAATTTATGCATGAGTTTTATAAATAATTTTATTTTTATAAATAATTTTATATTAAGTGTTGAGTGGGATATGTTCAACGCTTAACAGATACCATCGTTGTTAAATTTATATTGACACTTGAAATCAAGATACTTTTATACTTTAGCGTCAACATATTGGGCATAAACAATTCTGAGCGTTGATGATCATGCATATGAAAGTTTTTGATCATTGTCGCTTGGAATATGTTTCAAGTACAATTTTAAGGTTCCCCTTAAGTTTGATTCCTTGTAACAACTTTTCAAAATCTTTTGGACATAAATAAAGTGGATTCCCCCTAAATCATATGTCTAATAAAATATGATGCATAATGATTAAGCGTTTAAATCAATCATACCTAATTCACTTCTCAAAGTGAGAAAATGTTGTTCGTTGAGTGCTTTGGTGAAGATATCTGCCAATTGTTTGTCAGTTCCAATAAAATGCATGGAGATATCTTTCTTTTGAACATGGTCACGAAGAAAATGGTATCTAATGTCAATATGTTTGGTTCTGGAGTGAAGAACAGGATTTTGAGTCATGGCTAGAGCGCTTTGGTTATCACAATGAATGGGGGTTGGACCTAGGATTATACCATAATCTCTAAGTTGTTGCCTCATCCATAACACTTGTGCACAACAACTTCCTGCAGCTACATACTCAGCTTCGGCAGTAGAGGTAGCTATGGATTGTTGTTTCTTAGTATGCCATGAAACTAACCTATCACCTAGAAATTGACATGTACCACTAGTACTCTTACGATCTATTTTGCAACCTGCAAAATCTGCATCTAAGTAACCAATTAGTTCAAAAGGAGAGTCCCTAGGACACCATAAGCCCACATTTTGTGTGCCTTTTAGGTATTTAAGGATCTTTTTGGCAGCAATTAAGTGTGACTCTTTAGGATCGGCTTGAAACCGTGCACACATGCATACCGAAAACATAATATCAGGTCAACTAGCAGTAAGACAAAGAAGTGGTCCAATGATGCCTCTATAATTAGTGATATCAATATTCTTTCCACTTCCATCTTTATCTAACTTAAGCGTTTGGCTCATTGGAATTTTTGAATATGATGCATTTTCCATACCAAATTTCTTAATCTTATCTCTTGTATATTTAGCTTGGTTAATAAATATGCCATTAGGGAGCTATTTAACTTGTAATCCTATGAAGAAAGTTAATTCACCCATCATGCTCATTTCAAATTGTTCTTGCATCATTTTTGAAAATTTCTCACACAGACGCTTATTAGTAGAGCCAAATATAATATCATCAACATAAATTTGGACTAAGAGAATATCTTCATCATTGGTAATTTTAAATAACGTTGTATCAACGCTGCCTTTTGAAAAGCCTTTACCAATAAAAAAGATAGAGAGAGTGTCATACCATGCTCGGGGTGCTTGCTTAAGCCCATAAAGTGCTTTGTCTAGCTTGTAAACCATACCTTTACCATGGTTGTTGATGAATCCCGGTGGTTGCTCCACATATACTTCTTCTTGGAGTTTACCATTCAGGAAAGCACTCTTCACATCCATTTGATACACTGTAAATTTGTTGAACGCTGCATATGCTAGAAACATACGAATTGATTCAAGATGGGCGACATGAGCATATGTCTCATCAAAGTCCATTCCCTCTTCTTAACAATATCCTTGAGCAACGAGTCTAGCCTTGTTCCTTATCACAATGCCATTCTCATCCATCTTGTTTCTATATACCCATCTAGTTCCAATAACTCCTTGGTGAGTTGGTCTTGGTACTAGCGTCCAAACCTTACTACGCTCAAATTGATTTAGCTTTTCTTGCTTGGCTTCAATCCAACTTGGATCACTTAGCGCTTCATCCACTTTCTTAGGTTCCATTTGAGATAGAAAGCTTGCGAACATAGCCTCATTAAATGTAGCGGCTCTAGTCCTAACAGGTGCTTCAATATCTCCAATAATCTGCTCAGGTGGATGATCACGCAGCCATAGTCTGTCTGGTTGGAATGGGTTAAGAGGTTGAACAGGCGCTTGACGATCAGACGCTTGACTTCCCTCTTGCGTAGGCACTTCAAGTGCACCAATCCTTGTTTGCTCTTGATGATCACTTTCTTCATGATCATCAGTAGATCTTGCATTGTTATCCGAAATATCCTCACAAGTAATCTTAGGAAGTGGCACTGAGATCTCATCATCGTCATCACTATCATCATCAATGGTAATCTTAGACGCTTGATGACATAGATCTTCAACTCCTATATCATTCATATTAACCTTACTAGGTTCTTGGTTAGCATCATCAAAAAAAACATGAATAGATTCTTCAACCTTCGATTTGATCTTGTTTAAGATACGAAAATTCTTTCCATTCTTGGCGTAGCCTAGAAAGATTCCCTCATCCGCTTTAGGATCAAATGTCTTTAAGCTTTGGGATCCATTATTATGGATAAAACATTTAGAACCAAAAACATGAAAGTATGAAACATTTGGCTTACATCCCTTCCACAGTTCATATGGAGTTTTCCCATGCTGTTTGTTGATCATGCAACGGTTTTGAGTGTAACAAGCAGTATTGATCGCTTCGGCCCAAAACCTAGGAGCAAGCTTAGGGAGTTCTCGGAGCTGAATACTCATGATGTATTCCATTCTCTGCACAAAACTTCTCAACAACCTTGTTAGTAAACTCAGTACCTTGATCGCTTCTTATTCTTGCACTTTAAGATTTTTCAATGCTTGAAGTTGCCGAATAAGCGTTGTTAACTTGTCACATGTTTCATCTTTGGATGAAAGGAATTCCACCCAAGTGAATCGAGAGAAATCATCCTCTATCACCAAAGTATACTTTTTACCACTGACACAGATAGTTTGAACGGGTCCAAACAGATCCATGTGAAGTAGTTCAAGTATTCTAGAGGTAGATAGATGAGGTTTTCTCTTGAAGGATGATTTGACTTGTTTGCCCATTTGACAAGCGTCACAAAGGCGATCCTTGTGAAATGGTCCTTTTGGTAATCCCTCTACAAGATTTAGATTTATAAGCTGAGAGATTGTCTTAAAATTGAGGTGATTCATTTTTCTATGCCATAACCAACCCGTTGTAGATTCATTTTTAGCAACAAAACAAGTTAGGTTGTTATCAAGTGTTGAACCCCAATCTACCAACTATACATTGTTTGTTCTTTTACCTTTCAATTTGGTAGACTTAGTCTTAGCGTCATTTATATAGCAACAGTCACTTGAGAATATGACTTCAAAGCCTTTATCACAAAATTGACTCATGCTCAATAAATTGTGCTTTAGACCCTCAACATTATAAACATCACTTATCATGATGTTCCCCCTATGCACAGTACCTATACATTTGGTTTTACCTTTGGAGTTGTCACCAAATACAACCTGAGGACCATTGGAAGCTCGATAGTTGATCAGAAGATCTTTGGAACCAGTCATGTGCCTTGACGATCCACTATCGAAGTACCAAACAGATGTATTGGCTTTAGCTCCAGGTACCTGCAATCAAAAGAGAAGTTCTATTTCTGTTTAGGTACCCATTGTTGCTTGGGTCCTTTACCATTAGTAGCATTGTTAGTTTGAATTAGAACTTTAGGAACCTATATTTGCCTAGTCTTCATTGTAGGAATACTGGCCTTCTTGGGTTTCACATTTTGTTGTGTGTGTTGTTTGGGTGTATAGTAATATCCTCCATTATAATAGTAATTATAATCATAGTCATAGTCATAATCATCATAGTAGAGATAATATGATCTAGACCGTTGTGGATATTGACGCTGGTATTTCGCGCTGGCTTAGGGTGCACTTTTGATGCTGAACGCTTAGCGCTTGACTCACAGTGTTTAGGTTTATCCTTAGACTTTTGAGCATTTGGATGAACCTTTCTTTGTGAATCATTCGCTCTCGCCTTTTCTTTGCCTGAGTCAGCTTTGGCTTTCTCATTCGGCCTCTTACCATTGTCGCTTGGTTCATTTAGCGTTTGTCTTTGTGAACCTTTTTTGACAAAGAAAATACCCTTTCCTTTGTTGTTTGCTGTAACATTTGATTTGTTTGGTTATTTACTGAATTTATTGCATCCTAAACCGGTCTTTTCCCCAAATAACCTTGTTACCTTAGTCACATTGTCTAGCTTTCTTGACGCTTTAGACAATGATGAGACGAGCTGTTCTGATTTAGCAAGTCTAGCAATCAGCTCAACTTCTCTCTTGACTATCATATCAAGATCACTTTTCAACTGGATTATTTCACTCTCAAGCAATTGGTTTTTCTCAATGATCTGTTGCTAAACTTGCAACTCTGCTTTGAGAGTCACTTTATCACTTTTGAGCGATGAAATAATATCAAAGTGATTTTGGTATAATTTGGCGGCATCTTGGCAATCCTTATAATATTCTCTGACTTTGCCAAGCAATTCTTCAAAAGAAAGAGAAAGAGATAATTCAGTGTTTACCTCAGGAGACGCTTCATCATCTCTGGCCATGAGACAAATAAGCGCTAAGTCATCCACTGCCTCATCATCATCACTACTCTCTTCTGAAGACTCCAAATCTTCAGGTACGGATGTCTGTTCTAATTCCCCTAGCAAACCTTGTTGACGAAGGTTATTCCTGAATTGGTTTCTATCCAAGTAATCTTGCCTTGAGGGCTTAGATACGTTTGGATAAGGGCAATTTACCTGGTACTGCCCTGGTTTCCTACAGTTATAACAAAGATTAGTTTTCATCTTTTATTCATTTGTTAATCTTGCATTTTGTGGTTCTGAGACCACTGGCGCGGAGATTTTGAGCAGACGCTTGGTACTGAACAGGTGCTTGGGATGTAGGACCAGAATACTGAGGCGCTTGAAACTGTTGGTGTATTGGAACAGGTACTTGATATGAACTGTGTCCTTGATGCTTAGGACTATTTCCTTTCTTTTCATATCTCAAGAACTTTCTGAATCTATTTAGAAGTGCTAGTTCCTCATCCTCATTGATATCTGAACCTTTTACCTTATTACCCGATTTACACTTGATTGATGCTACGAGCGCTCCAGACTCAATTACTAGACTACGCACAACATCACTGGCTGAATTTAACTCAAACTCAAATGTCTTGAGTTCTGAAAAGGCGTCTTCTGGACTCAAAAGATCCAACATATTAGATTCTCTCATTGCGGTTGTCTTCATCAAAAATCTACTAGGTAGACTTCTGAAAATCTTAACCACCATTTCTCTATTTTGCAAATCCTTTCCCAACGACGTAAGTTCCGTAACAAGAGCTGTGAATCTTATGTCCAATTGCTCTAGGGTCTCGTTAGGTAACATCTTAAAACTGTTAAACCTTTCCTTGGCAATAGAAAGTTTGTTCTCTTTAATCAAAGTTGAACCACCACAGATTATAGCCAACTTATCCCAGATTTCTTTAGTGGTATTACATGATTTAACTTTGTTGAATAAATTGCCGTTGTCACCAATAGCTGTATACAAAGCATTTCGACCAACATTGTCCAGATTTGCTCTTCGACGCTCATCAGTGGACCATTCTTGTTTAGGCTTCTCAACATAGCCATCTGGGGTTTCTTCTGTGGCTCCAGGCGCTCTGGTAATAACCTTCAGAATTTGTATTGGTCCATCTGAAATAATATCGCACATTTCATCATCACATGAACAAAGATACGTAAAATCTTTGACTTTCCATAAGTCATAGTTTGACTCAGTCAACTTAGGAACTTTAGAAAATGCCATCAAAGATAAACTGAAAGCAACTAGATTTTAAAAACGGGATCTAAACAAGCAATTACGTTTGGAATTTTTAAAAATTTCAACTTTAACTGCTCTGATACAACTTGTTGGTCCCAAGTGGCATACGAAAGGGTCTAGAAGGGGGGGGTTGAATAGACCCAGAAGTCTTTTTCGACTTCAAAAAGATTCGTATTAAGATATTTTGGACGCTTGAAATGTAGACGCTTGACTAAGCGTTTATTTCAAATATAGACGCTTAGGCCAAGCATCTGATGAAGACTGTTTTAGAAAGTTAACTTAGACTTTAATATTAGAATACTTTAACCAAATAGGTTTAAGCGTTCAGTTCTTTAATCAGCGTTAGCACAGTGGAATAATTTTAGAGTCCTCCTTTTTTAAAAGCTTTAGCGTCACAAGAAAATGTTTTAGTTGCTTAGTGTTCTTTTGAGTTTTACTTAACAGTTTTATACAAAGATATAATAAAATGAAGAATGACTGTAAAGTAAAGAGCAAGATATTTGTAAGGTTCGTTGGGTGGTGTAATCCCAACTACGTCCTTCTTCTCCTCGAACACTTGGAGGCAATCCACTAAGATGGTTCTCAAAGAATCACACAAAGACTTCTACAAATTAGGGAGAGATGGATGTTGATAACTTGAACTCCTTGATCACACAGACTTCTGCTCCAAATCACTTCTATCCCCTTCCTTCTTTCACCCAGAAATAATGCAAGTATCCAACTTCGACTTCACACAAATTGCGAGGCTTGGATGGGGTTTTTCTAAACGGTTTGTTTGATTTTGATGAAGTTCAAACAACTTGTGAATATCTCAATAGTAGTGTGGATTTCTTCGAAAAGAATGTTTGAGATATTGGTTGACTGTCTCAGGAATTGAAGAAAAGCAAGGAGAATGTTTGCTTGAATATTCTGGCTTTTGTGAGAGTTTAAGGAATGAGACTTCAATGCAACAGAAATTTGGCTTTGAATTGATCGTTGTTTTTGGCTTGTTGTTGAAGTCCTATTTATAGACATTCTTGGAAAAAGTGTCTGTTTGACACATGCACAGGCACGTGTCTCTCACTTCCGCGAGTGAACAAATTTTGTCCTTTTTCCTGAAAATCTGCTGCACAAAAGTTGGTGCTGCAGTCTGTGAAAAGTTGACAGTCCAATAGGGTGGCTTCTCCGTACGTCTGAAAGTGCTTATCACATTTAATGCTCTTATCAACATTTAATGTATTTGAATTAAATGCCCGTTGGCATTTAATGCACCGAGAATATTTGCATTAAACTCCTTTTGGACTTGGAAATAAATTCAGGTGAAATCCATCATTGATAGACGCTTATCCATTCTTGAATTTTCTTCTGCCTAAAAAGGTAACGCTTGATATAGCTGGATATTTAGACGCTTGGAAGCTTCATCTTCATTCAGACTTCAGGCGCTTGAGTCTTCAAACTTAACTACTAATAAGCTCACTCAGAATTCATCAAACACCTAGCCTACGAATACTTGACCTATCAATATAGAATAAAACAGGACGAAGCCTATAAAGCCTATTACAAATCTAACGCTTCAAAGCTTATACATGATTTCTATTAAAATCAAACTTACATATTTTGGGGTCTAACATAAACTCCTAATTGTCATCATCAAAACATCTAACATGAAATTCCTAACACACGTTCACGTACAAAATGTAAATCTAACTCAACATGTTTTGTGCGTTGGTGTTGTACTGGGTTAGAAGAAAAATAAACAGAGCTAATATTATCACAAAAAACAAGAGTAGCACGAGAAAGAGGACAATGTAATTCAAGAAGAAGATTGCGAAGCCAAGTAGTTTCAGCCACGACATTGGCTACCCCGTGATATTCGGCTTCGGCACTTGAACAGGAGACAACATGCTGGCATTTTGAAGACCAAAAAATGAGATTATCAGCAAGAAAGACACAATAACCAGAGGTGGAGCGACGAGTAGTAGGACAACTAACCCAGTCGATATCAGAGTAAGCAATGAACTGAGAAATAGAGGAAGAAAGAAGAAGAAGACCCTGTGAAATATTACCGCGAAGATAACAAAGAATGCGTTTGAGAGCATGAAAGTGATTCTCACGCGGATCATGCATGAATAAACAAATCTGCTGAACAACGAAAGCTATGTCAGGACGAGTAAAGGTGAGATATTGAAGAGCTCCAGCGAGACTACGATAGAAAGTAGGATCAGACATGGGAGGACTAGACAAGGAGTCAAGTTTAGCAAGAGGATTCGCAGGCGTACTAACAGAGTTGCAATTAGCCATATTGGCTCTATCAAGAATTTCCCGAGCAAACTTGGATTGAGAGAGAAAAAGACTATAAGGAGTGCGAGACACGGAAATACCAAGGAAATAGTGTAATAGTCCTAAGTCAGTCGTGGAAAATTCTCGAGAAAGGAGGTCGGTAAGAGTGGTAAGAAGAGAAGATGATGAAGCAGTAAGAATGATATCGTCAACATAGAGAAGAAGATAGGCAAGGGAGAAATGATGTTGATAGACGAACAGAGAGGGGTCTGCCCAACTACTAACAAAGCCGATAGAAGAGAGATAAGAAGCAAACCAAAGATTCCAGACACAGGGGGCTTGTTTAAGACCATAGAGAGCTCTCTTTATACGGCAAACGTGATTAGGAAAGGCGGGATCCGAAAAACTAGGAGGTTATTTCATATAAACTATTTCAGAAAGGGTACCGTGAAGAAAAGCATTTTTAACATCAAGCTGGTGAATAGGCCAAGAGTGAGAGAGAGCAAGACTAAGAACAGTATGAATGGTGGCTGGTTTGACAACGGGACTGAAAGTATCAAAAAAATCTATACCAGGTTGTTGAGTAAAGCCTTGAGCAACTAAGGGAGCCTTGTATCGTTCGAGAGAACCATCCGATTTGAATTTATGTCTAAAAATCCACTTAGATCCTACAAGATTGATGTTAGGAAGAGGAGGAACCAAATCCCAGGTGTTATTGAAATGCAAGGCAGATAATTCAACATCCATAGCAGCTTTCCAGTGGGGATCACGAAGAGCTTGAGCATAAGAATGAGGAAGCGGAGAGGGAAGAGTGGAAAAGACAGTGGAGAGATTGAACAGGTGATGAGGCTTGGTAATACCATCTTTGGATAGTGTAACCATATGATGAGTGGAAAGAAAAGAGATAGTGCCCGAAGGATGCGGTAGGGAAGAAGGGGGAAGGGTAGTGGGGACAGGCGCAGCTGGGGAATCGGGGGGGTCAGGATCCGTCAGAGAAGGAAAATGGTGTAGTAGGACGGGGGAATCATCATCAGAAGAGAGAAAGTCGAAGGTATCTGTAGAGGGATGAGGGGAAAGATTAGAGAAGGGGAAGACATTTTTGTCAAAAATGACATGACGAGAAAGAATGATTTTATTGGTACTTAAATCTAGACACCAATAGCCTTTGTGATGAGAGGCAAATCCTAAGAAAACACAGGCAGAGGATCGAGAATGTAATTTATGAGGGGACGTGGAGGATAAGTTCGGGTAACACAGACAGCCGAAAACACGAAGGTGATCGTAGGTGGGAGAAGTGTGGAAAAGAAGCTCAAAAGGAGTGTGAAATGAGAGAGTGGTAGATGGGAGAATATTCAGAAGATGAACAGTCATGTGTAGGGCTTCGGCCTAAAAAGTTGGGGGGAGAGAAGCTTGAAACAAGAGAGTACAAATGATGTTGTTAATGGTCTGAATGGTACGGTTTGGCTTTGCCGTTTTGCTAAGAAGTGTGAGGACAAGAGAAACGAAAAAGAATACCATTATGTTTTAAAAAAGAATGCATAAGTGTATTATCAAACTCGCCTCCATGATCACATTGGAAGGTTTTAATTTTAGAATGAAATTTTGTGTGCACATAATTGTAAAATTCAATAAAAACATTTGCTGCATCAGATTTGTGACATAACAAAAAAGCCCAAAGAAAATGAGAAAAATCATCAATAAAAAGAATGTAGTAACGAAAACCACTAATACTAGGAATATGAGATGCCCATAAATCAGAGTGAATAAGATCAAGCAAACCATTACTATGAGAAATTGAATTATAAAATGGTAAACGTTTATGTTTTCCTAGTTGACAAGCGTGACATAAAGAACTAGAATCATTTTTAATACAAGAAATAGAATTACGACAAGAATAGATTTCCCCGGGTGATCGAGACGACGATGCCAAGTGACGGGAGATGGACTGGCAAGCAGAGGAGAGAGATTGCATGTGGTATAGATCGCCATTACTGTCACTGCGAAGAAGAAGCTCACCGGACCTAAGATCCTGTTGGTCCCAAGTGGCATACGAAAGGGTTTAGAAGGGGGGGTTGGGTGTATAATTCGACTTAGTCTGTTTAGGTACCCATTGTAGCTTGGGTCCATGTGTCAGTCTGTTGCTTTAGTTTAAACAGAAATAGAATCTTAGGTAATCTCAGTCTGTTGCTTTAGTTTAAACAGAAACAGAAACAATGTTACTAATTCAAACTAGCTTTGACTTTCCATGTGTCATAATTCGACTCAGTCAGTTTGGGAACTTTAGCAAATGCCATGAAAACAATTTTAAAAGCAACTAGATTCTGAAGAAGGATCTAAACAAGCAGTTATGCTTGGAAATTTTTTAATTTCAACTTTTAACCACTCTGATACCACTTGTTGGTCCCAAGTGGCATACGAAAGGGTCTAGAAGGGGGGGTTGAATAGACCCTGAAGTCTTTTTCGACTTCAAAAATTTCGCATTAAAAAGGTTTTGGACGCTTGAAATGTAGACGCTTGACTGAGCGTTTACTTGAAATATAGACGCTTAGGCTAAGCGTTCGATGAAGACTGTTTTTAGAAAGTTAACATAGACTTCAAGATTTGAATATTTTAACCAAGTAGGTTTAAGCGTTCAGTTCTTTAATCAGTGTTAGCACAGCGGAATAATTTTAGAGTCTTCTCTTTTGGAAATCTTTAGCGTCACAAGTTGTTTCTTAGTTGCTTAGCGTTTGATTGTGTTTTACTTAATCAATTTATGCAATGATATGATAGATAAGAGAATTGACTGTAAAGTAAAAGACACAATATTTGTAAGGTTCGTTGGGTGGTGTAATCCCAACTACGTCCTTCTTCTCCTTGAACACTTGGAGGCAATCTACTAAAATGATTCTCAAAGAATCACACAGAATCTTCTACAAATTAGGGAGAGATAGATGTCGATGACTTGAGCTCCTTGATCACACAGATTTCTGCTCCAAATCACTTCAATCCCCTTGCTTCTTTCACCCAGAAATAATGCAAGTATCCAACTTCGACTTCACACAGATCGCGAGGCGTGGATGGGGTTTTCTAAACAGTTTGTTTGATTTTGATGAAGTTCAAACAACTGGAAATATCTCAATAGTAATGTGGTTTCTTCGAAAAGAATGTTTGAGATATTGGTTGACTGTTTCAGGAATTGAAGAAAAGCAAAGAGAATGTTTTCTTGAATATTCTGGCTTTTCTAAAAGTTTAAGGAATGAGACTTCAATGCAACAGCAATTTGGCTTAGAAATTGATTATATTTTTGGCTTGTTGTTGAAGTCTTATTTATAGGCATTCTTGGAGAAAGTGTCCGTTTGACACACGCATAGGCGCGTGTCTCTCACTTCCGCGAGTGAACAGCTTTTGTCCTTTTTCTTGAAAATCTGCTCTACAAAAGTTGGTGCTGCAGTCTATGAATAGTTGACAGTCCAATAGGGTGGCTTCTCCGTACGTCTGAAAGTGCTTATCACATTTAATGCTCTTATCAGCATTTAATGCATTTGAATTAAATGTCCGTTGGCACTTAATGCGTTGAGAATATTTACATTAAACTCCTTCCAGACTTAGAAATAGATTCAGGTGAAATCAGTCATTGATGGACGCTTATCCATCCCTGAATCACTTCTGTCCTATAAGGTAACACTTGATATGGCTGGTCATTGGGACACTTGGAGACTTTATCTTCATTCAGACTCCAGGCGCTTGAGTCTTCAAACTTTACCGCTGATAAACTCACTCAGAAATTATCAGACGCTCAACCTAAGACTACTTAGCCTAACAATCTAGAATAAAAACAAAACAAAGCCTATAAAGCCTATTACAAATCTAACGCTTCAAAGCTTATACATGATTTCTACTAAAATCAAGCTTACATATTTTGGGGTCTAACATAAAGTCCTAATTGTCATCATGAAAACATCTAACATGAAATTCCTAACAGATCCTTTACAGAAAAACCAAAGAGGTCAAATTCGATGGAACAATTATTATCACGAGTGAATTGCCGAACAGAAATTAGATTTTAACTAAATTAGGAGAGACGAGTACGTTATCAAGAGAAAGAGATCGAGAGGAGGAAGAAAAAGAAATTGACCAACACATGTAACCGGAAGTACTGCACCATTTGCAACTACAATTGAATTAGAAGAACAAGGTTGTACAATATTAAGTAATTTACCTTGGTGAGGAGTCATGTGATTGCTCGCTCCCTTATCCATAAACCATTGTTCATCAGGTTGCTGAAGTGACATTGTTTGGAAAAGATAAGAGAGATCGGTCGAGGCATGAGTAGTAAGCTGAATGGGCTGCTGGAGCATTGCCAGGCTCGCGAAAGATAGGCTGGACGGGGGATAGTGGCTGGATTGGACCGAATGGGGAGAAACAGCTTGTCCAGGCGCTGTTTAGGCCGCGACAAGCGAAGCCCAAGGTAGGGGTTGCTGCGAAGCCCAGGTGGGTGGCTCAGCTTGCTGGGCTCCTGTCCAGTTGGCGAAAAAATGAGGTGGACCACTGGGACGGGCCAAAAATATTGAATTTGGACTGGGTGACCGTGGGCTACTTGAGTGAGTGGGCACCAATTGATAAACAAATCCAGGGGGTGCCAAAGGTGGTCACGGGTTTGATCCAGAATTGAAGCTGCGATTTTGATTTCCACCTCCACGATTATAGAACTAGCCATTACCTCTACCTCGACCACGAAAATTATTATGATTAGTGTTTCGATAATTATTTTGGGGTGGGGTTTGAGTGAAGAGGGCCGTGTTGGAGTCGGGTGAGGGGAGAGGATGGTGAAAGCGTTTTTCGCGGGATTCATGAGTAATAAGTAAATTTCAAACTTTGGAAAAAGATGGAAGAGGCTTGGTGGTGGTAATTACAGTGACGAGGGGAAGATAAGATTTCGGGAGCCCTTGTAATAATTGTAATAAAAATGCTTGATCAGAAACAGGGCTATCTAAATCTTTGAGATTATCAGCAAGGAATTTCATCTCTTAACAGTATTGAGTAATGGAGAGGGTGCCTTTTTGAAAATTAAGAAAGCGTTCGTTGATTTCTAAAGAACGGGAAGGTTTGTTATTACGAAATTTTTCTTCGATAGCAAACCAAAGGTCATAAGCAATGGCATGCTCCAAATCAATATTTTTCAGAAGTTTGATATCAATGGTAGAGTAAAACCACCATTTATTTGTGGAATCTAAAGCAAACCATTGATCATCGGGATTATTCGAGGGTTTGGATTTTCCCAAGAGATGATTAAAAATAGAATAACTACGGCAGAGGTCCATGAACATGCCTCCCCAAAGTTTATAATTCAAATTGTTATCATTTAATTTAAAACCTAAAGACGAATAAACACTACCTGCTGCAAGAGCGGGATGAATTGGTTGAGATTTGGGGACGGTGGGGTTAGTGGTGGTGGGTTCGATTGTGGGTTAGGTAGCCATGGGATGGAATAAAAACCGAAACACGAATCAAAAACAATTAACGAAGAATCCAAGATAAAAGATAAATAACAAGAAATAATACCGTGATGATGAAACCAAAAAAAAATAGGAATGCGTAGCCTGCACACAAAAAAAGCTCAAAATTCCAAGATGAGCGGAATTTCAATGTTGTTGAAGGCTTTTTAATGATGAAAATAGTGCGTTGAGGGGAAAACAACGATTTAAACGAGAAGGAAAAAATAATTCGGCCTTGAAAATCCGATGAGACAGCGGCGACTTGAGGGGAGATATGGCCGGCGGTGGAGGGTTAGGGTAGGAAGGAAGAGTCCTAAAAATTATTATAATTTGGCTGATACCATGTTTAGATGTAATTCCCCTTGAATATTATTGATGACTTGTAAAGGTATATATAGAGTTTACAATAAGAGACATAAAATAAAGACTAACATAAATATCATATATTAAATCTAACATTGCTAAATGGTTTCCTACTAATCAATGGATTTTTTTACTTAATAAATTTAATTATCGATTAATTAACTATTAATAGTAACGGTGGGTATGAAAGTCTTTTCACAATGGAACAAACAATTGAGTTATTCACACATTTATATGGGAAATTCTTGTATACACCCAGTGTGGGACCCAGATGCATGCACCAAGACACAACAAAAACAATAAAAAACTGTATATTCAATATAAAAACAAGTCAACCATTTTTTATTGTATCTTGGTGTGTGCAACTGGGTCCCACACCAGGTGTATACAAGAATTCCCATTTATACAAGGGTTGGGTTAGGTTAGGTCATGGTCTTAAATATCCGTCGATACCTCGAAATTACGACCGAAATTTCGGATTTCCGGGGGTCTCGAAGCGAAATCTCACCTTCGATCCAATTTTGCAGAATATCTATCGAAATTTCCCGATATTTTCGATATTTCCCGATATTTACCGATATTTCCGAAATATCCCGAAATCTTGAATTTTTAATAAAAAATACTTTGTCAAATATCCATCGAAATATCCAGAAATTCCCGAATCCCGAAATTCCCTAAATATCCCGAAATATCCTGAAATATCCCGAAATATCGACCATACTCAAAAAATTTCAAAATTTTGTATTCTTTCCCCTACTGCATGTACTATACATTCATTTTGGAAAGTGTGATCTTTATATTACCATCATTATATGCAGTACTACCAACATTCAATGTCATGGGATGAATACTGTCAACATTTGACTAATAATTTGTACATGCAGTACGAAAATGGTGGGAGAAGAGAGACCAATGATAGTGATTTCGATCCCTCGAAAAACTCAATGTGGTTTTAAATGATGATTTGTATTAAAATTGTGGTATTTTATTTTAATGAAGTTCCTAGGAGATTTGATTATTACTTTACTCTCAAATCATATTTATTTTATATTTTTCGCCATAGATTTTAATCATACTAGTTAACTCACTATACATACATTATATATACAATATTATTTATGTAAAAGATGCATAATTATGATATTTAAAGTTACACAAAGTTTCGTTGCAAATTTCCAAATATTTTTATAAATATCCATGATTTCTTTAAAATCGATATCGAAATTTTGATATCCTCGAAATTTCCATCGAAATTTTCGTAAATTTACTACCCCGATATCGATACCGATACCGAAATTTAATACCTTGGGTTAGGTTAGATAGATAGATAGATATGTATGTATGTCTGTTTGCTTTGATATTTTCTTGGGAATAAAAAGGTATATGTATTGTCGAATAAGTTCTCTCAGGCCATGTTTGGATCGATGAATTTGGTTTTGGCAAAAGATTTAAAATGAATGGATTTCAAACCCCTTGGATTTGAAATTCACAGCATTAGAAATTCCTTGTTTGGCTATATATGAATTTATAAAGGGATTTCCAAATCCATAGACTTCAAATTCATTGTTTGGCTATAAATTCTAGAGTATTTGAAATTCTTCAATATTTTATTTGATTTTTACATTACACTACACTACACACAATTACACATATTTTACACACATTGCACACTTTTTACACACACAACACACTTTTACACACACTGCACAAATTTTGCACACATTTAAACACACACTGCACACTTTGTATATGCACAACACACTTTTTACACACATTGCATAGTTTTTACATATATTTTACACATTTACACATACTGCACACTTCTTACATGCACAACACACTTTTTACACACACTACACATTTTTTACACACACTGCACATTTTTTGCACACACTGCACACATTTTGCACATATTTTACGTACATAATACACATTTACACACACTGCACACTTCTTATACACACATTACACACATTTACATCTATCTTACACACACTGGACACTTCTTATATGCACAACACATTTTTTACACACACTGCATATTTTTTATATATATTTTACGCACACTACACATATTTACACACATTGGACACTTCTTACACGCACAACACACTTTCTACACACACTACACATATTTTATACACGCTACACACATTTACATACACTGCACACTTCTTATAAGCACAACACACTTTTTACACACACTGCATATGTTTTACATACATTTTACACACACTACGCACATTTACACACACTACACACTTTTTACATGCACAACACACTTTTTACACACACTACACATTTTTTACATACACTGTACAGTTTTAACACATACTTTACACACACTGCGCACTTCTTATACGCACAACATAATTTTTACACACACTGTATATTTTTTACATATATTTTACACACACTACATATATTTACGCACACTGTACACTTCTTTCACGCACAACACACTTTTTACACACACACTACATATTTTTTACACACACACTACATATTTTTTACACACACACTACATATTTTTTACACACACACTACATATTTTTTACACGCACTACTTATATTTTACACATACTACACACTTTTTACACATATTTTACACACATTTACATAAAATGCACACTTCTTATACGCACAACACACTTTTTATACACACTGCATATTTTTTACATACATTTTACACACAATACACATATTTACACACAGTGCACACTTCTTACAAGCACAACACACTTTTTACACATACCACATATTTTTTACACACACTGCACACTTCTTACATGCACAACACGCTTTTTACACACCCTGCACACTTTTTACACAAACTACACACATTTACACACACACTGCACACTTTTTACGCACATAACACACTTTTTACACGCATTACACATACTAAAAATATTAACACACACGCTACGTATTTTTTACACACACTACACATATTTATACATACTACATATATTTTACACACACTGCACACTATTTACACATATTGCACACTTCTTACACGCAAAACACACTTTTTACACACTGCACTCTTTTTACACACATGCACATTTTTTACACACGTTACACACTTTTTACACACATGCTGCACAATTTTTACACACACTGCACATTTCTTACACGTACAACACACTTTTTACATATTTTACACAAGCTAAACACATTTACACACACTGCACACTTTTTATGCACACAATACTCTGTTTACACATATTACACACTTTTACACACATTAACACATACAATACATATTTTTTTACACATATTTGCAAACACTACATACATTTTGCACACTATTTATACAGACTGCACACTTTTTACATACACAACACACATTCACACACAATGCATACTTTTTACGCACACAACACACATCTACACAAAATGCACACTTTTATACACACTACACATTTACACATATAATGTGTTTAGTGTTTTTAAAAAGTGTGTAATATGTGCAAAAAGTATGTAGTGTATATAAAATATGTGCTCTGTTTGTGTGAATGTGTGCAGTATGTATAAAAAGTGTGTATTGTGTATGAAAATATGTGTAGTGTGTGTAAAATAGTGCTCTATTTGTGTAAATATGTGGAGTGTGTGTAAAAAATATGCTCTGAATGTGTAAATGTGTGCAGTGTGTGTAAATTAGGTGCTCTGTATGTATAAAAAGTTGCATTATGTGTGTAAAAAGTGTGTAATGTGTGTAAAAAATATGTTGTGTGCATAAAAAGTGTGTTGTGTGTGTTATAATATGTGCAGTGTGTGTAAAAAGTGTGTTGTGTGTGTAAAATGTGTGTTGTGTATGTTAAAAATCTGCAGTGTATGTAAAAAGTGTGCAATGTGTGTAAAAAAACGTGCAGTGTGTGTAAAAAGTATGCAGTGTGTAAAACGTTTGCAATGTGTGTAAAAAAGTGTGCAGTGTGTGTAAAAAGTGTGTTGTGTGTGTAAAAAGTATGGAATATGTGTGAAAATGTGTGCAGTGTATGTAGAAAGTGTGCATTATGTGTAAAAAATATAGTGTGTGTAAAAAGTGTGCAGTGTGTGTAAAACGTGTAGTGTATGTAAAAATATGTGTAGTGTGTGTAAAAAGTATGAAGTGTGTGAAAATGTGGGCAGTGTGTGTAAAATGTGTGCAGTGTGTGTAAAAAGTGTGTAGTGTGTGTAAAAAATATGCAGTGTGTGTAAAAAGTGTGTAGTGTGTGTGAAAATATACGCAGTGTGTGGTAAAAGTGTGCATTGTGTGTAAAATGTGTGCAGTGTGTGTAAAAAGTGTGCATTGTGTGTTTAATGTGTGCAGTGTGTGTAAAAAGTGTGTAAAAAATGTGCAGTGTGTGTAAAAAATGTGTTGTGTGTGTGAAAATATGTACAGTGTGTGTAAAAGGAGTGTAGTGTGTGTGAATATGTGTGCAGTGTGTGTAAAAAGTGTGTAATGTATGTGAATATGTGTGCAGTGTGTAAAAAATATGGAGTGTGTGTGAAAATGTGTGCAGTGTGTGTGAAAACATGTGCATTTTGTGTAAAAAAGTACGTTTTTGTGTGTAAAAAGTGTGTTGTGAGTGCAAAAGTGTGTTTTGCGTGTAAAAAGTATGTGTGCGCGAAAATAGGTGCATTGTGTTTTAAAAAGTGCGTCGTGTGTGGAAAAAGTGCATTGTGTGAAAAAAGGGTGTAGTGTGTGCTAAAAGTGTGTTGTGTGTGTAAAAAATATATTATGTGTGTAAAAAGTGTGTAATGTATGTAAAAAGTGTGTAGTGTGTGCAAAAAATATGTAGTGTGTGTAAAAGTGTGTTGTGTAAAATGTGTGTTGTAAAAAGTTCGATGTGTGTTTGTAAATGTGTGTAAAAAATGTATTGATTGTAGTTGGAGTGGATTTCGAATGACAAGGTGTGCGAGTGGATTTGAAATACATTAGAAAATGGGCTTCAAATCCACTCAGCCCTAAAATGGATTTGAAATCCATTTATTTAGAATTGGGGTCAAACAACAAAGAAAGGATTTGAGCAGAGGATTTGAAATCCCCATGCCCAAATCCATCAATCCAAACACAGCCACATTCATTTGGTTGTCAAGTAATTAATATGCTTGGTTGTGTTGACTGTTAATTTAAAATCTGTTAATATAAACAGCATTCGGTCCGTTTTGTAACTTTAGAAGAACAAAAATTTACTAGGTCACATATGTGCGTGCGAACACAAGGTAAAATATAATTTCTGGAGTACTACATGATATAAAAGAATTTCCAGTTTGGTATTAAGTAAATGGAATGAAGATGTCTTAAGCCTACTCAATTGTTATTTATTGTATTTATTTTCATCCTATGTCTTATACCTTTTCTCTAAGAAATTGACTCTTATGAAGACTTCATATTATTTTGAAGTACTACCAGCTCTATGCTTTGTTATTAAAGATTTGTATTGTTCTTGTTAATAATTACATGAAAAAATTAAAAGTACTTTTATTTAGGGATAATGTCAGTAATAGTCCCTGAAGTATTAAATTTGTGTCACTTTGGTCCCTAAAGTATTTTTTGTTACGCTACCGTCCCTAATGTTATAATTTCGTCTCACTTTGGTCCTTTTTTCGATTTTTACGTCTAACTTTGGCCCTTTTTTTTGTTTTTAACATATTTGTCCTTCCCAAACACTTTTATTATGTCTAATGTAACTTGAAGACAATTCAAATTTAATTGCTACTTGATTAAATTACATATAATTAAATTTATCATGTAATTAGTTGAGTTCAACTAACTTTTTTAAAAAAAAATCTCTATTTAAAATGTATGGAATATATATTTAAAAATATGTTATATCAGTGGGTAATTGCATCGTTTTATGAACGAATTTCTATAAAATAAATTTAATATTTTTTTATGATAAATATTTATTTCTTAAATCTAATCAATTGCATTTAGTGTATTGATTTTTTGTGATTTTATTGGTGCTACTTGTCCTTTGCTTTTAATAAAGGAAACTAATACATTAATTGCAATTAATTAGATTTAAGTAATAAATATTTATCATTAAAATTGTTTAATTTATTTTATCAAAACTCAGTTACAAAGCGGTACAGTTAGCCACTGATATAATATTTTTTAAATATAAATTCCATATATTTTAGATACAGATTGTTTTTAAAATTTTAATTGAACTCAACTAACTACATAATCAAAAATTTTAGTTGAACTCAACTAATTACATGATAAATTTAATTATATGTAATTTGATCAAGTATCAAGTAAATTTAATATGTTAGATGTGACTTCCTCATCTAGCTCTTCTATGCAGCGGTTTCAAGTGGCTCCGGGGAAGGTTACTGTAATTGTTTCTGATGATGAACAATATAGGGGCGTGGAACATTAGAGGGCTCAACAGCCTTGGGAGACAGAGGGAGATTATGAACCTCTGTCACACAAATAATATTGGGTTATTGGGAGTGTTAGAACATAAAATCAAAAAACAAAAATATGATAGAGTTTATAATAGCATGTGTCAGGGGTGGGGGAGTATCACCAACTTAGATGCTCATCCTGGTGGTAGAATTTGGGTTATGTGGAGACGGGATTATTTTGATGTTGTTATTGAGCACATAACAAAGCAGCTCATACATTGTTATGTCTGTCATATTGATACACAAAAACAGTTTAAAGTCACTTTTGTTTATGCATTCAACCTCAGTCACGAAAGACAACAGTTATGGGAGTCTTTACAGGAGTTGCTGTCTGATATTAATGGAGCTTGGCTTGTTCTAGGAGATTTCAACAATGTTCTCAACATGGATGACAGAGTTGGGGGCATCCCAGTTACTGTTAGTGAGATTGCAGAGTTTAAATCTTGTTTGGATTTCTGTGATTTAGAAGATCTGAGATGGAAAGGCCATAGATTCACATGGAATAACTGTCATGATCCTGGAGCTAGAATTTACTCTAAGATAGACAGGGTACTTGGTAATACTCACTGGTGTGTGGAATTCCATTTGTCTGAAGCTCTATTCCTTCCAGAAGGGGTTTCAGATCATAGTCCCATGGTGATAAATATCCAAACCCACAGTCTGTCTGGTAAAAAATCTTTTAAGTTTTTTAATATGTGGGCTGATGCCCCACATTTCTTGGATGTGGTATCAGAAGTTTGGAGTCAAAATGTTACTGGGAATATAATGTTTGGAGTTGTACAAAAGCTGAAACTACTCAAAAAAAGTTTAAAGCACTTGAACAGGGATCATTTTTCTGATATAGAAAGACAGGCTGAGTGTGCTAGATTGGAACTGTATGATATCTCAAATAAACTCCAGGTGAATCCTCTTTGTGAAGATCTACAGAAGAGAGAAGAGGAGACTAAGGATAATTTCAAAACAAAAAACCTGGCTCTGGACAAATTTATGAAACAAAAGTCTAAGATTTCTTGGATTAATATGGGTGACCAAAACACTAAGTTTTTTCACATGAGCCTTAAGAAAAAGCAGTATAAGAATAGGATTAGCAGTATTTCAGATGGCGATGGCAAGTTGTTAACTGAATATGGGGCAGTCACAGACCATTTATTGGCTTCTATATGCAGTTATTGGGCTGTAGAGTTGAAAGGACAAGGTCTGATGAAAAAGTGTTTGCTAAGGGTCCCCAACAAACCTTAGAACACCAGATGGAGCTGATAAAACCTTTCAGCAGGGAAGATGTAAAAAAAGTCTTATTCAGTATTAATAGCAATAAAAGTCCGGGTCCTGATGGGTATGGGAGTGGTTTCTTTAAGGCTGCTTGGAGTGTTGTTGGAGAGGATATTACTAATGCAGTTTTGGATTTTTTTTTAAGTATGGAAAGATGCTTAAACAAGTGAACTCTACCTTACTGGCTCTTGTTCCTAAAGTGGAGAATCCCACCAATGCCAGTGACTTCCGTCCTATTGCTTGCTGCAACACTGTCTATAAGTGTATTTCAAAGATGATGACTTCCAGATTGGCTAACATCCTACCATATCTGGTCAATGAGAACCAGGGTGCGTTTTTGAAAAATAGATCTATTCTAGATAATGTTCTTATCAGTCAAGAACTTATCCGGTTGTATAACAGGAAGCAAATTTCTCCACGATGCCTTATGAAGATTGATCTCAAGAAGGCATATGACACAGTGGATTGGCAGTTCTTAAAGGAAATGTTGGAAGGGTACAAATTTCCTCAAGTTTTCAGTAACTGGATTATGGAGTGTGTTCAAACTGTCTCTTTCACCTTAGTCCTCAATGGTGAACACCATGGTTTTTTCCAAGGCAAGAGGGGGATTAGGCAAGGGGACCCAATATCCCCTTTATTATTTGTCCTAGTGATGGAATATCTTACTAGAAGCATGAGAATAGCTACTGAGGATGCCAGATTTAGATATCACCCTGCTTGTAAGGCTCTTCAATTGACAAATATATGTTTTGCAGATGATCTCATGATCTTCTGTGAAGCATCCACTATCTCTGTGCAAATCATTCGTGCGAAGTTCCATGAGTTTTCTAGAACTACAGGTTTGTATGCCAATCAAGCTAAATCTAATGTGTATATCAGAGGGGTTTGTGATGAAGTCAAGCATGATATTCTACGCATTACTGGTTTCAGTGAGGGTAGATTTCCTATGAGATATTTGGGGGTACCACTGTCTCCCATTAAATGGTCTAAAATTGATTGTTACTCACTGGTTGATAACATTACTAATAGGTTGGCTAGATGGGCATCTAGAAACCTCTCTTATGCAGGAAGATGTCAGCTCATGAACTCTGTTCTCCTTTCTTTGCATGTGTATTGGTCTGCTATTTTTCTACTGCCCCAGTCTGTAATTAAATTGGTGGAACAGAAATGTAGAACCTTCTTATGGGGTAGTAGTGAGTTTCACAGAAAGGTCCCATTGGTTAGTTGGGATAAGGTCTGCTCTAAAAAGAGACATGGAGGTTTGAATATCAAAGATTGTAAGGTTTGGAACGTGGCTGCTATTGGGAATCAGATTTGCGCTATATCACAGAAAAAAGATTCCCTTTGGGTCAAATGGGTGTCTAGTGTCTATCTGAAAGGTGTGGATTTCTGGGATTATCGTCCTCCCATGGACTGTAGTTGGTCATGGAGAAAGATTAATAAAATAAAGAACAAAGTCAGAGAGGGTTACTATGAAGGTAGATGGTTAAATACCCCTAATGGTAAGTATTCTGTGCAAAGTGGATATACTTGGCTCAAATGTGAGCAAGAGGAATTCAGGGAGGCTAAACTTGTTTGGAATAATCTTAATATTCGAAAACATTCGTTTATTCTTTGGTTAGCTGTGTTACAAAGATTACAAACAAAGGATCGTTTGAGCAGGTTCATGCAACTTTCAGACTGTTCATGTGTTTTCTGTGGTTATGAACAGGAATCAATTGAGCATCTCTTTTTTCACTGTGATTGGACAAAGCAGCTTCTTAGTCATACTATGCAATGGCTACAGGTTGTCAATTGCCCTATCCAACCTAGTAGATGGAGGAGATGGCTGTTGTATGCTTTTAGAAAGTGGAAAATCAAACAGAGAATAGTTCAGGCTGGGTTTGCAGGCTGTGTTTACAAGTGTTGGGAAGAAAGAAATAAAAGAATTTTCACACAAGATAGTAGAAGCTTCACTATAGTCTTTGAATGTTTGAAGCATGATCTTAAATTGAGGTTTGGTGGTTTGTCTACAAGATTACATAGGGATAGAGATAGATTATACATAGAATCTGTTTTGTAGAGTTAGTGTGTTTTTCTCTTGGCATTATTGATGTATAGCTAACCCTTTTGGACACACAGAGGCACGTCTTAAGAGTGCTATGTGTTTTGATATGGTTGTAAATGACGTTTGTGGGAATAAAGTATTACTTTACACCAAAAAAAAAATTAAAGTTGAATTGTCTTGATGTGGCATTGGAAATAATAAAAGTTTTTTGGGGGTAAAAATGTAAAAACATCAAAAAAGGACCACAGTGAGACATAAAAGTCGAAAAAGGGACCAAAGTGAGATAGAAAAAACTTTTAAGGACCAAAGTGAGACGAAATTATAACATTAGGGATGATAGTGTAACAAAAAATACTTTAAGGACCAAAGTGATACAATTTAATACTTTAGGGACTATTAGTGACATTATTTTGAAGTACTACCAGCTCTATGCTTTGTTATTAAAGATTTGTATTGTTCTTGTTAATAATTACATGAAAAAATCAAAAGTACTTTTGTCTATCATACTTGTTCGGAACATTAAATCATTAGGTGATACATAGAAAAACGTATTCGTATAGTTTAACAAATGTGTTCAACTACTATAGGTAGGAACAAAACAAAATTAAATGTGTATTTTCTGTTGGGTTAGTGCAGCCGGATCCAAAAGGGGATCGAAGAAAAGTGAAAACAGGGTGAAAAAGGAAGAAAACGAGTCAAAAATGGAATTCCTGGACGGAACGCAGCGGCTTTCGGAGTAGCGAGGGGAATTCTTGTGCAGCAAGAATTTGGATTTTGTCATGTTTTAGACTCCTCTTTGTTTTCTTTTGTGCTTAAACCTCTTCCCTTGTATTAGGACTTTATTTCATAGTTAGATAGAGTTTAGAAGTGCTCTACTATTATAAATAATTGAACTTAAATATTGTAACATTGAATCACTTTGAAAAGTTAAATAAAAATCTAGTTGGAGATTTTTTTGCCCTTGATCGGGTTTCCACCAGAAAATTCTTGTCTATTTTCTTTGCTTTAGATTTCTTGATTATTATTATTTTTCCGGAGTATTTTCACCATTGAGAGTTTTGATTCTAACATTTTCCTATTCCAAGTTGGATTATTTATGAATGATACATGTATATAATTTTAAAATATACACATAGACATGGATGTATAGCACTTGACAATTGGCATACATTTATACCTTACAACCTAGATCACATAATATAATCCTCCATATAGGAATTTATGTTCTAGCGTTTCAACCTCGCTCTCACGACTTAAGAGCAAGAGCTTCGCTTTTGTGCGCTCTTAAAATTATTAATTCTCGCTCTAAAATATAAGGAACAAACTTCAAAAAATAACAAGCATTTTCCCCCAATAGTTGATATTCATGTACGAACATGAAAATTCTTTTATTATTCAAAATAACTAAATAATTAAAAAATAGTTGCTTTAAAAACAAGAAAGAATGAGATTACATATATAGATTTTGTAGAGATGTAAAAATAGAAAGATGTAAAATTGAGTTTGAACGCTTGGTGTCCTTTCTAGTTAAGATTATTTTATTAATTCTAATATTTCCATTTCATCATACTTAAGAAAATTTAAACCTACCAAATAAGACAACCACATTATCTGATTATTTTTACAATCTAAGTTAAAAATAATAATTTTAACATGATCTTATTATTACAATAATATCTAATGTTAATTTGGTTGAATATAAAATAATTATTTTAAATTTAATTTTATTGAGACAGGCTCGCTTTACGACGCTCTAAGAGCACTCTTAGGTAATTTCAAATTTTGAGGCTTTTACCTCTCGCTTTGGATTCGCTATAACTTAGGCACAATATGCAATGAGTATCCAAAGTGGCTGACCACTACGGCCAATATTCTTTGTTCTTTATAGTAGGAACAAGAGCCAAAAGAATTATTTCATATAACTTAGAGCTTCCTAGGCGGTAGACATTTTTGTTCTTAATTATTTTTGTCAGTAAAATTTAACACATTTTTCTCACATGCAATACTTCTTATAACGTGAAAGAGACACTAGAATCATTAAAATTGGTCTACCATTTATTTTCCCCACATTTTCGAGGATAGATTGAGATACTGTAATTCGGAGTTGTGGAAATTGATGAAAGCCATATATCTTTGCAGTTGCAGTTGCAGTTGCATTTGCCAATTGTAATGCTTTGAAATTTTTTAAACATCAAACCACAACTTTGATCTACTTCAAAATACTGACATTAACAGTTAAAACCATCCTGGGTTACACAACTATAAACTGGCTACATTAGTTGGTAATTAGTAAATAAGCCCACCAAAGCAAAATCCAACCCAAACTTACTAATATCTATGCCATTGTAAACCACCACTAAATCCACCAACACCTCCTCGGACGGGCATTCCCATCCTGTCCAAACGGCCCGACCCCGGGTATGCTTTGTTCGCAAAGTTAGCATGCAATGCAGAAACTCTCTGAGTAGACGACTTCGACTCATCATATCCATGAACAGAGTATCTCTTAGTAGAACTTGATCTCTCGTAATGAATAGGTCTTTGTTTTGGGGCACTGAGAGACCTAGCCTTAGCTTTAGATGATTCGGTATAAGCCATGTAATTTGGATGATCTGTATACCCGCTTAGACAGCTCCTCAACCCGTCACTCTTGGTAGGTGTAAATAATGTCCCCCTCTTAGAGCCAATGGATGAGGCTGAATAGAATCCTGGACTTTGATCAACATCCTGTGCCAAAGACTGAACTTCACCGCACGACGGGCTTAAAACTGAATTACGCGCTGTGGAGTCTTTCGATGTAGAACAGTTTTGGTCTGCGCTGAGGCTGAAATGAGAAGAATGAAAGAGGTTTCTTTTGTGTTTCGGAATGAAGTGTGGATTCCCGGAATCTACTTCGAGAATCCTGTCAGTTATTTCATCGTCTCTGGGGAGGGTTCTCGTAAAAGATACTCCGCTGTTTGATTTGGAACCATTTCTCTGCATTGAGAGTGAGTTGTTAGTGATATGGGTAATAATATTCAGAAAATGTTGTCCCCATGAGAGAGAAGCATCGAGAA
This sequence comes from Buddleja alternifolia, assembly GCA_019426215.1. Classification (NCBI taxonomy): domain Eukaryota; kingdom Viridiplantae; phylum Streptophyta; class Magnoliopsida; order Lamiales; family Scrophulariaceae; genus Buddleja; species Buddleja alternifolia. Next base: position 21,229,845 of record CM033399.1, on the reverse strand, counting down.
CGGACCTTGAGAGTCATTAAGTGTTCGTGTTTCATATTCCTAGCCCGAATAACATGCTCAAATTTCTCGGGAGTTGCTGGTCCCTACAAGTTCGTGTAAATGATTAGGCCGTCATCATTGTATCGACCAAGCACTGAGAGTAACTGTAATCCTCAATGAGAAACAAGAAAAAATATCTTTTTCTTCAGTTTACTTTATGTAGTCTTTGGGAGAAGTAAAATTATAAATGTTTGAATTAGCATCATCAATAAAATTCTTACGAGAGTTCATAAAATCTTCATTCAAAATTAAATTAATTCTTAATTAAAAGAAAGTCATAATCTTTTAACCCTCAAATTCTTAATTGATGTCCTCATGTTAGCTAAGTATATAAAGATCATTAGCCTGGGCCTTGTAATTCCACTTGTTTATACACTTTCTATGTTGAATAGCTTGCTACTTTTTTATGCTCTACAAATGAAAAGTCAATGGTCCATCCCCTACTTTATAAATCTCTATATCAAGCATTACTATGAAATTCAAGTTCAAACAAATGGGAGGGAAAATGAATATCTTTCTCACCAAATAATTGAAATGAGAGGATTTCAAGCTCGAATGTGGGGATTCAGAAATGAGAGCCCGCCCCGATCGAGCTCTGGCTTGTGCACGTACGAGTGCTTGCAGTTGTCTCAGGGCATATGCAGTGTGCTTCCTCACAAGGTACCCTCTTACCAGAGCTTGAAGCTTCACTAATGCTTTTAGTGCCCGTAAAGCTCTTCTCGACTACACATTTTCCATTATAAAAAGTTTGAGAGACGGAAACAAAAGAAACTATTATGACAAACTGTTAAAAATTGAAATAATTAATATGTTTTCCAGTAATTGATGAACTCTTATAAAATAAAGAAACAAGTAGTGGGAACATTTTGTGAAACTTTAAATAAGATTTTGAAGTTTGTTGGCGCCAGAGAGGACTTGAATTTCACTTTTGAAGTCTGCTAAGGTAAAAGTCTGACATTTCAGAAGGCAGGGGACTATAAACTATAATGTGAAGTTGTAAGAGAAGAAGCTATGATACAAAGTATATCTACAAATATTATTAAACATAAATAGAATTAGAGTTAAATTATTTAAAGACCGAGACATGAATTTCTTCTCACTATTAATTTTTCTTGTTCTAAAACAAACATGTGACTTAAGTCCATAATCTTTCAGCCCTTCCTTAGCTAACCAAGAAAAATGTAACTCTAAATTGAAAATTTCATGTTACTCACTTAGATACTACTCAAATATCAAGTAGTATCAATAAAACTAAATTTTAACTTTCTCATGTCATTTAGGTACTACTGAATTTTTTATTTATTTATTTTTTTGATAAAAGGGTACCTCTGAAATAGATTTATGAATATTAAATGTTAAATGGATGATACCATGAAGTAAAATGATGATGTGCGCAATATGACAATTCGTCCATTTGGTTTGAATTGTACCTAAGTGGATAACATCACGACTCATACTTAATGTGTACAGCGACCAATTAACAAACGAGCAATGTTATATACCATCTTTTTCGTACCACCATTTCTCACTTCTCCCAAGTTTGGTAAGAAATTGGTACAATTAATTTATTTTGATGGATATAATACATTGTCACTTTCTAAACATGAAAAAGTGGTGGTATGATTTTTCTCCACAAAACTTAAACTCATTTTCCCCAGCAAAAACAACTATAAAAAAGACGAAGAAAACACACGGATTTTTCTATGGTGGACCGGAAGTGTTACTCCTTGTGTCTATCTTTTTCATAAACTGGGGTGTAATGTGTGTGGACCCCACACACATTTGTGTGAAGAGATATACACAATGGTACACCTTGAAACATGGTTCACCGGAACGCCGCGAAAGCTGTCGGAACGGCCATTCCGGAACGGGAACGGCCCCCGGCGTTCCAAAGTTCCATGTCATCTCGTTTTTGTACTTGGAATGCAGTGGAATGGCCGAAAAACGGCGAGACGGGCTGGATAAGTTTGTGATGCAACCGTTCCACCAATTTCATGGCGACAGAACGGCTGGAACGGGAATAATTTTTCTTGATTATAGAAAAAGGGGATCTAGGAGAAGATGGGTTAGAAAAGAATAAGGCCGAAGAAGCGTTTTTCTAGGGCTCTTTGTGTGAGATTTTTGGGTGGTTTTGCATTCAAGTTTTGGACTTGCTACATCCATATTAATATTATTGTCATCGTCGTTGTTGTTGTTATTGGCTTCTATTCTTCTTTCTCTAGGAGGAGAAGGAGGAGGAGGTACTGTGTTACAAAATGCTTTTCTCTATCCTATTCCTCTGCCCATTTTCACACTACTTAAATGCTAACACCTTACTATTTGAGATTTGAGTGGATGGATATTTTTTTATAATTTTTGAGCAATTTAAGCCAAAAAATTGTGAAAAGTCAAAGACCGTTCCGCAACATTGTTATGAAACTGAAATGGTGGCCTCCGCGGCAACCACCGCGACCGTTACGGCGAACCATGCCTTGTAGTAACGCTCCCAGTAGCATAGAATGATCCGGAAACACGCACACTCGTGAATTTTCGCAAACCCCAAAACAAATTGAAGAACTCAAGAAACCAAAGGATTAGGTGCACTAATAAACAAATGGTGTGAAAGCGTGTGGTACATTGAAGGGTAATAGTACAACATACTATTAGAAAGTGTAAATGTTATACTATTAAATAAAGGAAATGTTGCACCGACCCTGAACCACCAATGTGGACTAAACCCCATTAATGACTACACTATTTCATTTCAATAAATTAACAAGTACTACTTGGAGATTATTCCAATTCTCATGAAAGCTCCACCTCAACCACTATATTTTGCACGGATGATACTGATAACAATATAATTTCCTAATCAATGTTCACTTAATATAAATAACTGTTAGTTCACATGAGGTTCAACCTAGCCTTTGACCCTATCCCACATCATCACCGCCCAAGTAAACTACAATTGACCGTACCAGGATGGAACGCCAAGTAAATATTCCTAGATTTTCATAGATTTTTTTTTATTAAAAAATTATTTGTTTGGCATCTCTTAATTATGTTCCAAAAAAATACTAAGTAAATTTTTTAAAAAAAAATCTTAAATTTCTTTGATTAAAAGATTTAATTGCATTTCCTCTCAAATTTTTCTCTAAAAAATCAATTTTTTTACAATTCATGATGTGACACCTCACACGATAATTAAAAAGCTTTTATACACCAATATCTTAACATATGCAATTAATAATTTAATATCTTGAAACGAAAACAAAACAACATCCTTTTTAAATATTTTTGGATGATTTAATTGATGGGTTTACCTTTTAGATATATCAAGATTTTCTTTTTAAACAAAAACACATTCATACCATCTGTCACAAAAATACAAATTTTCTTCAAAAAAAAAAAAATATCATGTCATAACTAACCATTACAATCTTCTATCAAAAAAAAAAAAAACCCCTCGTCCAACCACACTTTCACCGTCGTATCTCTATTTTCTAAAAATAAAATCTTCTACTTTTTTATAAAAAAATGAAAAATAAAAAATAACATTCCATCCAATCCAATCAGGCTTATCCTCCATTTTTCTCAAATTATGGCGTATATTTAACTCTTTAAACATCTTAAATTAAAGTTTAATTTACTAAAAATGGGACTTTTACCCCTCAAATATATTCCCTCGAGAAAAAAAAATCATATTTGGTGAGGTCTAATCACAATATAAAGGTCAATTTATTTGGACTCTTACTAATTATATCACCACTTTAATTCTCAGCAAAAAGTAAAATGTCAAAAAATTACTAGTTACTACCATCAGCTAAAATAGTATTATTAGAGTAATCGGGTAAAAAAATTAATTCCAAAACACATAAACAAAAGCAAAAAAGAAAAAAAAAATCGTAAAACAGCTCAGGAAGGGAGCATAGAACAAAATTGAATATGCATATATATGTTATGGCTAGTATCGTTGTTTAACTCAGAAAAGTTTCAGCAAGAAAACTTCCGGTGAAGTATTATAACACGACGTCGTTTGACTCATTTACGCCGTCGACGACTCAGAGTGAATCGTCCAAGTCAATAGTAGTCCGAAATATTGAAACATGGTAAAGAATAAAACATGATGTATGTATATACATACAGTCACATATAGATAGATAGATACCAGAATCTTTTCAAAAAATAAAATAGATAGATACAAGAATATTAATGTTACTAACCAGATAAGCACGAAAATGAGACTGGATCATAACGGCCGCCCACACCTCCCGCCTCCCGTAACGTTCGCCACTTTGACCAACGCACGCCGTAGCGTTCACGTCGTTACCGCTACAAGTACTCCTCCCGTTGCTTGTGAGCTTCACCACGGCGGCGGCCGCCTGAGCCGCCGCGACAGCAGCTTCGGCGACTGCGGCGGTTGCAGCGGCCACCGCGATGGCGTGCTTGCTAGCCTCATTCTCGTTCTCGGCAACCGAAACGACGCCGTTGTGGTGGCTATCTTTGTGGGATTTGGCTAAACTCCATTTCTTCTTGGGTTTGATGTGGGGGTGATTTGGAGTGGGGATGGAGTTGGGGTTCTTGAGTCCGAGGAGGCCTCTGAACCATTTAGCAGCTTTGCCCATTTTGTGTGTGTGAGATGGTGATTGCTTCAAGGAGAAGAGAGGAGCATTGTGTGTGTGTGTGTGTGTGTGTGTGTGTGTGTGTGTGAGGAGTCGTCAAGGGAAATGGTTTTGTTGAGTAGTGAATTTGGGATTAGCAAAGCACTTATTATATAGATATAGATATAGATTATAGAGTACTGTGTAGTTTGTACCTACTGAGGTATAATTATGTACAGTAGAAACAATCCCCATTGTTCTGCGGTTCTTACTACTAATTTCATTTCTCTTCCACTCACATAATAAATATGAATATCTATTTCTTTCTTTTTTTATCTTGTATAAAATGGAAATCCATTATGTGTACATGAGACAAGGAGTAGGGGATATTTGCATCCACAACCCTTGAGGTATTGCGATTTTGTTAAATACCTTCTTCTTATGTATTAAAATTTGGCATCTATCACCTTATTTGTTAAAAACTATAGCTTCGTATAGTTGTATTTTCGAAATAAATTCTGAGATTTTTTTGGGGAATGTGTATTACAAAAATTCGTGTGAAAATATTGACTTTATTTATTTATTTGAATGTATTTTTAGAATTTGATTGAAAATAGTGTAGATGTGATATAAAATTAATTTTTATTAGGATTTGATATATGAAATGATTGAGTTGATTACGAATGTGATGATGATGGGAGAAAAGATATTAAAATAATATATTTTTTTAATAATGTTATGAGTTGATAATAAAATAATATGTATATATGTGTATATATATATATATATATATATATACATATACACACACATAATATAATATATATTATAGAAATAGAATGAAAAAAAAAAGGCAGCCAACAGTGGGCGGGTGGGGTGGGAGGGTATGGGTTTGGGTGGTGGGAGTGGGGGCTGTTGGTCCCAAGTGGCATACGAAAGGGTCTAGAAGGGGGGGTTGAATAGACCCTGAAGTCTTTTTCGACTTCAAAAAGTTTCATACTAAAAGGTTTTTGGACGCTTGAAAAGATAGACGCTTTAAGTGTCTAACGCTTGACTTAAGCGTTCACTTAAAAATATTAGCGCTTTGGCGAAGCGTCTGATGAAGACTGTTTTTAGGAAGTTAACTCAGACTTCAAGATTTGAATACTTTGACCAAGTAGGTTAAGCGTTCAGTTCTTTAATCAGTGTTAGCATAGCGGAATAATTTTTGAGTCTTCTCCTTGAAAGCTTTAGCGTCACAAGAGGTTTCTTAGTTGCTTAGTGTTTGATTGTGTTTTACTTAATCAGTTTATGCAATGATATGATAGATAAAAGAATTGACTGAAAAGTAAATGACACAATATTTGTAAGGTTCGTTGGGTGGTGTAATCCCAACTACGTCCTTCTTCTCCTCGAACACTTGGAGGCAATCCACTAAAATGATTCTCAAAGAATCACACAGAATCTTCTACAAATTAGGGAGAGATGGATGTCGATGACTTGAGCTCCTTGATCACACAGATTTCTGCTCCAAATCACTTCAATCCCCTTGCTTCTTTCACCCAGAAATATGGCAAGTATCCAACTTCGACTTCACACAGATCGCGAAGCTTGGATAGGGGTTTTTCTAAAAGGGTTTGTTTGATTTTGATTAAGTTCAAACAACTGAAATATCTCAGTAGTAGTGTAGTTTCTTCAAAAAGAATGTTTGAGATATTGGGTTGACTGTCTCAGGATTTGATGAAAAGCAAAGAGAATATTTTCTTGAGTATTCTGGCTTTTCTGAAAGTTTAAGGAATGAGACTTCAATGTAACAACAATTTGGCTTGATAATTGTTCTATATTGTTTGGCTTGTTGTTGAAGTTCTATTTATAGGCATTCTTGGAAAAAGTGTCCGTTTGACATATGCAAGGGCACGTGTCTCTCACTTTCGCGAGTGAACAACTTTTGTCCTTTTTCCTGAAAATCTGCTGCACAAAAGTTGGTGTAGCAGTCTTTGAATAGTTGACAGTCCAATAGGGTGGCTTCTCCATACGTCTGAAAGTACTTATCACATTTAATGCTCTTATCAGCATTTAATGCATTTGAATTAAATGCCCGTTGGCATTTAATGCACTGAGAATATTTGCATTAAACTCCTTTCGATCTGACGCTTCAGGAGAATGTTTGTCATTTGATAGACGCTTCATTCATGAACTGAAAGTTCCATTTAATCTGGAGGACTATTTAATGTTTAGACGCTTGGAAAAGTCTTCAGACTTCATTTAGAAGTGTAAACGCTTGAGACTTCAGTCTTCGTTACTTGACACCTCACTCAAAACATGTCAGGCGCTTAGAGTGAACTTCTTCAAACTTCATTTACTATTGATTTCTTGGACGCTTGGAGTCTTCAGATTTCGCAGTCTTGATAAGCTCACTCAGAAAGTATCAAACGCTTAATCTAACCGACTTCTTGATCTAAGAATGTCAAAAGTAAAAGATAAAATAAAGCCTATACATTTCTAATGTTCAAATGCTTATACAAGTATCTATGAAATTTAAGCGTACATAACTTTGGGGTCTAACAAGATTCCTAATTGTCATCATCAAAATCTTAACATGAAATTTCCTATCAGGGGCCTTCATTTTTGTTTTTTTATCATCTTTTTCATTTTTTTTAGCTTTAGATTTTTACCCTTTTTTCATTTCGTGTTTTCTTTTCAATTTTATATTTTAAAAATTCAAGAAAATTGAATCTTGCTCGTCCATATTTATAATAGTTAGTGTAATTATACGATTCGCATTGGACAAATATAAAAATAGGATGTGGTCCATATATACAATATTTTATGAAATGTGTAAATATGATTGGAGCATAAGTAGTTCTATATTTCTTTTTTTGATTTACATATAATATTTTATTTCCAATTTGATTGAGGCAAATTTATTTCTATCTTCTTATAATGAGATACTATGATGTTACATAAAATATTTGCTCGAGCCCGAGCCGAGAAATTTGGCGAGACTCGGCTCAAGCTCGGCTTGTGGGCAACCCTATTAAATACCACATTAGTACCAAAATGAAATAACCGAGATTCAATTGGTATTTATTTGAATATTGAGAAGCTAAAAAAGTATAATTTAAAATCTAATAAACAACAAACAAAATTATTAAAATGAAATTATAATCACACAATATTGTACATACTTTTGGTAAAAGCGTGACCAATTAAGTCTCAATTCAAGTACACGTATATGAAACAAACAAATAGGAACTTACAAATAAAAATACAACATTATCCATTGCAACCACCAACACCAACAACCAAAAGCAACTACAAATACAAATCATCACCACTTAGGCCAACCAAAATAGAGAGAACGAGCAGTACTACTAACGTTGCTGTTGCTAGACCCTTGCTCGCTATGCTCTTGATGGGCAGATCTGATCCTAGCAATCTCCCAAGGATCCGTCGGGCCATTTCTGGATGACTCGTCTGGCACGGACGATGAGCTCGACACGTCAATCACATGAACAACTGGGGGCGTGGAATGACCCACTTGTCTACTTTCTTTACGTCGGGGTTTGGAAGACCCACCTGTCTGGTGGCTATTTTCGGAATCATTGTCTGATAGTATTACAGAGTCATGAAAGCGTCCCCCGGGCTCAGAAATTGGGCTTGTAGCTGCTAGTCCGCAAAATATCACTTGCAAGTCAGACCAACACCTCTCTCCTATGTGCCAGTAGCGCTCCACACTATTGCCATACTGTTATATTGAAACGAGTGCTTGAAAAATTATTCTTAGTCCCTAATCAATGGTTGCATAAATCATGATAGATAATCTTAATTTATATGTTAATATTGTAGTTAATGGTTGAGTAAGAATAAGAGAAATGATAACATAAATTGAAGACAAACCTCAAGCAACTCATCTCTATACTCAATTGGGACGTTCATTATATTTGTACGCGGGCAATAATTCACCGGGCCATACGGTCAGTCGCTTAAATGTAATATATCTATCCTGCAACTCCTTGAACTTTTCTCTGAGCAGATTCAAGCTGACATGCCTCCGTAGCTCCAAGCTCATCTCTCAAGCAATGCGACAAAGGATACGATCGACATCGACCACATTGTGCCAATTTGTCGATGTAGAAGCAATTTTCAACTTTCTAACAAAAGAATCTTCAGCTGTTGTGTCCCATGATGCATTACCGAATAATTCATCAACGGTGGCATTTTGCCTATTGGACGCCATTTCTGCAGTCAACACTAGTTAAAAGAATATAAATAAATGATTTCCAAGCAATTTTTCATATTTTTCAGTATACGATATCCGAGAAGTTCGTTAAATGGTACACCTATTAGATATGTAAATTGCAACAAGTTGGCACATAACTCTATTTGTATTATTCTAATATCAAGAATAAGCGATTTATTCATATGCAAAATAATAAGTGCTATAAGTATTGATAATATGAAATTAGCAAAATTTCGCCTGGGTACTTAATAATATAAGTAGTAACTATTTTTTGTCAGTTTTGAAGTCACACACACACACACACACATAAATACATATTTATATATATATATATGTATATATTTTATTTGTGCAAATATAATTATCCTAATACGCAAATTATTTAATATAATTTATATGGAAAAATTGCAATTTTGGTACCGTAGGATAAGGCTAGTTCGCAAATGGTACCACGCTTTTCACTTTTTTCACTTTTGGTACCAAAAATACTTTTTTTTCTTACTTTTGGTACCTACCGCCGTTAGTTTTTTGACGGATTTTGACATGTCCGTTAACTTTTTGGAGCTTCTCGGCTGTGCGTACAGCTGTGCACGTTTTCACGAGAAAATTCATAACTCACTGTAGAAAGCTCGGATTCATAAACTGTTTTCTTCCCATAAAACTAGACACATAGGGCTATCCACACATATATCGTACATAATCAGGAGACGTCTAGAATAAAGCAGTTTTATATTCAAAGTTAGCTAAAAATCTGTCAGCTGTGCAGACAGCTATGCACGTTTTCACGAGAAAATTCATAACTCATTGTAGAAAGCTCGGATTCATGAACCGTTTTCTTTCCATAAAACTAGGCACATAGGGATATCCACAAATATATAGAACATAATCAGGAGACATCTAGAACAAAGCAGTTTTGTATTTAAAGTTAGCTAAAAATCTGTTGGCTGTGCAGACAGCTGTGCGCGTCTTTACGAGAAAATTTATAACTCATTGTAGAAAGCTCGGATTCATGAACCGTTTTATTACCATGAAAATAGACACATAGGGCTATCCATACATATATCGAACATAATCAGGAGATGTCTAGAACAAAGCAGTTGTGTATTCAAAATTAGCTAAAAATCTGTGGTCAAGTTGTTATTATTCTGCTGAAAATTTTGAATATCATGCACTTCACCCACAAAGATCATTACTTGGGTAAATTTAGCATGACAAGGGAGTCTTCGTTGTCCCTATTTGGAACAATTTGATTCTCCAATTCTCTTGTATTGTTGCGGAGTTCGTTTTTCAATTCTCTTGTATTGTTGCGGAAAATTTTATCTCAATGAGCAAAATCACAAAAAATAGCCTTAAAAAGTTAAATTGGTCAAAGGGGGAGGAAAAAGTAATATTTTTTTTCAAATTATATATTATTAAATATTATTAAATAATAATAATAATAATAATAATAATAATAAAATATGAAAAAGAAAGAAAGATAATGAGTTGGATAGTGGGATAGTGTAATTAATGATAAAAGACTGTGAAATGATTGGTTGGTATATAGGGGAATGTGTAGTGTATTTAAAATTTGACCATTTTCTGTTGAATTTGGCTTGAACTGTGTATTTTTATTTTTTGGTGATCCAAAAAATGAAAATATTTCTTAAATACACAACCATACATAACCTAATTAACTACCTTTTTTAAACTTAGTTTATATTTTTATTTCCTAATTTTCATTTCATCCCTTTCTTTTTCTTATTAAATAGAAAAAAAAAGGAATATAAGTTAAACTTATGAAAATTCTTAATCACAAATAATTCTAATGAATAATTATTTTTAATTAGAAATAGTTATAAAATTAAAGTAAAAATTACTACCCCCAAATAGATTTTTAATTATATCCAAAGAATTCATATCAAATTTTTTCACACATACCCATTTTACAATCTTTTCATTCGAAATAACACAATAAACAAAAATCTAAAAATTGAAAGAGTAGTTTCATTTTAATCTCCTTGCTTAAGGGTCTATAGATAATTTTGAAATAGAAACTGAAGATGTCTAACGTATTATTTGATAAATTTTGAATCTCATTTTTTATTTTCACTATCATATTAAATATATTTCAAATGGTAGTTTTTTTTTCAAGTGAATTTTTAAATTTTCTTTATATTTATTTCACTTTTCATTAGTCTTATTTTTACTTAGAACCAAAAAGAAGAAAAATACGAATTGAAATACAAGAAGACGAGTATACATAATGCAACATTAAAGTTAAAACAAAATTATACTATAAAGTTTTCAGATTTTGTCTATTGCAATAATCATTAATGTAAATCCAGATGTAAACTTTTTATATTGATTTATGAAAATTTGTTAGAAACATTAAAAAATATAATTCAAAAAATACACAAAGAAAAAGAAAAATATATATTTAAGTTATTTAAATTAAGTTTGATATATTGTTTGATGTACATATTTTTAAATAAAAGTAACTATTTATTAAAAGTTAATGAAAAACTCCCACGAATGTAATTTTTTTTTCCATTTAATAAGAAAAATAAAGGAATGAAATGAAAAGTCAAAAAACAAAAGAAAAAATGCATAAACTAAGGTTAAAAAAGGTAATTTATAAAAATAATTACATATAGGGATGGTGGATGCCAAATTTTAATACATGAGGGGAGGTTCTTGCCAAATCCCAATGCATCAGGGGAGGCGGATGCAAATAACCCCAAGGAGTAGTTAAAGAACTAACTAACAACTGGGGGAAAATATAATAATTAATTAGGTTCAATTACAACTTTTGACATAATTTATACTTTTATACTTATTTTGTTATAGTCAAAATTTTGGGTTTTGGGGGATGAACTCAAAGTAAAGGGAGAAAACGTGATATTTTTCGATCTTGAGGGGGGGGGGGCGAAATTCAAATATAAAAACTTTTGTAAAGTAAAAAAATAATTTTTCAAAATTAAGAAGGGGCATTTAATACTTTCAAAATTGAGGGGGATACTTAATAATTTTAAGTGGGGGCATTAATGCAATTAATAAATTAAAATAAAAATTTTTGTATATAAAAAAAAAAAATTCAGTGGAGGCATTGCCCCCCCCCCGCTTACACTTCCGTCCGTCCCTGCTCAGTTGCAAAAAGAATGGGACACTTACAGTCAGAAGAACCCATTGCTGATAAGAGAGCAATGTTAGTAGGTGATCTGTAAGTATCTATGTAAGTATCTATTGGTCCAGAGCCATGCCTTGACCCGTGGTAGCCTAATAGGTGATTGGAGTCAATCTTACCCAAACTTTAATCAACCAAAACAAATTAGCAAGTTAGTTGTTAACAGTATATTTGGCCTTAGGAAATTAGTAGAGAAATGAAAAGAAAACACAAGAAAATTATTTTTCTTTTCCCATCAAATGGTGAGGAAAAGGTATTCTCTAAAATTGATTTTAGATTTTCACCTTTATTTTCTTTTCCTTTTCATTTTATCTAGTAACCAAACAATGAAAAATGATTTTTCTTGTGTTTTCTTTTTCATTCCCAACAAATTTCCTTTAACCAAACAACGCAAGTCTCTAACTTTCAGTAAATGTCACAGTTCGAACATCACTGAAAATGTAGACCTTGCCAATTAATACGTGATTGGAGCTAGTGGTCACTGACATATAATATTTGGTTCAAGATGGATTAGGTCGTATTTATTTGTACACTGGAGTTGGAGTAATTAAGTTGAGTTTAATCTCGATGAACATAGAGATGATCACTTATTATGATGATTGATGACTCATAATGTTAGAACCAATTGGAACTAGGACTATTTTTTAGTGTTGTGAGATGGGGCAAAGATTTCACCGGATCTATTATATTTTTTGAAAGAAAAAAAACAATGAACGATCAAATAACAATTATCAATAATATACAACCAGTTAATCTTGAAGTGACAAATGCTCATAAATATGTGGAAATAGAGCATAGCACTGTACATTTTTGTGATGTTTTAATCTTGCAACTAGGCTAGGCCCTCATTCCTTTAAAAAAAAAAAAAAAAAAAGGCTAGGCCCTCATTTCTTGTCTCACAAGTCACAATCTATTTGAATATGATCAATTGAGTTTTGGGTTTTACATTTTTTTTATACATTGTTGAACCTTCGTGCGGTCGTGTCTGTAATTTGCTCATAATTATGTTTTTAAAATTCAACAATATATGTGGTGACTGGTGCTATATTTTATCCTAGTTGAATGATATTAAGTAATATAATGGGAAAATATTTAACTGTATTATTATTACTATTTTCATAAAATGACATGATAAGTTAATTTGGCGATGAAAAAGAAAAATGACATGATAATTTGGTTCGAAATATTTCTATGGCTTTGTTTGCTTATGTTTTTGAGTTCAAATTTTGAAATTTTTTTGGGAAACATGTACTATGGATATTCGTGTGAATTTGATGTGATATGTTTGTGTGCTTGTTTAAGTTTTTAGAATATAGTTAAAATTTGTAAAATGTGTCTAATCAATAATGATTAGTTGATGTGTGATGAGTTGATTGATTAAAAAGTATGAAAGAGAAAGAGCAAAGTAGTGTAAAGTAAATGAATATTAATTAATGATTCTGTGAAATGATGGGTGTGGTAATTGATAGGTAGTTATATTGGAAAATGAGAAAGTGAATTTGAAAGATGAAAAATTCGGTTGAAAATAGTTTGAAATGTGAATTTTTAGGATTTTGTGATCCAGAATACTTAAAATGGGATTTGAAAACATAAACAAACAAGGACTTACACTTTTACTTTGCACCGAAGCAGGCAAATGGATATACATAGATAGATACTATTGTCTATTACGTAAATCTAGTTTTCAATTCTTTTTTAATGATTAACTCGAGGTTTATTTTTAGTAGATAAATGAAAACATGTCTACTTTTACAATGCATTAAAATGTTTTGCTTGTTAATTTGGGTTTAAAACATTTTAGCATGTGATGTGAACCGAAATTTCTAAGGGCACAATCGTAATTGACTTATCTGCTATTTAGGAGGGATTATCTCCCACAGGCGAAATATAATATAGCGGGTGTAAATATTCTGGAAGAAACTACATGGCTAAAAACCTATTACGAGATAAGTCCATTCTGTCAAAGGGGCTACCGTACTAACTGGGCTAATAAATATGAAATACATATTAATTAGTTTAGTAAATATTTCCATGGGCTGATGGCAAGGCCTAAGTTCAAGGCCCATATCCAACTTTTTAAATACCCCATGAAGGTAACCAGAATTCATTATCTGCTCTACCCACAAAAAGTTGGATAGAGAGAGATCAGTTGGCATCTTTAGAGAGCTACCCCATTGTTGAACTATGAAAAAACTTAATCCCATCAAAGTGGGTACGTATGCAGCTTGCCTATAGAGAGTGCAGTCTAAATGTTAACCAACGTAGTGCCTAGTTTGTCGTGTTCCGTCCCCTTGTGACAATCACGTGACACATTCACATACTTACATTTTGATCCCGCATCATTTTGGCACTATTTGTGGGAATAGCGGTCCAGCCACTGAGTGGTACCAACAGTGATAGGATGACTAGCAACAATGCGCCAGCAGCAGGTGGTGGAGTCCCTATTCCCACACCACAAGAAGGTTGGCCAGATGCCCAAGTCGGTGGAGGAGATCCAAATCCGCCACCTTTATTGAATGAGCAGAACGTGCCTCCTTGCCCTTGTTGAGGCCCTCTACCACTAGGGTGCTCAAGATCACTCAGGAGGCCCTCCTTGCCCTTGTTGAGGATGCCTCGGTACGAGCAGCTGCTCATGCTGTCCAACAGTACTCTAGGACGCATCCATCTCGCGCGATGTCCCCTCCATCAATACTTAGGGGACAAGACCTCCAAGTAGGGAACCTGTTGGTCCCAAGTGGCATACGAAAGAGTCTAGGAGGGGGGGGGGGAGGGAGGGGGTTGAATAGACCCTGAAGTCTTTTTCGACTTCAAAAAGATTTCGTATTAAAGGTTTTTGGACGCTTGAAAAAGGTGGACGCTTGAAGTGTCTAACGCTTGACTTTAGCGTTCACTTAAAAATTGGTGTTTTGGTGAAGCGTCTGATGAAGACTATTTTATAAAGTTAACTCAGACTTCTGGAATTGAATACTTTGACCAAGTAGGTTAAGCTTTCAGTTCCTTTAATCAGTGTTAGCACAGTGGAATGATTTTGGAGTCTTCTCTTTGAAAGTTTTAGTGTCACAAGATGTTTCTTAGTTGCTTAGCTTTTGATTGTGTTTTACTTATGCAATGATATGATAGATGAATGAATTGACTGAAAAGTAAATAACACAATGTTTGTAAGGTTCGTTGGGTGGTGTAATCCCAACTACGTCCTTATTCTCCTTTGCATTCGGAGGCAATCCACTAAAATGATTCTCAAAGAATCACACAGAATCTTCTACAAATTAGGGAGAGATGGATGTCGATGACTTGAGCTCCTTGATCACACAGATTTCTGCTCCAAATCACTTCAATCCCCTTGCTTCTTTCACCCAGAAATAATGCAAGTATCCAACTTCGACTTCACACAGATCGCGAGGCTTGGATGGGGTTTTCTAAAAATGGTTTGTTTGATTTTGATGAAGTTCAAACAACTTGGGAATATCTCAGTAGGAAAGTGGTTTCTTCGAAAAGAATGTTTGAGATATTTGTTGACTGTCTCAGGATTTGAAGAAAAGCAAGTAGAATGTTTCCTTGAATATTCTGGCTTTTCTGAGAGTTTAAGGAATGAGACTTCAATGCAACAACAATTTGGCTTGATAGAATTGTTCTCTGTATGGTTAGCTTGTTGTTGAAGTCCTATTTATAGGCATTCTTGGAGAAAGTGTCCGTTTGACACATGCACTGGCGCGTGTCTCTCACTTTCGCGAGTGAACAACTTTTGTCCTTTTTCCTGAAAATCTGCTGCACAAAAGTTGGTGCTGCAGTCTGAGATAGTTAACAGTCCAATAGGGTGGCTTCTCCGTATGTCTGAAAGTGCTTATCACATTTAATGCTCTTATCAGCATTTAATGCATTTGAACTAAATACCCGTTGGTACTTAATGCTTCGAGAATATTTGCATTAAACTCCTTCTGGACTTAGAAATAAATTCAGGTGAAATCACTTCTGTCTCATAAGGTAACGCTTGATATAGCTGGTCAATTGAACAATTGGAGACTGTATCTTCCTTCAGACATCAGGCGCTTGAGTCTTCGAACTTTACCACTGATAAACTCACTCAGAAATCATCAGACGCTCAACCTAAGACTACTTTGCCTAACAATCTAAAAAAGATAACAAAGCCTAATAAGCCTATTACAAATCTAACGCTTCAATGCTTATACAAATTTTCTACCAAAATGAAACTTACATATTTTTGGGTCTAACAAAGATCCTAATTGTCAGCATCAAAACTTCTAACATGAAATTCCTAACAATTTCCCCTTTTTTGATGATGGCAATACTTACTCTTTTATAGTTCAAGAGTTAGACAGCCAAAAGTAAAAGTTAGCTTTGATTAGATAACGTTAGTTACGCTTCAACGAGATGTTTCAGCAAGAAAAAAAATGCATTTTATATATATCGAGAATTACAAGCATTTTTACAACTGAACAAGTAAAGATATAAGAGACAAGAATATAGATAATGTAAAATCAGAAAGTTTTAACGTCTTGGTCTGACTTTGTATCGCTTGGGCATTTCAGCTCGGATAGCTTCAGTCAGATTGTCTTCCAAGATCATCATTGCTTCATGATCCTTGTTGATTATGAGCTTATTTTCTTCTTGTTGTCTCTTCTTGAAGGTAGAAACATGATTGTCCCATTCAGTTGGGTCGATACCAATATACCTTAGGCAGATTCGAAAAGCTTGGTTAAAGTCAGTCATCTTCCTTTCTTCAGCTAAGATTTGTGGATCTGTAGGTTCTGGAATGGACGTTCTTTGAAGAGGAATGTCAAACTGTTCAAGCAGTGTTTTTTTAGGTATTGGTAGATTTGGATATAACGCTCTTGGAGGTTCCCTTAGTGTACTACTAGGCGCTCCAAATGTACTTTGTTTTAGAGCAGTTATCCAAGATGGAAGACTAAGCGCAAAATGAGAAGGAAGCACTTGACGCTTAGGAGACGGAGGCTCTTCAGCTCTTGAACTAGACGCTTTCCTCTTTTCTCTTTTCTTCTTCTCTTCCCCCTTTTTGCCATCATCAGATTTTAAGAAATGGTTTGTGAGTACACTGACCTGATGAGCAATCTGAGACATAGAAGCTGTGATGTCATCCAGACGCTTGTCGAAGCGTTCCTGCAGAGCGAGAAGCTTGGCGCTGGTAGCATCATTCACAGAGGTCTCAAGGGTTTCAAGGCGCTTTTCAAGCTCTTCTTTCATGGCAAGTTGGGTTGCGTGAGTGGCATCATGCATTTCTTGAAAATCTTGTTTGCACTCACCAACAGCCGCTTGAGCTGAACTACGCATATGAGAAATTTGAGCGCTCATTACGTAAGTCTCAATCTTTGCCAGATCGTCTTTAATCCAATGGAGAGATTCTTCATTCTGAGTAGCGTGGGCGCTAATAGTCTCCAAGACAGATTTGAGCAAAGGACCGAAGGTTTAACTCTCATCTGATTGAACCGCTTGAGGAGCCGGTCACTTGAACCTTGATGAGAGTTTGAGAGAGTCAAAGGAAATTTGATAGGCTGGATCAAAAACAGTACCGCGAAGGTCAAGAGAAAGATCCTCAGCACTATCATCAGTAACATGCTTAGGAGCGTCAGGAATATCCTCTGGTGGAGATGCTTGAACGGGTTCTTCAGTAGGGGCTGGACTACTTGTAACTGCAGACGTGAACGCTTCAGCTGGCTTAGCAGGCGCTTCCTCAAGCGTTGACTCAGGTTGACGAAAGTCATTAAATTGGAAGTTCCAGCTTGCTAATTCGGCATAAGAGGTGGATGCAGAATCCAAGAGTTCAGTGAGTCTGGTTCGGGAAATACAAGTACCGGAGATGAATGTGCGAAGAGGACTATCAATGGCCCTGATGTGCATTGGACCAATGATATCGAGCACATGATTTGGGAAGACTTTGGATGGCGCTTGAGCAATTGAAAAGAGTGAATCTGGACAGTAATTTTTGGAAAATCCAATCAAGCAGTCTGAGGGAAGAGACGTAAGACGCCGATGTGCAGGTACACAGTCAACATAGTACTCTTCAAGATATGGATAAATAGCTTGAGCTAGCTCTTGATTCCTTTCAAGTAGGGAGAGGACAAACTCATAGTGATCGAGTACCTCGCTGCGAATTGAAGGGAGCAGAAGATATCCTTTGAATGGACTGATTACTGAGCCGTTCCAAGGTCTGAGATTGGCAGTGAAGATCTTATCGAAAAGAGATACGGGAGTTAAAATCTTCACCATCAGATTAAAATTTTCTTCACAGTGGCTTGGAGCAAAATTCAAGCACAGTACACCAGGTGTACCACTGGAAGAGGCTTGAGCGTTGAACAGAAGAGGAGTAGAGGATAATCTGTGAAGCTCTTGACGCAGACACTGTTCAATTTGATGTCTAGCAATTGGGAGCTTGAGAACAGGTCCGACTCTCTGTTGACGCTGTTTGAGGCAATACTTGGCGAACTGACGCTTCTTGTCATGCATGCCTATGCCAAAAAGATGGGGAGCTTGGACTAACTCTGAGAAAGTATATTTATGTCCCATATACGTTTCAACCCAGTTGACTTCATTTATACAGTAATCTGTGCCAGCAGTCACCATAGCACATTCGCCTTCAAGATGAATGTCTCTGATAGCTTCAAAACGGTGTTTATCAGGTTGATAGTTGGCATTCCAGACGCTGTCAAAATATGCATCAGCTTCAGTCTGAAGCAAATCTGTCAACGATTCAAGACGCTCACCGGCATGAACCGCTTTATTCTTCCATAGACGAAGTGGACGGACCGATGCAAGATTTTCAGGGCTATGAGCAGTCTGAGGGAAATGTGTGTAACCTTGTCTGTTCAAGACTGACTCTGAAGGATTAAGAAAGCTAGGACGCAGAGGCTCATACACACGAATGCTATAATCCCTTAGAGCAAACCCGGTTGGCTTGCTGTGCCCATAATCCAGATAGTATACCAAGTCCACAGCACATCTAGGAGGGCTGCCTCCTTGTCTGTCTTGTATGATGGCTTTAATTTGACTGTCAAAATCAATCAGTCGAGCAACGTCAGTCTCTGCAACAATATATCTTTCTTCATTGTATCCTGCAGGAATGAAATCTTCTTCGAGCGCTGGGGGCATGAAGTTAATTGAATGATCAATTGTCTTCAGCGGATCGAGTTGGAAGAAGTGACGAGGAGCTGAAACGTTTTTAGCATTGCTCTGACCTTCTGAGCGTGCCTCTGTTATAGCAGCAGGTTCCTCAGCTTCAATTGCAGCTACTTCGGCGGCAACATCTTTAGCGATAGCAACGACTTCGGTCAAATCAACATCCAAGAGGATATCTGTGGACGCTTCAGCAGCAGCTGGAACTGTAGCTGAAACACAAGAGCTATCCTCTATAAGAGCAGGATCTTCTACAGATGTAGGAATGGAAATGCTGTGGGAAGAAATAAACTTACCCTGAGAGCTAATCTCAACAGCAATTCCTTGAGCGCTTGGCTCAACAATCTCAGGCTCTTCAGGAGCAACTCGACACTTGCTAGTCCTGGAACGCTTGAAGATTTTCTTTACGTTGACTCCTTCAACGAGTTTAGTCGGTGGAGTAGAAGGATCAGCAGCTGGTTCTTCAAAGTCTATTTGTTTAATGATCCCTTCCAGCTTCCGTCTTTTGAGAGATAGCTTGTCCTCTGCATCCTCATCGGTTTCCTCAACAACCTTTTGAGAGGAGGCGACAAATTTAACTTTGTGCTTTCTGGGAGCCCTCTTCTTTGTTGCAGCTGGACGCTTCACAGCTTCCTCTGGCACTGGTCGCTCTACCTTTTTATCGAACACTTGGCGTACTTCCAGACGCTCAGATAGTGGTTTAGCCGCACCACCAATTTTTGGAGGATTGAACAGATTGTTCAGAATCCTTTTTCCCAACAACTTGGACTTATTCAACGGAAGTCCAAACGAGTACACATAATTTGATTTATACAATAGGTCGCTTAGAACGAGTCTATAAGGCTTATTCGAAGCGCTTAGACTATCCCGAAACCTTCTAAAGATGTACTCACTCCAGTTGATTTTGATGTTGAGGAGTATAGCAGTCATCATCTGAAATTGTACAGGGTTCACCTTATCAAAGGTTCCCACTCGACATTCTATGATCTTGCTGCAGAAATCAGCCAATAGCCGGTATTTGGACACCATGTCTTTCTTTTTGAAGTATTGAGTGTAGGGCACATCGTCGTACGCACTCATGGTTGTCCATGCTTCCTTGATCTGTTTCAATGTAATGCAATCCAATGCCTCACCCTCATTTGGAAGATTGAAGTTCTTGGCAATGGTGGACGCAGATAAGATAAATTCCTTTGGAGACTCCTTCTTGGATAAAGAAATTTGACAAGAAATGGACTTCTTGTCCTCTGAAAGTGTAGCAGTCTTCCAAAAGGTATCAATTTCAGTTGGAAACATATAGGAGTATTGGGTCAAGAATGGTTTGAGCCCAGCTTTGACGACCATGTCCATCATGTCCGCCAGGTTGATCTGAGTTTGTTCATAGAGAAATTTCCAGTCGACAACAAGGCCTTCAGTTACCTTGATGGTAATTTCAGCAGAAGTAGACGAAGACTTCTTTGGTGCCATTTTTAGTGAAAAGAGATAGACTGAGAAAATTTTGCTTTGGGAGAGAGAGAATAAGTTTTGAAGATATGTTTGAGTAAAAGTGAATTGTTTTTCTGCAGAATTTGTGTTTTAAATGACACAGTAAAGAATTTTGAAACTTGTGTTCTCCAGTCTCTGTAGGATTTAGACACGTGTATCAATTGTTGAATCTCAGCCATAAATTTATTAACTGCGGACGCGAGTTTTGTGTAATAGAGAGAAGTTGCATTTGGTAATTCTCATATAAAGATTTGACATCCGAGTGAAAATTTAAAAACGTTTGGCATTTTCAGAGTGTAATGCACGCGCCCGTTTGTACACTGACATGTACACAAACACGTGCTATCTCTGAACCGTCATTTTGAAAAAGAAACTTTTGATTACCCGCCAGTTTGATGTGATAGAAACGTGCGAGTAGAGTACAAAATAGACTTTTGAGTCTACCCATCACTTCAAAATGATTTTGGAAACTTTATGCATGGCTTGTAAATAAAATAATTTTTATATTAGGAATTTATTGGACGTGATCGAACGCTTAGCAGATACCACTTGTTGGTATTTATTTCAACGGTTGTAATATAGACGCTTAGCGTTCAATATTTTATATGAAAAAAAAATAATACTGAGCGTTGATGATCATGCATCTGAAAATTTTGATCATTGACGCTTACAGTTTTGGTGAAGTACAATTTTAAGGTTCCCCCTAAATTTGATAACTTGTACCAATTTTTTTTTTTGTTTTTCAAAGAAGTTTGTTAGACATAAATCAAGTGGATTCCCCCTAAATTATATGTCTAATAAAGTATGATGCTTGATGATTAAGTGTTCAAATCAATCATACCTAGTTCATTTCTCAAAGTGAGAAAACGTTGTTCATTGAGTGCTTTGGTGAAGATATCTGCCAATTGTTTGTCAGTTCCAATGAAGTGCATGGAGATATCTTTCTTTTGAACGTGGTCATGAAGAAAATGGTATCTAATATCAATGTGTTTGGTTCTAGAATGAAGAACAGGGTTTTGAGTCATGGCTAGAGCGCTTTGGTTATCACAATGAATGGGGGTTGGACCTAGGATTATTCCATAGTCTCTAAGTTGTTGCCTTATCCATAATACTTGTGCACAACAACTTCCTGCGGCTACATACTTAGCTTCGGCTGTGGAGGTAGCTATGGATTGTTGTTTCTTGCTATGCCATGAAACTAACCTATCACCTAGAAATTGACAAGTACCACTAGTGCTTTTACGATCTATTTTGCAACCTGGAAAATCTGCATCTGAGTAACCAATTAGTTCAGAAGGAGAATCTCTAGGATACCATAAGCCCACATTTTGTGTGCCTTTTAGGTATTTAAGGATCTTCTTGACAGCAATTAAGTGTGACTCTTTTGGATCAGCTTGAAATCGTGCACACATGCATACCGAAAACATAATATCAGGTCTACTTGCAGTGAGATAAAGAAGTGATCCAATGATACCTCTATAATTAGTGATATCAACTTTCTTTACACTTTCATCTTTATCTAACTTAAGCGTTTGGCTCATTGGAATTTTTGAATATGATGCATTTTCCATACCAAATTTCTTAATCATATCTCGTGTGTATTTAGCTTGGTTAAAAAATATGCCATTAGGGAGTTGTTTAACTTGTAGTCCTAAGAAGAAGGTTAACTCACCCATCATGCTCATTTCAAATTGTTCTTGCATCATTTTCAAAAATTTCTCACACAGACGCTTGTTAGTAGAACCAAATATAATATCATCAATGTAAATTTGAACTAAGAGAATATCTTCATTATTGGTAATTTTAAATAACGTTGTGTCAACGCTGCCTTTTGAAAAGCCTTTGCCAATAAGAAAGATAGAGAGAGTGTCATACCATGCTCGGGGTGCTTGCTTAAGCCCGTAAAGTGCTTTTTCTAGCTTGTAAACCATACCCTTACCATGATTGTTGATGAATCTTGATGGTTGCTCCACATATACTTCTTCTTGGAGTTTACCATTCAGGAAGACACTCTTTACGTCCATTTGATATACTGTAAACTTGTTAAACGCTGCGTACGCTCGAAACATGCGGATTGCTTCAAGACGAGCGACAGGAGCGTATGTCTCATCAAAGTCAATGCCCTCCTCTTGGCAGTATCCTTGAGCTACGAGTCTGGCCTTCTTTCTTACAACAATGTCGTTCTCATCCATCTTGTTTTTATATACCCATCTAGTTCCAATAACTCCTTGGTGAGTTGGTCTTGGTACTAGCATCCAAACCTTATTTCGCTCAAACTGATTGAGCTCTTCTTGCATAGCTTCAATCCAACTTGGATCACTTAACGCTTCATCCACTTTCTTAGGTTCCATTTGAGATAGAAAGCTTGCAAACATAGCCTCATTGAATGTAGCGGCTCTAGTTCTAACTGGTGCTCCAATATCTCCAATAATTTGCTCAGGTGGATGGTCACGCAGCCATAGTCTATCTGGTTGGAAGGGGTTTTGAGGTTGAACAGGCGCTTGAGAATCATAAGCTTGACCACCCTCCTGCGTAGGCGCTTCAAGTTCACAATTCCTTGTTTGCTCTTGATGATCATTCTCTTCATGATCTTCAGCATTTCTTACATGATAATTTAGAGTAATCTCACGAGTATTCTTAGGAGGTGGCACTGAGATCTCATCATCATCGTCAGTATCTTCATCAATAGTAATCTTAGACGCTTGATGACATAGATCTTCAATTCCTACATCATTTAAATTTACCTTACTCGGCTCTTGGTTAGCATCGTCAAAAACAACATGAATAGATTCCTCAACCTTCGATTTGATCTTATTGAGAATGCAAAATTCTTTCCATTTTTGGCGTAGCCTAGAAAGATTCCCTCATCCGCTTTAGGATCAAAAGTCTTTAGGCTTTGGGATCCATTATTATGGATAAAACATTTAGAACCAAAAACGTGAAAGTAGGAAACATTTGGCTTACGTCCCTTCCACAGTTCATATGGAGTTTTTCCATGCTGTTTGTTGATCATGCAGCGATTTTGAGTGTAACAGGCAGTGTTGATCGCTTCGGCCCAAAATCTAGGAGCAAGCTTGGATTCTGCTAACATAGTCCTAGCGGCTTCCTTAAGCGTTCGGTTCCGGCGCTCAGCAACATCATTTTGTTGAGGAGTTCTGGGAGCTGAATACTCATGGTGTATTCCATTTTCTGCACAAAGCTTCTCAACAACCTTGTTAGTAAACTCAGTACCGTGATCGCTTCTTATTCTTGCAACCTTAAGATTTTTCAATGTTTGAAGTTGCCGAATAAGCGTTGTTAACTTGTCACATGTTTCATCTTTGGATGAAAGAAATTCCACCCAAGTAAATCTAGAGAAATCGTCTACTATCACTAAAGTATACTTTTTACCGCTTACACTGATCGTTTGAACAGGTCCAAACAAATCCATGTGAAATAGTTCACGTATTCTAGAAGTAGATAGATAAGGTTTTCTCTTGAACGATGACTTAACTTGTTTACCCATTTGACAAGCGTCACAAAGGCGATCCTTGTGAAATGGTCCATTTGGTAATCCCTCTACAAGATTTTGACGTATAAGCTGAGAGATTGTCTTAAAGTTGAGGTGATTCATTTTTCTATGCCATAACCAACCCATTTTAGATTCATTTTTAGTAACAAAACATGTTGGGTTGTTATCAAGTGTTGAACCCCAATTTACCAAATATACGTTGTTAGTTCTTTTTTCTTTCAATTTAGTAGACTTAGTCTTAGTGTCGTTTATATAGCAGCAGTCACTTGAGAATATGACTTCAAAGCCTTTATCACAGAATTGACTTATGCTTAATAAATTGTGCTTCAGACCCTCAACAAAATAAACATCACTTATCATGATGTTTCCCCTATGCACAGTACCTATACCTTTGGTTTTACCTTTGGAGTTGTCACCAAATACAACCTGAGGACCATTGGCAGCTTGATAGTTGATCAGAAGATCTTTGGAACCAGTCATGTGCCTTGACGATCCACTATCAAAGTACCATACAGATGTATTGGCTTTAGCTCTAGGTACCTGCAATAAAAAAGGGAAGTTCTATTTCTGTTTAGGTACCCATTGTTGCTTGGGTCCTTCAACATTAGTATCCTTGTTAGTTTGAATTAGAACTTTAGGAACCCATATTTGCCTCGTCTTCATTGTAGGAATACTGGCCTGTTTGGGTTTCACATTGTGCTGTGTGTGCTTTTTGGATGTATAATAATATCCACGATTATAATAATAGTCATAATCATAATCATCATAGTATCGATAATATGATCTTGACTGTCTTGGATATTGACGCTGGTATTTCCTTGGCACTGGCTTGGGTTGCACTTTTGGTGCTGGGCGCTTAGCGCTTGATTCACAGTTGTTAGTTTTATCTTTAGCCTTTTGAGCGTTTGGATAAACCCGTCTTTATGAATCATTTGCCTTAGCTTTACCCTTGCCTGAGTTAGTTTTGACTTTCTCATTTTGCCTCTTACCATTGTCACTCGGTTCATTTTGAGTTTGACCTTGTGAACCTTTTTCAACAAAGATAACACCATTTCCTTTGTTGTTTGACGTAACATTAGATTGATTGGATTATTTACCGAGTTTATCGCATCCTAAACCGGTCTTCTCACCAAATGATCTGGTTACTTCAGTCACATTATCCAGCTGTCTAGAAGCTTTTGATAATGATGAGATGAGCTGCTCTGATTTGGCAAGTCTAGCGATCAAGTCAGCTTCTCTCTTGACTATTATATCAAGATCACCTTTCAATTGAATAACTTCACTCTCAAGCGATTGGTTTTTCTCAATGCACTGTTGCTGAATTCGCAACTCTGCTCTGAGCGTTACTTTATCTTTTGTGAGTGATGAAATAATAGCGAGATCATTTTGATATATTTTGGCAGCTTCTTGACATTCATTGTAGTATTCTTTGACTTTGTCAAGTAATTCATCATAAGAAAGAGGAATTGATAATTCATTGATTACCTCAGGAGACGCTTCATCATCTCTGGCCATGAGACATATGAGCGCTGAGTCATCTAATGGCTCATCATCATCACTACTTTCGTCTGATGATTCTAAATCTTCAGGTGTGGATGCTGGTTCTGATTCCGCTAGCAAACCTTGTTGACGAAGGTTGCTCCTGAATTGGCTTCTATCCAAGTAATCCTACCTTGAGGGCTTGGATACGTTTAGATAAGGGCAATTTACCTGGTAGTGCCCCGGTTTTCTGCAATTATAACAAAGATTAGTTTTTATCTTTTGTTCATTTGTTAACCTTGCAATGTGTGGTTTTGAGACCACTGGAGCTGGGAGATTTTGAGTAGACGCTTGGTATTGAGCAGGCGCTTGGGGGTAAAGGAACAGAATACTGAGGCGCTTGAAATTGTTGTTGCACAGGAGAAGGCGCTTGATATGAACTTTGTCCCTGATTATTAGGACCTTTTCCTTTCTTTTCATATCTCAAGAACTTCCTGAATCTATTCAGCAAAGCCAACTCTTCTTCCTCATTGATATCTGAATTCTTTCCTTTATTACCCGATTTACCTTTGATTGATGCAATGAGCGCTCCAGATTCAATCACTGGATTACTCACAATGTCACTAGCAGAGTTCAACTCGAACTCAAATGCTTTTAGCTCTAAAAAGGCGTCTTCTGGAGTTAGGAGATCCAGCATGTTTGATTCTCTCATAGCTGTTGTCTTCATTAAGAATTTACTTGGTAAGCTTCTAAAGATCTTAACCACCATTTCTCGGTTCTGTAAGTCCATTCCCAACGATGTAAGTTCTGTAACAAATTGGTGTTTTGTGAACGCTAAAGTCAAGCGTTAGACACCAAAATAGTCTAACGCTTGACTTTAGCGTTCACTTAAAAATTGGTGTTTTGGTGAAGCGTCTGATGAAGACTATTTTATAAAGTTAACTGAGAATTCTGGAATTGAATACTTTGACCAAGTAGGTTAAGCTTTCAGTTCCTTTAATCAGTGTTAGCACAGCGGAATGATTTTGGAGTCTTCTCTTTGAAAGTTTTAGCGTCACAAGATGTTTCTTAGTTGCTTAGCTTTTGATTGTGTTTTACTTATGCAATGATATGATAGATGAATGAATTGACTGAAAAGTAAATAACACAATGTTTGTAAGGTTCGTTGGGTGGTGTAATCCCAATTACGTCCTTCTTCTCCTTTGCACTCGGAGGCAATCCACTAAAATGATTCTCAAAGAATCACACAGAATCTTCTACAGATTAGGGAGAGATGGATGTCGATGACTTGAGCTCCTTGATCACACAGATTTCTGCTCCAAATCACTTCAATCCCCTTGCTTCTTTCACCCAGAAATAATGCAAGTAAACAACTTCGACTTCACACAGATCGCGAGGCTTGGATGGGGTTTTCTAAAAACGGTTTGTTTGATTTTGATGAAGTTCAAACAACTTGGGAATATCTCAGTAGGAAAGTGGTTTCTTCAAAAAGAATGTTTGAGATATTTGTTGACTGTCTCAGGATTTGAAGAAAAACAAGTAGAATGTTTCCTTGAATATTCTGGCTTTTCTCAGAGTTTAAGGAATGAGACTTCAATGCAACAACAATTTGGCTTGATAGAATTGTTCTTTGTGTGGTTGGCTTGTTGTTGAAGTCCTATTTATAGGCATTCTTGGAGAAAGTGTCCGTTTGACACATGCACTGGCGCGTGTCTCTCACTTTCGCGTGTGAACAACTTTTGTCCTTTTTCCTGAAAATCTGCTGCACAAAAGTTGGTGCTGCAGTCTGAGATAGTTGACAGTCCAATAGGGTGGCTTCTCCGTACGTCTGAAAGTGCTTATCACATTTAATGCTCTTATCAGCATTTAGTGCATTTGAATTAAATACCCGTTGGTACTTAATGCTTTGAGAATATTTGCATTAAACTCCTCCTGGACTTAGAAATAAATTCAGGTGAAATTACTTCTGTCTCATAAGGTAACGCTTGATATAGTTGGTCAATTGAACGCTTGGAGACTGTATCTTCCTTCAGACATCAGGCGCTTGAGTCTTCGAACTTTACCACTGATAAACTCACTCAAAAATCATCAGACGCTCAGCTTAAGACTACTTTGCCTAACAATCTAAAAAATATAACAAAGCCTAATAAGCCTATTACAAATCTAATGCTTCAATACTTATACAAATTTTCTACCAAAATGAAACTTATATATTTTTGGGGTCTAACAAAGATCCTAATTGTCATCATCAAAACTTCTAACATGAAATTCCTAACAGAACCCTCAAGTTGCACCCCAACCTCAAGAGAGGGACCCTCGAGTTGTCACCCCCTCAGTCAATGCATATGAGTCAGGAGCCTCAAGAAAGAGAATGCCCACCGCGAGTTGAGCCTTACAATCCCCCCGCAGAGGTCAAGAATCTCTGACCCCTGGCGGGATTGGGTCAAGGTGATCCAACTCCGCAGTCAATGATGATGCACATGAAAAGGAAGAAAGCAGCGTGGCTTTACCTCATGAGAGGTGGCCACGAGGAAGAGATAGATGGCCAGTGCCCCTAGGTCTCCACGTAGAGGTCAAGTCTTCTTGACCGCGGAAGAGACCCTGTCGAGGTGAGAAGGCCAACGTAGACAAGCATCTCGCTAAGATGAGAGCATAGAGAATAGGGGAGATATGAAGGCATGCAACTGGTCCCCCTAGCGGTAGCACCCCCCCAAGAGAAGTCCATTCTGCCCTGCCATCTTGGCAGAGTCCATACCACAAGGATAGAAGATACCACATCTTAGCGAGTATGAGGGAGCCGGAGACCCTCAGGAACATGTTGATAAGTTTAATGCGAAGGCTGACATGTAAGACATCAGCGATGCGGCCTACTGCAAGATCTTTCAAACTACCTTATTTGGTCAAGCCCGTAGTTGGTTTAATTAGATACCCTCTATTACCAGCTTTGAGCAGCTGACACGACGTTTCCTCAACCATTTTTATATGAACAAAAAATATCCAAAGACAGCTGCTTACTTATTCATTGTAGTCCAGCGAGATGGAGAGTCTTTGAAAGAAAATGTTTAGCGCTTCTCCATGGCGGATTCAGAAGTATCTCACGTTAACCACGGGTTGATATCTGAGATAATGCAAAGGAACTTGCATAACAGCAGGTTCAAGAAATCCATCGCAGGGAAACCGCCATCCATTGGATGAATTGTTGGCTAAGGTGGAAAAATACATCAGAATTGAGGAGACAAAGGGGCCGACTAGCTAAGAAGGTGGTACCAATAAGATAAAGGCTAGAGAAAATGATAAGGTACTGGAACCCAAGGAACGCAAGCACGTGCCCCCCTCGGGATTCTCAAAGTATATCCCGCTCACTCTTCCACGGGAGCAGGTTTTGGCCATTGCTGAGCAACAAGGCATAGTCTAATGGCTTAAGAAGATGAAGGATAATCCTAGTCGCTTGAAATCCAGGAAGTATTGTAGGTTCCACCGTGACAAGGGTCACACTACTGAAGGATGCCACCATCTACAGGTGGAGACAAAGAAGCTTATCAAGACGGGCTACCTACAAGAGGTCGTAGCACCACCATATGGGTCAACCCCTCAGGACCAACTAGGACCGCGTGGCCGAGAAGGGGGAGGCAAAGGCAATTATCCCAAGATGGATATGGATATGGAAAACCCACCATTAAATAGAATAATAGGGGTGATTTTAGGAAGCCTTACGGGGGAAGACTCAGAGAACTTTAGGAAAGCCTTGCTAAGGGTTGCCACGGGGTTGCATGCTGTCAACACCCCACAGAGGGAACAAGTTAATCAGGTAGAGCCAACCACACTAAACATCGAGTTTGGAGCGCGAGATCTGGAGAACGAAATCCCCTCACGAAACGATGCATTGGTGATATCGACGACAATCTCCATCTTTTGGATTAAAAAATTTTTGGTGGATGGTGGAAGTTCTGCAACATAATTTTTTACAATGCCTTTACGCAGCTAGGGGTTGACAATGCGCAGCTCCGAGGGGTTAACACTCCCCTTACCGGCTTCGTAGGCGAGCTAGTGGATGCACTTGGGGAAGTGACCTTACCTATATCCTTGGGCATATTCCTAGCCCGCTCTACTGTTCTGAATCCTAGTTCATGCGCAGTGGAAACGTAAATACGTATCGAAATTCACAATCAGATTACTTTTGGGTTTTAATGATTTTCACAAGATTCAAAATTTATAAACAAGATGAAATCTAATTTCATCTTTTCACTAACCTTTTGATTTGATTCAAAAACTTGATCTAAGGCCGGAATAATCTTGAAGAACCATCCTCCACCTTTTGCACCTCTAAGGCCGATGACTATTCTAATGGGAGGAGAGAGATTTTTCTCTTCCTCTTTCTTTGCTGTCAAGTCAATTGTGAGAGAATTTTTCTGAATTAGGGAGTTAGGTATATATAAGGAGTGATGTGCTTGGCATTAACTAATTCCTTGAGCCTATCCAACTCACACATACATGCCTCACACACCCCATCTCATCCAAGTTGGGCTAAGTTGACTTTCAACTTGGTCCAATTATTAATTATGTCCAACATATTTTAATCTAATTAAAATATAATACAAATTAATAATCATCTTAATTAAATAATCAAATTATTTAATAATAGGATGAGTATAATAAATAAATCTAAATATATATTATAATTAATTTAGTTCCATTAATCAAATAAATTAATATGTTCATAATAAATACATCTAATTATTTATTATTAATTTATTTCCATTAACCTAATTAATCAAATAAATTAATTTGCTCATCGAATAACAAATTATCTATTTCATATATTGGACAACGAAAGAATTTTTTTTGCTCAATTCTTTTGAAGTGCGACTCTCTAAGTTCGTCTCAATTGGCATTGGGAGAAAACAAAGAATGTGAGAGTCACTTAGCCAGTCTCGTAAACTCACATCGAAACCCAGTTGAAATGAATAGATCAATACGAACATTTAGGTCATAGTCACAATGTGAGTATAAGCCCTTCACTGTAACATCCCAATCGAGTGAGAGTCATGGATTATATCAAACTCACAGGACTCGATGCTGTGCTTTATGAATCAGAATAAGATGAAATTACTGAACTACCCTTATGTACTATACATAAGTTAGTTCTCCTGCTTTGGCCAAAGACTTATAATTTTATTTACCTATGATCACACAGGACGCTAACTCGTTACTACCCGCGACAGTGAATCCCCTATTGGCAATCACCGAACAATTGCCACTTATTCTTCTGAACCGCACTTCGAGGTTGATTCCACCCAAGGGTGAATTGGATCTAACTACCTAATACCTTATTCAGTGTCACAAATCCAATCTTCGTGAATCCTCGGGTCTAAGGCTCACGCACACTATCGTGACTAGTAATTCAATCATGACTGTCAAAGAATAATTACCCATGTGATTAAATTACGGCGAGCCATGTTCAAATATATCAATTCCATTGATATATCTATGACTAAGCTCCCACCACCCAAAGTGACCAACTGACACTCCTTGTCAAAGCTTGCGTCATACAAGTCTGGTCTTAATGCCCAATTAAGACTCTTCGACTTGCGAAATCTAGTTAAAGTAAACAAGGAACCAATACTTCTAGTGTCCTTCTCCTCTAAACATAGAGGAGTAGAAGCTCCCTCTTGATTACTCAGGACTTATTTGTTCAATACTTATATTAATGCCATCAAGATTGATTTAAACAAAACAATACCTTTATTATTGAATAAGAGTTTGTACAACATAACTGTAAATGCCCTGATTAATCTAATTCTTCCAAGGCATGGGGGACATAATCCTAAAAATCTCCCACTTGCACTCAATTCCAATTGCTATGGTATCTAACACCCATCTTCTCAAGATGTAGTTCTAGCACCGCCTGTGATAGTGGCTTAGTCAGTGGGTCAGCAACATTATTTGCTGAATCTATTCTCTACATGGCGATGTCGCCTCTTCCAACGATCTCTCTAATGATGTGGTATCTTCTCTCAATGTGTTTAGATTTATTGTGAGACTAGGGTTCGTTAGCCTGCGCGATGGCTCCATTGTTGTCATGGAAGAGTGGCAATGGGAGCTCCATGCTAGGAACCACTTGAAGTTCAGCTACAAACTTCTTTATCCAAACAGCCTCTTTGGCCGCCTCTGAGGCAGCCATGTACTCAGCTTTGGCAGTTGAGCCAGTCGTCGCGTTTTGCTTGGAACATTTCCAAGTCACTGCTCCACTGTTTAAAGCGAATATAAACCCCGAGGTGGACTTGCGGTCATCAATGTCAAACTGAAATTCAGAGTCAGTATAACCTTTCTCCTTTAGTTCTCCATCTCCATATGTTAAACACATATCCTTAGTTCTTCTTAAGTACTTGAGGATACACTTTACAGCAATCCAATGCTTATTCTCCGGGTTAGCTTGAAACCTACTTAATTACCACGCTCACAACATAATAAATCTACAGTCTTATGCATAACATAGAGTACATAAGACTCCCTACTGCAGATGCATAGGGGATTTCACTCATTCTATTACAATCATCCTCACTTTGAGGACTCATTGATTTAAAGAGATGGAGTCTATGTCTTATGGGCAAGAGGCCTCTTTTAGAATCTTCCATTCCAAATCTTTTCAGAACCTTTTCTACATAAAGGCTTGTGAGAGACCCATTTTCCTATTCACTCTATCCCTAAAGATGCGAATTTCAAGGATATAGGTCCCTTCTCCTAAGTCTTTCATGGAGAACGTGCTTGAGAGCCACATTTTGACCGAAGTCAACAGGCCTATATAATTACCTATTAGTAGAATGTCGTCTACATATAGGAATAGAAACGATATTTTACTCCCACTGGATTTCTTGTAAACGCATGGTTCATCTTCGTTCTTGATAAAGCCATAGTTCCAAACTTCTTCATCAAAACGAAGATTCCAACTCCGTGATGCTTGTTTAAGTCATAAATTGATCTATTTAATTTACACACCTTATGAGAATCCTCATTGGACACAAAACCTTTGGGCTGTTCTATATAGATGTCCTTCTCGAGGTATCCATTCAAGAACGCGGTCTTCACGTCCATCTGCCAGATTTCATAGTCTAGGTGTGTGGCTAAGCGGAATTCTGATGAATTTGATCATGGAAATGGGAGAAAAGGTTTCCTCATAGTCAATTCCCTCTTTTTTACTATACCCTTTCGCCACAAGCCTAACTTTAAAGATATCGACCTTACCATCCTTTCTCTTGTAGATCTACTTGCATCCTATTAGGCAATACCCCTAAAGCGATCCACTAGAGTCCAAACTTCATTCGAATACATCAAATCCATCTCCGTCTTCATAGCCTCAAGCCATTTTGCAGAATCTATATCCTCCATCGTATGCTCAAAAGTAGAGGGATCGTCTCCATAGTTTTCTTCTACTACAGCATACAAATTATGCTCTCTTTGTAGCAGATAATCATATCTCTCAGGATGCTGAGATACTCTACTCGATCTACATAACGGTGGTTGCATTTGGTTAGGTTCATTTTGAGTCTCTTGAACAGTGGCCTCTAAACCGATTTTGTTTTGTTCTTCCAGAACAATCTTTCTTCCTGCACCACCTTCTCGAACGAACTCGTCTTCAAGAAAGTATGCATGTAGAGCCATAATGACTCTTTGATCATCGTGCAGGTAGAAGAGGTATCCCATAGAATCTTCTGGGAAACCAATGAATCGACCTTTTAAAGATCTATCTTCCAATTTCTCCATCTTTGTCTTTTTCACATAGGCTGGACAACCCCATATCCTAATGTGTTTAAGAATAGGTGTCTTTCCAATCCATATCTGATAAGGAGTTTTAGATAGTGTTTTGAAAACCAACTCAGACCCTTCGGTCGGACCGGCTGAACTGTCAACCGGTCCTCTTAGCGGTCCGATCAGTATCACAAAACCGCTATGCACTAAAAACCGCTCTGTTTTCTCGAAACCAGCTAACTCAATGGTCGAATCGCCGAACCGTTTGGCCCGTTCACGGATTGACAGAACCGACCGGTTCAAAAAACCAGATCTGAAAATATGAGAGGCACCATTTCTGAAACTTCAGCTTTGTGCAAGTCAGTTTGTAGGAAATCAAATTGAAGGCGGTGGTTTGCGAGAGGCAAAAAAACATAGAAATATAATTAGACAAGGGATTAGGAAAGGATTAGAAAGAAAAGAATGCAAAATATATAATAATGAAGAACAAGTACTAGACAGGTGACGTGAAATGGAGAAGAAGAAGGATTTTGGGGGTTAGGGTCTTTCTTTACTTTATATATTATTTTTCATTTTTTTTCTTTTCACTTTTTGGTTACAAATTTTGGGGTTAAATGCAAAAACCCCCCCTGTGATATAACTTTTTTGCTAAAAACCCTATGTGGTCACGAAATAGCCTAAAAATCCCATGTGTTCTTAAAAAGTCTGCAAAAGTCACTTTTTGTAAAAAAGCGAGCGTGTTTTTCATGTTTTAACCTTTATTGACATGCTTATTTGTCATTTATACACTCTCCAAAAAATATAAAAGGTAAAATAGTATTATTTCACCCAAAAAACACATATTTCTTTCTATTTTTTTTTTACAAAAAGTGACTTTTTGTAGACTTTTTAAGAACACGGGGGGGTTTTAGGCTCTTTCGTGATCACATGGGGTTTTTAGCAAAAAAATTATATCACAGGGTTTTTTTTTGCATTTAACCCCAAATTTTGCTGATGAAATAGAAAATCACGTGACTTAACTCTTAAGTGGGTCTAGCCTCAATTAAAAATAAAATAAAAAGGTGACATATTTATTTTGGTATCATTTTATATTACATAAAATTCAAAATATATGTCATACATACATATAATATTTTTACCATTTTGTATTATTATTAGATTAAATATATATATATATATTTATATTATTTAATATATAATTATGACATCACAGGTCTGACCGCGGTTGACCCGACGGTTGAACCAGTAACCCTTGACCAGGTGGATTTTCAGGTTCGATGAACGGTTCGGATTTCAAAATATTGATTTTAGGAACAAACTTAGATGGACACTTGTTTAAGATGTGGGTTGTTGTAAGCAATGCATGGCTGCATAACGACATGGGTAGGTCCATGTAGCTGAGCATCGATCAAACTATATCCAATAGCATTCTATTTCGTCGCTCAGCTACCCCATTGAGTTGTGGAGTTGCTAGAGGAGTTAATTGTAATACAATTCCATGTTCAATTAAGAACTCACCAAATTCAGCACTCATGTATTCTCCATTTCAATAGTGTTTTGATATGTTTGCCAGTTTGGTTTTCAACCAAGGCCTTGAATTCTTTGAACCATTCAATAGATTCAGACTTATGTTTCATTATGTATACGAGACCATACCTAGAGTGATCATTAGTAAATGTAATGAAGTATTGAAAACCTCCACGAGCTATTTCCCCGAAAGGCCCGCAAACGTCAGTATGTATTAAACAAACAACTTCATTGGCTCGTTCAAAATGCCCTGTGAAAGGTGACCTCGTCATTTTTACTTTGAGGCAAGACTCGTAAGTGGGGAGTGGGTCTGACCCAAATGTGCTTATTAGCCCATTTTTCTCAAGTTCTCGAATCTTGTATTCTTCAGCATGACCTAGTCTTAAGTGCCAAATGAGTCTTTGGTTTGTCCCAAATATACCTCGTTTCTTGGTGATCTTATTCACAATACATCTATTTTGGACATTTAAGTAGTATAAACCATTTACTAAAGATGCAGAGCCAACAAACTTATTTCTAAAATAAATATTGCAAACATTGTTCAAAAACCGAAATCTATTCCAAGTCTAACTAATACGGGAATAGAACAAATGTTTTTAAGTCCATTGGGCAAACCAAGGCAATCATCTAAAACAACTAAATGTCCAGTAGATAAAAATAAAGAAGTAGATCATATGTGAGTAGCTGCCACACTATGTCCGCTGCCTACATGGATCATCACTTCTTGCTCCTCGAGCTTGCTACTTCTTTTCTGATCCTATTTCAAAACACAGACATGAGCGCTGGCTCTGAGTCTAGAATCTATGAAGTGGAGAATACATTCATAGAATAATTAATTTCTAACACATAAAGTTCCATACCTGCAGAAGCCATTGTTGTCAATGCTGGACAATCACGTTTTCAGTTATCAGTCTCTTCGCAAAGAAGGCATATATCCGTCCTTTTTCTTCTATTTTCCTTGAACCTTTGAAGGTCTCCGGATGTTTTCTTTCTGATATAGCCAGCTAGTTTAGACACTTCTAGTGGTCCCGCTACAGGCACATTGTATGGTCCCCATGACCTCTTGTGTTTAACCAACTTGTCCAACAATACTGCCAATAATCCTTCTATGTCATTCATATCAAAATTTATGACAAAGGCTGAGAAGGATTTGGGGAGAGATTGAAGAATGAAATCTACTTGAAAATGGAAATCGATATAATAATCTAGAGACCTCAATTTCTCCAGCAAGGGAATTATCTTATGGACATGTTCTGACACGTCTTCCCACTCTTTCATCTTCATGTTGAAGAGCTCATTTGATATAAAATATTGGACGGTCTAACTGTGCTCTCCAAAAAGCTCTTCTAAGCGCAGCATGATAGATCTGACACTATCCATCTTCTCATAGTGGCTTTCCAGCTCGCTGCTCATTGAACTCAACATATAACCCCTAACTTTATAGTTATCAGAGATCCAATCCATGAAGGCAAGACAAACTCCGTCATCCTCAGTAGAACTCGGCCTAGAAGGATGATTTGCTTCCAGCACATTTTCCAAAGATTCATCATTGAGAACTATTCTCAATTTTCTGATCCAATCAGGATAGTTTGGTCCATTGAGAATACTCTTCTCAAGCATTTCTTTAAGAGGGTTGTTAACCACTTTGAGATAGAAAATAAAATAACTGCAGAGAATAAAGAAAGATTCAATTAGGTTATTATGTTGTACACCAAGTAAATTAGACAGTACTTTGAATTTTCACTTAGCTCCCACTACATTTGTCGAATCATTGCCCTCCCGCTGCAATATTTGGAAATCTCGTTGGAAAGACTTTGTAGTGAGTGATTGAGTTCTTTAATAAATTCAGTGAGTTGCAACCCTTTAAGGATATACGTCTCACTAGTATTATTAAAGTGGCAAACATGCGATTCAATCTTTAATTCGGCTCATAGATCACGTTACCGCAACGCTTTAACGATACATAGGTTGTGATCTATCTGAACTTGGGCCTATCAACTTCCAATCAATCTAACAATTGAATTCCACCTTGCAACCCTCTATGGATATATGGGGTGGAATTTGTTTCGATTGATGGCATCTAATGCACTTAGAGAATTTAAATAAATGTTGCAATGCATAACCCCCACTTACTGGGCAGAAATTATGCATAGTGATATTAATTTAATTTCTATTAAGTTTCATGGAGAGCCGGGATATCCAATTCTTTTTTAATCTAAATTCAGTATTTAATCCAATGAGAGAATTTTGAGTTTATTTGGTCTCACTTTGCATATTATCCGTTTACAGCGCACATACATGGATTATAAAAAAGGTCCAATTTTAATTACATGAATAAAAATGCATCATATACATAAATCTACAAAAATTAAAATACAACACGGGGTTACTCAAGACCTGATACAACCCAGAAAACAAAATCCATAATCAAATCTAGTCCATGGAAGGCATCCCACAATATCATTCATCAAAAGATTATAAAAGATAGTTAACATGTTGGAGTTCTTTCAATAAGAAATAAATTAAAATCCAATTTTTATTAAGTGTAGTTTGAAAATAATCAAATTAATTTAAATCCAATTTACAAATTAATTCAACTTTAAGCCCATTTGATAATAAATCCAATTTTAGTCTCAAAGAATCAATTTCCAATTGATTCGACAAAGAATTAATTCCAAATAAATTTCTTTGTTCTAGGATTAATTTTAATTTCAAATCCAATTTAAAATTATGCATAAAGCTAATTTCAAAAATTATTTTATCCTTTTATTAATTTTAAAACTATTTTAAAATAAACATTTTATTTAATTTTAAAAATTAGGTTGACCCATGGGTTGATCCGTGGGTCAAACTCATGGGTCAAAGCCGTAGTTTGACCCGCTAGGTCAAACCTAATTAATTTTTAAAAAATAAACATGACCTGATTGCACGGATTGCTTCGTGAACCGGTTCTTGCGCACAGCAGACGTTGGGCCACACGGCGGCCTGCGAAGCAGTCGCGCCACCCGTTAGGCTGCACCGTCTCGACTTTTCCGAGCCAAAAATCCAAGAACATTCAAACCACATATTCATGTTTATGCACAAATTCATATCCAATACAAAAAGCTTGATTTATATTCAAACCATAAATCATGAAATCAAATTATGGTTCAGATTTAAGTTTCAAAAATAAATCTACCCAGGAAA
This sequence comes from Buddleja alternifolia, assembly GCA_019426215.1. Classification (NCBI taxonomy): domain Eukaryota; kingdom Viridiplantae; phylum Streptophyta; class Magnoliopsida; order Lamiales; family Scrophulariaceae; genus Buddleja; species Buddleja alternifolia. The sequence goes on along the minus strand of CM033399.1, from coordinate 21,191,761 downwards.
AATCATAATCTATTCATATCTTTCATCATAAACACAAAATCCAACATATTCATATCATAAATTCATTAAAAACCATAAAGTTGGCTCTGATACCACTGTTGTGAATCCTGTTTCATGTACAGCGGATACGTAAATACATATCCGGATTCACAATCGGATCACTTTTGGGTTTTAATAACTTCCACAAAATTCGAAATTTGTAAATAAGATAAAATATAATTTCATTTTTTCACTAACCTTTTGATTTGATTTAAATACCTTATCTTCCGAATAGCAGCAATTGGTAACCTCCTGCATCTAGATATCATGCCGGAATAAGCTTGAAGAAAAATCTACCACCTTTTGCACCTCTAAGGCAGATGGCTATTCTAAGGGGAGGAGAGAGAATTTTCTCTTCTTCGTTCTTTGTTGTCAGGTCAATTGTGAGAGTTAGGGTTTTTCTGAACCAGGGAGTTAGGTATATATAAGAAGTGATGAATTTGGAATTAACTGCACATACACGCCCCACCTCATCCAAGTTGGGCTAAGTTGACCTTCAACTTGGTCCAATTATTAATTAGGTCCAACATATTTTAGTCTAATTAAAATATAATACTAATTAATAATCATCTAAATTAAATAATCAAATTATTTAATAATAGGATGAGTATAATAAATAAATCTAATTATTTATTATAATTAATTTATTTCCATTAATTCAATTAATCAAATAAATTAATGTGAAAGCTCCTAAGGTAAAGAATAACCGATGTCTCGTGATAGACTCCTATACTTAAATGACGGTTTCCTAAGTATGTCTACCCGAAAATCTAACCACTAAGCATGCATTAAAGAGTTAGAGCTTTCTCAATTAAAATCGAACGACTTCACCCGGGAATCTTTACCTATGTCTAGAGCAATTCCTATTTGGTCGGTGATGTTGTGAAATTCTTGCACCCTAAGTCAATTTTCTCTCGAATAATTCACCTAGGCATTATATCAAACATATGGTGATCAAGCATATGTAAGGCATTCAACCACAAAATCACAACACATAGCAATATACAAATTGAAATGGAAAACGATCTTATTATCACAATACTAACAACATGGCCTTCTCATGACCCTAGTTCAACAATTTAGCTCATAAAATGCATAAGGAAAAAACTAAGCATAAGATCCATGTTCATAGACAAGGATGAATCTAAAGCTAAGAAACTCCCTATGTTGAATTGATGATCGAATCTTTAATTGGAGGCTTGAATCTCTTCTTTCCCTTCTCTTTTTCTCTTCTAAAGTGATGAAAAGTGAGGTCTCAATCCCAAAAAATCCCCAAAATTCACTTAGAATTCAAACCTCCTCTTTTTCCTTTCATTTTTGGCCTTTATACCTTCAAAACCGCTGTATCGGCGCCCAAGCGTGACCCAAATGGAGCCTAGGCGCGGTCCAGGTGGCCTAAGTGGCTTGTGGAAGAAGTTGACTGGCTCCTAGGCGCGGGTGAGGTGGTGCCTAGGCGCCGGCTACAGAGTCTGAACCGTTTTCTTGCTTTTCAGTGCAGTAATCGTGTTTTCTTCATAACTTTCTCCACGGACCTTGGATTTGGATGATTGAAGTTGCCACGTGAAGCCAAGATGGAGCTCTACAGCTTTCTAGAAGAAAATTTCCTCAAATTCGATTTCAAAATATACTGAAATACTCTATTTTTGTGCACTTTACGTCGATTGCAGTGATTTTCCACCTTTACTCAATAAGCACATAGATTATACGCATATGTGGCATAAATCAAGCGATAAATGAATCTAAAACATAAATGTAAGGGCTTAAAAACACATAAAAATGACTCTTATCAACCCCCCCACACTTATCAATTGCTCGACCTCGAGCAATAAGAATTCTAGGATATGGAAACATCATCAAACAAGGGAGAAACGAAAAGAAAACTACTAACTAACTCACTTTCGTAGAGTAAACAGTTGCACTTAGCGGGTGCAACAAGCCTTTGAACCCTTGAGTCACCTCAAAGGACGAGTTATAGTCTCGTGAGGGTTTGCATGCGATATACCCACAAAATCTAAAGATTTTCAACCCTGATCAACCAACGCAAATCACTATGATTAATAATAAAGCAATGACATGAATTCATCCTTTTACGCTCAGAATTACATATATATACACGTCACACACTTGCTCATGTTACGCCTTAACATCGAAAATACCATCCCAAGGGTGTAGTGTAATAAATATCACGTATTATAGTTGAGTGGCATTCTTACCACTTTTCAAGCATTAATCCCACATTTAGCAACTTTCGATTAGTCACATGGTACGAGAATTGAAGAAAACTTCATAGCCACTAAAAATGCATCACTTTATCCACTTTAGGCTTTAACTTATGCAACTTTCAACTCAAAACATTAGAGGCTAGACCATGTGCAATGTTCGATCCTCTTAGGCTTTCTATGACACCCTTGTAACGAGCTTTAGGCCAATAACTCCCAAACCGGACGGCTTTAGGGTATTAAGTGTATATACACTCCTAAGGGCTTAATCGCTCAAGTGCAAAGGCCACAAAACCAAACTAGGTCCTTATTCACTTCACACTTGCATTGGCTTGAGCTTAGCTCAAATTAGCATAATAGTATAGTATTCTAGGCATGGTGCTCTTCGCCCCCAGTATCTATTAAGCCTGACTTTTGCAGTCATACCAATGTTTAACCTCTTTTATTCTTGACAAGCATACAAAGTTAACATTCTCAACTTATAACACATGTGAAAATTCTAGATTGATATTCCGGGATCAAGCTTTTAAGTGTTTCAAAATGGTTGTCCACTCATCTCCTCTACCCTTGATTTATGTGCATGTGTTAATCATCTTAAGGACATTCTAGTCTCGTTCAGGATCCCACAAGCAAGGAAACGATGTGTATAGTCATTAAAATCTATATTGATAGAGAAAACATGCCATTGATTCAAATTAACCATTCTCAATGCATCGAGTGAAGGGTTAAAATTCTATACAAAAATTTGTTATGCTTGATTTTCACAAAAATTAGCACAAATTACATGTAATAGCGACGATTCCCCCAAACTTAAACTAAAAACAAGATCACATGACACATAGATACCTTAGATACCCCCCCACACTTAAACTCAACATTGCCCTCAATGTTGACGCAATCATACATACTCAAAAGGGGAGTAAACAAGAGTACTTACAACAAGGGTGCTGAAAAGCAACCCATAATCACGTGAGATCCGGTCCAAGCTCAAATCCGCCATGACAGATGTTCCAAAGAAAAACTTGTCTACTACATGTTATGCACTCACAATACAAACCATCTAGACTTAAAGAAAAACATGCCAAAAGTGCATGCTTGAACACAACTTAAAGAAACAAACTAAACAAAACAAAAAAACGAAAGCAAAACAAAAAGGAAAACTTACAAACTTGGGTTGCCTCCCAAGAAGCGCTTGTTTATAGTCATTAGCTTGACTTTGTCGAGTTATTTTAAGGCGGTTTCCGAATAAATGCCTTGTTCATTCTCCAAGTAGGGATGAAATTTGGCCCGGTGTTGGTAGAAAATACAATGAGTAGTGACCAAGCAATCATCCACTCACATATTTTCTCATAGTCCATCACCACTTCCATCACTCTTTCTTCCCATTGCGCCGAGTGATGATTTGGACTATTCTCCAAGTTATAAGTAGATGACCATTTTTCTTCACCCATCAAGGTGTAAAACTTGGAGTTTGTGATGTAGGACTCGAGGAGGTTATTGGTTCTTCTTTCTTGAAAAAGCTCAACACTAAAAGGATCAAAAGCATCAATGCATAGTGATAATGTAGAATCAACTGGATGCTTAAAAACCTCATAGTTATCAGAAATAACCATGTCATATCCTGCACTAGAGGACAACTTACCATCAAGGGCATTAATTATCTCCATACCTGTGGAGAGGGGAGAAGGTAAGTTATATAGTAACCTTTCCAATTCTGCTACTATTTCAGACGCTTGAATGTTAAACTCATCACGCTCGGGCATTGGAAAAAAAAATGTAAAAAAAATTAAAGCAAAACCAAATATGTACAGAAAAATCAAAAACTAAAATAAAAAAGTCCCCAGCAACGGCGCCAAAACCTTGACACGCTAGAAGCTAACGTGCTTTCGTAGCAAGTGCACTAGTCATGTGTAGTAATAAGTGGACGGTAAGTCCGGGTTGTCGAACCACAAGGACTTGAATTCTAGTTTATGATTTTCGATAACAAAAGGAAGTAAATTAGAGATTTAACTAAAAAGGAAAGTAAAATAAGCTAAAGCGAAAGTAAAGAGAAATTAAACTTCCAATGTGGAGAGGTGACTAAGGCTCATGTTCGGGCACATGTTGCCTATTGCTATCCTAAGATCATTACCAATTCATTAGACATACATTGCTATGGTGAAAGCTCCTAAGGTAAAGAATAACCGATGTCTCGTGATAGACTCCTATACTTAAATGACAATTTCCTAAGTATGTCTACCCGAAAATCTAACCAGTAAGCATGCATTAAAGAGTTAGAGCTTTCTCGATTAAAATCGAACGACTTCACCCGGGAATCTTTACCTATGTCTAGGGAAATTCCTATTTGGTCGGTGATGTTGTGAAATTCTTGCACCCTAAGTCAATTTTCTCTTGAATAATTCACCTAGGCATTATATCAAACACATGGTGATCAAGCATATGTAAGGCATTCAACCACAAAATCACAACACATAGCAATATACGAATTGAAATGGAAAACGATCTTATTATCACAATACTAACAACATGGCCTTCTCATGGCCCTAGTTCAACAATTTAGCTCATAAAATGCATAAGGAAAAATCTAAGCATAAGATCCATGTTCATAGACAAAGATGAATCTAAAGCTAAGAAACTCCCTATGTTGAATTGATGATCGAATCTTTAATTGGAAGCTTGAATCTCTTCTTTCCTGTTAGGAATTTCATGTTAGATGTTTTGATGATGACAATTAGGATTCTATGTTAAACCCCAAGAAATGTAAGTATAAAAGCTTTCATAGAACAAATGTATAAGCGCCTGAAAGCTTGTTTATTTTATTAGGCTTGTATTTTTATCTTTATAGATTTTAGACTAAGGATGTGATACTAAATCACTAGAAGAGTTCTGTGTGAGTCTACCAAGTGATGAAGTTGAAGATCAAGCGTCTGAAGGAACAGTAAAGATAAAGATTAGTCTCAAGCGTCCGTCAAGCGCTAAAAGACTGTCCCAGGTTATGAAACCAGCGCTCAAGATTTATTATGAACTTTAGACCAAGTACTTAGAAACTTAAGCTCGCAAATTATGCGTAAATTTTCTCTTTACGTACCACAATTTTCCACAATGGTGCCTCCCCCGGTTGGAATCCCGACTGGACGACATGCATAGTAGGTGATAAATAACGACGTGTAATTTTATCATACCACTCTTCATATCTACCTTCTGTAGTGCATTCGTCAATGATATTGTCTCCCCACACCAACCGGACAAGTCGATCATTCCACATTGTAATGAAGTCCCTGTGGAATGTCTCTCAGTTCCGGTTTAGACGTCCCCTGCGGTCGATTGTATGCAAGTAGAAATTATTAAATTCAGGGTCACGAGGAATCCCTTGTCGTAGTCCAAACTGCCGTAAAACTCGTTCGGGATAATGCCCCTCAACGAGGGTGTAGAACAATGGACAAGATGATTTCCACACTCTCTGTTCAAGACATTCACATGGCAAAAATTGGATTTCCGCGTTACCCATGTTATATGGTTGCCAATCAAACTGCAACAAGAAAAATATACTTAAAAATGTAATACTAAGATGGACATTTCATAATATTATGCATATCAAATTATCTTGCTTACCTGACTCGACAACATAAGATCAAGGGCTTCTCTAATTGGTCCCAAGACATTATGAAACGTATCTACGTATGTGAACTCACAATTCCACCTGAGACCACAAACAAGTTATTTTTGTTATGATATAACATCTATTCTCCTAGATTCTTTTATTTTATTTTTTGGTAAATTTATTCTCTTAAAATTCATTTCTATAAAAGACTTGGAAACACAATATACTACCTTGCGCCATATGAAGGAATTGGAAGTATTACTTCATTATGCACATTTGTCACGGGAACCATGTCAATCCTATGATACGTGATATTGGGTCTCAGAACCGATATTCTTGACCGTGCCCAAATCTGCAAGAGGTTATATAAATAAATTATTATAATAAACAAAACAACAATCAACAATAGTGCATTAATTTCAAATGTTGATTAACCTGCAACAACTGCAATGGACCACCGATATTTAATTGATCTCTCTGACATGCTCTGCATAACTCCCGGTATAAGTGTGCCAAGACAGCACTACCCCAACTATAGCGGTGAACTTGAGCAACATGTTTCAATTTAGTCATCCACAAAAGTGGAACACAATCCCCTGTGGTGTCCGGACACATAACACCACCCAAAAGCAACAATGCACATGTGCGTGCAACTTTTTCTACTTGTAAATGTGTACTATCATCCGTAATTGTGGAAGTTTTCAAATGGTTCACTAAGACACTTGTCTTAATACGGTACCCTATTAAATCTTCTTGTTCAATCCATAAGCCTAAAAGATTATAACATAACTCCTGCCATTCAGGTAGTGGCCTTACAAATTGACATCACATGTCTTTCTTTTTTTGTCATTTCTGTAACTGTTCATGGGTTGCGACCCTTCATTGTCATAATTTTGTTACCTACTCACGTGATGAATTTGATGATTCATGAGGGCTTTGGCAGCTATATATGTAAAGAGAAAATGGTTGTAAATCAAATTAACATTACACAAATGGAGCCTTTTAGAGCTTCGAAATTGCACTACACTCCTGGTGATATTTTTCGTGCTATGGGGCGTAGTTGGCAGTTGGATGATGATCACTATTACTCATTAAATCCAAATCAAAGATGTTCAGAAGTGTATTTACAAACAATGGAAGATGAATGGAGGTTTCATGTCCAAGAACAAGATGGTCTTGTTACCGATTGTCGTGAACGTCATATTCGTTGCCCCAGACGGAGAGCTATAATCATGCCTCGCGTAACAAACCATGAAAAAACACTAGCCCTCAATAGGATACGTGAAGAGAATAATAGGATGGCTATGCGTATGATGCGTCTTAATTTCCAAGAAATATCTAGAGAGTATGCATTATCTGGTTATGTGCAAGAAGCAAGAGCTAGGTGGGAGCTCAGTGTAGGTCCTCAGTATCGATCAGATACTGAGATGTCTGATGAATAAATTAACTAGATTGATGTTAATTTGTTTAATATAGTTAATATGTCTATGTTTTGATTCCTTTCTTTTGAGTTGGTCCCTTTTTATTTTATTTTATAATATAGTTAACATATCTATGTTTGATATAGTTAATATGTCTTATTTTCGGCCTTTCTTTCATCTGTTAGGTAGAGACTTAATACTAAATTCAAAATTATATCTAAAAGTTCAAAATTCAAACATAAACCCTAAAATTCTACTTTCTAAACTAAAATTCATAACTAAATTTATTTATTTATTATGAAAATTTTCTTACAATCAACGAAAACTAGCTAACACAAAATATAAGCACATATGAGATCAACGACGTGCCCAATCCATTTCATTAGGTATTCTAGTTGTTCGATCTCTACCTACACGACGACTGACACGTAGAGTTTCGTTATGGAACAACTCAAAAGGGGGGGGGGTATCCCAATAGTGTTCCCCTGGCAATGGCGTATAGATCCCTCTATACGTTGCTAAATATGGACGAATCCCATAATACGGCTTCACATAGTTTGCTGCTTCTACATCCCAACTCTTGCATACAGATTGAACATGTGAGCAAAGGATTCCAAATTCACTCCATTTGCCACAGTCACACTCCATTTTCCTAAGATTCACAACGTACCTATTCCCACTTCGTCCTCTCATCGGACGTGTGAAAACGTTAGCAGATTGCTCATGATAATTAAATGTTTGTACTGCATTATTAGTGGTGCTCTCAGACCAACGTGTGTACATCCTATGCGCATAGCTTGTCCAAGGGAGTCCTTTCTCAAGCATCTCCCGACCCCCCGCAGACCGCAATTTGAAATGCTCTATGGAACGAAAAAATGTTATCTCTGCAATAGCTGTGACCGGAAGACGACGAGCACCTTTGAATACATTATTTATGCTTTCAGCCATGTTGGTTGTCATAATGCCACACCGCCATCCTCCATCATAAGCAAAAGTCCATTTTTCTCTGTCAATCGCATTTAAATACTGATGAGCATCTCTATCATGTGATTTAATCTGATCCATGGCATTTTCAAACTTTCTTATTTGAGTCGATGAGCCAGCTACCCAACATAGGTTCTTTAAGACCTTATTTCTGAACTGAGTATTAAAGTTTGAACATACGTGCCGCAGGCAATAGCGATGAACTACTCTAGGAGGGCAAAATTCAGGTATGCTTTGAACTGCTGAGAGGATTCCAGTATGCCAATCAGAAATAAGACAAATGCATTCTTCAACCCCTTGTACAAAATGTTTGCTCAAATTCTCTAGAAACCATTTCCAAGATTCAAGTGTTTCATCATCCACTATGGCGAAAGCAAGAGGAAATATTTGCTGATTTGCGTCTATGGATGTCGCGATCAACATCTTATGCTTGTATTTTGTGTATAGATGCGTTCCGTCTATGCATATGACTTTGCGACAGTGCCGAAATCCATCTATACACGACTTGAATGCCCAAAAGACATAGTTGATCACCTTTTTTCGATCATATCTTGTATCATAGTTATCCCATTCAACGACAGTGCCCGGGTTCCATTTTTTGACAGCTCCCAAAAACTTAGGCAATTTTTGTACTGATTCCTCCCAAGTCCCATAAACAACTTCACGTGCACGTTTCAAGCTGTACCAAGCCTTAGCATATGGAATATCAAACCCGAATTGATCATTCACCATTGTAATGACGTTGGCGATCTTGTATGCCGGATCAATGCGAACAATATTTATCAAAAGGGTAGCAACCAAATTTTTGTCCAAGTTACAGTGATTTCTAGACACTAAATCCAAGAGACATGTATGAGACCCATAATACTTTGTGATCCTGAAGCATCGAATATTTTCTTTGTATATTGCTCGGAGCCCCCATCTGCATTTAACTGTTGAGTTTTTGTGTTTGCATTTCACTCTCCATAGTGTCGGGTTACTCAACTCCACGACATACTCGCGCTTCGCATGTCGCACTGAGTAATCTTTCACAGCACAGATGAGATGTTTCTTGTCTTTAAAGACCATGTGTAAGTCGAGATTTCCTTTTCTGAAATCATAAAACTTACCCTTTGATGCAGCTTGGATATCAATAGAGTCTGCTTCTACCTCTGGATATGTTCTGGAGTAGAACGGTGTGACTGGATATAACATGTCCACATTTACTGATGAAGGTATTGGATTGTTAACGGGCTCTTGATGTTGCGGTGATGTTCTTATGCCAGGCTATGATGATATATGTTATTTTTACACTAGTTTTCCCCCGTTTATCGACTTGGTTTTGATTGTTTCCTTGATAATTTGATCACATTTGATGCTTTGATCCTTGTTTTCTCATATTTTCTAGAATAACATATGATTTGGAGGAAAAGAACAAGGATTGAAGGTAAATCATGCATAAAAATACAAACTGTCTGCGCAGTGCTAGAGTTTATGGAATAGATTTCTCTACCCATGTCCAAATTACACACTTCTTATACCAATGGAAATATACGAGGCAAAGGTACATTTCTTATGTTGAAGACAAAGATCAGATATGTAGGGAAGGAGGTGAAAACGTCATCGGAAGAGACGTCTTACGATGGAGTTTTCTCATTCAGTGACTTGTGAGACAATTTTGTCATCTTTAACGTTTGATTTCGGCCCTAGTGTCTTCTGAAGAGTTGTAGAGCTTTGTTTTAGGATTCTACAGCAACTTGAATCAGTGAATTCCGACATCGGTAGAGAAAGTTATGCGAAATTTACCAAAACTGGCTGGAGCAACAGGGGACGAACGCCGCGGCGTTCATCCACGAACGCCGCGGCGTTCACATGCAGTAGCCAACGCCGAGGCGTTCAACAAGCGAACGCCGCGGCGTTCGAGGCAGCGGGTTGGTCTATAAATACCCCTTTTAGCCATTTTTTACCCTAACTCACCTTGGATATCAGCAACCACACGAAAATAGAGAGAGGGAGAGCTTAGAAGAGAAAATTAAGGGTCAAAACATGGAGAATTCAACAAGGAATCCACATCTCTACAAGAATTAGGGAGTTTTTACATATTTGTTTCTTGAATTTGTTCAAATCTCCTATGACTTGTATGATTTATATTTGCACTTTTGACATGAATATGAGCTAAACTTGTTTGATTGAGGCCATGGATAGGCCGTTTATGTTATTTTGATTGTTGATTTGTTGGTGTTTATTGGATTAATTTTGGTTTTAGCTATGTATTCAATATTTGATCTCAATGCTACATTTGCTTGATCACCAAGTGTTTGATAAAATGCCTAGGTTAGAGATCGAGAGATAATAACCTAGGGAAGATATAAACATTGAATACCCTATAGTTAAACCGACTAGAGATAGACTCGGTTTCTTTAGGTGGCTTTCCATTCACGTGGGGAATTCCTAGACCTTAAATGCATACTCGTTAATCGAGTTTTCATATAGAGATATATAGGAAATCGTTACCAAGGGTAGGGTTGCTATGCCAAGAGATTGGGTAGTACGTACGTTAGGGAATTTCGCCTTAGCTAAATCAATCTAATAATCCAATAGAACCTAAATCACAATCTAAATGCATAATCGGTTGAACCATGTGCCTTGATCGCTTCTCTCTATTGTTTCCTCCCTTTATTTGGTGTGACGTTGCCTTAGTTTATTTTCTAGTATTTATTTATTAGTTAATCAACCTTTCTATCGACCGATTTAACTTAGAATTGAGTAATATAGTAGTCTTGGTACTTAGATTATAGTTGTCCCTGCGGATACGATAACCCCGGACTTAGAAATCCACTTTACTACTTACGCGACCTAGTTCTCTTGCTAGGATTTTGTCGTGTCAAGTTTTTGGCGCCGTTGCCGGGGACAACTATGGTATCTAATATCGAGATTCTCTTATTCGTTCTGAGCTTAAGTCAATTTTTTATTTTGTATATTTCTAGTTCTTGAAGATATGAGTGCTTATAACTTTCAATGGCCATGTCAGGATATGGATTCATCAATCACCACATCAAGCTCAATGCAAATGGAATCCTATGAGCCCACCTACCATCCCGATTGGATAAATCACCCAAGCTCAACATGTCAAAATAACATGATATATCCCGGTTGGATAAATCATCCAAGCTCAACATGGAGTTACAACAATGATGCAATGATACTTTCATCGGGGTTTGACCATGCCGGTAGCCTTCCTTACCAACAACATGATAGTTTTCATCAACAAGAGCTAGAGACGAGGTCTAAAATTGAGGCCTTGGGGAATGAATTTAGTGTATGGGTACAAGCTAGCATAAAGGAGGCAGAAGCAAGTTTCGAGGAGTCAGAAGCTCGAAGAAAGGAGTCAGAAGCTCATAGAAAGGAAGTGGCAAGATTAGTAAATCAAGCAGTCAACTTATGGAAGGAGAGAGCGCCTTGCACCATGGAGAGTAGCACCAAAGAGAATGAGGCATCCCTCAATATAGAAGTTGAACAAGGTTTTGATTTAGAACTACAATGTCTACATCCTATCACTAAAGAAAAACCACCTCCCGAATCCATGTATGTCAAAATAGAGGCAAAAACAACTGAGCATATACGAATGAAGAAAGAGATTTTTAAATCCATTTCACGACATGGCCAAGAAAGAACATTAGAAATCTTCAAGAACCCAATGCCACCTACCATCATATCCCTTGAATTCTTAAGGGAATCCATCAATCACCGGAGGGATATAGTGGAAGATGGTCAAGTCAAAGTATGCAACTTCAATGATTCATCCGAGACATACACCATGAAATCAAGTGATACTACGGATGAGAATGACAAAATCATAGCGTATATAAATCACTTGGAGATTTCACCATTGAGGTTGCCAACGACAAGACTAGGGGAGTTTGAGACAGTCACACACCAATTGTATCCATCAATTGATGATCCCCCTCCTCTAGAATTTACACTTTACTCTTTGCATTTCAATTACATATTTATAAAAGAGAATTTGTGCTCACTTTTGATTATTCCAGGTTTTATGATAAGGATTGGAGGGAATATGCCATTACGCAATTGGAAAAAGCATAAGAAAACTCGTCCCTACAAAGTTGGCATTGCTCCTTACAATCCACCGTGAGCAATGCAAGGAGTCGAGCTAATGACATTAAACAAGCGCTTCTTGGGAGGCAACCCAAGTTTCTTTTATTGCATTCTTTCTTTTCTTTTGTGCCTTTGGTTTTTTTTTCTCTCCCCCTTGACTCGTTTTAATATGGTTTTCTTTGAGTTTTCTCTCATTCAGGTTTTGATCATAGTTTGATCCTGGAATATGAGCCCACCACCATGCTCCCCCCGTTTTTCTCCATTTTAGGGTTGTATCGCTTATCCCTCTTACCTTGCATTTATTTCATGAACATTGAGGACAATGTTTAATTTAAGTTTGGGGGTACAACCTTGTTGATATAGAATTCACGAATTGGTGCACCCTTGCATAAGAGCATAATGCGTTTGAATATCTCCACTCTCTCGAAGTCAAAGTTTCTTATCTGTGGTCAACATGTCATATGTTGTGACTTGAAAGCCCTTTTTAGTCATGCTTATGCGATTTTTTTGAGGATTTAAAACTTTGGACTTTCAATTTTGTTGACTTTGAAGTGTGTTTTAATGTTGTGAAGTCATAAAATGATTTAGGCCATCTTTCATTGTTGTTAGCCTTACATTTTGGCCTTCTCTATATTGCATAATCTCTAGACCTTGATTTGAGCCGTATTGATAAGAATGGAGTGTGCTAAGCACACTAGAAACCACCATTCGACTTTATTTCATAAGCCACGACAACCACCTTCTACCCTAAAAGAAAAACAATGTCTTGCACCCAATCAAGAGAGTTTAGAACTTCATATCATTTGACTTGAATATGGGTAGTCACCTTGTTTTGATTTGAATGTACATGAGTTAGATAGTGATGTTTTGGCTATGTTGGGATATTTGAGGTTTGAAGTATTATGTAAAAAAGGGGATGAAATGAAAACTTGAGCAATGGGCTAAATAGTCGAGAGAGAGATATATATATGAAAAAAAAATTGTGCTCTCGACTAGGCTTGAATCTTGGCAGTCATTTTGATCATTTGGCTTGGAATTCTGTGTACAACCCGATATGAAAAGAAACAAGTTTGGGGGTTGTAAGTTGAAAGGCAAAAGAGAATGAAAAAGGGATAAGTGATAAGTTGTGAAAGTTTGTGTAGTCTATTTGCGAATTTAGATTGATGATTTTGAGTTATAGGCTCTCTTGACTTAGTCACTTTATCCATATCTTCCGGTCCTAGCCATCACCTAGCCTTACGTTACAAACCGGAAAGACCTTTTGATTGTGACTTTTGCACTTTATACACACCGATGGGTTAATGAATGTTGAATTGTTTCAATGTCTTTACTTTCCAATTGATTTGCATAATCTTGTCTAAAGTGTGCTCTTGACATGAACATGGGCGTGGGAGTTCATGATTTAGGGATGGAAACTAAGATTTTGTGAGGTTTTCAAATTGTTGAATGTTCAAAGCATTGTGTAGCTTTTCATAATCATTTTTGAAGGTATAATGCTTGCACTTATGTGTATGAATTGGCAAATGGAAATTTCAATCTTCATGTGTGTGCTTGATTGTATTTGATCGAGGACGATCAAAGCTAAGTTTGGGGGTAGTTGATATATGTTATTTTTACACTAGTTTTCCCCCGTTTATCGACTTGGTTTTGATTGTTTCCTTGATAATTTGATCACATTTGATGCTTTGATCCTTGTTTTCTCATATTTTCTAGAATAACATATGATTTGGAGGAAAAGAACAAGGATTGAAGGTAAATCATGCATAAAAATACAAACTGTCTGCGCAGTGCTAGAGTTTATGGAATATATTTCTCTACCCATGTCCAAATTACACACTTCTTATACCAATCGAAAGATAAGAGGCAAAGGTACATTTCTTATGTTGAAGACAAAGATCAGATATGTAGGGAAGGAGGTGAAAACGTCATCGGAAGAGACGTCTTACGATGGAGTTTTCTCATTCAGTGACTTGTGAGACAATTTTGTCATCTTTAACATTTGATTTCGGCCCTAGTGTCTTCTGAAGAGTTGTAGAGCTTTGTTTTAGGATTCTACAGCAACTTGAATCAGTAAATTCCGACATCGGTAGAGAAAGTTATGCGAAATTTATCAAAACTGGCTGGAGCAACAGGGGACGAACGCCGCGGCGTTCACATGCAGTAGCCAACACCGAGGCGTTCAACAAGCGAACGCCGTGGCGTTCGACGCAGCGGGTTGGTCTATAAATACCCCTTTTAGCCATTTTTTACCCTAACTCACCTTGGATATCAGCAACCACACGAAAATAGAGAGAGGGAGAGCTTAGAAGAGAAGATTAAGGGTCAAAACATGAAGAATTCAACAAGGAATCCACATCTCTACAAGAATTAGGGAGTTTTTACATATTTGTTTCTTGAATTTGTTCAAATCTCCTATGACTTGTATGATTTATATTTGCACTTTTGACATGAATATGAGCTAAACTTGTTTGATTGAGGCCATGGATAGGCCGTTTATGTTATTTTGATTGTTGATTTGTTGGTGTTTATTGGATTAATTTTGGTTTTAGCTATGTATTCAATATTTGATCTCAATGCTACATTTGCTTGATCACCAAGTGTTTGATAAAATGCCTAGGTTAGAGATCGAGAGATAATAACCTAGGGAAGATATAAACATTGAATACCCTATAGTTAAACCGCCTAGAGATAGACTCGGTTTCTTTAGGTGGCTTTCCATTCACGTGGGGAATTCCTAGACCTTAAATGCATCCTCGTTAATCGGGTTTTCATATAGAGATATATAGGAAATCGTTACCAAGGGTAGGGTTGCTATGCCAAGAGATTGGGTAGTACGTACGTTAGGGAATTTCGCCTTAGCTAAATCAATCTAATAATCCAATAGAACCTAAATCACAATCTAAATGCATAATCGGTTGAACCATGTGCCTTGATCGCTTCTCTCTATTGTTTCCTCCCTTTATTTGGTGTGACGTGCCTTAGTTTATTTTCTAGTATTTATTAATTAGTTAATCAACCTTTCTATCGACCGATTTAACTTAGAATTGAGTAATATAGTAGTCTTGGTACTTAGATTATAGTTGTCCCTGCGGATACGATAACCCCGGACTTAGAAATCCACTTTACTACTTACGCGACCTAGTTCTCTTGCTAGGATTTTGTCGTGTCATATGACAATGTCTCCAACATGACATTGACATCGACATCTCCCTCATCATCAGGTGGAATAGGGTAATCAATTTCATCTGGCTCTGAATCACTCAATTCTGAATCATTAAAACATTCTTGTTGTGGCTCATGGGCAAATTCAGCATTATCAAGCTCTCTATAACTCTGCGATTCAGTATTGTGTTGCCAATTGACCCCAATTTCATGTGATGATGTAGAGGCACCTACACAATAGTCATGCAACCCAAAACTTTCCATTCCTTGTGTCACCGCTGGCAGATCAGGTATAGCAGGTTGTGTTAAAAACGACATTAAATGGTCAAGCTCTTGGCTAACGGGCATCTCTTGTGTTAAAAGTGACGTGTACGGTCCCCACTCTTGGGACAAAGGCATGTCCGGAACAATATTGTTGTACCTTTCATCTTTCTCAATATAGAGATGTAGGCTATTAATCTCACCATCAGGATCCATGAAAAATCTTAGGCTTTCATCATCGGTTATCTCCAAAATGGATTCTTTTATCACAGATCGATACTCACATGAATATTTAGCAAATACTTTCAGCGAAAATCGATCAATATCTATTCGAGTTCGCATATACAATCTCGCCAGTAAATCAGTAAAGTTTGTCGAACGTAGTAGTCTCATATACCCAACTGGAGGAATGCTATATGTGATAGAATTTGACTCTTGTAGTATTTGACCTCCCGAGTACACCATAACATCAATTTTGTTGAGGTTCGACATATCTTCAAAATATAAATAAACTCGAAAAATTAGTTCAAGGGACCACTAACTTATCAAATTATAAAAAACATATTTTGTAATTTAATGGGCATAAAACATTGATTTCCTTGCCACTCACAATTATATTAATACTTAGATATGAACAAATAAACGAATTCATGTCAATCTCACGACTATCAATTAGTTACTCATCCTCACCACTCACAATTATATTTTATGATGTTTTGTATTTTCATCAATTACTAAATTAATTCAATATTTAACATGCAAAGTTAAGTTATCATCAATACTATTTATCAATATAAGAGTGAAAGACCCATTAGTTATCAAGAAGTTGGTTCTTAAAAAGTTGGTGAAATATGTTCTTGAAATATTTGAAAAAATACTTTCATGAATCTTATGTATAAAAGTTTATTTTAAGTAATTTTTCAATTTCTTTTTGTAACAAGACCTTTAGCAAAAAGATAAAAGGAGTTCTACTAGAGAGTTTGTATACGGAAAATGAGATTAATTTGTCGCTTTTTTTTTGTGGGTTTTTAATTCCTTGAAAATTGAGAATTTGAAAGTGAGTAAATGCCTACATTAATATGATTAAGGATAGTAGTAGTGTGAATTTTAATTTAGATAATCCTAAGTATTAAAATGGTGTAATCTGATACGGCAAAGCAACATTATTGCCCAATTAGCTTTGAATTTGATTTCTCTTTCTAATTATTTCTAGTTTGATCACAAGTTGATATGGATATGAGAATGTACATATACAAAATGTTCTCTTTTTCATGAAACCATGCTTAATTTAATTTCTGACCATCAAATTACCACAAAATTGAAATTTCAAAAAATTGTGAAGAGCATCATACAACACAGAATTCTATTCAAAATATTTTATCAGACATTCCTTACTTTCTCTAAAAATCTGAAATAACTTCCAAAACATAAATATATATACAATGTGTATACAATTTGAAATAAGTTCCAAAACAAAAATATAAACATAAATAAGACCTATAATTAAATTAAACAATCAACTCTTCAACATATTTAAAATGAGATATCCGCCAATTATAGCATATTATACCTGTAATCTGTAAATTTGACTCCAAATATTTCGAAGCACAATGCGTACGATCTACAATTAATACAAACAAAACTATTAACATAAATAACTATTATAAAGTTTACAAATAATAATATACCTGATAATTTGAAGTTCAAAAAGTATCCGGATATTAATTCTTCTCAAGTATTCTGAAAGAAAGTTGAAGAAAAATATGAACGAGTAAAACTCTCTTAAATTTGAGAGAATGAGAAAATTTTGCAAAAGTGGGAGTGAAAACATTCTGTAAAGTTGGGTGAATTTATAGATGGAATGTTGGTTGTCATAAGTTTTCTGGAAGAAAAAAAAAAGGAAAATTGAAGACGACATTTGGCATGTCGTCTTCAATTTTCCTTTTTAAGTATTTATGAACAGTGAAGACGTGTCGTCTTCAAAATAAAACAAAACATGAACAGTGAAGATTTTCATTAAAATAAAATAAAACATGAACAGTGAAAATTATTTTTTTCAATTTTTATTTTTAGACAATCATGATTTTCGTTTTAAATAAACCACTTGAATGATTTATTATTCGTAAAATAAAATATAAAAAATAAAATTAGAAAATTTTTGAAATTTAAAGTCAATTGTTATAATTTGATATAAATTAACAAAAAACCCTAAAAAATTATATTTAATTAACAAAAACCCTAACCCTAACAATTTTCGAAATTAAAAAACAAAAAAAGAGAAAAATTGCTTTTTTTAATGATGAACAATGAAGACGACATTTAAAATGTCGTCTTCACTGTTCATCAATTTAAAAAAATAAAAAAAATTCGATGAAAAGTGAAGACGACATTTTAAATGTCGTCTTCACTGTTCATCGGATTAAAAACATAAAAAATTTCCGATGAACAGTGAAGACGACATTTAAAAAATGTCGTCTTCACTGTTCATCGATTTAAAAAATAAATAAATTGAAGACAACATTTAAAATATCGTCTTCTAATTTTCATTAAAAAAAAGAAGAGAAAATCGATGAAGACGGCATTTCAAATGCCGTCTTATATTAAAAAAATAATAATTTTAAAACTATATTATTTTGAGAATTTTTTATTTTTTTTTATATTAATCAAATAAAAAACCCCCTAATGATCTGATCACTAGCCCACCTGGTGTGAGACTATGCGATTCTCACTCCCCCAATGGAGCTATAGCCTAGCCGAGCTGTCTGCGAAAACGATTCGCTGTTCCAAAGATGCTCGTGATCATGCATAGTCATAGTCTCTTAGTCTTGGTTTTTCTGTTCTGTTCTGTAGAGCTGCTCCTAGCTAGTGATAATTCTACCTTAGATGTGATGTGTGTAATATCAGAGTTGATTCTATCATAATTACCAAATATTTAATGATAAAAATAGAAAGATTTTATCTCTCCTCTTTTACTATAAAGACAGGGGTAAATGCACAAATACCCCACGTGACTTATGACTTTTTTGTTAAAAATCTAATAGTCTAATATTTTTCTAAAAATTTGCTAAAAGCCACTTCTTGTTAAAAAATAAGAAGGAAGTTTTTTATTTTTTCACTTTTATTGACATATTTATTTATTATTTATACACTATTTAATTAATATATAAAGTAAAATAGTATTATTTCATCAAAAGAAACACGTATTTCTTTTTATCTTTTTAATAAAAAATAACTTTCTGCAAACTTCTTTAAGAATACAGGGATTTTTTAGGCTATTTCGTAATTACAGGAGGTTTTTAGCAAAATAATTATATCACAGGTTTTTTTTCCCTTTTTTCCTTATAAAGGCATAATAGTAATTTTATGGAAATGTTATCACATTTTTTTTTATGGAAATGTTATCACATTTTTTTTTATGGAAATGCAATACATGTTTTTTTATTAATATTTTGGTTTTTTTAGCATAAAGATTATATTTTATTTTGATATTTTGCACGAAGGTAGTTTAGACTTTAGGGTGAGTTTGCCGGCCCGAATTTGATAAAATTATTTTCACAATAATTGAATTATTTTTGTAACTAATTAGTTTTAGTAAATATTCAATTTGGAATATTTTGCAAAATATTGACTCTTGTATTTGTTGGACACTAGAAGTAATTTTAACTTAAATTGTCAAATAGTTTAATAAAGTGCCATACGCTAAAAGTAAATTCCTGTAGGTATGCATACGAGCTAAATTCGACCTCTTCGAGTTAGAATAAATAAGTTCGAGCTAGATCTCGAAAAGAAATTATATTATGAATTGTTTTATTAATGTATGTATATATATTATTAGTTTTATTTTAATTAATATATATATACATATATTTGTTAGTGCTAGGTGTTCAAATAGTCATTTAGTGACGTATCAAACCTGTTAGAACTTATGTAAACAGTCTTGTTTTTGCAACCACTTGAGTTTTGAAGGCATCGAATGACATATCTTCATCAAACTCCATTGCATAAGCTTCGCACGCCACATTTGCTATGTTGAAACTCAACGTCAAATTTGCAAACAATGATCAATTTCCTTCCCATTTTCCTTGAAAAGGCCTGTGTAAATTTTGCATGTAAGAAATATGATAAAGGAAAATATTAGCAATCAGAAATATCATATTTATATCTATAGGAATCAAGATCAAGAAATTTGATTATTGTTAGAAAAAAATTGTTCCTGCAAATGACTAGTATTTGCTAGAAATGAAAAGTAGTTTTACATATAGTTATAGAAGCAATTAAGAATTGGAAAATGAATTAAACTACCTGATACTCGACTCGAAATGATTGTAAGAGCTCGTTTGAGTTAAGTTCGTTAAATATAAACAAGTGTGAACAAAATTTTCTTTTAGGTAAGGTCCGTAGCTCAGCTCGAATTCGACTTGATTGGTTAAAAATGATAAAATATGTAAAAAATTACCAAACTACTGAAATCTTATTATCTTATTTAAAATGAATCCAAACTCATGATTTCATCTTTTTCATATGTGGACAATGAGGTGGATGAGTTAGTTTTGCTCCATTGTGCCATATTTAAGTTATTGATCTTAATTTGGTAATATATACATATATCTGTAACTCATTCTTTTATTTTTTTTAACATATTTTCAATTCCCCACTTTCTGAAAATATCAATATATATTCTTCTTTGCATATAGGTTATGTCATTTCGAATTTTCTTAATCAAATACCCTTATTATGACAAAAGGATTTTGACTATTATTTATTTTCTTAAATTAAGTGAGTAATGAGGATTTCAATTCAAATCTTTTGTCTATGTTTTGTTCCTCCAGGCTCCAGCCAGTCGTTCAAGGAGTTACCCCCGTAGAGCATAATTTGTGATAAAATTTTCATAATTTAGGCCTAATTTTCCTATAGTTTGTTATAATAAATCTTTTATCTATTGCTTTCTTCCCTCTAACAGCCGTACTCTCATAATGAGAGCAATGTTTGATATGATTTTCAGCGATAATTTATGCCTAATTTCCTATATTTTGTTATAGAGTAAATTTCTAACCCATTTAATTAATCTTTAAAAGATGAACCGCATTTCTAATTCTTCTTTGTTCTTTTACTTTCACATTGCTCACCCTCTCTCTCGGTAAGTCTCACTTTTAATTTTAAGTTGTCTATTCTATCAAATTAATATGTTAATTGTATTTCTTTTCATTTGTACTCTTATTGTAGGGTAATATTTGAAAAATAAAACTTGAATGATCAAGTTTTGTGCCGTAAGTAAAAAAGATAATGAATTTTTGCTTGATGTATGATATTATAATTTGTTAAAGTGATTCGAGAACAACTCTAAATGCACTGAAAATATTACTTTTATAAGTTTTTAGAATTTTGTGCCAGTTATTATTATTATTGCACCAAAACTTAACAAGAAGATAAATTAATTATTAGTATTGAAACAATTTTTTGATGTTTTTCTTCTCTATTTAATAGGATCAAGAATAATTTTAGAAAAGCAGAGATTCTTTTTGGGTTTCTGAATTTCTGTGAGTTCACTAGAAATTTATTTTGGAAGAAAAAATCAGAAGACTGACTTCTAATTTTCTCAAATCCGCCATAAATTTTTTATAAAGGAAAATATTATTCTGCTCATAGGAGCGTAAATAGAGAACTTGATTAAGATATCTCTTTCTTATCCATGGTTACATTAGTGAAGATGCATGTCCGAATGGTAACTGAAATAATCTTTCTTTATTTGTTGAAAGATTGACAGCATGATCAAGGATATACAAATATACCCTTAACAAATTCTTCATTTCTAAATATTAAGAAAAATTACTCAACACCAAAAAAAAAAAAATTAAGAAAAATTACAAAAATAATATTTAATCTGATTTAATAAATCTCACTAAGTAAACTATATTTAAGAATCCTAGACTTAGCTTATTAATTTTTTTAAATGATTTATTTTATCCTTCTCAGTATAATATGTTTAAAAAATAATTTCATAGTAAATATATTTTGCTATATAACCATGATATGAATTTTCCATCGTATGCTTGGTTTATGAATGGTATAAAAATATATATATAAAAAATTATGTTTCGGTTAATTTGAAGTTGAACTTGATAACATTAAAAAGTTACTTTATCAGAAAATTGTTTGTTATGCAAGTATGTAGATAAAAAAGTATTAAAATATAGATCTATCATTACCTAACTCGATATAAAAAAAAAAATTACAAAAAATAGTATTAATTACTTATTGTTAATATTACTTAATATACCTAATAAATAATTATAGATGTAATTTTTGTTTAAAATTGTATAACATATTACCTTTGTACATTATAATACCAAACTTATAATATTGCATGGTAATAATATAAGGGTTTTTTTTTCTTTTCTTTTTTTGTTTAAAAAAAGCATCCCCATCAAAAGCACTCTATTTAAATTTGGCCAGTTAAAAGAAAAATATTTCCTAACAAAACTAAGTACTTAAAACACATTATTAATATAATTATATTAATATGTGCCAAAAATGTCTAGGGCATTACAATAATTAAACATATTCCCGGCTCGGGACGGGGCGCCACCCGTGGGTTAAAGTCCACGGTTAATATGCTAGTCAAAACCCAAAAGAGCTGACGGTCCAATAAGAATACTTGGGCTATTTTGTTAGTCCAAGGGCTAATAAAGGGATTCTTATTAAGCCTGATGGGCTGCTGATAAAGCTAGACCCATTGCACATGGCCCATGACACGCTAGAAGCTAACGTGCTTGAATAGCAAGCGCACTAGTCGTGATAGTAATAAGAATGGACGAAAAGTCCAGGTTGTCAAACCACGGAGACTTGAATTTTAGTTTATGATTTATAACTAAAAAGAACAACTAAAGTAAAGGTAAATTGAAGGTAAAACGCATAAAATAAGAACGAAGGCGCACGAAGGATTGAAAACCAAATATAAAGGGAGACTAAGGCACATGCTAGGTCCAAATTGCTCAATTATACTTATAAAGGCTCTCGTTGAAGGATTACGCTTATGTTGCTATGGTGAAAGCTCCTAGGGTAGAGAATAACCCATATCTCACGCTAAACTCCTATGCTTGAATGACAGCTTCCTAAGTATATCTACCCGAAAATCTAATCACTAAACACACATTAACGCACTAGAGCTCACTCGACTTAGATCGAACGGCTTCACCCAGGAATCTTTACCTATATCTAGGGCAATTCCTCATTGGTTGCGGGTTATGGTGTGAATTTCTTGCACCCTAAATCAATTTTCTCTCGAAATATTCACCTAGGCATAAGATTCTAACATAAGGTGATCAAGCATATGCCAAACAAGCAAAAACACAAATTCACACCATATAACAACATAACAATCACTTCAACAATCCTCTATTATAAGCATAAATCACAATTTGGCCTTACATGATCCTAGTCTTACAAGTTTAGCTCATAATTGATAGCATAAAAGACAAATGGATTCATATACATATTCATGGACATAAATGAAAATGAAAAGCTATTAAAACTCCCTAAATGGTAAATGATGATGGATCTTCAAGTTGAATCTTCAATCCCCAAGCTAATCTTCCTTCTTGATCTCAAGGTAGGTGAAATTGTGGCTCAATTCCAAGGAAATGGTCCAGAAATCCCAAAAATCGAACCCTTGAAATGAGCTGAAAATTTTCTTTTAAACCTTCGAAAAACGGTTATCGCGGTGCCTAGGCGCGGGTGGTTCGCCTACATGTCACTGCTGGTTTGGGGCAAAAGTCAGGGGGCGCCCAGACGTGGAAGAACTGGCGCTCGGGCGCGGAAGGTGTGGCGCCTAGGCGTAGGATGTGTGGCGCCTACGCGCCGCACCGCGTGGCCTGCTTGTTCTTCTCTTCGGATGGCGCCTAGGCGTGGCTTAACTGGTGCCTGGGCGCGAATCTGCGAAGCATTTATCTGAACTTCGTTTGATACGCTATCTTTCGCCCTTTTCTTCGTGTGCTCTCGTTTATCACCAGAAATCACTTAACACCCTGATTAAACGCAAATGTAGCATGATTTAGACAATAATTGAATCCAAAGCATAAGCATCATGGGCTTAAAAACACTTAAAAATGCCTCTTATAAGCCCACTAACAACTCCATATAAATATCTTAGAGGAGCTGGGAAATGCTCATTATTTACTCCCCTAGTAAAAAATCACTGGCTATTGAAAGTAACCCCACTAAACAACTACAAACAGACTTGATCCCATATTCATCGGGTACGTAGGTAGCTCGTCACATTCAAGTGCAGTCTATACATTCATCAACCCCAAACCTAGTTTGTCGTGCGTTGGATAGGTTCCACCACCCCACGTGGTCAATCACGTGACATTCATTGACTGATAATTTTGGGCATCATCAGTTTGGTGTCGTCTGTGGGAATAGCGCTCCAGCCACTGAGTATGCAAACTAGGTCACAAGCGCGTACTTCCGATGATTGGATGACTAGCCACCATCAGCCACCAGCTGTCGATGAACTTCCTAACCCAACGCTTAAAGAACAGCCCAATGTTGAGGGTAGTTCTCACGACCCCCCGACCTGGCAAGCTGAAGGTGGGGGTCCAGACATACCACCCCCAATGAACGATCAGAATGCGCCTCCTGTGACACCATCAGTGATTCCACTCCCTACCACTAGGGTGTTCGAGATCACTCAGGAGGGACTACTTGCTCTTGTTGAGGATGCATTAGTGAGGGCAGCCGCTATTGCAGTCTAGCAATATGCCCCTGCATACCCGTCACGAGCAACACATGTTCCATCGACTAACAGAAGGCAATACCCCCACGAGAGGAGCCATCAGAAGGCACCCCAACCTCAAGAGAAGGGGCCGCATGATCCGCCCCCTCCATCCGCATGCAGGGGTCAGGTGCCTTGGAGAAGAGTCATCCTCACCAAGTGGCGCCAAGCCAATCTCCCTGCCGAGGTCAAGAGTCCTTGACCCTCAGCGGGATTGGATCAAGGCGATCCAACTCACCGATGAATGGGGCAGCACGAGAAAGGGAAGAGAAAAGGTTGGTCTCACCCCCTAAGAGGACAATAAGGGGAAGAGACCTAAGGCCAACATCCCCAAGGTCACTACGTAGAGGTCAAACATCCTTGACCCCGAAGAAATCTTGCCGAGCCGCGAAGGCCGACGTAGGCACATACCCTGACATGATGAGAGTTTAGACGACCATGGAAGATATGAGGATATGCAGCTGGTGCCATTAGCTATAGCACCTCCTAAGAGAAGTCCTTTCTGCCAGGCGATTTTGGCAGAGTCTTTACCGCAGAGGCTTAAGATACCTCATTTGAGTAAGTATGAGAGAGATGGAGACCCTCAAGAGCATGTTGACAAGTTCAACACCAAGGCTGACATGTACAACAACATCAGTGATGCTGCCTACTGTAAGATTTTTCGAACCACCCTTTCTGGAAAAAGACTTAGCAGGTTCAACTGACTGCTTGTCGGTACCATCGCCGGCCTCGAGCAGCCAACCAAACGCTTCCTCAATCACTTTTTCGTGGACAAGAAGTACCCCAAGACATCATCTTTCTTATTCACTGTGGTTCAAAAAAATGGTAAATCTTTGAGGGAATACATACAGCGTTTCTCCAACGGCAGTGTCAGAAGGACTGCAAGTCAATCATGAGTTGTTATCAGGAATAATGCAAAGGAACTTACGTATTAGTAGGTTCAAAGAATCCATAGCTGGGAAGCCCCCAGCGTCTACGGAGGAACTGTTGGCTAGGATCGAAGAGATTATCGGTCCAACAAAGCACTAGAGGAGGTATCTCTCCCCATATCTTTGGAGGCATTTCCAACCCGCTCTATGATACGTGTCGAATGCACCAAAATATAATTACTGTTCTCACAAGAATCTGTAGTACTCGTAAGTCCAAGTCGAACCCTAGAGACTGGTTGATCAAATAAAAGGAGTTTTTTTTCGAAGATTTAATTAACTAAAATTGCAGAAAATAAATGCTTGAAAATTCAATTAATGGAAAATATGATTCAAGAGAAATTCAACCCTCAATTCAACATTGATCATAGACATCTAAATTACTATTCACTCATAGATTACATAGCCAAAAATCTAAATAACCAGCTATCTAGATCCCTATAATCTTCCTTATATCATTAATCAAAGCCTAGCGCCCGATTAAATTCTTATTATTAACTGATTCGGTATTAAGAAATCCTAATCAAATTAATAACAGCATAGAGATCAAGAAGAGACTAAGAATAAACAATAATTTAAACCAGCTTAAATTATTTAATTTATTCTACTGTTTCCCTTAGGTTATCAACGAGAATTTGGATCCTAATCATGAAAACCTAATTGCTACATGCACAAATCAAACATAACAATTACGGATTATGAAGATTTGTTAGCAGACAATTGACATATATAATCAACTAATATGCATCTTAGATAATCATATACACAATTGTAAGAATTGAAATCAAGAAACAAAAGATAGTCAAACCGTGAATAGATTAAAATAAAAGCTCTGTGTCTAACAATGTATGAATTAATTGGAATTCTCTTGAATCGAAAGAAAAACTTAGTTACTCATAATTGTAAGCATAAAACTCGAAAATATTATTTTTTTCACTCTCTCCCCCTCTCAGCCCTCAAAAACGTCCTCTGTATAAGAGAATAACCCTAGACTCACTCTACAACTTGTTCCCTAAGATATTGGAGTTTCCTTTTTAAACTAGGACTCAAACTGCAGATTTCTTTCCATATCTTTGCACGCTGTTCTGAGATGAATCCCTTCCAAATCTGACTTTAACTCCTTCTAGAAAGTTGTAGCTTTATCTGTTATCTTTTACATCCAACTGTCCTTGACTGTATCCAGGACTCGTAACTCTATTTATGAATTTTTCACCAAAACTGCGCAGTCCAGTCAGAAACAGAAATCTTCTGTAAATTCCTGAACACTTTTGAGCCCTTTAACTTCCGAACTGGGTCCGGATTTCTTCACAAGAAATAGGTCTTTGTCTTAGCTTTGCAACTAGATAAAATTCAATAGAAACTAATGTCTTCATCTCCAAATATATCAGTATTTCTAAAACATCGCCAAATCTCCCATTTTGATTGAAATTGATATTTTGCACTCCAAATCTTGCCTAAATCACAAAATGAGATAAAATCAGTTCCCATGGCCATATAATCACAATAAAATGCTAAAGATAGAGGAAATAAAATATATAAATATTGCACTTATCACTCTACAATGATGGTGAAGTTCTTGGTGGTCAAAGCCCCCTCCACCTACAATGTCATTTTGGGGAGGCCAAGCTTAAACCTATTCTAAGCCATCATATCCACCTTTCATATGAGGGTCAATTTTTCCACCCCCGTGGGAACGGGGGAAGATGTTGACGACATGAAGGTAGCGAGAGAGTATTATGCTAACGCATTGAAGAAACCTAAAAGGAACCATGATGATCTTATCACTCTACAATGATGGTGAAGTTCTTGGTGGTCAAAGCCCCCTCCACCTACAATGTCATTTTGGGGAGGCCAAGCTTAAACCTATTCTAAGCCATCATATCCACCTTTCATATGAGGGTCAAATTTTCCACCCCCGTGGGAACGGGGGAAGATGTTGACGACATGAAGGTAGCGAGAGAGTATTATGCTAACGCATTGAAGAAACCTAAAAGGAACCATGATGATATGGATCATAGCGACAAAGGGAAACAAGAGGTGATAAGCTTGATCTCACTAGAGAAAGATCACTTGCGGGGCAAGACTCAACCAGTAAGTACTTGGACAATCTATTCACGGTCAGCCACCCTCAAGAAGGGTGAGAATCGCTTAAAGTCACCCCAAGGAAGAGCAGCACAACCCAAGTACCCGGCGCCCGTCACTAAGGGAGGAAGCTCCTGCAAATGTCAAGCGATACTAGAAAAGATCAAGGGCAAAGAACCAAAGGTGGTGAAGGGAGTGCCAGGACTGGGGGCTAAGCTCGAAATAACAACCATTTGGGGATACCCCCAAGTCGACTAACTCATTGCGCTCAGGGAGGCATCAGCAAGTAACAAAAAACTTTAAACATTATCATACTTTTTATATTCCTCGTTGAGTAGGGGTGCTCACCAGCACAACCTACCTTTACTTAAGTTTTGAGGTGCCCATGTGCACCCCCTCACCTCTTTGCACCAATGTTGGAATATTTTAAATTTTCGCTATATGCTTGTTAAGTGCCTTAAGGCACCTTTCCCTTTATAGTGTTGTGGAAGTTAAATTTATCTGATAGTATACTAACACATCATCTATGAATGTGTATGTCACCAACCAATGGGTGATTCAACAACATCTAAAACAATATACCCCTCGGAACCATTGTTTCCGACAGAGGCTATTTCATAAAACTCAAAGCCCCATTTTCGAGGCTAACATAGGTGGAGAAACAAACGTCCCCCGAACCCTTGAGAGCTCGGTCGAGACTAGCCAACCTTGTGATCCCTCTAGCATTACCGTGAGGGTATGAGTTCTAAAAACAACCCCCCCTCCGACATGGAATCTGAACGGAGATCATACCAATATAACGAAGGTGAAAATTCACCTCATTCAATCAAAGGTGAAAACTCACCTCATACAGTCTAAGGTGAAAACTCATCTCATACAATCAAAGATGAAAACTCACCTCATACAATCAAAGGTGAAAACTCACTTCATACAATCTAAGGTGAAAACTCATTCATACAAATATGACAAAGGTGAAACTTCACCTCACACAGATATAACTAAGGTAGTAGCTCACCTATTGCGATTAAAACTAAGGAGAGATTTCACTTCCTACCAACGTGACATAGGTCATAGTTTATTTCATAAGTAAATAACACCAGTGGCTACTCAAGCCTCTAAAAAGAAATGTCACTCACATGAAAACATCACTAATAATTGTGCCACAAAAACACTGGGGTTGACACACGTCAAAACAACCCTAGAGCTCTCACTATCGAAAAGGCATTACATGCCAAATAATAAAAAAAAAACTCTCTGACTCCCTGATGTCTAAGATACGCTACCTAGTTACTTACTCCTGAATATGACTCACATAATAAGGAGTAGGGGGGCATGTGGTGAAGAAAGAAATAGAGAAAGAAAATAAAAAAACCATCAGCGGTGAAAACCACAGGCAGTGAAAAAATCATAGCGGTGCGTTGGAATAGCAAAGTACCAAAGTTAAAACTCATGAAGCTACAAAGTACTAAGGCAAGGGTAGAATAAATAATCTATCACTTAGAAAAGTACGCCCAAGACGTGCTAAGATAGCCAAAAAAGAGAAAGAGATAGCCAATATTAATTAAAATCCCAAAAGGCAACATGCCAAGGACATAGTAAAATATTCGACAGGCTTCAAGTGAAATATATCAATATAACCCCTTGGAGCCAAAAACACCTACAATAGAGGCATTAACAAATTATCCTTGACCCCGTTAGAGGTCAATATGGGTGGAACAACAAAAATCCCTCGAGCTACCAAAAACTCGAATGAGGATAGTCCACCCGATAATCCTTCCAGCAATACCAAGAAAGGTCGAGGCCCCACAAAAGATCCCCCCTCCCACTAAGGTTATGGACTGAGATTATACAGTTAAAAATCAGTGATGACTAATGTCATCTAAGAATAAAAACACGAGAGGCAACACAAGCCTCCACATAAAAACGTGGCCACTAGTGTCACAAACCACGCCACTGGCTCAAAAGTCATAAGTATAGGGCGAAATCAGGCTGTATGTTAGCCCCTCATTAGCAAAAAAGATGTCTTACTACTCCAAACATTTCTCAATAAAAATGCTAAGGAGTGGGGGGCAGTCAACCTTATACGGCGCTAAGTGTCAACCCACCAAATCAAATCAAGGGGGTAGGAACAATAAAACATGCCATGAGCATAATAATGTCACTATTGGTACCCATTGGCATCACATGGCGCTAACAAGTAAACACCACCATTGGCAGCCGGGCAAAGCTCATGAGGCAACAGGGTTAGAAAAATAAATGACTTACTCAAAACCTACGAAGGGTTAATGAGTAGCTCACAAACGTGCTAAAGTAAAAAACAAGAATGCTACTATGCTTGACTAGATCATAATCATATAAGCAAAAAGCGATTGCAAGATAAAGTGCATGAACATGTACGTAAGACATATAAAAAAGTCACAAGTCATAACAACCCTCGGGGTAGCCAAGTGGGATACAAGTCTCGATATAGAATACCCCCAAAGTACGTGGGTCTAAACAAGCTAGCAAAATGCTAGTGCTTTCAAAACACTAGTGAATAACTAGCTAACAAAACACTAGTGTCTTTTGATGGTCTCAAGTGGCATACGAAAGGGTCTAGAAGGGGGGATTGAATAGACCCTGAAGTCTTTTTCGAATTTAAAAAGATTTTGTATTACTTTGAAGAATTTGAACACTTGGAAACCTTAGCTCTAGGTCAGGCGCTTAGAAATGGGTAACTTAGACTTAGTGATTTCAATAATTACCACAGTAGGGTAATATTTCAATTGCTTAATCAGGGTTAGCACAGCGAAAATGATTTTATACCTTAGCGTTCTTTTGAACTTGAATTAGTCTCTTAACTTCTTTGAATGCTTTTTCAAGATAGAATATGCAAATGTAAAGTAAAGCAATAAAACAGTAATTAACACAAGATATTGTAAGGTTCACTGGGTGATGTAATCCCAGCTACGTCCTTTTCCTTTGCACTCGGAGAAATTCACTAGATTGATTATCGAAGATTCACACAGAGACTTCTACAAAATAGATGAAAGTGAAGACGATCTTTGAGCTCCTTGATCACACAAACTTCAGCTCCAATAAAGATCTTCTTTAACAAGCTTCTCTCACACAGAAATGCTGCTTGTAGAATCAACAAAATTTCTCACTCAGATGAAAGATGTTGAGGGTTTTGTCACGGGTTTGTTTGATGTTGGAAAGTTCAAACAACTTGGGATATCTCAATAGAAATTTAGGGTTCTTCTCTGAAGAGGTTTGAGATATCAATAACTGTCTTTGGAATGTATTGTGAAAAGTTTGAAGGATTTTGGCTATGGAGTTTGTAAGCTTTTCTCTCAAGTAATTTCAACAAAGTTTAGACCTTTTTCTTGTGTATGTACATATATGTTTAGGGTTTGCTTAAGGGTACTATTTATAGAATTTCTTGGGATTTGTCCGTTGAACACATGTGGGCGCATGTAACTCACGCAACACGTTAAACAATCTCTTCCTAACATTCCTAAAATTCTGCTGGTTCTGATTGGATAGGAGCGGGTTTTGAACTTTGAAATCTAACAGACTAGTCAAAAGGTGACTTGTACACAAGTCATAATGCCTTATCACATTTAAAGCACTTGTCAGACAATTAATGCATTTGAATTTATTTCCCATTGGAAATAAATGTCCGTTGATGATTGCATTTAAGTCCTGAATGACTTGAGAATTTATTTCAGGTGAATCTGATCCTTGATCGCTTGAGTTATTTGAGCGCTTGATTCAACTACCCTGAAATAGTCCTTTAGCGTTTGACAGACGCTAAGAACAAATCTTCATCTTCACTTGACATTAGACGCTGATCTTCAACTTCATCTCTAATAGACTCGCCTAGAATTCCATTAGCGACTTGGTATCTAATTCTTAGTCTAAAATCTATAAAGATAGAAATTACAAGCCTAACAGAATAACAAACATTCAAACACTTATACAATAGTTCTATGAAAACATAAACTTACATTCTTTTTGGGGTCTAACATAAAATCCTATCTTGTCATCATCAAAACATCTAACATGAAATTTCCCAACAATTTCCCTCTTTTTGATGATGTCAAGACCTTAACTCTTTTATAGATTAAGAGTTCGAAGAAAAACCCAAAATAAGTGTAAGTCAGTGTTTAGAATGTTAGTTATGTTAGCTAATGTTAGATTAGCCTCAACAAGATGTTTCAGCGTTCAATCATTCATTCATATATGATAAGTAAGCGTACATGATTTATGCCAAAAAAATAGATAAATAAATAGCGACATCATACACAAAGAAATAAAAGATAAATCAATAGAGAATCATTTTATTTGTCGCTTCTTCGAAGCCTCTTTTTGATAGATTTCATTTGCTAGATCGAGAAGAACTCGATCGATGTCTATCATTGTTGTGTGATAGACTTCATCATAGTCCTTTCTTTGATTCTTGGCACTTTGATTTAATTCAAGTAACCTTTCCACCCAATCCCTTGCAGGGATCCCGAGCGTTCTGATAAGGTCATCGTAAATGTCTTGCATTCGGTCGTTAGAAGGTTTCCAATTGAGAGGTCTTCTCAACGGTTCCGCCTATGGATTTATACCTTCTAAAAATTCAACATCAATGCCCGGAAGCCTGTGCCTGCCTTTGTAGTATCTTGACTTTCGCTTCTTAGTGAGTATCTTTTTTAGACTTATTATTTCTTCAAACATGGAGTGCCCATTTTTGTTGTCTGTCTTAGAAATTGGCTCCGTCAAGGCTTTTCCTTTGGCTTTAGACAATTGATGTTTTTTTTCTCATCTTTCCCCTTCTTGGCATCATCAAGGGAGGTCTTGAGGTTAGCTATATCTCTTCGCAATAGCCTAACTTCTTCAACAAGTAGAGCGACTTGTTCTGCAATACTCTGAGCAACTAAATTGGAAGAATTGTGTCGCTCAGTGTCAGCTGAAGCGTTATGGGCAAAGTGGCGATTGAACTCTTCGGAAAGGCTAGTGATCAGCAGTGATATGCTATTCATTATTGCTATAGTGCTCTTTGTAGAAGCGTTGGCAATATCATGGCTTCTAGTGTCAGAGACTAACTTGATACTATCATCATTTTCAAGTATCTTGGAGCAGGAACCCTCGATGGTATTGAGCGAGTTCCTAACGGCTCGTCTAAGGTCTCGTGTTTCTTGATCACTTTTTGAGTCAGAGTCTGATGAAGAAGAACGCTCAAGGGACGGAATGAGTCAGTATGAGCAAGAAACTGCAGCTTTTCCTTTTGATTTATATAGGATAAATGGCTCTTAAGGCTCTTCAGCAATCTTAGCATGAACTTCTTCTATCACTTGCTCAACAGATTGAGTTGCATTAACAATCTCTGCAACTTGAGCAACAATTGGAACCTTGACTACTGGAGCGCTAGGGGCAACTTTTGTTTGCAAGTCAGCGTCTTGAATGGGAGCGACTTCCACAGTAGGAGTTTGTTCCAATTCCATTCCAACAATTTCCACTAGAGCAGATGGTTTCTCAACAGCAATGAGCCAGAGTGGGCCAATCGCTTCAATGACATGCCTTAGACTAATGACGTTTTTCTGTGGGATAAAGAATATAGCGTCTTCGCGTTCTTCAGTACTTAGGGCAAAATGCACATCTTCTGGCAGATCAATACCTAAAATGTAGGAATTATAAAATTCCAAAATAAATGGCATGAGCTCTTGAGCAGCTGCTTGATCCGCTGGCCTGATTAAGGATAGGATTTTGGCCACTTGAATATTTTGCTCACAAATGAGGACATGCAAAAGATTATAGCCTCTGAAATTATTTAGGCCATAATGTTCATTGAAAGTTATGTCTAGCGAGTGAGCATTCTCAACAATCGCTCTTCTGTCTCTGTGAAAAATAGCATGCTCATCAGTAAGTCGCATGTGCGCTTGACTGGGCTCTTGGATGGCATCATGCTTGCTTGTAGATGCATCCTCATTAAGATTTGGAAGGATACGTTGGACAAAATTCTGATTTCTGTGAAAAAAGTAATGTCCTCCCTGACTGCATAAAGCGAGTTGCTGGCGAAGATAGCGTTCTATTGGTTGTCTGTATGAAGGCAAATCGCTAATATTCCCAAAACGATTATTCCGCTGCTCAAGTAGAAATGCAAAAAATCCTCGGCGTCTGTATTCTACTCCAAATTCAAATAAAAATGGACATCTCACAAGCTCTTCAAGGGTGTAGAAGTGCAGCACAAATTCTTCAGCCCATTGAGCAGTTTCCATCATCCACCGCTTGCCAAGTTTTTCAAACTTCTTCTTGTCTGTTCTAGCGGCGAGATACTTCTCAAAGCATTTGAATTCGCTTTCATAATCATCTGCCCAAAGTATAGCAAGGTATTCACGGGCTTCATCTTCTAGCCAGGAATTGATTGGATTGGGACGCTCAGCAACAACTGGTCCTTTTCCTTTCCAAAGTTTGAGAGGCCAAGGAGATAGAGCGTTCTAAGGAGAGTGAACAACCTTCGGCAAAGCAGAGTATCCAATTTTGTTGAGAACCTCTTCATCTGGATTCTTTAACCAATCATACATGTGGGGATTCTTGATGACAATTTTGTTTGGGCGAAGAGGATAGAAAGATTCTTCTAAGTGACCTGTAAAGTTGAAACGCTCTCAGTCAAAATCTGTTAAATTGATCTCTGGTGCCAAATGTATTCTAATAGTGATTGCAGGCGCTCTGGCGAGTAAAGATCAAGATCGGCAAGTCGCTCGAAAAACTCAAATTTCTTCGAGTTAGAAAGAAAAGGGTTGTGGAGAGTATCCTGGAAGGTGATTTCCATTTACAACCGAACTTTTGGTGTCATTTTCTCTGGCGGCATAATAATATTCAACATCTGCATCATAGCTGCGAGGAAAGAAGTTGATGACACGGGGAGGAGGTCCGGTTGGAGTAGGAACAATGGCAATCGCTTCAGTTGGGATAGGGGCCACTTCTATCGACCGCTCAGCATGATCAGTCACTTCATGAGCTAGTGATATTTCAGCGTAAGGAAGGACTTGAGCAACTTCTTTAGCGATATCCACAACTGTTGTCATTTCTACATCTATTTCAACATTGACCTCAGGAGGCCGAGGTGAGTCAGCATCTGGGGCAATTTGAGCTGATACAGGCAAGCGTTTGAGAAACAAATAATTTCGACTAAGTAGAAATAGATGATAAAAATGCTAAGACGCTTACCCTGAGGAATCTCTTCAACTATTTTAGTCACTTGAACTTTGGAAGTTGAAGGTTCCATATCCTCAGGCTCCAAAACTTCTTCATCAGGATCTAAATCGAGGAAAGAAGTGAGGGGATCACCACGAATTGGTATCTTCAATTTGTCAAAGGTATTAAAGACATCTTGAATAATCGCTTCACTTTCAGCTGAGAGAGTTTTATCCTTAGAGTTAGAAAAGGTAAACCTAACGAGGAAAGGATAAAATACATTGTTTATCACAAGTACTTACCCTGAAAACGAGCAAGCTTCTCAAAAGGAGTAGCAGCTTTAGGCTCTGGAATAGATTCAGGAATAGCTTCAGAGGGAGGAGGGGGAGGAACACTTGCTGGTTCTTCAATTGTTGGCTCGGCTAGAGTACTTGTTGATCCTGTTAGAGTGGACCAAGAAGTACGCTTGCGTTCTAGCGGTACTTCTTCCTTTTCTGCTTCTTCTTCTTCTGGAGAGAAAACAAAAAAGGGAGGGGGAAAAGGAGATTTAGGAGGAGGAGAAGGAGACTTTTGCTTTTTCTTGGTCTCCTTCTTCTTTTGCTTCTTGACTGGCTCGGATGGCTCAGCGACTTTTATGACGATCTTTCTCTTCGGTCACTTAATCACCACTTCCTCTTCTAATGAAGATGATGATGAGGACGATGTTGCTTGCTCCTCATCATCACTACGAACAACTCCTCCAGTAAGAAGTCGCTCACGTTCCTCTTTGGGAACCAATGCACCACCCCGTAGCTTGGGTTTTAGTAGTTTGCCAATCATTTTCTTTCCGTAAAACTTAAGCGCTGCAACCTTTGTACCTGCGGTATTAACGAAACCACTAGCGCTTAAAAAAAGACTTAGCATAATCTCGTATGGCTTGGGATTAACAGATTGTTCAATCGCTGCCTTGAAGCGATTAAAAATGTATCTGGCCCAATTGACCTTCAACTTAGTCAAAATAGCGACCATCATCTTGTACTATATATTGGTAACCTTGTCAAAACTTTATTTTCTGCACTCGATCATCGTTGCACAGATATCAGCAAGAATGACATATTCACCCTTCATGTCATTCTTCTTGAAATTTGATGTGTATGTTGTGTCAATGTCATCCTTCTTTATCAGATCCCAGACCTTGGTGGCGTCTCCAAGGTTCACATATTCAACTTATCCTCCATGAGTGGGCAGTTGCAGTAAAGTGGACAGGAGTTGAAGAGTAAGAAAGAAAGTTTCTTTGGCAAATAGAAACACGCATGAAATAGAGTTGCCGTCGTCAGAAATGACAGCATTCTGAAAGAAAAAGAGAGTTTCTTCTGCGTGAATCGAGGAATAGGAGGTCAACATTGTTTTTAGACCAGATTCTTCAACGAGAGGAAGAATGGTCCTCAAAGGAAAGTTTTGGTTGTTGAAAATGTAATCCCATACCAGAAATCCGGCATTTTCAGTTTGGACTTAGAAGATTTTTCGGCAACAGATTTCGAAGATTTTGGTGGCGCCATTGATGAAAGATTGAAGCTTTTTGAGAGAGTTAGAAGACAATCTTTTTGCCTTGAGAGAATTTCTACAGTGAAGGGAATTTGAAGGTGATAAGGTTTTTCTGTAAAAATTTGAAAGGTTTAAATAGAATGCAAAAAGTAACTCCTCAATAGCTTAGATAAATAACTCCTCAATAGCTTAGATAAATGCCACGTATTAAGTAATTAATTTGGAAATTAAGAAAATTAAATCTGAGCCGTTTAATCATAAAGACAGATGTAAAAAAGAGCGACAAATTTGGTTAACTGCTGTGAAATAAAAAAATTAGAGTTCGCAGTTACTTTTAGAAAACGTTTGAGATTTTGAAAATGTTCAGCGTGAGTTGCACGCTCCTAATGGTACACTAACACGTACCCAGACACATGCATTTACTGAACCGCTTATTTTTAGATATGAATCATTAACCGTCAGTTTGATTTGATAGAAACGCGTGGGCAGTTGTCAAATCTTATCTTTTTGGACTTATCCACACGCTACCTTTTAGCGATGAAAACAATGCATGATTTTCAGAGAAAGTTACTTAGCGTTTAAGTGGGAACAGTCTTAATGCCGAAGTTTTTTAATAAAATTCAATCGCTTTTGATCTTTAAAAGATATTTTTATTTAATTTTATCAGAGATTTATTTTGTCATGAATAAAAGATAAACGCTAATGATCAATGCACAAAATTTTGAAAATTATTTTTGATCATAGACACATATTGGTTGGAATAAGTACAATTTTATAGTTCCCCCTAAAATTGATAACTCATTTCAATTTGAAAAATACTTTAGACAAAATAATAAAGTGGATTCCCCTTAAATTATATGCCTATGAAAGATATGACGCTTTATGATTAAGCGTTTAAATCAATCATACCTAATTCACTTCTCAAAGTAAGAAAATATTGTTCGTTGAGTACTTTGGTGAAGATATCTTCCAATTGTTTGTCAGTTCCAATAGAATGCATGGAGATATCTTTCTTTTGAACGTGGTCACGCATGAAATGGTAGCGAATGTCAATGTGTTTAGTTCTAGAATGAAGGACTGGGTTTTGGGTCATAGCTAAAGTGCTTCGGTTATCACAATGGATTGGGGTAGGACCTAAGATAGTTCCATAATCTCTAAGTTGTTGCCTTATCCAAAGAATTTGTGCACACAACTTTCAGCGGCTACATACTCTGCCTCAGCAGTAGAAGTTGCTATGGATTGTTGTTTCTTACTATGCCACGAAACTAGTCTATCACCTAGAAATTGACATGTACCGCTAGTACTCTTTCTATCTATTTTGCATCCTGCAAAATCTGCATCTGAATAACCAATTAGTTCAAAAGGAGAGGCCCTTGGATACCATAAGCCCACATTTTGTGTGCCTTTAGGTATTTAAGGATCTTCTTTGTAGCAATCAACTTTTGGATCATCTTGAAAACGTGCACACTCGAAAACAAAATATCAGGTCTACTAGCGGTAAGATAAAGAAGTGATCCAATGATGCATCTTTAGTTAGTGATATCAATTTTTTTCCCAATTTCATCTTTATCTAACTTAAGCGTTTGGCTCATTGAAATTTTTGAAGATGATGCATTTTCTATACCAAATTTCTTAATCATATCTCTTGTGTATTTATCTTGGTTTATAAATATGCCATTAAGGAGTTGTTTAATTTGTAATCCTAAGAAGAAAGTTAATTCACCCATCATGCTCATTTTAAATTGATCTTACATCATTTTTGAAAACTTCTCACACAATCGCTTATTAGTAGATCCGAATATAATATCATCAACATAAATTTGGACTAAGAGAATATCTTCATTATGGGTAATTTTAGATAACGTTGTATCAACGCTGCCTTTTGAAAAGCCTTTACCTATAAGGAAGATAGAGAGAGTGTCATACCATGCTCTTGGTGCTTGTTTAAGGCCATAAAGTGCCTTATCCAATTTGTAGACCATACTTTTGCCATGGTTGTTGATGAATCCTGGGTTTGCTCCACGTATACTTCTTCTTGGAGTTTACCATTTAGGAAAGCACTTTTCACGTCCATTTGGTACACCGTGAACTTGTTGAATATGGCAAACGCTAGGAACATCCGGATCGCTTCTAGACGGGCTACTGGGCATAAGTTTCACCAAAACAATACCCTCTTCTTGGCAATAACCCTAAGCGACTAGTCTGGCTTTGTTTCTTATAACAATGCCATCTTTATCCATCTTGTTCCTAAGAATCCATCTAGTCCCAATAACTCCTTGGTGAGTTGGTCTTGGTACTAGCGTCCAAACCTTACTTCTCTCAAATTGGTTAAGCTCCTCTTGCATTGCTTCTACCCAACTTGAATCACTGAGCGCTTCATGCACTTTCTTTGGTTCCATTTAAGATAGGAAACTTTCGAATATGGCCTCATTGATTGTAGTGGCCCTAGTCCTAACACATGCTCCAATATTTCCAATAACTAGCTCTGGTGGATGATCTCTAAGCCATTTATGATCTGGTTGGAACGGGTTGAGAGACTCTTGATTATCAATCGCTTGACCTTCAATTATCTCTTGCGCAGTCGCTACATCATTCACAGTTCCAATTTGCTCTTGATGATCATCAGCATTTCTAACAATATCATCATTAGTAACCTCACGAGTAACCTTAGGATTGGGCACAAAGATCTCACCATCCTCATCATCATCACTATCATCACCAAGATTGATTTGTGATGCCTGTTGGGCAAGATCTTCAATTCCTACATCATCAGCATTAACCTTACTCGATTCTTGGTTAGCACCATCAAACACAACATGGATGGATTCTTCAACCTTCGATTTGATCTTATTTAGGATGGGAAAACTCTTTCCATTTTTGGCGTAACCTAGAAAGATTCCCTCATCCGCTTTAGGATCAAATGTCCTTAGATTGTGGGATCCATTGTTATGAATGAAACATTTTAAACCAAATACATGAAAATATGAAACGTTTGGCTTACGTTTCTTCCATAATTCATATGGAGTCTTATCATGTTGCTTATTGATCATACACTGGTTCTGAGTGTAGCAAGCAGTATTGATTGCTTCGGCCCAAAAACTTTGAGGCAGCTTGGACTTTGCTAGCATCGTCCTAGCGGCTTCTTTAAGTGTTCTGTTCTGTCGCTCAGCCACTCCATTCTGTTGAGGTGTTCTAGGCACAGAATACTCGTGAAGTATTCTGAAATCTGTGCAAAACTTCTCAACAATATCGTTAGTAAATTCAGTACCTCTATCGCTTCTAATTCTTGTCACCTTTAAATCTTTCGATGTTTGTAATTGACGAATTAGCGATGTGAGCTTGACACTAGTTTCATCTTTGGTCGCTAGAAATTCTACCCATGTATAGTGAAAGAAATCATCAACTATTACTAGCGAGTACTTTTTACCACTAACACTCATAATTTGAATAGGACCAAAAAAATCTAGATGCAATATGTTAGGAATTTCATATTAGATCTTTTGATGATGACAAATAGGACTTTCTGTTAGACTCCGAAAAGTGTAAAAGCTTTCATAGAATGTTATGTATAAGTACCTGAAAGCTTATTTATCTTAGGCTTATAGTATTTATCTTTGTAGAATTCCTTAGACTAAGTATGTGACACTAAAACACTTAGGAAAATTCTGGGTGAGTCTACCAAGTGATGAAGGTGAAGATCAAGCGTCTAAAGCTACAATGGATAAAGATATCTTGAAGCGTCCGTCAAACGCTTTAGGGATTATCCCAGTGCTCAAACTACGAATGGATAACTCAGGCCGAATACTCAACATCAAGTGAAATGACGGAATTCTCAGTGAGACCATCAAGACAAGATTGAAGAGTAAGCGTCTGAAATAAAGAAAAGAAAGTCAGGATCAGTCCAAGCGTCTGTCCAATACACGAGAATAACTATTCTCTTCAGCAAGCGTCCAAAAAGGTTAAACCAACACAACCTACAAAGAACGTAACCTGAAAAGAATTCAAACCCAAAACCATCCAAAGACTTAAAAAATGCATGAATCAAACGGACGAATTATTTCCAACGGAAATAAGACAAGATGCATTAAAAGTCGGATAAGTGCTATTAAAATATAAGCACTATAACTTATGGGCAAGCCATATCTTTGACCTAGACTGTCAGATTTATGAAACCAAGACCATGCCTAACCAATTAAATATACCCAAAGTTCGAAATGTCTGAACTCAAGGAATGTTTGGGGAAACGAGACTCCAACCGAGTCAAACGGACAAAAACCACCAATACCTTATAAATAGCTCTTTCAACAAACAAGTAAACCGATGCACAAGTGACACACAAAAAAATACCTACCTTGTTGAAAGAAAAGCTTACTAAAAATCATAGCCAAATATCCATATAAGCTTTTCACAAATATTCCAGAGACAGTCACCCATATCTCAAATCCTTTTTAAGAAGAACCTATACTACCATTGAGATATCCCCAAGTTGTTTGAACTTTCCAAAAACAAACAAACCCGTGACCAAAACCATCAACACCTTTCATCTGAGTGAGAAAGCTGGTTGACTTGCAAGCAATATTTTTGTGTAAAAGAAGCTTGTTGAAGTTGATCTCTATTGGAGCTGAAATCTGTGTGACCAAGGAGTTCCGAGATCAAGAGTAACTTGCACCATTTCTGAGTGAAAGAAGCAAGGGGATAGAAGATCTTTAGTGGAGCTGAAATCTGTGTGACCAAGGAGTTCCAAGATCATATCCAATCTCCCTCTATCTTGTAGAAGTCCCTGTGTGACTCTTCGATAATCATCATAGTGGAAAAACCTCCCTGATAAAAGGAGAAGAAGGACGTAGCTGGGATTACATCACCCAATGAACCTTACAAATATCTTGTGTCATTTACCTCTTTAAGCATTCATTGTTTTACTGCTTTACTATTCATACTGCATACATTCTGATAAAGTCTTAAAACAACTAAGCGACTACTTTCGATTAATTAACCGAACGCTAACCTATAAAATACTTCCGTTGTGCTAACTCTGATTTAGTGATTAAACTCTGCCCTACTTTGGTAAGCGTTGAAATCACCGAGTCTAAGTTAACGTTTCTCAAGCGCCACATCCAGCGCTTAAACTTGTCAAGCGTTTAAATACTTCAAAGTGATACGAATTTTTAAGAAATCAAAAAAGACTTCAGGGTCTATTCAACCTCCCCCCC
Source organism: Buddleja alternifolia (assembly GCA_019426215.1). Taxonomy (NCBI): domain Eukaryota; kingdom Viridiplantae; phylum Streptophyta; class Magnoliopsida; order Lamiales; family Scrophulariaceae; genus Buddleja; species Buddleja alternifolia. The sequence goes on along the minus strand of CM033399.1, from coordinate 21,150,300 downwards.
TCCCTTCTAGACCCTTTCGTATACCACTTGGGACCAACACAATAGTTCAAGGATTCTAGAAGTAGATAGATGAGATTTTTTCTTAAAAAATGATTTGACTTGTTTACCCATTTGACATGCATCACATAAGGGATTTTTCTGAAAGGAACCTTTAGGTAATCCCTCTACTAGATTTAGCGATATTAACTGAGAGATTGCCTTAAAGTTGAGGTGGTTCATTTTTCTATGCCATAACTAACCCAATTCATTTTGACTTTTAGCAATAATGCATGTAGGGTTGTTATCTATTGTTGAACCCCAATCTACCAAATACACATTATTTGTTCTTTTTCCTCTAAATTTAGTAAATTTAGTGTTAGCATCGTTAACATAGCAACAGTCGCTTGAGAATTTGACTTCAAAGCCTTTATCACAAAATTGACTTATGTTCAATAAATTATGCTTAAGACCCTCAACATAATATACATCACTTATCATGATGTTCCCCCTATGCATGATACTTATACCTTTGGTTTTACCTTTGGAGTTATCACTAAATATAACTTGAGGACCGTTAGTTGTACGATAGTTGACCAAGAGATCCTTCGAGCCAGCCATGTGCCTTGACGACCCACTATCAATGTAACAAACTGAAGTATTGGTGTTGGCTCTGGGTACCTGCATTTAAAAGGCAGTTCTAATTCTTCTTAGGTACCCATTTTGTCTTGGTCCTTCAATGTTACTAACTTTAGTTTGAATTAAAACTTTTGGAACCCATATTTGCCTTGTCTTTATTACGGGAGAACTGGCCTTCTTGGGTTTCGATTTGTGTTGTGTGTGCTTTTTAGGTGTATAGTAATATCCTTGATTGTAATAGTAATTATAGTCGTAATCATAATCATAATCATTATAGTATCGATAATATGATCTAGATCTTTGAGGATATTGACACTAGTATTTCCTTGGCACTGGCTTAGGAGTCGCTTTTGGTGATTGACTCTTAGCGTTTGATTCACTTGTAGATGTTTATCCTTGGCCTTTTGAGCATTTGGATGAACCTTCTTTTGTGAATTATTCACTTTCGTCTTCTGCTTATTGCTTGAGTTGGTATTGACCTTCTCATTTGGCCTCTTACCATTGTCCTTGGGTTCCTTCAGCGTTTGACTGTTTGAACTTTTCTCAACAAAGAATACACATTTTCCTTTGTTGTTTGCCGTAACCTTAGATGTTTTTTATTTTTGACCAAATTTATCACAACCTAAATCGGTCTTTTCACCAAAAAGTCTGGTTACATTACTCACATTATCTAGCTTCCTTGATGCTTTTGATAATGATGAGATAAGCTACTTTAATTTGGCAAGTTTAGCGATCAATTCACCTTCTCTCTTGACTATTATATCATTATCACTTTTCAATTGGGTAATTTCACTCTCAAGCGATTGATTCTTCTCAATGCATTGTTGCTGAACTTGCAACTCTGCCTTGAGCGTCATTCTATCACTTGTGAGTGATGAAATGATATCAAAGTGATTTTGATATAACTTGGCGGTAGCTTGACAATCTTTATAATACTCACTTACTTTTTCAAGTAATTCATCATAAGAAAGAGGATGAGATAATTCAATATTTGCCTTAGATAGCGAGTCATTAGACGCTTCTTCATCTCTCGCCCTGAGACAAATTAATGCTGAGTCGCTTGATGGCTCATCATCACTGCTTTCATCTGATGATTCCAAGTCCTCTTCAGGTGTAGAGAATGGTTCAGATTTCGCTAGCAAACCTTGTTGGCGAAGGTTGCTCCTGAATTGGTTTCTATCCGCATAGTCTAGTCTTGTGAGCTTAGACACATTTGGATAAGGGCAATTTACCTGGTAGTGCCCTGGTTTCCTGCAGTTATAACAAAGGTTAGTTTTCATTTTCTGTTCAGTTGATAACCTTTTGGAAACTACTGGCGTTGAGAGATTCTGAGTAGGAGACGGAGGAACTTAGTATGGAACTAGCGCCACTGGTTGAGGTGCAGAATATACTGGCACTTGGTACTGAGGCGCTGGTGCAGGGGGAGGGGTTTGAAATGAAGTTTATCCAATAGGGTTTCTCTTTTCATATCTTAGAAATTTCTTGAATTTCTTCACCAATAAAGCCATCTCTTTTTCCTCATTGAATTCTGTCGATTGCACCTCACTAATCGCTTTACCCTTATATTTGGTAGTAGCGATTAAAGCTCCTGATTCTGTCGCTGAACTCGATGTGTCACTAACTTCACCCAATTCGAACTCAAATGCCTTTAACTCTAAAAACACATGTTCTGGAGTTAGAGTCTCCAAAGTCTGTGATTCTCTCATGGCAACAGTCTTAATCAAATACTTGCTTGGAAGACTTCTGAATATCTTGTTGACCATTTCCTTCTTAGTCAATTCTTTGTCTAATGATGCTAACTCTGTGATGAGCAAAGTGAACCTTGCGTCCAATTGATCTAGCGTCTCATTGGATTGTATCTTGAAATCCTTAAATCTTTGCATGGCTATGGATAACTTAGACTTAGTGATTTCAACAATTACCAAAGTAGGGTAATGTTTCAATCGCTTAATCAGGGTTAGCATAGCAGAAACGATTTTATAGCTTAGCGCTCTTTTGAACTTGAATTAGTTGCTTAACTGTTTTGAATGCTTTTTCAAGATTGAATATGCAAATGTAAAGTAAAGTAATAAAACAGTAAATAACACAAGATATTGTAAGGTTCACTGGGTGATGTAATCCCAGCTACGTCCTTCTTCTCCTTTGCACTCGGAGGAATTCACTAGATTGATTATCGAAGAGTCACATAGACACTTATACAAAATAGATGAAAGGGAAGATAATCTCTGAGCTCCTTGATCACACAGACTTCAGCTCCAATGAAAATCTTCTTCAACAAGCTTCTCACACATAGAAATGCTGTTTGTAGAATCAACAAAATTTCTCACTCAGATGAAAGATGTTGAGGGTTTTGTCACGGGTTTGTTTGATGTTGGAAAGTTCAAACAACTTGGGATATCTCAATAGGAATTTAGGGTTTTTCTTTGAAGAGGTTTGGGATATCTATGACTATCTTTGGAATGTCTTGTGAAAAGCTTGAAGGATTTTGGCTATCGAGTTTGCAAGCTTTTCTCTCAAGTAATTTCAACAAAGTTTAGACCTTTTTCTTATGTATGTACATAAATGTTTAGGGTTTGCTGAATGGTACTATTTATAGGGTTTCTTGGGATTTGTCCTTTGGACACATGTGGGCGCGTGTAACTCACGCAACGCGTTAAACAGTCCCTTTCTGACATTCCTAAAATTCTGCTGGTTCCGATTAGACAAGAGCAGGTTTTGAACTCTGAAATCTGACAATCTAGTCAAAAGGTGGCTTGTCCACAAGTCATAATGCCTTATCACATTTAATGCACTTATCAGGCATGTATTTAATGCATTTGAATTTATTTCCCGTTGAAAATAAATGTCTGTTGATGATTGCATTTATGTCATCAATGACTTGAGAATTTATTTCAAGTGAATCTGATCCTTGATCGCTTGATTCAACAACCCTGAAACTGTCCTTTAGCGTTTGACAGATGCTAAGCACAAATCTTCATCTTCACTTGACTTTAGACGCTGATCTTCAATTTCATCTCTAATAGACTCACCTAGAATTCTATTAGTGACACGGTATCTAATTCTTAGTCTGAAATCTACAAAGATAAAAATCCCAAGCCTAACAGAATAACAAACATTCAAATGCTTATACAATAGTTCTATGAAAACATAAACTTACATTCTTTTTGGGGTCTAACATAAAATCCTATCTTGTCATCATTAAAACATCTAACATGAAATTTTCTAACTTCTTTTAAGTAATATGCTAGCAAGTGAGGCTCAAGTATAGCAAGACGCCAGAGGGGCTAGCACTCTCGGCACTCATGAAATCCTACTATAGGAGTATAAAAATGACTAAATACCCTACTAGCGCTTATGAAGCCAAGGGTTACAAAACACCCCACTAGCGCTCATGAAGCCAAGAGGTACAAAGCACCCCACTAGCGCTCATGAAGCCAAAGGATACAAAACATCTTGGCCAATGCTCATGAGGCCACGGGGTATACACCTCTAGAGCTCGTGAAGCCACAGAGGAGGAAGAGCTCCCCAATTCTAGGAAAAATAGGGGGTCTGATTAGAAACAAGCTTTTTATAGATGCTATTGGAAACGATAGCGCAAGCAAAGTTTTCCACAAGTCAAAAGGGACCAACAAAAATCAATGAGAGCTAAGCTGACGTTGGCGTCGAGCCCCGAATCAAAACCCAGAGGCACATTAGGCCCCGAGAGGAAAAAACGATGCCTCGCGGCCACCAAGCCCCGTGGCCAGACCAAGAGATCAACTCATCATGGCCACCACTCGGCGCCCTCCGGTAAAAAACATGATGACCCCGGTAAAAACGCTCTATGAGGGCGAAAAGTTCATGAAGTGAATCAATTAAGTGTTAGCTAAAAAACAACCTCCACACATAGAGGCCAAGGACTTTGTCCCTCACCTCGAGGTAAAAGACCTTGCCCATTCACCATATAGGCTAAGGGCTTTGCCTCCTTACCTTGAGGCAAAGGACCTTGCCCACTCTCCATAGAGCCAACAACTTTGCCCTTCTTGAGGCAAAGGACCTTGCACTCTCACCTAGTAGCAAAAACTCTTACCCCCTCTCAATAAGTCAATGACCCTTGCCCCTTCACCTCGGGGCCAAGGCTAATCTAAAAAATTCTAAGTCCCCTTCGGAGTACAAATATCCGAATTGAGGTCTAGAAAATTATAAGTCCCTTCCAGGGTGCTAAAACCCCAGAAAGAGGCCTCGGAATTCTAAGTCTCCGTTGAGACGACAAGCTTCCCTTGGGTAAAGCGCAAGCCTCCCCTTAGGCCTAGCATACACTTCTCTTTTTATGAGGCGCATCTCAAAAATTGAGGTGTGCTTGAAGCACATCTCACTAGCAAATTTTTTTCCAAAGTGCCTCATCAACTAACTTAATAACCCCTCTGAGGTTATCAATCAAGTGAGGTAGAGTTCATAATTTAAGAGCTCCCCCCTAAGACATGAAACGCGTACCCAAATTGAAGTACCTCGCACACATTAGCGTTTCAAGGCATCCGACCTCGCGGTGCTCGACCCCAAGGCGTCAGACCTTAAGGTAGCTACGGATGTTGCCTTAAGACAACACCTATGTTGGCTCGAAATAACACTTAAGATATCCCCCTTCATAGGGGTGACTCGTTAGACCCCCCAAGGCGACAAAGTTTGCCATACATATTTCTACTCCCGGGTATCCTATACGGCACATCCAGGAGTGGAGGGTATTATGATGTGCGCCAAAAATGTTTAGGGGTATTACAATAATTAAACATATCCCCGGCTCGGGCCGGGGCGCGACCCGTGGGTTAAAGTCCACGTTTAATATGTTACTCAAGCTCGAACGGGCTAATGACCCAATAAGAATACTTAGGCTATTTTATTAGTCCAAGGGCTAATAAAGGGATTATTATTAAGCCTGATGGACTGCTGATAAAGCTAAGCCCACGGCCCATGGTCCACTACCAGCTCTATATAAATACCTTAGAGGAGTTGGGAGAGACTCATTATCTACTCCCCCAGTGAAAATTCACTGGCTATTGAGAGTAATCCCACTAAAGAACTACGAACAGACTTGATCTTATATTCATTGGGTACGTAGGTAGCTCGTCACTTTCAAGTACAGTCTATACATTCATCAACCCCCTAATTTGTCGTGTGTTGGATCCATTCCACCACCCCACATAGTCAATCACGTGACATTCATTGACTGACAATTTTTGACATCATCAAATATAAATGTTATGTGACTATTTTATATATTCTATCGTTTTTTGCTTTATATGTTATCACAGTATTTTTAATTATTGCTTTTGAATATCCATTAGATTTAAAATTTATACTTTTAACTTTTTATTGCATTGTCATTTCTTGACCTTATCATTTCTTCTATTTAAGTTAGTGAATTGATTTCTGCCATATAATCTTTAGTACTTTTCATGTACTAATTCAACGAGGGTTGTCCAAGTTATATAATCTCATCGGCATGTATATATGCTATTACTGCAGCATTAGTCTCTTAATAATTGAGAAGTATATAAGTGATGATGAAAAATCATTTAGAATCCAATTAGATCTATTACCATTCTAAATTTAAGTTAAGGTGTCCATTTTGTCATTATCAAGGATGAAATAGAAGCTCATCTTATTATTTGTAACACTTTGATATCATGAGTGACCACAAGCAAAAATTAGAAATACATGTAATATATTACTTTATTATTTCACTAATTTTATAGTACATGCTTAATTTTTATTATATATAATATATTATTTTAGTCAATAATTACTTAATAATTTGTAGGCACAAAATTCATAGATGCCGTAAAAGAAAAATCCATAAGGTAAAATATACCTTTTAGTGAATTAGTTTATCTATATATTTAATATTTCATATATTTGTTGCAGTTCTACATATGTTTTGATGGAAATCCAATTGATAGATATTGCAACAATATTGAGGTAACTGATTTGTGACTAATTCATTAAGTATAAAATATCATTATGCTTGCAATAATAGTAATGTGCATAAATGTGTGAAAAAAAAAAACAATGGATGTTATAATGTATAGTAAGTTCAAGTACATTATTTATATCAAAATTTATATTTTTGTGTATACATGCATATATTATTAATCTAAATATAATAACAAATATTTTTCTTTTTTTTTACAAACTAATGATAAGATATGGAAAAATCGTCTAAGTGCAAAAAAGTTTGATTGGAGCAAAGAATCAAGTTTCTTTGTTTGGAAATTCATCATTTAATAAAAATTCATGAGATGGTACCGTGTAGATGGAAATATTCAAATTTGGTTTGAATAATGTCAATCAAGCTATTGAAATCAATAATGTGATTTGTTTGTAAATTATATGCCTTAATAAGAATTTATCAAGTATTCATATGTTTACATTTTTAAGTCAAAAATATCTTATTGCTCAGTGATTATACAATCTGCAAATACACTTTATATTTTATAAAATAGTTTACATGTTATTGATACTTATACAATATCATAGGTCACAACCACTTTTTAAAAATATTTGTTCTCAATATCTGTGTCATATTATGAAAATAAATTAACATAATTTATATGCATATAGATATATTATTTTAATTTTTTTAAACATTCACATAAATTATTTTTAAATATTCAATATTAAATAAAATTATTTTTTATATTTAAAATGCAACAACTAGTTTGGATTGTGTTTGACTCAATTAAAGCTCATTTGATCTCAGATCGAACACCAATTAAAGCAAGTATAAACATAAATTTTTGAAACTCAGTAAAAAAATCCAAAGAAATTTGAGTAATCATATGTCTACCTAGGCACGATTGATTTGAAAAATGAAAAACCTAATAAAAATCTTAAATTCTTTTTTTTTTTGGGGGGGGGGGGGGGGGGATTCAGTTAAGCTAGATGGAAAGTCAATGGCACTAAGTGTGTTTGAAATTGAAAAGTTGAGAAACTAAATGTGTAGAGGCGGAAACATGGAGGATTAAACGTGTTTTAATGGATAATTTAGGAGAAGAGAAATGCAATTCTTGCACATTAGTTAGAAATTGAAACTGACAAAAAGAATGTAAAATTATGGGTACAAGTTGCCGACATGAAACAACTACTAGTTTTTCTCAAAGTTCTAATGCCGTCGTTATCAAAGATTATTATCTTAATTTCTTTCTCTTAGTTTTCTATAAAAGGATTATAACAATAAAGAAAACTACACATAATGTGACAAAATATTTATACTTTATAAACTTATGCGTGCATATATGTTATGGAATCTAAAACAAAACCTGAAACCCAGAAAATCCTATTGAAATAAAATATCCTATCCGACAACCACGAAGGTGGCCCTGAAGTAATTTAAGTATTGATTCTGCTGAATTGTGCATCAAAGCTTTAACAACTCCTGTTTATTTAGTATTATTTTGAATACCACATTTTAATATAATGTTGAATATGGTTTTAGCAAAAATAATTTCAATATTAATTAATATATAAATTAGAGTTACTTAGCCTTGAAGACATACGACCGCACGACCCAATGCATACGACCCTATAAATACAACTCCACTTATATGATCCTACAAGTACGACTCGAAAATAAACCATTTAACTATGTTAGACTTGATCTTCTAAAGAGCTACGTAGGCAGCTTGATCTAGTATCCAAGTGCAGTCCCAACATCATCTAATTGTGTCATACAAGGTAGCCCAGACAAGGGACAGACTGATCTCCAAAATCGATCTAGATCAGTTGGAGTGTAATAATGAAGCTCGTCAAATAGAGACTAACGTCAAGGAAATAAACAAATCCAAAGGGAAAAATCAAAAGGGTTCAAAGAGGGGAAAAAAGGCAATTTAGTGTGATGATTGAAGAGGTCAGAAATGTTGAGTTACCATGAGAGATTGATTCAAGGGATATTAATGGTGAGGAAGGGGAAAATAGTCGACCCATTTCAACTTTTAACCTGTTTCAAGCTCTCAATTCAATTGATCAAACTGGAGAATGTGTTGTCATTGCCTTGGGTCCACTACCACAAAAAAGTCCTATTACAGCGCACCTATGACAGCGATTTTGAAAACTGCTGTAATAGGGGGTACTCGATTCGGACCTATGACAGCGGTTCGAGCCGAACCGCTGTCATAGGTGTCAAAAAAAAATTAAAAAAAAAATTGGACTTTTGGCAGCGGTTCTGCCCGAACCGCTGCCAAAAGTTGTCAAAAAAAAAAAATTTTGAACTTTGTGGCAGCGGTTCTGCCCGAACCGCTGCCAAAAGTTCAAAATTTGGGCGGGTTTATTTCAAACCGGCCCCCCCTCTCTCACTCTCTCTCTCTCTCTCTCTCTCTCTCTCTCTCTCTCTCTCTCTCTCAACTCTCTCACCACCACCACCACCACCTCCGCCTCTGCCGCCGCCGCCGACGCCGCCGCCGCCGCCGCCGCCGCCGCCTTCTTCCATTTAGTTTTGGTATTTTTTTTTTAGATAAATATATATACACACACACACACATAGAGTATATATAGATGTATGTATATGTGGGTGTATGCATATATGTGTGGGTGTATGTAAATTTGTGTATGTGTGGGTGTATTTATATTTGTGTATATGTGGGTGTATGTGTATGTATATTTGTGTATGAATATTTGTGTATGTATATATGTGGATGGGTGTATGTATATTTGTGTATATGTTCATGGGTGTATGCATATATGTGTATATGTTAATGGGTGTATTTGTGTATGTGTGGGTGTGTGTATATTTGTGTATGTATATATGTGGATGGGTGTATGTATATTTGTGTATATGTTGATGGGTGTATGTATATTTGTGTATGTGTGGGTGTACGTATATTTGTGTATTTATGAAAATATTTTTCGGTTGAAATTTTGCGGTGTTGGAATGACACGAAATTCACAAGGTCATAGAGAAACGGCATTCTGAACAAAACGCAAGACTTTGTCTTGTGCTCTCGTGATTTCAGCGATCCGAGATCGTTTAAGGCCTCAAATACGTGTTTTATTACAAAAATACGTATTTATGTAATAAAATGCGTATTTGAGGCCTTAAACGATCTCGGATGGCTAAAATCACGAGAGCGCAAGACAAAGGCTTGCGTTTTGTTCAGAATGCCGTTTCGCTATGACCGTGCGAATTTCGTGTCATTCCGACATGGCAACATTATAAACGATAAAATAAAATTAAAAAAAATAAATATACCACCCTATGACAGCGGTTCAGCCGGAACCGCTGCCATAGGGTCCAATTTAATTTTTTTTTTAAATAAATGACCCTATGACAGCGGTTCTGCCGAAACCGCTGCCATAGGGTCACCCTACTGCAGCGGTTTCTATAGAACCGCTGTCATAGACCTATGACAGCGGTTCCGGAACCGCTGCCATAGGGTTTTGACCTATGGTAGCGGTACCTATGGCAGCGGTTCAAAACCGCTGTAATAGGCCCAAAAAAATCGCTGCTATAGGTCATTTTTGTAGTAGTGGTCGATAGTGATGATAGCTCCAGGACAGACAATATTGGAGCTATTACTATCTCCTCTAGTTCCCAAGAATAATCAAGACATGGTTTATGAAGCTATGCCTATTATCCGTAGAGATACTCGCAGAACCCCTCTGTTAGAACCTACTTGCGCCAAATCTAATCAAGAATCAGTAGTCTCGGAGACTCTCCAAAGTTGTCAGGAGATGGATTTTGAAGATGCTAATTTTAGTATTCACCACAGGAGGAGCAAGTCGTTAGAAGGATTTGAAATGCAATATGATGCTCCTAAGTTGGCACATAAAAGCTCAAGAAGAATGTCGGGCATGCCATCTCAAAAATTAGCCACTCGGCTCATTTTTACTTCGTAATATGCTCGTCTTTAATGGTTAAGTTAGTGATATGGAATATTAGAGGTGTTGGAAAACCAGAGAAGCAAAGATCAGTTCGCAAATTATGTTGTCTTAATCAAAGAGGTATCCTTGTGCTTTTGGATCCTTTTGTTTTGTTTGAAGATCCGTTTTGCAGGAGGAAATTCAGTTTTTCATCTTCAATCTCTAATCATTCTAGTAGAGTTTGGTGTTTTGCTGCGGTTGGGGCTACTGTTGAAGTGATTAAGAATCATGAACCATATCTTCATGTCAAAATTTCTCTCAACTATCTTTCCAAGTCCATCCTTTTCACTTTCGTTTATGCTAAGTGCATTCGTGCTCAGCGAAGACCTGTTCGGAATGACATTATAAGCATCTCAGTCCATCGATCTGTGGTTAGTCGGAGGGAGTTTTAACACCATTCTTAACCGTAGTGAAAGGCTTGGTTGCAGACCAACATATAGGTTCAATGGATGATTTTGGTAATATGATAACTGTATAATGGACGCAGGGTTTGAAGGAGAACCATTTACTTGGTCAAACTCTGGCAATGGCTCGATAAAGTCTTGACCTCCTTAGCTTGTGTTGACCTTTTTGGTCTATAATTCCTTTTGATTTTGACGATGACGAGTTTTCTTAATTAAATGTTAATTGTTGATCTTGTCCTTGTGCAGATTCAAAAACAAGATCTTTCCAAATCAGGTTCTAAACGGGAAGTATTTATTTCTCTACCTTCTTTCATTAATTATGGCAGCTCTTAATTAAATAGATAGATATTTTGTTTATCTTTGTCTTGATCCTATTTTTTTACTTATTCTCTTTTGTTTGGTAAGAAGACGTTTGTGCCTATGTTTGGAAGGAGCCATCTTGCACGTATTCCCTTTCCTAGCATTCTTTCTGCTATCTCTATATGTACGCATCATATCACTTCAGTCAAATGACGAATTCTACAAGCAACATATTATTAATAACAATTTATTCTTGTTCATAGGTACTTTCTCTACTAAGTTCCAATAAGGAAGGAGTGGTACCAGTTAGTGCATGAAATTCGTATCGAAAAGTGGTTTAGAATCTAGTCTTTCATAATTCCCAGTTGGAATCATAGGTGCGGATTAACCTTTTGTTTCCACCTTTTTGTTCCTATGGTATAGTAGAACAAAACCCACTTATTCATAATTGAGTTGGTTTTGTCTTAATAGTATTTATAGTGTCTGTAATCTTTCAGCACTTATCTTTTTCATTCTGTTTTGTATTAAGTTTCCATTTTGATCTTGTTCTGGAACTTCTAAGTACCAATCATTATTTTAATATAACTATTTTTCAATTTTACCTTTTGGTACTTATCGATTCCGTTGTGCCTTTTAGCACAATTTTTAATAACCTAATTCACTCCTTAGATATATCTTGAGTTATATTTGGTATCAAAGCGAGGTCATGGGTTCGAGTCTCCCGGGCTAGTGTTTGGAGGGGAGGGGGGTGATTGTGCTTTTAAGCAGCACCACCATTTGACTCGGGAGTACTGTGATTGTGTTGGGACTAACCGCCTAACCCATGGTGCTTATGCCCTCTGGGGGCGCATCCACCTCATCGCTGACCGTCCCCTAGGATGTGCTTTGCGCTACCACATGTATAAGAAAATAAAGTTGGACTTGTGCTATCAGCTATAGCTTTTAGCCTAGTGGTAAGCGCTTAATCCAAATAGCTTGGACCTAGACTTTTGACAATACAGAGTTAGGCACGATTCCAGAAGGCTCTCAGATCATAATCATTTTCTTATAATAGCAGAAAAACTCACTAAAGAGGCCTCTCTCCTTTAGACCTCAAAATATGTAAATCAAGCATCACTCATTTCTGAAAAGAAGAAGGATAATTGGTCTCAGCCCATAAAAGTGTACATGATGTTTAAGCTCCAACAGAAAATAAGTCGCCTGAGAAATATCTCAAAGGATCGAATAAGAATAGCTTTGGGAATATTTTTCAAGAGGTGTCTAAATCCAAACAAGCTGCTACTCTAGCAGAAATAGCTTACAACCGCTTTCCCTCGGAAAGTAACTTGGTTGAGCTCAAAAGGAGTAACCCATTTGTGTCATGCTCTTTTGCAAGAATCCATCATCTAGAAACAAAATAGTACTTATTAATGGATAAAAGTGGGTGAGATGAACACGAAATACTTCCATCAACATAGATCCCGCTATCTTGGAAGAAGCGGCTCGTTGGGAGCTACGGAATCTTTGCATCCCTCATCCACAACTAGAGGCACATCCTCAATGCCCGTTGTGGGATTATATGATGCGTAACATCTAAGGAGCTTCCGGACCAATCGTTCTACCACCTATGGAGGCTAACACCTTTCAAATCCTATCAAGGGTTATTCAAATGATAGGGAACTTGGCTCAATTCTCCAGTTTACTCCATGATGATCCACACTCTCATATAGCAACTTTTTTTGGAGATTCTCCATACTTTGAAGAACAATTGGTCACCGACGATGTTATACGTTTACAGTTATTCCCATTCTCCCTCTAGGATAAAGCTAACACAATGGTTTAACTCTCTACCAATCGGTTCCATTCATACTTGGGATCAAATGGTAGATAAGTTTCTATCTAAGTACTTTCCACTGGGTAAGACCGCCGCCATGAAAAATGAGATAACTAGTTTTTGTCAATTTGAAGGGAAGTCACTTTACAAGGCATGGGAGCGTTTTAAGAAACTATTGAGGAAGTGTCCACACCATGAGTTATCCGTACCGATACAAGCGCAAAATTTCTACTTGGGTTTAGGACCGAATCTCTATACAAATCTTGATGCCTCCATGGGATATCTATCATGAAAAAATCATTCGAGGATGTTTGGGCTGGCTGAGAACAATTATCAATGGCCAACCGAATAAGTCGCTTTGGCCAAGAAGCCCGTCGATGTGTGTGAAGTTGGGAATATCACCGCCATCGTCATTCAATTGGAGGCCCGGACAAGAGTTTGGATGCTTTGGGTCTTATGCAAGATACGGTGAACCAAATTCAAGTCACTTGTGAGAATTATGGAAGTGACTATGTGAGTTTTGAGTACCTAGAAGCAAATTTATGTATGACACCTAAACCGGTTGAGAGTGCCAACTTCATGGAAAATTCGAGTCATCAACAAGATAATCCATACTCAAACTCTTCAATTTGGGAGGAAAGAATCATCTAAATTTCTCATGGAACCAAAATGCTAATGTGGCAAAACCACCACCACCCAGTTTTCAACATAACCATGGGGTTTTCCAACAACTTCCATTTCAAATGCAAGCGGGTTTCAACAACCACCACAACCCGAGAAAAAGAGTAATTTTAAAGATGTGTTGCAAAGATTCATGACTGTCACGGAACAAAGGTTTCAAATCCAAGACGTGGCATTAAGCACAAGAAGAGAACTTAAAAAATCAAGAAGTCGCACTAGCGAAATTAGAGATTCATGTTGGGCAAATTGCTCACGTTCTTTAGGGATGAACTCAAGGCACTTTACCAAGTGACACCAAGAAAAGTCCTAAGAAACAAGTTCAAGTGGTTACACTTCGAAGTGGAAAAAATCTCATCAACCCAGAATTGGGATGTAAGGAGGATGATACACTTCAACATACGAAGGAAAACAATACAGCGTTTGATTCTATCACGAACGCCATGGAGTTAGAGACAACAGTGAACGCCCTAAGTTTGGGAAGTTCATCTCCCGAATCCTTCGTACCCAAGACTAGACCACCTTTTCAACTTGCATTGCAAAAGGGAAGTTAGGTAAGCAATTTGCTATGTTTCTTGACACATTTAAACAATTGCATATTAACATCCCTCTTATAGATGCTTTGTTGGAAGTGCCGAGTTACACTAAATATCTTGAGGATATTCTTTCTAACAAGAGGAAGTTGGAAGAACATGAAATGGTAGCTCTTATGGTTGGATGCTCGGTTATTTTTCAAAACAATCTACCTCAAAAGCTAAAGAATCGTGGGAGTTTCACAATTCCTTGAACTATTGGTTCTTTTTCTTTTTCTAAGGTTTTGTGTGACTCCAGTACTAGTATTAACTTGTTGCCTTTGTCACTTTTTAGGAAACTAGGACTTGGAGAGCACAATCCTACCACTATCTTGCTGCAATTTGCCTATAGATCCATCAAGTACCCACGAGGCATAGAGAAGAATGTCCTAGTGAAAGTTGACAAGTTCATTTTCCTGGTGGACTTTGTAGTCCTAGACATGGAAGAAGATGTCGAGCTACCACTTATCCTTGGTACATTCCTCGCTACCGGACGAGCATTAATCGATATTGCCAATGGTCAATTAACACTTAGAGTGGGAGATGAGCAAGTGGCAACTGATGTGTATCATGCTATGCGAACACCATCAAATGATTATACTTGTTTTCATATCGATGTATTTGACACTTTTATTGTTAAACATTTTCAAGATATTTGTTATGAGGACTAAGTGGAGGCATGTCTTGTGGATTCTTTGAATGATACAATGTAAAATGACAACTTGAGAGACATGGTCGCTTTTCTAGATGCATTTCTAGATGCAAATCCTCCTTACAAAAGAAATTTTTGACCACGCTTCGAAGCTTTGGATAGGCCAATCATGGCACCACCAAAACCTTCGATTAAAGAGCCACCAACTCTTGAACTTAAACCTTTCCCTTATCATCTTAAGTATGCTTAATTACAAGATTTGAAATTCTTACCCTTTATAATTTCTTTATCTTTGACATAAATTATGAAGGAAAAGCTACTTACGGTGTTGAAAGCTCATAAGAAGGGTTTTGATTGGAAAATAGCCGACATCATGGGGTTTTTCCCAATGGTGTGCATGTATAAGATCCTCATGGAGAATGCTTATAAGCCCATCGTTCAACCAAAAGACAATTCAACCTAATGATGCAAGAGGTTGTTAAGAAGAAGGTAATGATGCGGGTATTATCTACCCTATCTCCGATAACAATTGGGTAAGTCCAACTCAAGTTGTCTCGAAGAAAAGAGGTATGATCGTTATTACTAATGCCAACAATGAATTAATCCCTACACGAATGATCACCGGATGGCGAGTGTGCATTGATTGTAGAAAATTAAATGATGTCACCCAAAAGGATCGTTTTTCCCTCCTTTTCATTGATCAAATGCTTGAAAGGTTAGCTGGGCATGAGTTTTATTATTTCCTAAATGGTTATTCCGACTATAACCAAATTGCCATCACACCCGGGGATCAAGAGAAAACCACTTTCATTTGTTCTTTTGGCACATTTGCTTATAAGCGGATGCCATTTGGTCTATGCAATGCCCCGATCATCTTTCAACGTTGTATGTTGACTATTTTTCATGACAAGGTTGAGGATTTTCTTGAAATTTCTATGGATGATTTTTCTGTTTTTGGAACATCTTTTGATTCACGTCTTAACCATTTGCGTATTAAAACAATGCGAGGAGACCAATCTAGTATTAAATTGGAAATTTTGTCATTTTATAGTACAAGTAAGAATCGTACTTGGCCACGAAATCTCCCACAAGGGGATTGAAGTGGATCGGGCCAAAAGTTGAAGTTATTGAAAAGCTTCCTCCACTCACATCGGTGAAAGCCGTGAGGAATTTTTTGGTCATATCGAGTTTTATAGGCGAATCATTCTTGATGTTTCAAAAATTGCCAAACCCCTGTCGATTTGCTTGTGAAGGATGCCCCATTGGATGATGATAATTGTTTACAGGCCTTTCACACTCTCAAGGAAAAATTAATATCCACCTCCATCATGGCACCTCCCGATTAGAGCCTCTTGTTTGAGCTTATGTGTGATGCTAGTGATTCGGCAGTAGGAGCGGTGCTTGGTTAAAGGAAAGACAAGGTATTCTATACTATTTACTATGCTAGTCGAACCCTAAATGACGCACAAATGAATTATAGCACGACTGAAAAGGAATCGCTAGCTATAGTATTTGCATTTGATAAGTTTCATACATACCTTGTCTTGAAAAAAGTCATTGTTTATACCGATCACTCCGCGCTTAAGCATTTACTTGCGAAAAAGGATGACCTAGACCCATTAGATGGATTCTTCTTCTCCAAGAATTTGACCTAGAAATTACGGATAAAAAGGGAGTTGAGAATGTGGTAGCTGATCACTTGTTTGGGATAGAATTTCCTCAATTCGAGTCTTTTATTGAAAAACCAATTGGGGTGGGTTTTCGAATGAACAATTGTACGCAGTAATTCATAATACTTTTTCTTGGTATGCCGATTTTGTGAATTACGTGATCACGGGTGCACTTCCTTCAAATTTTACTTTTCATCAAAAGAAGAAATTCTTATGTGATGTGTAGCAATATTTTGGGAAGAGCCATTTTATTTAAGAATTGTGCAAGTGACATCATTAGGCATTGTGTACCGGAAGAGGAGATAACTTCTATTATGAGTCATTGTCATGATGGTGAGGCAGATGGCCAGTTCGGGCCTCACTAAGATCGCTTCAAAAATTTTCCAATCAGGTTTTTTCTGGCCCTCTTTGTGCATGCATATGTAGCTTCTTGTGATAGATGTCAAAGAACAGGAAATATTTCTAGGAAGCATGAAATGCCTTTGAACAACATGCTTGAATGTGAACTTTTTGATGTTTAGGGAATTGACTTTATGGGACCGTTTCCTAGCTTTTGCTCTAACAAAAATATTATAGTAGCCATTGATTATGTGTCTATGTGAGTATAAGCGAAGGCTATACGAACAGTGACTCGAGGGTGGTTGTTAAGTTTTTGAAAAAAAAAGCATTTTTACTCGATTTGGAACACTTCGAGCCATTATAAGTGATGGTGGCACTCATTTTTGCAACAAACAATTCGATAATCTTTTATGAAATATGGTGTCACCTATAAGATTTTAACACCGTACCATCCCTTAACAAGTGGTCAAATAGAAGTGTCCAATAGGGAGCTTAAGCGAATCTTAGAAAAAACGGTAAGCATCTCTAGGAAATATTGGTCTTTGAAGCTAGATTATGCACTATGAGCTTAGCGGCCCACTTTTAAGACCCCTATTGGCATGTCTCCGTATAGCCTTGTTTTTGGAAAATCATGCCACTTACCTGTCGAGCTTGAACATCGTGCATTTTGGGCTCTTAAATTGCTTAACCTTGATTTGCAAGATGTAGACAAACATATGTTATTGCAATTGAATGAGCTAGAAGAGTTCCGACAAGAGGCCTATGAAAATGCAAAAATCTACAAGGAGCGTACAAAAATGTGGCATGACAAGCACATCATATTGAGGGAGTTTATTGAGGGAAAAAGGTCGTTATATTCAATTCTCGACTCAGAACTTTCCCAATTTAACTATGCTTTAAATTGTCGTGAGAATTCACGGTTACAAAAATTTATCACTCTAGTGCAGTTGAAATATCTCACGAATTCATTCACGCTTAATGGCCAACGCTGGAAACATTATGAAGGAAATAGTTGTGCGAGGGATCGCGTGAAAGTTACCTTTGTTGATCCACCAAATTGAATGCACCTAAGTCAAGCTACCATAAACAAACTCTTCTTGGGTGGCAACCAAACTCTTTTCCCTTTTGTTTTATTTTTTTGTTTCATTTTCTTTCACTTTTTTAGTAGTGCTTTCCTTTTATTCGCAGGTATCACATTCTGGTGGTCCTAAGTGGCATACAAAAAGGGTCTAGAAGGGGGTGGGGGGGAGGGTTGAATAGACCCTGAAGTTTTTTTCGACTTCAAAAAAATTCGTATCACTTTTAAAGATTAGAACGCTTAGAGAGCTGAGCGCTTGGGTCAGATGCTTCAATAAAGGTAACTTAGACTTAGTGATTTCAGCAATTTACCAAAGTAAGGTAATGCTTAGATCGCTTAATCAGGGTTAGCACAGCGGAAATGATTTTAAAGCTTTAACGTTCGTTTTGGTTAAATAGTCGCTTAGCAGATTGACTTATCTTTTTCAGGATAGATAGAATAATATAAAACAAGACAATAATAAAAGTAAATGACACAAGATATATAAGGGTCACTGGGTGATGTAATCCCAGCTACGTCCTTCTTCTCCTTTTTCACTTGGAGGGAATTTACTAAGATGATTATCAAAGAATCACACAGAATCTTCTACAAGATAGTAAATAGGTGAAAAATGATCTCGGGCTCCTTGATCACACAGATGTCAGCACCAATGAAGATCCTCTTCTACAAGCTTCTCTCACTTAGAAATACTGTCTGTAAGGGGTTTCAACAACTTTCTCACTCAGATGAAAGGTTGAGGGTTTTATCACACAGGTTTTGTTTGTTTTTGGAAAGATCAAACAACTTGGAATATCTCAGTAAGAATTTAGGTTTCTTCTTTGGAAGAGGTTTGAGATATTTGTGACTGTCTGGAATGTATATGAAAAGCTTGAAAGATTTTGGTTATGGAGTTTCTAAGCTTTTTCTCAACAAAGTTTCCTTGTGTGTTTACGTATATTTCTCTTGTGTGTGTATATGTCTCTCTCTGTGTCACCTTTTTAGGGTTTGCTGGAAGGAGGTATTTATAGGCAATTCTTGTGATCTGTCCGTTGGACACATGTAGGAGCGTGCCTGTCACGCGGCGCGTGATTCTACCTTTTCTCTGACATTCCTGAAAATTCGCTGGTTTCGATTGGACGGGAGCAGCTATAAACTCTGAATTTCTGACAGTCTAGTCAAAAGGTGGCTTGTTCACAAGTCAAATTGGCTTATCACATTTAATGCACTTATCAGGCATTTAATGCGTTTGAATTTATTTCCCGTTTGACATAAATGTCCATTGAATGGTTGCATTTAAGTCCTTTATGACTTGAGAATTTATTTCAGGTGAATCTGATTCTGATCGCTAGAGTGCTTTGAGCGCTTGATCCATAAATCCTAAAAATGTCCTTTAGCGTTTGACAAACGCTCAGAACAAATCTTCATCTTCTTTTGACTTCAGACGCTGATCTTCAACTTCATCTCTCATAAACTCACCTAGAATTCTATTAGCGATTCGGTATCTAATACTTAGTCTAAAATCTATAAAGATAAAAATTACAAGCCTAACAAAAATTACATTCTTTCAAATGCTTAAACAATTGATCTATGAAACATAAACTTACATTATATTTTGGGCTCTAACATAAAATCCTATCTTGTCATCATCAAAATATCTAACATGAAATTTCCTAACACATTCAATCTCATGACAAGGCAAAAGCAAACCGAGTTGATCCTACTAAAAGTTAATTTGGGGTGTTCGTTTCATGGAGCTGACGCCTTAGCATTCGTTTAAGGAAACCATCATTTTCCCCTCTTGAAGCATTTGAAGCAATACGGGAACGCCTCGACATTACTAATTGGAAGAACGCTGAGGCGTTTTGTCTACTATAGTTAACGCCTCGACAAACGCCGCAGTTATTTAGACCACTGGAGCGATATAAAAAGTCCCAGCGGGCATTTTTCCCCAAATTCATGTTTGAACCCTAAAATTCTCTCTAAAAAAAATCATCTACTTTCACCACATCTCCGATTAATCCCACCTCCTCAATCTTTCTCAAATCCCTCAGGTCCATAAGGATTACTCTTATGCCTATGTGATTATTGGAAATTCCATATTTGATCAGGAAAATCACTTTAGGAATTTCCGACGGGGTTGTTCAGTTCACTCATTATCCCAATGAAAACCCTCGTATGCATATATGCCTATGGAACGAGGCACGTTCTCTAAGAACCCATGTGTACAAGCAAGTCTTTCGGGTCTTTGTCAATATTCCTCATCTTGACAGACCCTTTAACGACTTGGAACCTTTTAAGAATCATGACCTTGAAGACATATTCCATAATCGTCATTCCAGATGTCCGATGATATCCCATAGTCATGTGTGATTCAAGGGACTTTGTTCTAAGCATATAAAGACAATTAAAGAACAAAGAATCCATAATAAGATTGAATTTATTTATTAGAAAAGATTGTCTCATAAAGTCTATTACACAAAAATGGTGCTGACAATGAAAAGATTGATTCAAGGGACTTTGTTCTAAGCATATAAAGACAATGAAAACCCTCGTATGCATATATGCCTATGGAACGAGGCACGTTCTCTAAGAACCCATGTGTACAAGCAAGTCTTTCGGGTCTTTGTCAATATTCCTCATCTTGACAGACCCTTTAACGACTTGGAACCTTTTAAGAATCATGACCTTGAAGACATATTCCATAATCGTCATTCCAGATGTCCGATGATATCCCATAGTCATGTGTGATTCAAGGGACTTTGTTCTAAGCATATAAAGACAATTAAAAAACAAAGAATCCATAATAAGATTGAATTTATTTATTAGAAAAGATTGTCTCATAAAGTCTATTACACAGAAATGGTGCTCAAATAGTTGGCGCGCCGGGCATCTACTCTATCACATTTTTAGGTCCTTTTGTCATACCTTTACTTAGAACCCAACAGTTTTTTGCCTAAAATAGAGAGAGTGCTTGGGAAATAAGCTAAAAAGGTCAAATCACTCATTGAAGGCCCCAAATTCGAGAGAAGACAGAGAATTCAAGGAGAAATCCACATCTGTATAAATATTAGGGAGTTTTTACATCTTTCTTTCTTGAATTTGATTAAATCCCCTATGACTTGTATGAGTTGGGGTTTTGCTTTTGACATGAATATGAGCTTAATTTGTTTGATTAAGGCTATAGGTAGGCCAGTTATAATATTTGATTGTTGATTTATTTGTGTTTATTGGATTAATTTTGCATTAGCTATGTATTCAAGGTTTGACCTCTATGCTTGCATTTGCTTAATCACCAAATGTTTGATAAAGTGCCTAGGTTAGAAACCGAGAGGAAATGACCTAGGGTATAGATCATTGAATACCTTATAATTAAACCGTCTAGAGATAGACTTGGTTTCTTTAGGTGGCTTTTCATTGATGTGGGGAATTTTTAGACCGTTAATGTATCGTTGTTAATTGGGTTTCTTATCAAGATATATAGGAATTCATTAACTAAATCAATCTAATAGTCCAATAGAGCCTATATCGCAATCGAAAAATATAGTTGGTTGAACCATGTGCCTTAATTGCTTCTACACATCACTTTATTCTCTTATTTGGTTGAAATTGCCTTAGTTATTTACCTTGTTTTTGTTAATTAGTTTAATCATATCGACCAATTTAACTTTAAAATGGGTAATATAGTATTCTTGGCACTTAGATTATAGATACGCTTCTTCAGATTGGAAATACTTTGGTAATGTTTTTTCAATTTCTTTTCAAAGTATTTCTAACATTCAATATTTTCTGTAGGCTTGGAAAGCTTTGTCCCCTATTGCAACGAGCGAGAATATTAGATCTACTCTCCCAATCTTTATTCATTGGTTTCTTTTGGTTGCTCAAAATAATGTGAAGCATAGAGGACATCCAATATTTTATGGAAAAATCATTCATAAGGTTTGGGCGCACGTTCAATTAATTTATAAAGGTAAACTTAACAAACCAGCTCACTGGATTGGTTATAGAATTGTGGCTTTGCTTTGGGGAATTGATTTCCAGCCCCACAAGATTAGAATGAAAATTGTCCTGATGTATTGAAGTAAGCCTGAATTTGTCTGGATTAAAGTAAGCACCAATACAGCAGCCAGACAAAACCTAGGTTTTGGGAGGAGTTGTACACAATCATCTTGGTGAGGTAATTTTCGCATATAAAGAACCCATAGAAACATCTTCTAACATGCTTGCAAAACTCGCCATTGGATCGAGGCCTGAAAATTTGCTTAGCCAAAGGTTTCTCGAAATTTTGGGTTCAAACAGATGCATTAAGTGTTATTCATCTTCTCTCATCTAAGTGTAAAGGATCTTGGCGGTTTCAACAAGTTCACCCCTCAATTCAAAGTAATATTAAGCAATTGGAAGTTTGCATTTCTCTTATTTTTCGTGAAGGTAACCAAGCTGCAGAAATTTTCCTAATCAAGGATGTGAGGCTACTGATTTGGAAGTATAGTCAATTAATGGGGGCTATTAGAGGGATTATTTTATTAGAATCCTTTAACATTCATAACTTTAGATTTTCTGTGTAAGGGAGTAGTACTCCTTATTTTATTTACGTGTTAGGTGTATTTAAAAATTGGTATGCTGATCCCTTTTACTATATAAAAGGGAGGGGAGCCCGAAAAATCCCCCCACCATGACATCGGTAGATTTTTGGAAAAAAAAAGACCTAAATTAGTTGACGGTGTCTATGGAAAATCTACGTAGAGTTACGTAGAAGAAAGTACAATCTAAGGAGTTGTCTAGTACCCCTTAGGCAGAGTCACCTAGTGTGGAGAAGGTTAACACTAGCACAACAATCATTAATTTGACCAGGATTTAAAAAAATTTATCCCCTAAAATATGGCGGTAAGATCCACAAGCTCATCCAACATCTTTCGAATTCATCACGGCATTGCAGGGATGATGCCCATAAACTCCCTCGTATTCATAATGGCATTGTATGGAAAGGTGCAAGAATGGCTTACGAACCAAGCCCAGGAAGCATCGTAATATATGAACTTGTGAAAGAGTTTATGCTAATAACTGAGCAATACATCAATAAATCAATAAAAAAAGAATGAATGAATCTCATGAAATGTTCAAAGGAGAAAAACTCTCGCACCACGAACGATCAAAGAGATTGAAGGGACCAATGTAAGGATCGACACGAAGGGTTGTCGTCAACAAAAAATCCCGAATAACCCGTCGATTCATAAAATAGGAATAAACTCTGAAGAATTGATAAGTCCCTAGTGGACGTAAGAGCCCTATGAGCCGACTGTAGGAAAAAATGATAAATGATTCCACAAACTTGATCCTAATAAGTTGAGAGAAGAAAAAAAGTCATGATGATGGATTACGATCCTAACAACTGCAGACTATTCCATGAACTTGATTCTGATAAGGTAAGGAAAGGAAAAAAAGAAGTCATGATGATGGGTTACGAACTACACAACTATAGATTATTCCATGAACTTGATCTTGATAAGGTGAGAGAATGAAGGAAAAAAGTCACATGATGGGTTACGACTAACATAACTATAAACTATTCCAGGAACTTGATCCTGATAAGGTGAAACAAGGAAAAAAAGTGACGATGATAGGTTACGACCCTAACAAATGTATGCTATTTCACGAACTTGATCCTGATAAAGTGAGAGAAGAAAAAAAGTCACGAAGATGTGTTACAACCCTAACAACAGTACACTATTCCACGCAATTGATCCTGATAAGGTGAGAGAGGGAAAAAAGTCACAATGATAAGTTACGAACCACACAACTGTAGACTATTCCACAAACTTGAGCCTAATAAGTTGAGTGAAGGAAAAAAGTCATGATAATGGGTTACGACCCTAACAATTGTAGACTATTCCATGAACTTGATCCTAGTAAATTGAGAAAAGGAAAAAAGTCTCAGTGGTGAAATACAACCCCAGAGGATAAGACCCCCACTGACCGAATACATGCAAAATGATAGACAAATTTAGGGATTGGATCCTGATGAGGAGGTGAAGAAAAGTATTCATGATGATGTGATGCTACAAGAGGATTAGATAGCCGAAATAATGCCAAGAATCCTCTTAAATAAAATGATCTTATGCAGATTATATCCTCTAGGTGTAATTAGACCCTAAATTGCTATAGGAGAAGGCATATCGCCAAGGTCTTAAACGACTTCAATATATATGATCTTATATATATATATATATATATATATATCATATCTTCTAGCTCTAATAATGACTAAGTTGCAATATGAGAAACCATATCGCCAAGGTTTTAAACTATCTCAATAAAAATGATCTTATACAGATCATATCTTTTAGATTTAAGTAGACCCTAAGTTGAGATAAGAGAAACCATATCGCCAAGGTATTAAACGACCTCAATAACAATGATCTCGTACAGATCACATCGTCTACTTTTTATTAAACCCTAGAACGCGATATGTCATATGAGAGATCATATCGCCACAATATATATATATATATATATATATATATATATATATATGGTAAGACTATGCTTCAACCGTGAAGCACAGAAGCAAGCATATAAGGGGAGAAACCTAGAAGCAAGTCTCTAAGAAAGACACTATTTAAACTTCCATTAGAAGCTTCGATCCTCGAAGCAAACTTTTAAAGAAAAAGAACAACTATGCAAAGAAAATAAAAAGAAAGAAAAGGTGTTGCAAAAAATCAAGAATAAAAAAGGAGAGAGAAGAAAAAGATTAAGAAATCTGCACTAGAAACAAACTTTGATCAAAGGAAAGTAGTAAGTTTTTAAAAAGAAGCTAACAAAATTAGAATAGAACTTCTGAAAAGGAAAATATCCACATCAAGTAAATTGAATTATATTATGACTTGATCATCTAAGGAGGTACATAGGCAGGTTGGTTTAGTATGCAAATGCAATCTGCAATATGAATATTAGGTTCACGTCCTACCCGTTGCTCCTACTCGCTAGTTCGTTCACTTGATGAAATACGATTAAAATGGTCATTCTAATTGAAGAATCTAAATTTACTTTGACTTTTACTTTTTCACTAATAAATATAAAGTCATAAATGTCTCATCTTTAATACTGACGAAGTGGACTTAATGAAATAACAAATATCAATTATAATAGTATTGCAGAATGTTCCCTCGTATTAATTACCCTAAGGTCCCTCATATATTTGCACAAGGGTCCCCGAAAAGTGTTATATTTGCATTATGCTACAAGATCCGCATGTTTAATATGATCCGGTTCAGGTCGACCAATGAACCGACACTACGACTCTACATCCAGACCGTTCATGGGCAGTCCACGTGGCTTCATCCAGATTAGGGCTATAAACGAGTCGAGCTCGAACTCGAGCTCGAGCTCGATTATACTTTTTTGAGCTCGTGCTCGAGCTAAAACTCGATGAGCCTCATTTTCTAGGGCTCGAGCTCAAGCTCAAAGTAGATGAGCCGAGCTTCAGCTCGAAGTAAAAATTAATTTAATTTTTTTTTAGAAAATAAAATAAAATAAATTTTGCTTTTTTACTTATAACAATAGGTTAATAATGTATAGTACATATGCATTATTCAGTTAAACAATAAGTATTATTTAGATAAATAATAAGTAAATATCTATATTCAATAAGTATTTAGAAAATAGAGGAGGGTGTTGTGAAAAAATGATTTCATTAAATTATTTTATAGAAAAGTATATTATATCAACTAAAATATATAATCTTACAATTGTTCTTCTTTTACACGATTTAAACAATTTAGAGAAAAACAAACTTAAGTATTATTAAACTATGTTGTTTATAAATTTGTAAGTATTATTTTTATGAAATTCGAGTATTTTTAGTCATATATTAAAAATTAATAAAAAAACAAAAAAAAACTCACGAGCATATAAACAACTATAAGTGAGCTCGAGCTCGACTCACGAAAAAGTTCGAGCTTGGAAAGCTCGACTCGAGCTCAAAATAGCTCGAGCTCGAGCTGAGCTCCAGTTGAGCCGGCTCACCATGTTCATGAGCCGGCTCGACTCACCTTACACCCCTAATCCAGATAACTCACTTGTCCCACTCAGATTTGTACAATGTGGATATCTATAAATACCCCTCTCAATAGACATTTGGAGTTACTAAATCAGCTAACATCGTATCTACTGATACCTTGACTATAGACTCGAAATACATTCTTAATATACAAATTAGGGCTACTTAGCCTCGTAGACATATGACCCTACGAGCGTACACATACGACCCTTCTAATACAACTCTACGGGACCCAATAAATAAAACTTAAACCTTTGATGAACTACATTAGACTTGACTCTCTAAGAAGGTACGTAGACAACTTGGTCTAGTATCCAAGTAGTCCCAACATCTTATCACCATCTTCGTGTGTTATACGAGACAACCCAATTGAGGTAGATCAATCCTAAAAATCGACCTAGATTGCGTGTATGTTCAAATTTTAGGAATATATATAGGAATAATCAGTAAGGGGGTTCTCATATATGTTTCTGGGATTTTAACATGAGTATCATCACAATTATTCAAAGTGTTACAATTATACAAAATTTAAGTCCGAAAACTATTTAAAGTCACCCACGAATCGTGGGCCACGATCATCCAACTATTGTCTAGCGACCCATAATCCTTCTAGTTTTTGTTCGATTAAAGAAATCCTCAGTCTTATTGTCTAATCTTGACATACGTATAGGCAACTATATCTTTCTAAGTTTTAGTATTAATTATAGAAGAATGTAATTTATATGGGGAAGAAAAAAGAATAAATTTGGTTATTGAAGAGAATAAGTCCAACCCAATGTGAACACTGCCGGAGTCAAAGAAAAGGGGAATTCGGCCGCCAATGATGAACTCCATGAATAAATTTCATGAGTTTTTTTTTTGGTACACACAAATTTCATGAGTTTGCTTGCAATGTATTACATCAAAACAAAATAATACACATACTATTATTCGTTCAAAAGATTGTTCCATGTTATTACTCTTATAAGCTTATGTATTGTGATGTGACTACAAATTTCTTAGTTTCAATATTCTCTTTCTTTTATTGTTTTTTTGGGTTCTTTTAGATATGGAACATTTCATATTGTACATTTTTAGTATTCCTTTGGAAAAAGAAAAAAGTAACGTGCATCTTTTTTGCCCTTTTCGCGCATACATTGTTTATGATGTAAATCTACAAGTGACATTGAATGATAATTAGACAATGGCCTTTTTCATTTTTTTAAGAATATTGGTTATTGAAATTATGGCGATAATTTATTGAATGAAATCTAGGTTCAATTGCATAATTTTTGGGGTCATCATTTACTTTATTTATTGAATAAATTGAAGCGTCTAACACACTAGACGCGTGTGCATAAAAATATTTGTATTTATTAAAATATGATTATTATTTTTATCATATATTTTAACATTTATGTATATATTATTTGGAATTTCAATAATAAATAACTAAATTTTGATGTTTCGGTATAAATAAAATAATTTAAATATTAGAGCGTGAAAAGGGATGAAAAGGGAATTAAAATATAGGGATAATTACACTTACACCTCCTCAATGATACGGTAATTACACAAATTTTTCCTCACTAATTGATAATTACAAACACACGCTCTTATGTTAAAGATTTCTTACAATTGCACCCCTGTAAACCTTACAAATAGACCGCCTAAGGGGGTATTTTTGTAATTATCAATTAGTGAGGGGATATTTGTGTAATTACCCCATTATTGAGGGGGTGTAAGTGTAATTATCCCTAAAATATATGTTAAAGTTGGATAAACAAAGTTGTGAATGGAGAAGGGAAAAAATAGAGAAACTTAGAGGAAATTGTGGATTGTTTTTCAAATTGAGAAATTGACGTACCAATAATTGGGTTACACCATAATCCTGTACTTCAATTATAAAAGAGTATTATGATAAGTTGAATATAAACATGTATTAAGAGAAATTATCTTGAGGCTAATATAATACTTTTCAAATAATGCTAATAAATTTATGCAGTAAAGCTTTTCAATGATTTTACTTTGGGAAATGGCTGAGTCTGATTTATTTTTTAGGGTAAATGAGATTTTTGTTTTTTCCCCCCTAAATGTGCTTGTTATCAACATACTCCTATTTAGATATAATAGATTTATGTTCATTACAACCATTTTATAATTCTGATTAATAATGAGAATATGTAATATTATTCACATTATCATTTATTTATGGATACTCATATATTCTCAATTTCCATGTATTAAAAAAAATCAATAAATAACTCTTTTTAAGCAGTCATGTTCTCGAAGGAGGTTCAAATGTTTAAAAATATTAGCATTGTATTGACACATGGAGTATGCTAACACAAACAAATCGCAACTAATAAGTTTACACTCACATGACAATATATATGTGACTTTAAATATAATTATAATAGAAATATTGATTATTAAAAAGTAATAATTTGCTGCTTATTTTTGTTTAAAATAATATTTTGAAAATTTATAACCTCCTGCCTCAAAGTATTGTCTAGCGCAATTACATAAATTTCTCTCAAGTAATAGTAACACTAGCATCCGTGGATGTTATAAAATGTCGAATTAATTGTGATATAAAGGTTAATCTCGTGAACCTTGTATTGATGCAACCCCACATTGACGGGAAATTCTAGAATGGAGTACCGGTTATATTGGACCCGATGTGGCATAGTATCACCCCACATTGACCAGGGTGTTGGGTAGGTAAGACGCTGTATATGGACCCCTATGATGCACGGATACTTCGAAAAATCACCCCGTGCAGTGTCGGACACACTGTGGACACAGCTACGGGACGTGTCGAACACGACAAAAGTGTGTACAGAATTTAAAATAAATAAAATTTGGACACGGCATGGACACTTCGGGGCTGATTTTTTGCATTTTTTTGTATTTATATATATATATATGTAATTATATATAGATGAAGTTTTATAGTTTACGGAAACATTGTTATTAATAAGTTATTATTTTGTGTAAAAATAAGTTGCTCATATATAAAGAGTGAATATATATAGGTTGTTATTAATAAGTTGTTGAATTGTTGATTATTGTTTAATAGGTGCTTAATTACTTATAAATTTATAACATATTATATATATATAAAAAGTATGGACAGATGCAGGGACGGAGCCAGGAATTTTATCGAGGGGGGGCGAGATTATGGTGATATAGTTATACATTTTTTTTGTTGCCAAATAGATGAAGGATTCAAGGGGGGTGCCCCCGAAGTACGGTACGCTATATTTATGGGGGAAATATAATAAGAAATTAGGTTCAATTACAACTTTTGACATATTTTATACTCTTATATCTCTTTCGTTATAATCAAAATTTTGAATTTGGGGGGACGAACTCAAAAAAAAGGAAAAAAACGTAATATTTTTTTATTTTAAGGGGGCGAAATTTATATATAAAAAAATATAATATAGTGCAATTTTCGTGTCTATGCAATATAGATGGACCCTAAAAATAGTAATACTATAGGCCACGCTTACGTATCGAAATTAACACAGCCTACTGTCTCTGACATTTTCATGCATGTTCAACTCTATGTCTCAAGAGTCTGAGTTGAAAAGACCAAACATCAGATCAGCTACGCTTAAACAAGCAATGCAAAGTACAGATATCGCACCGATACCTTTAGGAAAAATCTATGGTCACGTGCATTCATTTTCTGTCTGCCTCACCCCATTTTCTACATAATATAATATTAGTATATATATATATATATGTATATATATAATTTGTTTCTACATAATATAATATTAATATATATATATATATATAATTTGCGGGTAAAAGGCGTATTAGCCCCTTGTGTTCTTACAATGAGACACATGATTACCTCATGTGTTATTAAAAACTGCTAATCACCCCTTATAATAAAAATGGTAAATAACATTCAAACTCATTTATTCAATCAAAAAAGACAAATATACCCTTAATATAATTATTATGAGATATATCTTCATTTATTTTTCCTTTTTAGTTGTTAAAATTATAAAATATAATATAGTTCTATAGACATAGTTGATTATAAATAATTTTGATATGTAATTTTGTTTAAAAATATGAGAAATAACATTTTTTTTAATATTTTTACTGTTTTTACTCAAAATAGTGTAGAACATTGAAATAAATAATATGTAAACTTTAAATTATTTATCTTATATGACATGCATATACTGAAATTTGGTAAAGAAAAATTTCAACTAGCCATAATTGGGGGTGCCCACGAGCCATCTCGAACCGATCCTAGCCAAATTTCTTCGGCTCGGCCTCCACGAGTCTGAGAAAAATGAGCTCGAGCTCAAGTTTGGGCCTAATCAAGCCGAGCTCAAGCTCGTGCTCATGAAAAAAAAAATCAATTAATATATTTATTATTATTAATTTTGTATTAATATATATAATAAATTTAATCATAATAAATATTAAATATATTATTATTTATACATATATAATACTATAAGATATTATATTATATGTATGTATATATTAAAAATACATAAATATTATTATCTATACATATTTTAAAAAAATAATTTCTTTTTATTCAAGCTTGCAAGCTAGCTCGCGCGCCTTCGAGCATGCACTTTTTGGGCTCGAGCTCGGCTCGTCAGAAAAGTTCGGGTCGAGCTCGAGTCGAGCTTTTTTCGAGCAGGCTCGGC
This sequence comes from Buddleja alternifolia, assembly GCA_019426215.1. Taxonomy (NCBI): domain Eukaryota; kingdom Viridiplantae; phylum Streptophyta; class Magnoliopsida; order Lamiales; family Scrophulariaceae; genus Buddleja; species Buddleja alternifolia. Next base: position 21,119,586 of record CM033399.1, on the reverse strand, counting down.
TCGTTGGTATGTTACATTATTATCATATTTTATGATATAAGTCATAACATTTATAATTAAAGAATATGTACAAAAATTGATATTTTCTAATTTTATATATGTTAGAACAACCTAATATAATAGTTATATATAAACGTTACGTATACATAATAACTTTTGTTTTAAATCACTACAAACGATAAAATAAAGTTGAGTGATTTTGTAAAATAATTCATTTAAATTTCATTGCAATAGGCATAAGGGCATATTTAATGAGGTTGGATGTATTTTTCCTCATTTCTAATAGCACAAGAGCCTATTTTTATTACTGCCCCTTTTCTATAACACAAGTGGAGGGCTATTGAAAACTTTTGGGCTAGCGGTATCACCCTTCGAGGTGTCTCCAATCAGCGAGGGAATTAGTCACTGCAGTCAGCGATGGAAACGTGATCAAAACCAAAAAAAGTAATATGCCTTTTACCCAGTAAGTTGCCTCCAAATTTTCACATATGATATATTTATATATAGCTAGGGCGGAGGGCCTAGTCCTATAGGGTTTTCTATTTTTTTCGTCACATCATATCATCCCATGTACGACCAATTTCCAGTTTGCTACTTGGAAACTGAGTTTGTTTTGTCCCCGTTCATTACTCCTAGTCTCTTAGAGCGCCAAATCTTTCGTCCACAAGAGACGTGATGGGTCATTCTATGTTGGATCGAGATTGTTGGTTTCGATCCAATTTTGGTTATTGGATTCTCAATAAGGGAGTCATTTAGTAAATTAACCCCCCCCCCCCTCTTTATTGTTGATCCAATGGCCAAAATTGAGCAGAGACCAGCATAGAATTTCACAGACGTGATGCACTTGATATATTAAATTAACATAAAAAATATTTTCCATCCCAAAGTTATGGTAGTGTTTGTTTTTATTTTCAAACAAATTTTGGCAAAGCAAAAATATTTGGCTAAACTTGTTTGCTTTATGTTTTTTGATCAAAAAATTTGTTAGCTATTGTCTTCCTATTTGTGTCTAATTTAAGGTGTCCACTAATTACATCAACTACAATATATATATAACCATAATATTACAATCATTTAAAACTTATATTATATTATATTTTTCAATCATTAATTAATTATAAACACAACTTTTCAGACAAAAACTTACATGATTTGACTGCTATAGTAAGTTTTGTCTATTCTGAAAATAAAATCAAACAAAAAACTAAATACATTTTCATCAAAATACACAACTCCCAATAAACCTTTTTACCAAAAAAAAAACCCCAAATAAAAACAAACACAGTCTATGTGTTGAGAGCATTTTAGTTTTAAATCTATTAATTTTAACATCTCATTACATTATCTAATCTTTATCAACGGTCACACTTTAGTTCATACGATGGGGTGCAAATGTACACTTTTTGACAAATTCGAACGAAAAATTTCGAAAGATTACATAAAAAAGGGGTCAAATGAACTAAAATGTCACAATTGACAAATGTTTAGCAATCAGTTGTCAAAATTAATAGATTGGAGTCTAAAGTGTTCTCGACGATATATGTTGAGTCGAAAATGCTTTTTACCTATTAAATTATGATATGAAAAGAATAATGAAATTTATTAGAAATCTACAAATGACTATAATGAGTGGTAAGTATAATTTGCTTAATAAGTTGGTAAATTGATAGTCGTTATGAAAGTTTTTCGTTAAATACGAACGTTCTTGGCCAGGGAGGTACTTGGACTCCTGGGACCTAGAATCCTAGATGGTCTCCACCCCACATATATCGTATATATGGGGGGGGGGGGGTGTCCGTCATCATGTTTACATATGATGGTGAAAATTGATCATCCCAAAATCTCAGGTCCCAGTAACTTCCCAGGTATGATCCCTTAGTAAGGGTGATCAAGGAATTTAAAAGTTTGTCTGACCTGCCAACATAACACTACACTGCACTAGCTTTGTCGATTTTCCGTACATATTGCAGTCTAGAGATCAAGTTGAAATCCTATTACGCTGTTCTATCAAAAAAATATCCTATTACGCTATATCACGGTGTCAATTGTGACCCTAAATAAATTGTGCACCACCTTCATATGCAAGATAAATTAATTGCAACGTCTAATACTTTTTACTCTTATTCGTTGTTGCGATGCTCATTGCAAAGATATAATACTTGAATTTCACATTGGAATTATAAATTCTAACGTATGTTTATATATGTCGCGCTCTTTCACTTCAATAGCTAGCTCTTAAAGTTGTGTTTTTCCAAAGTTCATATATAATTAGTATCAGAGTCATTCATTGCTCCTCCTAGTTGCAATCGTGTGGCACATGTAGTAAACCCAGCATTGCAGTATTCGCCTGGAGCTAAAAGTGCATAACCATTCATTGTCACAGACATGAAGTTAGAATTACAATGTTCGCTCGAGACTAGCTTACTAGCACAAAGCCAACTTGTGTGTGGATACTGGGACTACGAAGCATGGTGGATTATTATGATTAGGTTTGAAGGCAGGATTTAGAGTTCATGGGGTGAATTAAAAAAAAAAAAAAAGAACAAAAAAGAAGGCAAAACTCAACATTTTTAGACTTTGAGGTGGGAAATTTCAAATATCAAAAGTTTATTGAGAAAAAGAAATTCTCAAAGTTGATAAGGTGTAAATACCCCCGCCCATCCCTAGTTACGATCATAATGGTAATGTATGAAACGTAGACCACACATCAAAATTATGGGGTTGAATGTGAAGTTTATAAGACACCGAATCCTATAGCCCATGCTTGGTAACTTATAAAACTTCTTGAATATTATTAAGCCTATTGTCTTTCTTCCTTTTGAATAATGTGTTCCATCAAACATGAATAAGTGGGAGATGTTGAGACGTAAACTTTAAAGCCCATGCCATGAGACCCGCTTATTATTTTATTTTATTGCTCAGGTTCCATCGTTGTCTAAAGTCAGCTCATATTTGGAGTGGACCTACGCCTTTTATTTGCTCGTATTGTAATTGGCCCATCTCTAACAAGTCCAATTAAAAAATTAGTGAAGGCTTTTCTATGGTTATTCGATACACAGATGTAAGCCTTGCATGAAATTGGGTTAGTAAAAAGTACCTTGATTCCCTTACATCTATAATTTTTCATTTTACCTTAATTCAAATGCACATGTACCTTCCCTCCGAACAAGAGTTTTTTTTTTTTTTATTGGAAAAAAGAAAAAGAAAAACACTTGTGCATACGATGGAGTTAATCGAACCCGACTATAAAAAGTGAGCACAAGGAAAAGAAACATATCGGGGATAAAAGCGATTTAATAAAATTAGAATCAAATTGCGGTTGATGTATGGAAACTATAAATCAAATTTACAAAATCATGTAAACTACATTGGCACAAGCTCTTTCCTTCTCCTATCCATTAAGCATATGTTTTGCTCTTATTCCATTTATCTTCATGAAGTTGTTTACCCCTAGAGAGAAGTTTCTTACTCCTATTCTCAGTTTCAAAGAAAGAACCAAAAAAGAGAGGGGTCCATGAAACAATTATAAGAAAAGACGTGAAATGGGAGGCAATTAGGACCTACTTCTATCCTGTTAAAGGGTTGTGATGAAAAGTTTTAAGGCGTGGAAGCTGTCCTGGTTCCTGACTGAATTATCTCTGTCATTCTACGGATAATTTCTTCAAATGATGGACGGTACTCAGGGTTGCTGCATTTTAGTCAATCAAAAAAGTTCGGTTTTTCGACTTGGATTTATATATATATATATATATATATATATATATATATCTATAGATATCTATAGATAGATAAATTTACCTTTGCCAGCAGTCAGAGATGATGGAGGAAACATTGGGATCCATGTTTTCAGGAATGTCTAATCTTCGATCGATGAAGCCGACTACTCCAACAACCTTTATTAAAAAAAAATATGAGTCGGCCATAAATTGAGAAGTAACATGCACATCTGCCTACTATAACTATTCGAGAAAACGAAAAACTGACGCAAAGCTGCAGTTTCGGACCCCAAAAGATAAAATATACATTTTTGTCACGATTTACGTGATTTGAGTTTGATCCCGAGTTTCAAATGTGGCAAATTTGGTCATTTTCCACAAGCCTTTAGTTTTTGACTGAAAAAAGATGCGTAAAACCCACATGGTTGTTATTGTTAAGTCCAAGCATGCCTTTTGCCATTGGAAACTAACGGTCTGTGAAAAAAGAGAATCACAAAATTTGAATTTTTGGATCAAAATTAAAAGGTAAAAAAAAAAAAAACATCTTGTGAGACCAAAAATGCAATTTGTCAGGTTTGGAGGTGGAGGAAAATTGCCTGTAAGGAATTGAGGTCACTCCATGGAATACTTTCAGTCATCAGCTCCCATAAAATGACACCAAAACTGTACACATCTGACCTGTTCATAAATCGACAACATATTAATTCAGGAAAACATAAGCCCCTTTAAACTTCACATGCTTCAGAAGATATAATACATAAGGAAGGCGTTTATTTCTTCATGCATAGGTAGTAATCAGTATCCTTTATTTAACATGCAAAATGTTAGAGGATTACTTTTCTGTTGAAGGTTCGTTGCGAAGGACTTCAGGTGCCATCCACTGAGGCTGCAATAATTCCACCCCAGAATAATAATACAAAGAATCCATAACCAAGACAAAGACAAACAATTTATTTCAAATGAAAATATTAACTGTGCCTCTTCCGGATTTTGCAGTTAAGAAAGTTGCATGTTTCAACTTTGATAAGCCAAAGTCTCCAACCTGAAAAGAAACAAAAATGTAACTGGACTTTGTGTAAATGTTTGAATGTAATCAACGATACGATGAGTTGCCAATTTCTGCAAACTTTACCTTGACTGTCCAGCTTTTATCAACAAGAAGGTTGGAAGATTTCAAGTCTCTATGTACTATGGGAGGATTCCTGTGATGCAAATAGTTCACCCCTCTCGCCTGGAAATCAAAAACAAAGAGTGTGAACAATTCCAGCTAGTTGTTGATACATAACGGCATTCCAAATACTAACACTCTGTTTGGGAAAACAATAGAGACAAGGTAGGTGATGGTTTGTGTTGGAGCTTGTAATATTAGTACATAATTTTTTCATCATACTTTTCTCTAGTTCTCTTCATCTCCATGTGGAAAATGAGTTTACCCCAGTTACATGATATTTTTCTTCGAGTTTCCTCTATCAAAATATTTTCCTGAACTACCAAACACCGAAAATTGCTTTTCCTACCATTTTACTTCTCTTTCCCTCGCCAAAATTCTTGTACCAAACAAGGTGTAAAAATAAATAAAAATGATAAAGTTAAGTGAGAACACACCACATCAATAGCCATCCTCAGACGTCGTCTGATGTCCAATGATTGATTGTTCCTATGAAGAGTCTTGAAGAGACTTCCCCTGATCATATTCAATGCACTCAATGTCAAAACACTAATTTATTAAGAAACACTTTAAAATGGGCAAATGGGATAATGCTTGGCTATTAGCAGATAGTAAGAGTGTCTCTGACTAGTTCTACTCCACCACCCCCGGGCCGACCCCACACAAACACACGTAGACAGTTTTTATCCGGATTTGGTATTTAAATCCTAATCTCGTGCTTTATTTTATTTTTTTCAGGGACATCCTTCCGTAAATATACCTGGTCAAGTACTCGGTGACAATGCCAAGTTTTTCCTGTGAGCACACCGCTCCCATAAACAGCAATACATTTGGATGTCTCAATCTTCTCATTATATCAATCTGAACAATATATAGAAATTTAAAGTTATGATTCATGAAGCCATTCAAAAAAACACGACATTGTATGTAATGCAACCAAACCTCTTTTTTGTAGTCGAGTAAAGTATCCTCACTGTACTGATTTCCAGAATACACCTTAACTGCAACATCCTGAAAAGTTAAGAAGAAAAGAATATGCATCAATGCTCAGATAATGATCTTTTGATCTTCAGATAACTTACAAAAACTCATGAGATTTTGGTGACACACCGATCCATTCCAGATACCACGATACACAACTGCAAATGAACCTGAAAGGCAAAAAGTTATACAAAGGTCAATAAAGATCTTAAAGATTAGCAAAAATATGCTGAATATCAAGAAACACATGATACATGAATTGTTCTTTTTTGAGTATTTTCTTCTAAATCAGATATCATACTTGAACGAATCGAGTTGAATTGAACAATCAAGCTTGTTTGCTCCTTTATCGAGCTTAAAAGAAAATTGTGTTCGGGTTGTTTTGATTGTGAATTGAACCAAGCCTGTTCTGTAATTAAATCAAACACGAGCCAAGTTCGTGTAGTTTGATCCTTTTACACACATTTTACCATTTCTTAAATAATCGATTGGAGCACGACCCAAGCTTTAAATCTTATTGAAACAGAAAAAGGTAATCAAGTTTGGTTCATTTATGTTAACAAACCAATGTCAAACAAGCTTTTAACAATCGATCTCAAGTCATAGTTTGACTTGTCAGTCCTCCTTCTGCTACTGCAAACTTTTAGCCCATACACTTTACCTTGCCCAATTTCCTCCCTCAACTGAAGATCTTCCCATCGAATCTCACTATCCACAGCCATGTTCGAATCATTTTCACCTCTGCTTGATGAGCTTCCGTGTCCACTGCCAGAACTGTCTCCTGACTTGTGAGAGTCTAACTGTCTGGGAGATGCATCTTCCATATCGTCTGATTTGAAATTTGGTACATTTGCCACACTCTCTGCGTTATTGCTAGCTTCACGGTTACACATTTGAGAAGTACTCTCTATGGAGTATTTCCTGTCACATTTTTCATATGCCACCTCCTTCTTTAAGATATCTTCAGAACCATTTTGTTGATTGTCCTCACCCATGGCTTTCTCTAAGTTTCTGGTTGCTCCTATTTGTAGTTTCGAGAAGGCTTTTACTGCCTACGGTTGCAGAAACAAAGTCTATCAGAAATATAGTCAGCTAAAACAAAAGCAATAGATTAAATTGGATAAGTTAGATATTACATTATATAACATCCGTCCCAAGATAAATTGTCCCATCTATCCAGCTTAAAACATTCCATGGAAGATTATTGTAAATCATTCAAACACACACCAGAACCAATATATTAACTATTAAGCAATAGCACAAGGACAGAATGGGAAATAAATAATACGTTTTTCAATGGCTGAGGAAATTGAAATGTAGAGTCTTCCTTCTCCGGACTCATTGTTTCAGTTCTGCTCTTCCCTATGGAGAAACAGAAAGCAGGCTTTGCTGTCTGCAGAAATTATAATTTATTTAATCTCACTTCCAATTAATTAAAATAAATTAAATCACCAATTGAAGTAAGACTTACAGGGGCTCTTGGCGGTCTATCCGCCTTCACATCTTGACTTTCCACTTCGGCTTCCTCGTTCTCTCTTGTGTTTCTACTTTGTCTCCTCAATAGAACTTTCGAAGCCTGATAAATTAAAAAACTATTAATGGCCCGGTAGAATAACACTACAAAATTATGTAAAAATAAACATAAGGAAACACTGATAAGCACCAAATTGGAAACAGAAGATGCAAGTTGTGGATGTGGATGCCACTGAATCGTCTTCAAATTTATCCTATGAACTTTAGGTTGTTCATCAGCAAGATCCCGATACATTTTCATACTTGTTGAGTTTGTGTTATTAAACACAGCTGCATCGCTGGATACAGTGACGATACCTACAGCCCCACCATCCTCGTACAAGGGGGTTTTGGTCACCATTGCCATGAAAGTTTGACCAGACCTGTTCTTGAGAGGGAGCTGTCCTGACCAAGATCCCTCATTGCTCAACCTCTCCATGATTGCCAAAGCTGACTGATGATGTTCTTCGTCGAAAAGAAGTTCGACATCTGTCTTTCCAATTACTTCATAGTCCTTATATCCAAAAAGTTTTTCGGCTGCACAGTTCCTGCAATATGAGATATTACTTTTATTAGACAGAGTCATAGATATCTCAACAAGAATAATTTCCTTTATTTTCTGAATAGGGAAGCACAATACCAAAAGGTTTTGATCGGCACTGATTACCGCTGAGTGGGAGGGAGGATAAGATAATGTTTTGAAACTCCAAAAACTACATCACATGAATGAATCATATTCTGCTCAACAGATGATAACATATATGTGTTTTATCAGACGGGGAAATGCTAGTGAATAACCCATGTCACTAGCCTCATAATAAGGAAAACGTAAGTTTTGATCACTAGATGATTAAGTTGAGCAATCAGAAATTGATCACTAGACGAATTTCAGAAGCAAAAGGTGAATTAAATAAATAAAAATCATCAAATACAAAATTTCACAAACAACTAAAAGTAGATGCAAAATTAATAAGGTGTCAAAGTCCAAGCAATACCGATTGGCGTGAATTCACATACACACCCTTGCTTATAGATCAGTTTAGTCCATATCTAAAACAAATTAAAATAAAAACTAAACTAATTTTCTAGCTGAAGCTCCTCCAATCTACGTCCATAGACTTCACAACCTTTTTTGTCAAATGGTTTTTAACAAGCTAAATTAGTCCAACTTAACTACCTAACAAATTTAAGTGAAAGTGAAGTAGTAAAACTTTAGGGGGAAAAAAAAGTAGTAAAATAAAAGAGAACAAAAACCAGAGTCTAGTCTTGTGAAGCTTTAATTAATCTCCTCATGATACACGTGGCTTAAGTAAACTACACAGAACAAAAATCAGCTAAATTTCTTCAGTCAATTAATGGCTATTAGAATTAGACTATGATATGATTTCACTTTTTGTGGTTCTCATAAGACTCGCCTCGTACAAAAGGACAGCCCACCAAAAATCTGATAAAATCCAAGTCTCAAAACCTCTGAAAAGTCACATCAAAATCTACGGTATACAAAACTTTACAGAAAAAAGTTACCCTCTTTGTATAACCCAAATATATACATACATTTATATATATATATATATATATAGTATATAATATATCCACTTCCACCACAATTATCAACAACTTGAAATTCGTGAATCCCAGTTTATATTATTGGATGAATTCGTAAAACCCTTTTATTTCTCACAAGAACAACCAATTCATTAAATCAACCAAAAACTAAATGATTAAACGGGGTAGTACAAAAAAATCAAGGACTTTAAAATAGTTGAATGGGAAGTGAGAAATTACCAAAAAATGATCTCCCCAGAGCCGGCTCTGGTAACGTGCACTGCATGACCCATATACTTCAACACGTTCCTGTACGGAATCCTCTCAAAATGGGCCCCGGGGAGACACCCCCAACCGGGAAATGACGTCATATCTCCGGAATCTAACATCACCCCCGTTTCTGGAATATTGTTACCGTTAGTACTGGTGGCCTTCTTCTCTTGCAAGAGAACGCCCAACTGTTGTTGGAGTTTGTGGTGACTGGCTTCCAGACTGTTGAACCGATCTAAGAGGGCTCGGTGCAGATCGCCGCCGCCGTCCATGGCGGTGGAACTGGTAGCGGGGGTGGTGGTGTGAAACGTGCATATGGGGTAATGGGAGTGAGGGGGTGGCCAAACGTTTATTGCATTAGAAAAATAAAAATATACTTTGTTTATTGTTTTTTTTTTATATTTGGAGTCGTGGGGCAAAAGGGCATAGGCCACGTGGCGCTTGACAGCGTAATGTAATCTCCCAAACAAGAAAAGCTATAGGTGGATGCTCTCTCTCTCTCTCTATATTATATATATATACATATATATATATATGTTGGATATATTACTTTGTGGGACTGTTTTGGAATTGCGGCCTTCAAGCTTGTGCAACGGGCCGGGTTCGATACAAAATCTTGGAATTGAAAATTTTGTACCTGTTCTGAAATCTCTGAGTAACATGTCGGAATTTGCTATTATTTTATTGTTATGATATGTCTTAAAATTTTAGGTACTAAATTAAAACAAAAGGCTACATTTTATTTATTGGAAAAAATTTGAAATTAGGATTAAATCATACTTTTAATATTTATTGTATTATGTGCCTTTTTTGTTAGTAGTGAAATTATCTCCTTTCCCGTGAACGTAGATAATTGTCAAACGCAAATTCTTGTGTCATTTAATTATTTATGCTTTTGTTATTGTATTTGTTCTAATATTTACATTAAGAATTCTAGAAATTAATTTAATATAAGTATTTTGGTATTTGATTTCTTCTTACGTGTTAGTTTAATTGTATGAGTTCACCCTAATTTGTCAATGATATATTGTGGAAATTGCAAAGTTGATTTCGTAAAACTTTGATGTATTTACTTCAACTAAATGTATTGATATCTATATATTTCAATAGTTTATGTTTTTGGTACATAAAAGTTTAGGTAGAATCAGTTTCGGTCTTCTACTACGAGCTCGATATGCTTTCAGAACCAAATGTCGCTTATAGATGTACTTACAGATTACCCATCAACACTATTCTTATGCTGACGAAGGGAATCGAACGCACAAACAAGAAATGGAGTGTTCCTAATCAAATGAATAATGGGTGTTTCTTTCTTTAAACATAAGTATATATATTACAACGTAAGGAAGTTCACACATCATAGGGCAGCAAAAGCTCGTGTTAACAGTATGAGAGTAGTTACATTCCAAATCATTAGACAAAAAATTGTGCAAAAACATACGGGCACTCGGAATACTCATTAGAATTACAAGTATTAGCTGTGTCTTGAGCCAACGGTGTTGACACATATTTAAATAGTTTTTTTTTGGGAAAATTACTCGAAACCCCCTAAAATAAATTTTCATATCCAAAAAACCCATGAAAATATTTTTCAATCTAAAAAACCCACTTTACAAACTTTTCATTCCAAAAATCACAAAAGTGAGGATTAACAATTTTTTGGACTAAAGTACCCCTTCATTTATTAAGGTAATAATGGATCAATTATTTTTTCTTGTTGTATCATTTCGTTTTAATTATTTCAAATTGAATAAACATAAAATACAGATTTTATTTTGTCATATTAAATTTTTTAAATATTTGAATATATTTATTTTTGATTTAATATAGTAATAATATATAAATATATGTTTTAATTTTTTTTAAAAAGATTACAAATTTTAAAAATTTAAAATTTAAATCATAATTAGTATCAAATGTCAACATAAAATTTTTAAATAGATAAATTTCATTGCATAACTACAATTGGTTAATTTTTAATCTAGAAGGCTAAGGGTAATTAAGTCCATAAATTTATTAACCCTAAATATTGGGTTTTTTGAATGAAAAGTTGATGGAGTGAGTTTTTTGAATTGACAAATATTATCTTGAGTTTTTTAGATGTAAAAATTTATTTTAAGGGTTTTTTTTTAGTAATTTTCCTTTTTTTTGTTACATTTAAATAGTAATAATTGATTGCTAGTAGATGGTATTTCATAATTAATAGTTTATTCTTTATAATTTCTTAATCAGTATGTTTTTTTTTTTTTTGAAAATCTTAGGGTAAATTTCCGCTAGTCACCCAGCAAAGCAAACATGTCCATACGCAATAGTCCGCAAATCACGTATGGAGGAAATCCGCCCTAGGTAAACCATAGGCGACGAGCTTAATAAGCGCAGGGGCATCAGGGAAGGATGTAGGGGAAGATATAGGAGTAAACCCCCATCTCCTTCTCCTGGGTTTCAAACCCGAACGAGCTCTCACGACGAAATGCCTTGTGGACCACACCCCTTGCTTAATTTCTTAATCAGTGGTTGATATTATCATATAAATATGTTTGACCAATTCACTTGAGCTTGAGCAAGGGTGACAAAAAGATTACTTGTTATGATGTGATGTGATATTAATTTTGGCTCTATGCTATTTATTTCAAAATTGCCATTTATTTGATGTGTGTGAAATGAAATACTACCTGATATATTCATGGAAGTATTGTCTCCCCAAATCAAATCAAAATTGTTTAACTATATATTATGGCTAGTAATAATGCCAGACCAACTATCCGATTGCCATTGCCAGAGCAAATTATTTTAGTATACCAAAATACTCTTTAATTGACTTTTGGATCTCTTCGTCGTGATTTTTATTATTCTCAGATAAACAATTGAACTTCTCTATATTTTGCCAAATTTTGCTGCTTAATACACTAAATCTCCGCCTCCGTTTTTCTTTTCTTTTGTTCAAACTTTTAGCTACCAAATTAAATTTTGTTGTACAAACTTCTGACAAATCAAGAACGAACTTGAATATAAACGAACAAACTGAAAAAAGAAGAATGATAATCGAGGCGAGAGAACACTCTCTTTCCTTAAAGCAAAATTACCCCGCTATTGGTGGTACGAGTTTATGCAATAGCGTCCCAAGATACAACGATTATAAATTCAGAATTGCGAACCACTTCCAATTCAGAATCACAAACGAACAAGAACAGCTTGAATATTTAGAGAGAATGTATGAAATGCTTATACTTTTCGGTGTGAAAAATCTGAAGTATGGAGTAGCCTATTTATAGGATTCAAATTCAAACAAGGCAATAAAATGAATTGAATCTACCATTGAATAGAATCTATAACAGCAGAAATAAATCTACCTGTTACAACAGAAATTAATCTGCCTGTAACAGCAGAAATAAATCTGCCTGTTACAAATTCCTTCTAGAAGCAGGTTCAAAAAATAAATAAAAATTGGCCAGCTTTTTATTTAAATACGTTTTATCAGACCTTTGAGCAATTTCAGAAGTTGGATTTTTGTTAGGGGAAAACTTTTTGGAGCCCAAATTAATTAAATAAATTTGGCCCAAAAAGATAATGCATGTGAGCCCATAAGCCCAACCCACACAACCCACAAGCCCTAGCCCAGGCCCACGACCCACGACCCAGGGACTTCGGACCTCGGACTTTGGACCTGGATCCCGGTCACGGTCAAGGTCACGGTTCGGTTCGGGCGGTGGCGGCGCGCGCGCGTGTGTAGTGAACCGGACCATGGCTAGGTCCTTCCCCCTCACAAAGCCCACAAAAATCTTATGACCCAAAGGGCCAACCCTTAACCTTAAGGCAATTGTATATAAACCCTTTCAACTTATGGTTTATATCCAATGTAGGATATCCACATTCAAACACCCCACTTTAACACTTAATTTCTCATTCGTTACTACTCCAAATCGAGAAATTCGAAATGCTAAACTTATCTACTCTCAGAGTAGATTAATATTATCCAATAATATTATGTATCCCAGATACATATGGTGTTCGAATTCGTATGCAAAAGTGATGTTTACACACTTTTCATACACACAATATCACACATTATCCAACAATCCCCCACACGAATGAAATTAATTCAATGCATGATCTTCTAAAATTCGGTCGAAAATTTATCACATCAGAAGAGGTAGCTTTTGGCTTTGAACCTTTCTTAGTGAAATGTCATCAGATTTACTAGGCTACCCAATGAACGCGATGTCTTGAATTGGTTAGCCGTTCGTGTAAAACTAGACAATGATACTCACATGATAAACTCTTTGAGCTGTTCTTAGTTCTCACTGTTAGGTCCATTTTGGCTGTGGCACCCGATCTTGGATTCATAAGTGTTTACATTTTGCTCAATGTTGAGGTGGCCTACACCTCACACTTACATAGGTGACTTCCTAATTAAGAGTATCCTGCCATACTCCACTTCGTTTTGACAGTATAGGAATCATTAAAAGCCCGTCTTAACTTTTGCTACACTTTGCAGGTTGCACTTCTTTATCCTAGGAAATGGGTTTAGAGTTTGTTAAACTCTTAAGTGTCTCACTGAATTTTCACAACTTAGTTGTCCCATTGAACCATGATCTTAGGATCTCCACTCAACATGGTTGGGTTTCCGCTTTGTCCATTCTTAATTTGTAGACTTTAACTCCATTCCTCTTGATAGGCAATATATTTGATCTCTAGGCAATCCTTTCATCAAAGGATCTGCAATATTCTCCTTTGATTTCACATAATCAATGGAAATAATCCCGTTAGAGATCAACTGCTTAATGGTATTGTGCCTACGACGAATATGTCTAGACTTACCATTATACATACTACTCTGTGCCATTTCAATTGCCGACATACTGTTGTAGTGAATCAAAATTGGAGGCACAGATTTTTCCAAACAGGGAATATCTTCTAAGAAATTTCGTAGCCATTCAGCTTCTTCACCAGCTTTATCTAAAGCTATGAATTCTGATTTCATTGTGGAACGTGCTGTGCAAGTTTGCTTAGAAGACTTCCATGACACCGCTCCTCCACCGACGGTAAATACATACCCACTCGTGGACTTAGAGGCGTTAGTGTCCGATATCCAATTAGCGTCGCTGTATCCCTCTATTACAACTAGATATCTTAAGTAGTGTAATCCATATTCTTTAGTATACTTTAAATACTAAAGAACTCTAGTTAAAGCATTCCAATGCTCTACACTAGGATTACTTGTAAACCTACTCAACTTGCTCATAGAATAAGCTAGATCAGGGCGTGTACAGTTCATGATATACATCAGACTCCCAATGATCCTAGCATATTCTAACTGTGATACGGGTTCGCCATGGTTCTTGCGTAGATGAACGCTCAAGTCCACTGGCGTCTTGATAGGTGCACTATCGCTCGGAAGGAACTTTTCCAAAACTGTCTCAACGTAATGAGATTGCGACAAGACAAGTCCTTTAGAAGTCCTCAGGATTTTAATCCCTAAGATGACGTCCGCAAGTCCCATATCTTTCATGTCAAAGTTCTTCTTTAACATTCCTTTAGTATTCATGGTAATTCATGATTACTACCCATTATCAACATGTCGTCTACATATAAACACACAATGACGTATGCGTTATGTGTTTGTCTAACATACACGTATTATCACACTCGTTGATATTGAAACCATTTGATAACATCGTGCTATCAAATTTTTCATGCCACTGCTTTGGCGCTTGTTTAAGTCCATACAAAGATTTTACAAGTTTACAGACTTTCTTCTCCTGTCCAGGAGCAACATGCCCCTCGGGTTGTTCCATGTATATTTCTTCATCTAATTCACCGTTCAGAAACGTAGTCTTAACATCCATTTGATGTATCTCAAGGTTATGCAGAGCTGCCATAGAAATGAGTAATCTTATGGAAGTTATTCTCGTTACCGGAGAATAAGTATCGAAAAAATCAAGACCTCCCATTTGTTGGTATCCTTTGACTACCAAACGAGCCTTGTACTTATCAATAGTTCCATCAGTCTTATACTTTCTTTTCAGAATCCATTTACAGCCTAAAGGCTTACTTCCTTTTGGAAGATCAACCAACTCCCAGGTATGGTTGTGTATAATAGACTCGATTTCACTATTGATAGCTTCTTTCTAGAGTTGAGCATCTGGACCAGACATAGTTTCCTTAATCGTTCTTGGTTCCCCTTCTAATGTGTATGACACAAAATTGGGACCAAATAATTTTGGAACTTTTGTCCTTTTGCTACGACGAGGTTCTTCGTCCCCGAGATTAGAACTACTCGTAGATGCATCATGCGTTCTTTTAAGAGGACCTTGTTCATTTCTTTCCTTATTTGGAAAGATATCCTCAAAACACGAAGCATTTCTAGATTCCATGATAGTACCTTCATGAATCTCTGAGATTTCTGACTTATGTACCAAAAATCGATAGGCGCTACTGTTAAGTGCGTAACCAATGAATACACAATCAACAGTTTTAGGCCCTATTTTCACTTGTTTGGGTTTGGGTACTTCTACCTAAGCCAAACACCCCCACACTTTGAGGTACTTATATGAAGGCTTGTGACCTTTCCAAAGTTCGTACGGAGTCTCACTCCTACTTTTGTGGGGAATCTTGTTAAGGATATAATTGGCAGAGAGTATCGCCTCCCTCCACAAATTCTGAGGTAACCCAGAATTAATCAACAACGCATTCATCATCTCCTTAAGAGTACGATTCTTGCGCTCCGCTATTCCGTTTGATTGTGGTGAATATGGGGCCGTTGTTTGATGTATAATGCCTGATTTTGCACAAAATTCATCAAACGGTGCTCCGTATTCGCCACCTCTATCACGGTCCGAGCGGGCGGCAGTGCGCACGTGGTGAACCGGACCATGGCTAGGTCCTTCCCCCTCACAAAGCCCACAAAAATCTTATGACCCAAAGGGCCAACCCTTAACCTTAAGGCAATTGTATATAAACCCTTTCAACTTATGGTTTATATCCAATGTGGGATATCCATATTCAAACACCCCACTTTAACATATAATTTCTCATTCGTTACTACTCTGAATCGAGAAATTCGAAATGCTAAAATTATCTACTCTCGGAGTAGATTAATATTATCCAATAATATTATATATCCCGGATACGTATGGTGTTCGAATTTCGTATGCAAAAGTGATGTTTACACACTTTTCATACACACAATATCACACATTATCCAACAAATTTTATTTCTCAATACGAGAAGGCGATGATACTCGACATGACTGTCATAGATCCATTGTTCTATGAAATTGAATATGATATATTTAATGGATCTAAATTGCAATTGAACTTTTTGTTGATAGTTGATCCTCTTTTGTGGATATTTTTTCAATCTTACGTTCGTTTCTGTTTGCCTCTTCCTCTACTGGTTGGAGATTTAATTTTGTTTGCCTAAAACAAATTCAATATAATGAATAAATTTAACAAAAGAAAGAAAGTGAAAATTCCATTTGATGATGATGTATAAATGTCGTAATTGGGAGATGATGGGATGGGTTAATTGATTTAACTTTGTATGAAGATGATTCAAGTTGGTAAATTGCAGTTGACAAAGCATTTTATGCAGAGCATGGGAAGATGACAACCGAGCAACTGAAACTCTTATACCGGGGGTAAATGTTAAGAATTTCATGTTAGATGTTTTGATGATGACAATTAGGACTTTTTTGTTAGACCCCAAAATATGTAAGTTTGTTTTCAGCTCTGAAGCGTTAGATTTGTAATAGGCTTTGTTTTATTTTTTTATTCTAGATTGTTAGGATAAGTTGTCTTAGACTGAGCGTCTGATATGTTCTGAGTGAGTTTATCAGAAGTAAAGTTTGAAGACTCAAGCACCTGAAGTCTGAATAAAGATGAAGATTCCAAGCGTCTAGAATGTCCAGCTACACCAAGCGTCACCTTATAGGATAGAAGTGATTCAAAGTTGAATAAGCATCTATCAATGACTGATTTCACCTGAATTTATTTCTAAGTCCAGAAGGAGTTCAATGCAAATATTCTCAATGCATTAAGTGCCAACGGACATTTAATTTAAATGCATTAAATGCTGATAAGAGCATTAAATGTGATAAGCACTTTTAGACGTACGGAGAAGCCACCCTATTAGACTGTCAACTATTCAAAGACTGCAGCACCAACTTTTGTGCAGCAGATTTTTAGGAAAAAGGACAAAAGTTGTTCACTCGCGGAAGTGAGAGACACAGGCTCGTGCATGTATCAAACGGACACTTTTTCCAAGAATGCCTATAAATAGAACTTCAACAATAATCCAAATACAGAGAGAACAATTATCAAGTTGAATTGTTGTTGCATTGAAGTCTCATTCCTTACAATCTCAGAAAAGCCAGAATTTTCAAGAAAACATTCTCTTTGCTTTTCTTCAAATTCCTGAGACAGTCAACCAATATCTCAAACATTCTTTTCAGAGAAACCCACAATATTACTGAGATATTCCTAGTTGTTTGAACTTTACCAAAATCAAACAAACCTTTCAGAAAAACCCTTATCCAAGCCTCGCGATTTGTGTGAAGTCAAAGTTGGATACTTGCCGTATTTATGGGTGAAAGAAGCAAGAGGATTGAAGTGATTTGGAGCAGAAATCTGTGTGATCAAGGAGCTCAAGTCATCGACATCCATCTCTCCCTAATTTGTAGAAGATTCTGTGTGATTCTTTGAGAATCATTTTAGTGGATTGCCTCCAAGTGTTCAAGGAGAAGAAGGACGTAGTTGGGATTACACCACCCAACGAACCTTACAAATATTGTTCTTTACTTTACATTCAGTTTTTCATATTGTCATATCATAAACTGATCAAGCAAAACTTAATCAAACGCTAAGCAACTAAATACACTTTCTGCGACGCTAAAGCCTTTTAAAAGGGAAGACTACAAAAATCATTCTGTTGTGCTAACACTAATTAAAGAACTGAACGCTTAAACCTACTTGGTTAAAGTATTCAAATCTTGAAGTCTAAGTTAACTTTCTAAAAACAGTCTTCATCAGACGCTTAGCCTAAGTGTCTATATTTCAAGTAAACGCTCAGTCAAGCGTCTACTTTTCAAGCATCCAAAATCCTTTTTAATACGAATCTTTTTGAAGTCGAAAAAGACTTCAGGGTCTATTCAACCCCCCTTCTAGACCTTTTCGTATGCCACTTGGGACCAGCAAGTGGTATCAGAGAAAGTTTAAAATTTTCAAGCGTAACTGCTTGTTTAGATCCTTGTTCAAACTTAGTTGCTTTAGATTTTAAACATGGCATTTGCTAAAGTTCCCAAACTGACTGAGTCAAATTTTGACACATGGAAAGTTAAAACATTTACATATCTTTGTTCATGTGATGATGACATGTGTGACATTATTTCAGATGGGCCAATCAAAATATATAAAGTTATCACAAGAGCATCTGGAGCCACAGAAGACACTTCAGATGGTTACGTTGAAAAACCAAAACAAGAATGGTCTCCAGATGAGCGTCGAAGAGCTAATTTGGATAATGTTGGTTGCAACGCTCTATATACGGCTATTGGTGATAATGACAACCTATTTAACAAGATCAAGTCATGCAAAACCACTAAAGAAATATGGGATAAGTTAGCTACAATTTGTGGTGGTTCAGCACAGATTAAAGAGAACAAACTTTCCATTGCCAAGGAAAAGTTTAACGGATTTAAGATGCTACCCAATGAAACTTTAGAGCAATTAGATATAAGATTTACAGCTCTAGTTATAGAACTTACATCGTTGGGAATGGATTTACAGAATTGAGAAATGGTGGTAAAGATCTTTAGAAGTTTACCAAGTAAATTCTTAATGAAGACAACTGCTATGAGAGAATCAAATATGTTGGATCTCCTAACTCTAGAAGATGCCTTTTCAGAGCTCAAAGCATTTGAGTTTGAGTTAAATTCTGCTAGTGATGTTGTGAGTAGTCCGGTGATTGAATCTGGAGCGCTTGTAGCATCAATCAAAGGCAAATCGGGCAATAAATGAAAGAATTTAGATATCAATGAAGAAGAGGAGTTGGCTTTGCTGAATAGATTCAGGAAGTTCTTGAGATATGAAAAGAAAGGAAAAGGTTTCAATAATCAAGGACAAAGTTCATATCAAGCTCCTTCTCCGGTGCAACAACAGTTTCAAGCGCCTCAGTATTCTGTTCCCTCACCCCAAGAGCCTGTTCAGTACCAAGCGTCTACTCAAAATCTCTCAGCTCCAGTGGTCTCAAAACCACACATTGTAAGGTTAACAAATGAACAAAAGATGAAAACTAATCTTTGTTATAATTGCAGGAAACCAGGGCACTACCAGGTAAATTGCCCTTATCCAAACGTATCCAAGCCCTCAAGGCAGGATTACTTGGATAGAAACCAATTCAGGAGCAACCTTCGTCAACAAGGTTTGCTAGCGAAATCAAAACCAGCATCCGCACCTGAAGATTTAGAATCATCAGAGGAGAGTAGTGATGATGATGAGCCATTAGATGACTCAGCGCTCATGTCTCATGGCCAGAGATGATGAAGCGTCTCCTGAGGTAATCAATGAATTATCTATTCCTCTCTCTTATGATGAATTACTTAACAAAGTCAAAGAACACTACAATCACTACCATAAAAAAGTCCTATTACAGCGTACCTATGACAGCGGTTTTGAAAACTGCTGTAATAGGTGGTATTCGGTTCGGACCTATGACAGCGGTTCGAGCTGAAACGCTGTCATAGGTATCAGAAAAAAAAATATTTTGAACGCAACAGCGGTTCGGCCAGAACCGCTGCCACAAACGCACATGTGCCAGCGGTTCAGCCGAACCGCTGGCACAAGGGCCGGGTTTTGTACAACCCGGCCCCCCCTCTCTCTCACTCTCACCCACTCACTCTCTCTCTCTCTCTCTCTTTCTCTCTCTCTCAACTCTCTCACCACCACCACCACCACCACCACCGTCCGCCCCCCTCTCTTTCTCTCTCTCTATCTCTAGATCTACCTCTCTCGGTTTCTCTCGATCTACTTCTCTCTCGCGCCGCCGGTTGCCGCTCCTCCGCCGTCCGCCGCCGTCACTCCGGTAGTATCTCTCTCTCTCTCTTTCTCTCTTTCTCTTTCTAGATATATATATATATATGTGCATATGTATGTATATATTCTCTATATCTATAAAATCAACTCTATATATATATATAGATAGTGCCGACCTCCGCCACCGCCGACCTCCGCCGCCGCCGCCCGCCGATGCCGCCGCCGTTGCCCCTGCCGCCCACCTCCGCTTCCGCCGCCGTGGTCCATTTAGTTTTGGTATTTTCTTTTAGATAAATATAAATATATATATATATATATATACACACACACACACACATAGAGTATGTATAGATGTATGTATATGTGGGTGTATGCATATATGAGTGTATGTATATATATTTGTGTATGTGTGCGTGTATTTGTGTATATATGGGTGTATGTATATATATTTGTGTATGTGTGGGTGTATATATATTTGTGTATGTGTGAGTGTATTTGTGTATATATGGGTGTATGTATATATATTTGTGTATGTGTGCGTATATTTGTGTATATGTATATATATTTGTGTATGTGTGGGTGTATGTATATATTTGTGTATATGTGGGTGTATGTATATATTTGTGTATGTGTGGTGTATGTATATATATTTGTATATATTTTTGAAATTTGCCTATTTATTAAAAAATTTAAGGGAACTAGGAATTTGACTGAATTTAGTATTAATTTTAGTTAGTCGGGTGTTAATTCCGTTTGATTTGAGATTAAATTGTGGTTATTTGGTGGTTTAGGGTACATTGATCCAACTGGTGATCTATATTTATACTTGCTGAAAATATAATGTTTTATTTATAGTTTTATGTGATTTATGTGATCCGACTGGTGATCAATATTTGTAGTTGCTGAAAATATTAAGATTGAAATTGGATTTTAGCGGATCGTAAGATCCGAATTTTGTTGGATTCAACCTACCCGGGTGAAGATTAAGTCGAGAACTTGGTAATAATTTTTGCGTTGTTACTCTGCTGAATATTTTCTAGAATAATGGGAAATAAATTAAAATAAAAATTATTTAATTAATTTAACTATCAACTGATGATAAAATTGTTTAATTTGATTAATTCAGAATCAAAATGGATCGAAGTTGGATTTTAGCAGATCGTATGTCGGAACAGTATGAGAAAGGTGTGAAAGAGTTCATAAAGTTTGCGGTTGACCATGCACCAGATCGAACTAGGATCACTTGCCCGTGTTTACATTGTTGTTTTGGAAAGAGAATTAGTCCACGTGAGTTGGAAGATCATTTGATGTGTAATGGAATTGATAAAAGCTACAAACGTTGGACAATACACGGTGAAAGCAGTGTCCCGTTGGATGATTTGGGTGGTACATCATATCCATCACACGATTTCAACATGAATGATTATGAGCCTGATCGTTTGGAGGAGATGAAAAATGTGATTGAGGAGGATTTGCGAAATTGTCCTAAAATGTTTGACAATTTGACAAGTGATTCAAAGACACCACTGTATAGTGGTAGTAAATTCACGAGATTGAAAACAGTTCTTAACCTATACAAGTTAAAAGCCAACAATGGGTGGAGTGATAAGAGTTTCACAGACTTGCTTGGTTTGTTAAAAAGCATGCTACCTGAGGATAATGTGTTACCTAATCGTACTTATGAGGCTAAACGGATGTTAACCTCAATTGGCATGGGATATGAGAGGATACATGCCTGTCTCAATGATTGCGTATTATTTAGAATTGACTATGCATCATTGAAGGCCTGTCCAAAATGTGGCGCCTCACGGTACAAGAAGAATGGATCTACGCCTGTCAAAACCATGTGGTATTTGCCTATAATACCACGATTTAAGCGCATGTACAGTAGTAAAGAGTTAGCCAAGGACTTGACATGGCATGCTGATAGAAGGCTTGAAGAAAGGATTGAAGATGACAAGATTCGACATCCCTCAGATTCTCCTCAATGGAAAAAGATTGATGATGATTTCCCTGAATTTGGTGAAGAATCAAGAAACTTGCGCCTTGTATTGGCTACAGATGGCATGAACCCTCATGGCTTGCAAAGTAGCTCACATAGTACATGGCCGGTGATTTTGATGATCTACAACCTTCCCCCATCGCGATGCATGAAGCGAGAGCATATAATGATGCCTATACTCATTTCTGGGCCGAAACAACCTGGAAATGATATAGATGTCTACTTGACTCCTTTAATTGAGGATTTGAAGGTGTTGTGGGACACCGGTGTTCAAGTATATGACGGGTTGAGAGAAGAAAATTTTAATCTCAGAGTCATGTTATTTGGAACAATCAATGATTTCCCGGCAAGAGCAAACCTTGAGGGATATGGTGTACATGGCCAATGTGGATGCCCAATATATGTCAAGAGTACAGATCAATATCGATTGACACACTCCCAGAAATATGCATTCCAAGGGCATCGGAGATGGCTAAATCGGAACCATCGATATCGTCGGTGGAAGAAAGCTTTCAATGGGAATATAGAAGAAGGTCGAGCTCCTAAGTGCTTAACTAGTGAAAAAGTGTTTGAAAATGTAAGAGACTTGGAGGTTAAATTTGGAAAGACTTTTGCATGTGGCCTTGCAAAAACTGGGTGGAAAAAAAAGTCAATTTTCTTTGAGTTGCCGTATTGGACGTCTTTACATGTTAGACATTTTCTCGATATAATGCATATTGAGAAAAATGTATTTGATAGCGTCATTGGAACACTTCTAAATGTGCCCGGAAAGACAAAAGATGGCGTAAAGGCACAGTTAGACTTGGTTGAAATGAAGATAAGAGGAAAATTAACACCAACAAATAAGGGGAAACGTACTTATTTGCCTCTAGCAGCTCATACTCTAGCCAGGAAAGAAAAAATTGCATTATGTGAGTTTCTTAATGGAGTGAAAGTTCCAGAAGGGTATTCTTCAAACATTAGCAGTCTTGTATCAATGAAGGATTTGAAGCTAAAGCACTTGAAGACTCACGATTGTCATGTAATCATGGATCATTTGCTACCAATTGCTATACGGGCCATTTTGCCAAAAAAGGTGAGAGACACGATAACTAAATTGTGTTTCTTCTTCAAAGCAATGTGGAGCAAGGTGTTTGATCCTGAGCAATTTCCTGCACTTCGAAAACAAATTGTCATCACTTTGTGTGAGCTTGAAATGTATTTTCCACCTGCTTTTTTTGATATAATGACTCATCTACCCATTCACTTGGTTAGAGAGACTCAACTATATGGACCGGCTTTTATGAGATCTATGTATCCGGCTGAGCGTTATATGAAGGTATTGAAAGGCTACGTGAAAAATCGTAGTCGACCGGAAGGTTGCATTGTTGAACGGTACATAGTTGATGAAGCCATTACATTTTGCACAGAGTATCTGACAGATTCTAATGTTGCAGAGCTCCCAAAGTCTCATGTTGTGGGAGGGGGAACAGAAGGAGTCAGATTAATGGGAAAACAATTAGTTAGTGTTCATATTACACAAAGGGATCAGGCACACCTATATGTGCTCCACAACACCGATGAGGTTGACCCATATGTTGAAGAGCATAAGAACCAACTTAGGAGATTCAATCCAATTAAAAATGAGAATTGGATTTCAAGAGAGCATAATAAGAGTTTCATCAATTGGTTCCGAAAGCATTTTGAAGAAAAACAGAAAGAGAATCCACAGCTTTCAGTTTCAGATAAATTGACACGGCTGTCGATGGGTCCGGACAGACTAGTATTTTGTTATTCAGGTTATCGTATAAATGGTCGCACATTCTATACAAAACACCAAGACGAACGAAGTACAATGCAGAATAGTGGTGTGAGTCTTGTAGCTCAAGCAATGCATATCTCAAGTGCGAAAGATAATAATCCTATCTATGCCGATTTATCATATTACGGGGTGATTGAACGTATATAGGAGCTTGATTATAGTTGGTTTCGGGTGCCTGTATTTGGGTGTAGGTGGGTTGACAATAAACATGGTGTCGATAATAGTGAAATAGGCTTCACTCGAGTAGACCTTGAAAGGGTGAGATACAAAGATGAACCTTTCATTTTAGCGTCACAAGCTAAACAAGTATTTTTTGTTACCGATCCTATTGATAAGAGTGGTCCATTGTTTTATCGGCAAACAAAAAATACATGTATTAATGGTGATTATGAAGAAAGTGAAGATGATGGAGAAAACCCTATCTCATTAGGTGATTCACAATCAATTGATAGTGACGATGACTTGGATATAAGTGATGATGAATTGTATATGCGTCAAGATCACTAAGAGGGGATATGGATTAATTCGTCAGTTCGTCGCCGTACTAAAAAAAATGGTCGTACCGATGGGAAGCAAAAGACTGCTAAGCCAACGACAAAAAGAAAACGATGAAAGGTATTTGAATTTATTTCATAATTGTATGATAGACTTATTTCAATATTTATACTTAGTTGCTAGAAAATTTATATTCTTGAGATTTGCCAATTTTTGTGGAAAATTTAAGGGAAATAGGAGGTTGATTGATTTTAAGGTTAATTTGGTTTAGCTGGGGGTTAATTATGTTTAATTGAGGATTAAATTTTGTTTATTTTGTGGTTTAGGATAATTTTGTTTATTTTGTGATTTATTACTTCTATTTGAAAATTATTATTGCCAAATGAATCTGCCAAATTTATATGAAGATAACTTCTGTATTTATTATGTCTATTTGAAAATTATTATTGTCAAATGAATCTGCCAAATTTATATGAAGATAACTTCTGTATTTATTACGTCTATTTGAAAATTATTATTGCCAAATGAATTAGCTAAATTTATATGAATCTAACTTCTGTATTATTTGTCTTTTGTAGGTCGATGGCTTCAAATCCTGAAGGTAGTTTTCCCGACGATGATGTATATGGATCAGATAGCGGTCATGAGAAGGAGATACGGAGAGGTGTCTCTGCTATGAAAAAAGTTGTCAATGCCAGAAGTAAAGGAATAAGGCTACCTGTCGGCTGGAATGACAGAGGTCAGCCAGTTAACCCCAACAAATCAATATTTGTTGGGTATATAGGCGTGCAGGTTCGGCAGAAGGTGTCCATTGCCATAAGTAATTGGCGCAAAGTCCCGTCAGCAACAAAAAAAACATTTGGGATGAGATGAAGGTAATTTGGATATTATCATATTTGTAAGTGTTAATGTATTATCATATTCTCTAAATTATAATTTTATATATACTTTATTGTTTGTTTTTTGTAGTTGGCGTTTGATATTGACGAAAGTCGACAAAAGTACGTACTAGCAGAAGCTGGGAGGCTAGCACGTAACTTCAGGAGCTACAT
This sequence comes from Buddleja alternifolia, assembly GCA_019426215.1. NCBI lineage: Eukaryota > Viridiplantae > Streptophyta > Magnoliopsida > Lamiales > Scrophulariaceae > Buddleja > Buddleja alternifolia. Next base: position 21,094,013 of record CM033399.1, on the reverse strand, counting down.
AAGCAGAAAGTATGTGCGATATGATGATGGAAACGTTAATGTCAACCCACCTCCACAATATGAGATATCCCAAGCCGATTGGGCGGCATTTTTAGAGGTTCGCTTAGGTGAACCTTGGCAGGTAGCTAGTCATTTTAATTTACAGTTTTATTTGTTGGTTATTGCGTTTATATTTAGCTAATAATTTGATAATGTAATAAATAGAAAATAATCATGGACAATCAGGAAAGAGCAAAGAACCCTGAATATCCTTACCGGAAAGGGAGTCATGGAGATGCTGTTGTGGAGCAAATGGAGGTATGTAGTTCATTTAGCAGTGAATCCTTACAATTTTTTTAATAATAATTCTATGTTAATGCATACATATATTTTTTAATGAAAATATAGAAAAATAAAAGAAGGGATGTGGGATCCGATTGTACAGATGTGACACGAGCACTCGTGTGGAGGGTTTCGCGTTCCGATCCGACAAATCAAATTGATAACGAAAATGTTAGAAGAGTGGTGAATGAAATGGTGAGTTATTGACAATTTTAGCTCTATTAATTGTTTTATTGAAATACTATTGAAAGCACAAGGTTCACTATTTTTTTTAATTTTTTAAAATATATCATTACAGGAGAGCATTTCACAAGAGGTCACTAGCCATAGTGGAAATGTGACGAGTCGAGATGACCTATTGGCTAAAGGTATTAAAAGGAAAGAGCATCCGGGTCGCGTTAGGGGTGTTGGCTTTGGGGTCTCACAAAGAGACTATTTTAAGGATCCAAAGCCTGCTTCAGAAAAGGAGATGGAAACTTGAGAAACATAGTGAAAAACCTCTCCGAAACTATGGTTGCCATGCAACAACGAATTGATGTTTTGGAAGCGCCTAACTCGCGTCAGCCACATGAAGATGACGTGATTTCTTTGAAAGACAGTAGCCCAGAACCAGGTTATAAGATGCTTCCTGAGGTAAAAATTTGAACTTGTTTATTAATCATACAACTTGCGACTCTTTATTTTCTGTAAATCATACAAAAATTTCTAATATAATGTTGTATATATATATATATACGTGTGTGTGTAGGGTATCACTCCATGTCAATTAGCACTTTCATCTCCATCATATCATGTGGTGGCTAAAGGACAGCTATACAATCGATCAGAGACTGATAGAACACTTCACAACTGTCAATTAGCCACCAACGATGTGAAAGTGCGCATTGACACTGCAGTTGAGGCTAATACACTCCTGCCCGTCCCTCTCAATGATGAAATATTCTCCATTTCTCATGCTCTGGGTACCTTTGTTGCTTGGCCAGCGAGTCTTGTCATTGTCACTGCTGCACCGGTATGTAATTAATAGCTAGTCATTAATAAATTATAACAATTTGTTTGAGGTTACTAAATATACTTTGGTGTGTAACATTTATATTTTATTTTCTTGCTTAAACAGTCCAAATCATCTGGAAACCGTAAGTCAGGGACGTCGAAGCGGTCAGCTGTCAAAGGAAAATCTCAAGTGGCCGAGCCTGCAGGTGAAGTAGACATATGTGCAGATCTTCAACTAGATGGACTCCCTCATGACCTTGTATTTATGGGAAAGTACACGAAGATGATGAAGATTGGTGCCCTGATCAATATATACATGGACGAAGCCATTATGAATTTTTCATTCCCAGAGTTCATTGGGAAGGAGGAGATCTATCACCTTCTGTGTAGAAAAGAAATAGGAGCCTCTATCATTACAGCGTACATAAAGTAAGTTTTTTAATTATTTTATTACATCTAAACTACGATTATTTTCGTTACTCGAAATTCATTTTTTATGCTCAATTTAGGTGTTTGTGGTTTAACTACGTGATCCCCGAAGGGAAAGAAGCAAGTTTCGGGTTCCTTAGCCCACATTCCATAGCTGCTCAAACAGACCCGTCAGTTCAACAAGTGCAGTACATAGCACGTGCTATGATGCAGAGTACACAACAAAATAAGTTATTTCTTGCACCTTACAACACCGGGTGAGCTACTAAAGACTCGACTTTAATTTGTAAACCTAGCTAAGCAAAACAAATTTTCAACTTATCTTTTGAATGCTTTGTAGGGGTCATTGGTTGTTGCTTGCAATTAATCCATTTAAAGAGATTGTTTACTATCTGGATTCTGTGCATGGTGAGCTGCAATATCGAGATGATATGATACTAAAATTCAATCAGTAAGTTTTTCATTCAATCAATGTATCCATTATATTTAATATTTTTTTAAATTGTATTTATTTCACATAATTTCTTGTTTTTAACATATTTTCTTATTTTTTATATTTTTTTATAGAGCTGTGCACATATTTCGTGCAAACTGCAACAACCAATCGAACAAATCCAAAAACTCGGTCTGTAAATGGTTTACTATAAAGGTTAGCGTTTTCTAGTTTCATGAGATTATATATTCGTATAGAAGTTTGTCTTCTAATACAACGTAATTTTGATTGCCTTTGTAGTGCCCCCGGCAGACCAACGAGGTGGATTGTGGCTATTTCGTTATGAGATTCATGAAAGAGATTATTAGCCACGGACTATCTATAATCCCAACAGCGGTATACATAATCCTTATATATACTTAATTCTATTACTTTTAAAATTATTAAACCTTTGGTAGGTAATTGAAATGTTATTTCACTTTGCAATTAATCTCTATATATATAAATATATCTTGCAGTACTTTAAGGATTGTCAATCCTTCTATACTGATGAGCAAATTGATGAAGTACGCTGCGAAGTTGCACGTTACATTTTCTTAGCAGCTCCTTAGAAATTAGGTAATGTAGTTTTTGTACATTGTGACTTGTTATAAATTGAGATTTGATTTATTGTATTTCATAAGGTCATTAGCAATTTAATTAGTTGATTGTACATTTTGTTGGAGATTATAATATTTTATTGTTGGAGGAAAAAAATGGTAATATTGAAGTTTGGGGTGATGTTTGTTTATGTTGAATATGTTTTGTTGTTAGTTGAAATTTGTTGGTTGGATCATTGCATATTACTGTACAGGCACTATCATGACAGGGTAATAAATAATTAAAAAAAAAACAGAAAAAAAGACAGCGGTTCTGGGAGAACCGCTGCCACAGGTCCTCTATTTTTTATTTTTTTTTGGTTTTTTCACAGCGGTTCCTTGAAAACCGCTATCATAGGGTCCCCCTATGACAGCGGTGTTCAGGGAACCGCTGTCATAGGTGGACCTATTACAGCGGTTTTTTAACCGCTGTCATAGGTCCACCCGTATAACAGCGGTACCTATGACAGCGGTTAAAACCGCTGTCATAGGCCCAAAAAAACCGCTGTCATAGGTCATTTTTATAGTAGTGAATGAATGTCAAGAAGCTGCCAAAATATATCAAAATGATCTCGCTATTATCTCATCACTCACAAGAGATAAAGTAACACTCAAAGCAGAGTTGCAGGTTCAGCAACAGTGCATTGAGAAGAACCAATCGCTTGAGAGTGAAATTATTCAATTAAAAAGCGATCTTGATATAATAGTCAAGAGAGAAGTTGATTTGATCGCTAGACTTGCTAAATCAGAGCAGCTCATCTCATCATTATCAAAAGATTCTAGAAAGTTGGATAATGTGACTGAAGTAACTAGATTATTTGGTAAAAAGACCGGTTTAGGATGCGATAAACTCGGTAAACAACCTAATAAATCTAATGTTACGGCAAACAACAAAGGCAAGGGTGTTATCTTTGTTGAGAAAGGTTCACAAGGTCAAACATAAAATGAACCTAGTGACAACGGTAAGAGGCCAAATGAGAAAGTCAAAGCTAACTCAGGCAAGAGTAAGGCTAAGGCAAATGATTCACAAAGACGGGTCTATCCAAACGCTCAAAAGGCTAAATATAAGTCTGACCATTGTGAATCAAGCGCTAAGCGTCCAGCACCAAAAGTGCAACCCAAGCCAGCGTCAATATCCAATACAGTCAAGATCAAATTATCGATACTATGATGATTATGATTATGAGTATGTTTATGACTATCATTATAATCGAGGATATTATTATACGCCCAAAAAGCACACACAACACGTTGTGAAACCCAAAAGGCCAGTATTCCTACAATGGAGACCAGGAAAATATGGGTTCCTAAAGTTCTAATTCAAACTAACAATGTTACTAATGTTAAAGGACCCAAGCAACACTGGGTACCTGAACAGAAATAGAACTTCCCTTTTGATTGCAGGTACCTAGAGCTAGAGCCGATACGTCTGTGTGGTACTTCAATAGTGGATCGTCAAGGCACATGACTGGTTCCAAAGATCTTCTGATCAACTATCGAGCTGCCAATGGTCCTCACGTTGTATTTGGTGATAACTCCAAAGGTAAAACCAAAGGTATAGGTACTATGCATAGGGGGAACATCATGATAAGTGATGTTTATTTTGTTGAGGGTCTAAAGCACAATTTATTAAGCATATGTCAATTTTGTGATAAAGGCTTTGAAGTCATATTCTTAAGTGACTGTTGCTATATAAATGACGCTAAGACTAAGTCTACTAAATTGAAGGGTAAAAGAACTAACAACGTATATTTGGTAGATTGGGATTCAATAGATAATAACAACCCAACATGCTTTGTTGCTAAAAATGAATCTAAAATGGGTTGGTTATGGTATAGAAAAATGAATCACCTCAACTTCAAAACAATCTCTCAGCTTATAAGTCAAAATCTTAGAGAGGGATTACCAAATGGACCATTTCATAAGGATCGCCTTTGTGACGCTTGTCAAATGGGTAAACAAGTTAAGTCATCGTTCAAGAAAAAAGCTCATCTATCTACCTCTAGAATACTTGAACTACTTCACATGGATTTGTTTGGACCTGTTCAAACGATCAGTGTAAGCGGTAAAAAGTATACTTTGGTGATAGTAGATGATTTCTCTCGATTTACTTGGGTGGAATTTCTTTCATCCAAAGATGAGACATGTGACAAGTTAACAACGCTTATTCGGCAACTTCAAATATTGAAAAATCTTAAGGTTGCAAGAATAAGAAGCGATCACGGTACTGAGTTTACTAACAAGATTGTTGAGAAGTTTTGTACAGAAAATGGAATACATCATGAATATTCTGCTCCCAGAACTCCCCAACAAAATGGTGTTGCTGAGCGCCAGAACCGAACGCTTAAGGAAGCCGCTAGGACAATGTTAGCAGAATCCAAGCTTGCTCCTAGATTTTCGGCCGAAGCGAACAACACTTCCTGTTACACTCAAAACCGTTATATGATCAACAAACAGCATGGGAAAACTCCATATGAACTATGGAAGGGACGTAAGCCAAATATTTCATATTTTCACGTCTTTGGCTCTAAATACTTTATTCATATTAATGGATCCCAAAGTCTAAAAACATTTGATCCTAAAGCGGATGAGGAAATTTTTCTAGGCTACACCAAGAATGGAAAGAATTTTCGCATCCTAAATAAGATCAAATCAAAGGTTGAGGAATCTATTCATGTTGTTTTTGATGATGCTAACCAAGAACCGAGTAAGGTTAATGTAAATGATGTAGGAGTTGAAGATCTATGTCATCAAGCGTCCAAGATCACCATTAACGATGACAGTGACGACGATGATGAGATCTCAGTGCCACCTCCTAAGATTACTCGTGAAGTTACTATGGATAATTGTGTAAGAAATGCTGATGATCATGAAGAAAGTGATCATCAAGAGCAAACAAGGATCTGTGAACTTGAAGCTCCTACGCAAGAGGATATTTAAGCGTCTGATCGTCAAGCGTCTGTTCAACCTCTTAACCTTTTCCAACCAGATAGACTATGGTTGTGTGATCACCCACCTGAGCAAATTATTGGAGATATTAAAGCGCTTGTTGGGACTAGAGCCGCTACGTTCAATGAGGCTATGTTCGCAAGCTTTTTATCTCAAATGGAACCTAAGAAAGTAAGTGATCTAAGTCGGATTGAAGCCATGCAAGAAGAGCTTAATCAATTTGAACGAAATAAGGTTTGGACACTAGTGCCAAGACCAACTCACCAAGGAGTTATTGGAACTAGATGGGTTTATAGAAATAAGATGGATGAAAATGGCATTGTGATAAAGAACAAGGCCAGACTCGTAGCTCAAGGATATTGCCAAAAAGAGGGTATTGACTTTGATGAGACATACGCTCCGGTCGCCCGTCTTGAAGCAATCCGCATGTTTCTAGCATATGCAGCGTTCAACAAGTTCATGGTGTATCAGATGGACGTGAAGAGTGCCTTCCTAAATGGTAAACTCCAAGAAGAAGTATATGTGGAGCAACCACCAGGATTCATCAACAATCATGGTAAGGGTATGATTTACAAGCTAGACAAAGCGCTTTATGGGCTTAAGCAAGCACCCCGAGCATGGTATGACACTCTCTCTATCTTCCTTATTGGTAAAAGATTTTCAAAAGGCAGCGTTGATACAACATTATTCAAAATTACCAATAACGAAGATATTCTCTTGGTCCAAATTTATGTTGGTGATATTATATTTGGTTCTACTAACAAGCATCTGTGTGAGAAATTTTCGAAAATGATGCAAGAACAATTTGAAATGAGCATGATGGGTGAATTAACTTTTTTCTTAGGATTACAAGTTAAACAACTCCATAATGGCATATTTATTAACCAAGCTAAATATACAAGAGATATGATTAAGAAATTTGGTATGGAAAATGCATCATATTAAAAAATTCCAATGAGTCAAACGCTTACGTTAGATAAAGATGAAAGTGGAAAGAAAGTTGATATCACTAATTATAGAGGTATCATTGGATCACTTCTTTATCTTACTACTAGTAGACCTGATATTATGTTTTCGGTATGCATGTGTGCACGATTTCAAGCTGATCCTAAAGAGTCACACTTAATTGCTGCCAAGAAGGTCCTTAAATACCTAAAAGGTACACAAAATGTTGGCTTATGGTATCCAAGGGACTCTCCTTGAACTAATTGGTTACTCAGATGCAGATTTTGCAGGTTGCAAAATAGATCGTAAAAGTACTAGCGGTACATGTCAATTTCTAGGTGATAGGTTAGTTTCATGGCATAGTAAGAAACAACAATCCATAGCTACCTCCACAGCCGAAGCTGAGTATGTAGCTGCAGGAAGTTGTTGTGCACAAGTGTTATGGATGAGGCAACAACTTAGAGATTATGGAATAATCCTAGGTCCAACCCCCATTCATTGTGATAACCAAAGCGCTCTAGCCATGACTCAAAACCCTGTTCTTCATTCCAGAACCAAACACATTGACATTAGATACCATTTTCTTCATGACCACGTTCAAAAGAAAGATATCTCCATGCTTTATTGAAACTGACAAACAATTGGCAGATATCTTCACCAAAGCGCTCAATGAACAACGTTTTTTCACTTTGAGAAGTGAATTAGGTATGATTGATTTAAACGCTTAATCATTTTGCATCATACTTTATTAGACATATAATTTAGGGGGAATCCACTTGATTTATGTCTAAAAAACGTTTTTGGTTTATTGGTACAAGCTATCAAATTTAGGGGAACCTTAAAGTTGTACTTGACCATAACTGCAAGCGTCAAGATCAAAAACTTTCAGATGCATGATCATCAACGCTCAGTATTACTTGTGCATAAAATATTGGATGCTCAAACATAAAAAGTCTTTTCAATCCTAAGCGTCTAATTTTCTAATGATATACCAACAAGTGGTATCAGTTAAGCGTTGAACCAATTCCATTCAACACTTAATATAAAAATGTTTTTAAAATGCATGCATAAACTTTACAAGCTTTTTGAAGTAGTGGGTAGACTCAAAAGTCTATTTTGTACTCTACTCGCACGCTTCTATCACATCAAACTGGCGCGTAATCAAAACTTTTAAAATGACGGTTTAGAGATAGCACGTGTTTGTGTACGTGTCAGTGTACCATCAGGAGCGTGTGCTACACTCTGAAAATACCAAACGTTTCTTTTATTTTTTTTAACTCGGATGTCAAATCATTATATATGGGAATTACCAAATGTAACTTGTCTCTTACACAAAACTCGCGTCCGCAGTTAATGAATTTATGGCTGAGATTAAAAAATCATTACACGTGTCTAAATCCTATAGAGACTAGAGAACACAAGTTTCAAAATTCTTTACTGTGTCATTTAAAACACAATTTCTCCAGAAAAATTATTCACTTTCACTCAAAGATTTCTGCAAAATTCTCTCAATCTCTCTAAAAGCAAAAGCAAATCTCAGTTCACTCTACTTTCAAAAATGGCTCCAAAGAAAGCTTCGTCTACTTCTGTCGAGTCTATCATCAAGGTTACTGAAGGCCTTATTGTCGACTGGAAATTCCTGTATGATCAACCCCAGATCAACCTACATGATATGATGGACACAGTTACAAAGGTCGGGCTTAAGAATTTCTTAACGCAATACTCATATTTCTTTCCGACGGAGGTTGATACTTTTTGGAGGACTGCTAAAGTCTCGGAGGACAAGAAGTCTATCTCTTGCCTTCTCCCTATGTCCAAGAAGGAGGCACCTAGGGAATTTATGTTGTCTGCTGCATCTATTGCAAAGAATTTTAAACTTCCCAATGAGGGTAATGCACTGGATAGTGTTACTCTGGCACAAATCAAGGAAGCATGGACGACTATGAGGGTTTATGATGATGTACCCTACACCCAACACTTTGAAAAGAAAGACTTGGAATCTCAATACCGTTTGTTGGCTGATTTCTGCAGTAAGATTATTGAATGCAGAGTGGGCACTTTTGATAAGGTTAACTCCACACAATTTCAGATGATGACAGCGATACTCCTCTCTATCCACATCAACTGGAGTGAGTACATATTTGGATGGTTTAGGGACTTTCGGAACATCCCAAAAAATCGTATGGGCTTGTTTTGAGTGACCTTCTATACAGATCAGACTGCGTTTACTCATCTGGTCTCCCGTTGAATAAGACCAAGTTTTTGGGAAGAAGGATTTTGACCAATCTATTCAATCCTCCCAAAGTTTGTGATGCTGCTAAACCACTTTCTGAGCGTCAGACTCTACGTGAAGCGTCTGATGAAGAGGCTGAGCGTCCTGCTCAAGAGGAAGCCATGAAGCATCCGGCTGTTACCAAGAAGAGGGCTCCTAAAAAGCCCAAGGCACAAGTTGTTCCTGCTCCTCAGAAAAATGATGAGGAAACTGATGAGGATGCACAGGACAAGTTACCTCTCAAGCGGAGGAAGCTGGAAGGAATCATCAAACCAATTGAATTCGATGAACCAGCTGCTGCTCCTCCCGCTCAAGCGCTCAAACTCGTTGAAGGAGTCAACGTGAAGAAAATCTTCAAGCGTTCCAGGACAAGTAAGCATCGAGCTGCTCCTGTTCCTAAAGAGCCTGAGACTGTTGAGCCAAACGCTCAAGTTGCTGTTGAGCCAAGCGCTCAAAGTGTTGCTGTTGAGACAAGTTCTCAGGGTAAGTTTATTTCTTCCCACATCATTCCTCTTCCTACATCTGTAGAAGATCTTGCTCTTATAGCGGATAGTTCAAATGTTACAGCTTTGGTTCCAGCTGCTGCTGAAGCGTCTCCAAACGTCCACCTAGATGTTGAGTTGACAGAAGTTGTGGCTATTGCCAAAGATGTTGCTGCAGAAGCTGTTGGAATTGAAACTGAGGAACCTACTTCCAAAGAGGTCCAAACATCAATCCCTGTTCCAGCTATAACAGAGGCACGCTCAGAAGGTCAGAGCGTTGCTGAAGATGTTATAAAGCCAAGGCACTTCTTCCAATTGGACACACTGAAGATGATTGATCATTCAATCAACTACATGCCCGCAGAGCTCGAAGAAGATTTCATTCCTGCCGGCTATAATGAAGAAAGATATATTGCTGCTAAGAATGAGGTTGCCCTGCTGATTGACATCGACAATAAAATCAGGGATATAGTGTTTAACACTGAGATGACAGAAATTGAGAGGAAATACTACATGGCCATTCAACTACAAAAAACTCCTGGTCAAATACCATCCTCTCTCATTCTTCAACAAGACAGATAAGGAGGAACAACTCCTAGATGTGATGTGGATCTGGCGTATGACCTCGACTATGGCCACAGCAAGCCTACAGGTTTTGCTCTCAGAGACTACAGTATTCGTGTGGATGAGCCACTATGCCCTAGCTTTCTCAATCCATCAGAGGCTGTCTTGAACCAAGAAGGCTAAACACACTTTCCTCATATTGCCAATAGTCCTGAGAATCTAGCTTTGGTCAATCCACTTCGCCTATGGAAAAATAAAGTAGTTCATGCCGGTGAGCGTCACGAATCTCTCACAGATCTGATCTAGACTGAAGCTGATGCATATTTTGATAGCGTCTGGAATGCTAACTATCAGACTGATAGATATCGTTTTGAATCTATCAGAGATATTCACCATGAAGGTATTAGAGCTATAGTCAACGCTGACACAGACTACTGTATGAACGAAGTCAATTGGGTTGAAGCGTATATGGGTCATCAATATACCTTCACAGAGTTAGTTCAAACTCCCCATTTATTTGGCATAGTCATGCATGACAAGAAGCGTCATTTTGCCAAGTATTGCCTGAAGAAGCGTCAACAGAGAGTTGGACCTGTTCTCAAGCTCCCACTTCTTAGACATCAAATTGAACAATGTCTACATCAAGAGCTTCACAGATTGTCCATTACTCCTCTACATTTCAACGCTCAAGCGTCTACCAGCGGCAGTACTCAAATTACTAGCCTGAATTTCGCTCCCAGCCACTGCGAAGATAATTTTAACTTGATGGTGAAGATTATGACTCCATTATCTCATTTCGACAAAATCTTCACTGCAAATCTCAGACAATGGAACGGCTCCGTCATCAATTCATTTTGAGGATATCCACTGCTCCCTTCTATCCGCAAAGAGGTACTCAGTCATTATGAATTTGTCCTCTCACTGCTAGAAAGAAATCAGGGACTAGCTCAAGTGATCTATCCATATTTAGAAGAGTATTACGCTGCTTACGTGCCTGAAGATCAGCGTCTCAAGTCTCTTCCCTCTGACTGCTTGATTGGATTTTCTAGAAATTACTCTCCAGATTCCATTTTCTCTATCTGTCAAGCGTCGTCCAAAGTCTTTCCGCATCATGTGCTTGATATCATTGGTCCCATGCACATCAGGGCCATTGATAGTCCCCTTCGCACATTCATTTCCGACACTTGCTTTTCAAAAACCAGACTCACTGAACTTTTGGAAGCTGCGTCCACTTCTTATGCCGATTTAGCAAATTGGAACTTCCAATTCAATGATTTTCTCCAAACTGAGTCAGCACTTGAGAAAACGCCTGCTAAGTCAGTTGAAGCGTACACTTCTGAAGTTGCAAGCATCCCAGCGTCTGCTGAAGAACCAGTTCAAGTGTCTCAACCAGAGGATATTCCTGACGCTCCTGAACTCGTTACTGATGATATTGCTGAGGATCTTTCTCTCGACGTACGAGGTATTGTCTTCGATCCAGCGTATCAAGTTCCCATTGACTCTCTCAAACATTCATCCAGGTTCAAGCGACCGGCTCCTCAAGCGGTTCAATCAGATGCGAGTCAATCTTTTGGTCCTTTGCTCAAATCCATTTTGGAGGATATCAGTGCTCATGCTAATCAAAACGAAGAATCTCTCCACTGGATTAAAGAAGATTTAGCAAAGATTGAGTCTCACGTTACAAGCGCTCAAATTGCTCAGATGCGTAGTTCAGCTCAAGCGGCTGTTGGTGAGTGCAGACAAACTTTTCAAAAAATGCATGATGCTACTCACGCCCACCAACTTGCCATAAAAGAAGCATTTGAAAAGTGCCTCGAAACCCTAGAGACATCTCTGAATGATGCTACCAGTGCCAAGCTCCTCGCATTGCAGGAACGCTTCGACAAGCGCTTGGACGACATTACAGATTCTATGTCTCAGATTGCTCATCAGGTCAGTTTACTTACGGAACACTTTCTCAAATCTGATGATGGCAATAAGGGGGAAGAGAAGAAGAAAGGAGAAAAGAGGAAAACGTCTAGTTCAAGAGCTCAAGAGCCTCCGCCTCCTAAGCGTCAAGTCTTACCTCAAGTTTTACCTTCTCCTTCTGCGCTAAGTCTCCCTTCTTAGAAAATTGCTGTTGGAGTAAGTGATTCTGCTAGAGCGCCTAGTAGAACGCTAAGAGAACCTCCACGAGCACTGTATCCAAATCTACCAATACCTTCTCGGGCACTGCTTGAACAGTTTGACATCCCTCTTCAATGAGCATCTATTTCAGAACCTTCAGATCCAAGAATTTTAGCTGAAGAGAGGCAGATGTCTGACTTAATCGGAACTTTTAGAATTTGCCTAAGGTATATTGATATTGACGCAACTGATTGGGATAAACACTTTACTGCTTTCAAGAAGAGACAACAAGAATAAAATAAGCTCATAATCAACAAAGATCATGAAGCGATGATGACCTTGGAAGATAATCTGACTGAAGCTATCCGAGCTGAAATGCCCAAGCGATACAAAGTTAGAGCAAGTCATTAAAGCTTTTTGATTTGCATTATCTATATTCTTGTCTCTTATATTTTGTTTGTTTAGTTGTAAAAATCCTTGTAATCTTTGATATATATAAAATGCATTTTTCAGCTGAAACATCTCGTTGAAGCGTAACTAACTTTAACTAACCTTATCTAATCAAAGCTAACCTTTTTTTTTTTTGGCTGTCTAACTCTTGAATTATAAAAGCGTAAGTATTGCCATCATCAAAAAGGGGGAAATTGTTAGGAATTTCATGTTAGATGTTTTGATGATGACAATTAGGACTTTTTTGTTGGACCCCAAAATATGTAAGTTTGTTTTCAGCTTTGAAGCGTTAGATTTGTAATAGGCTTTGTTTTATTTTTTATTCTAGATTGTTAGGATAAGTTGTCTTAGACTGAGCGTCTGATATGTTCTGAGTGAGTTTATCAGAAGTAAAGTTTGAAGACTCAAGCGCCTAAAGTCTGAATAAAGATGAAGATTCCAAGCGTCTAGAATGACCAGCTACACCAAGCGTCACCTTAGGATAGAAGTGATTCAAGGTTGAATAAGCGTCTATCAATGACTGATTTCACCTGAATTTATTGCTAAGTCCAGAAAGAGTTCAATGCAAATATTCTCAATGCATTAAGTACCTACGGGCATTTAATTCAAATGCATTAAATGTTGATAAGAGCATTAAATGTGATAAGCTCTTTCAGATGTACGGAGAAGCCATCCTATTGGACTATCAACTATTCAAAGATTGCAGCACCAACTTTTGTGCAGTAGATTTTCAAGAAAAAGGACAAAAGTTGTTCACTCGCGGAAATTAGAGACACGCGCTCGTGCATGTGTCAAACGGACACTTTTTCCAAGAATGTCTATAAATAGAACTTCAACAACAAGCCAAATACAGAGAGAACAATTATCAAGTTTAATTGTTGTTGCATTGAAGTCTCGTTCCTTACAATCTCAGAAAAGTCAGAATTTTCAAGAAAACATTCTCTTTGCTTTTCTTCAAATTCCTGAGACAGTCAACCAATATCTCAAACATTCTTTTTAGAGAAACCCACATTATTACTGAGATATTCCTAGTTGTTTGAACTTTACCAAAATCAAATAAACCTTTCAGAAAAACCCCTATCCAAGCCTCGTGATCTGTGTGAAGTCGAAGTTGGATACTTGCCGTATTTCTAGGTGAAAGAAGCAAGGGGATTGAAGTGATTTGGAGCAGAAATCTGTGTGATCAAGGAGCTCAAGTCATCGACATCCATCTCTCCCTAATTTGTAGAAGATTCTGTGTGATTCGTTGAGAATCATTTTAGTGGATTGCCTCCAAGTGTTCAAGGAGAAGAAGGACGTAGTTGGGATTACACCACCTAACGAAACTTACAAATATTGTTCTTTACTTTACATTCAGTTTTTCATATTGTCATATCATAAACTGATCAAGCAAAACTTAATCAAACGCTAAGCAACTAAATACACTTTCTGCGACGCTAAAGCCTTTTAAAAGGGAAGACTACAAAAATCATTCAGTTGTGCTAACACTAATTAAAGCACTGAACGCTTAAACCTACTTGGTTAAAGTATTTAAATCTTGAAGTCTAAGTTAACTTTATAAAAACAGTCTTCATCAGACGCTTAGCCTAAGCGTCTATATTTTAAGTAAACGCTCAGTCAAGCGTCCACTTTTCAAGCGTCCAAAATCCTTTTTAATACAAATCTTTTTAAAGTCGAAAACGACTTCAGGGTCTATTCAACCCCCCCCTTTCTAGACCATTTCTTATGCCACTTGGGACCAACAGTAAACTTGTCATTTCATTTGAATTTGCTCTAGCATTAGGAGAATTGCTCTGGCACTATCACTAGCCATATTTTATAATTATGAGGGTCATCTAAAACTCAAAATATGTTTGAAAGTGCTAGGCTACCGTAACGAATTATCCTGACATGTCAGGGTCTTGTCTAACAGTTTTAGGCCATTTAACACCTTTCCTATCTTGCTCGAGAGCATTTAACAAGTTGTTCGATCGCGACATAATGTTGTTGAGTTGTGCATTAAGGCAAACTTTAGCTCGGATATCCGCTGGCCTATTTGTCTCACGAAAAATGTGATTTATTGATAAGTTCATAATTGCATTACATTTTATGCTTGTATTTACCTAATTTTGAGTAAGTTTCAATCCATTCCGTCCTGCATATTTCATATAATTGCATATATTTTGTGTTGTAGGGAACAAATGGTGGTCTAAGTGAAAAAGAATATAAAATGAAGTCAAAAAGAAGAAAAAAAAAGGTTGTCAAAGTGGCGCCACAGCGCTAGTTTTGGCGCTATTGCACCAACCATGCAGAAGCTATTTGGGGCCACAGCGCCACGGACGCGGACTGATTCTTTAAAACACGGATTTTAGGTCATATCTTGGGGAACTTCTCACTTTTTACAACTCTAAACACTCTAGAAAAAGATCCTTTGAAGAAAAGAGGCTTGGGGGGAGAAGAAAATACACGAGAAGATCGAAGATTCGCCTACACCAAGACGGATTCAAGATCTATACCAACAAACATACGGTTTTCTTTGGGTGTTTTATGTTTCCTTTTAGATTGGAATAAAAACCATGTCTTTAGGAATTCGTTTGCATTCTTTTAAATTCGTATTTATGAACTAAATTTTTATAGACCGAGGCTATGTGAAGGCCGAATTTATGCTTGTTAAGTTTGAATATTATTTTTAATCGATTAATTTGGGTTTATGCAATGTTTTTGTGATTTGTTCTTAATGTCTACAATTGCTTGATGACCAATTGTTTGATTAAATGCCTAGCCTAGAAATTGAGAGATAATAGATTAGGGAAGCATCTAGAATTACAAAAACCATATCGTAGAATTGACTAGAGATAGAATCGATTCCTTTCTGTGGCTTTTCATTTAACGAAGAATTTCTAAGTGTCTTTTAATGCATTCCTTTTAATTAAATCTTCATATAGAGATATAGTTGATTGTTAAAACGGGTAGAATTGCTACACCGAGGGATTGGGTAGTAAGTACTTTAGGAAATTTCGCCTTTGCATAACCTATCTAATAATTGATTTAAGCGAATTCATAATTAACTTGCATAATTTGGTTGGATCATTGTCTTGGTTATCTTTCTAGCCTTTGATTAAAATAGTTAATTTCTAGTGTGCTTGGTACTAATTAGTGTTAGACTTTTAGTTTAAAAATCATCATCAATTATCGTTTGGTTTAACTTAGAATAAGTATATTAACTTTTCAGTACTTAAATAATTTAGTTCCTGTGGGAACGATATTCGGACTTACATC
Source organism: Buddleja alternifolia (assembly GCA_019426215.1). Lineage (NCBI taxonomy): Eukaryota > Viridiplantae > Streptophyta > Magnoliopsida > Lamiales > Scrophulariaceae > Buddleja > Buddleja alternifolia. The sequence continues at coordinate 21,078,173 of CM033399.1, read as the reverse complement.
CATTATTACTACTTGTGCGATCTAGTATACTTGCTAGAAAAATACGCATCAAGTTTTTGGTGCTGTTGCCGGGGATTAGTTTTTATTTAATATTGAAATCCAATTACTTATTATTAGATTAAACCTTTTTCTTGTTTAATTTTTTTTTCTTGTTTTCGAGGTATTTGTGGAGTTGCATGCTCCGTACTATTCACGAAGCACTCGAAGAATTTGATCCTGAAATAGAACGCACGTTTAATAGAAGGAGAAGAGAACAAGAAGCAAAATTTCAACAAGAAAAAGTAATGAACAATCAAGGAAATAATGCTGTTCAAGGTGCAGAAGTTGCTGCTAATCCACCGAGAGCCATGAGACATTATGCGGTACCCATACTTAATGGAGCAGCAACTAGTATCACCAGGCCACCCATTCAAGCCAACACTTTTAAGATCAAGCTGGCAGTGATCCAAATGATACAACAGACGGTTCAATTTTATGGATTGCCGAGTGATGATACCCACTCACATATTGCCAACTTCTTGGAAATATGTGATACTTTGAAACACAATGGAGCCTCTGATGACGTTATTCGCCTTAGACTATTTCCATTTTCTCTCAAGGACAAGGCAAAAGCTTGGTTGAACTCTCTCCCAGTAGATTCAATTACAACTTGGGAACAGATGACACAACGGTTCTTGAGTAAATTTTTCCCCCTAGGCAAGACAGCCAGACTAAGAAACGAGATCGCCAACTTTGGCCAAATTGAGGCTGAATCATTATATGAAGCATGGGAAAGGTTCAACGACTCACTGAGGAAGTGTCCACATCACGGTCTTTCTATTTGGCTGCAAGTCCAGATATTCTACCCAGGTCTCATAGCCACGATTCGTTCAATGATAGATGTCGCAGCTGGTGGAATGATCATGAGTACGACGCCAGAAGCAGAGCGTCTCTGCTACACAAGTGTAGACAATTTGTGACTTATGTGGAGGAGGCCACCATAGTACTGAGTGCCAATATGGAAATTCATTTGCCCAACAAAGTCTGGGTGAACCTGTGAATCTTGTGGAAAATATCAGCCGACAGAACTACCTATTTGCCCCTACATTTAATCCAGGATGGAGGAACCACCCAAATTTTTCCTGGAGCAACAATTCCAATACATTGAGACCTCCACCCCCTGGATTTCATCAGCCTCCGGAAAATAAATCTACTTTAGAAGAGATGATGGCTAAGTTTATAGCCAGTGCTGAGACAAGGATGGCAAATCAGGATGCGAGTATTCAAAATTTAGAGACTCAGATAGGTCAACTTTCCAACCTTGTTTCAGGACGACAACAAGGAGCATTGCCCAGTGATACAGAGAATAACCTAAGAGAAGCGAAGGCAATAACTCTTAGAGAAGGAAAGCAATTGGAGGATCCTCACTCAAACATCCTTATGGATAATAAAACACCGGTACTGAGTCCAATAGGTGAGCAGTCTAAGGATGATCAAACCCAAGATACTATTATTGAGAGCACAAAAACCGACTCCTCATCTAACAAAGGTAAACGAGGTAAGCAAGGTGAGTCTCCTTCTGAACCTATTGATTTGAACTCCCTTCCCTTCCCTTGTAGACCTAAGCAAAGAGAGTTAAACATGCAATTTTCCAAGTTTATTGAAATGTTTAAAAAGTTGCATATTAACATTCCATTTGCTGATGCAATAGCTCAAATGCCTAGTTATGCTAAGTTTTTGAAGGATATTCTATTTAACAAGAGAAAATTAGATGAGTTCAAGACGGTTAACCTTACCGAGGAATGCTCAGCAATCTTACATAATAAGCTACCACCGAAGCTTAAGGATCCAGGGATCTTCTCCATCCCTTGTATTATTGGTATTTTTAATTTTGATAAGGTGTTATGTGACCTAGGTGCTAGCATAAATCTAATGCCATATTTTGTATTTAAAAAGTTAGGCCTAGGTGCAGTGAAACCCACTACTGTGTGCCTCCAATTAGCTGATAGATCTGTCAAGTACCCGAGAGGTATAGTGGAGGATGTGTTAGTTAAAGTTGATAAGTTCATACTCCCAGCTAACTTCATAGTTCTTGATATGGAGGAAGATTATGAAGTTCCCCTTATCTTAGATCGACCTTTCTCAGCTACTGGTAAAGCTTTAATTGATGTACAAAAAGGGGAGCTCATTCTTAGAGTTAATGATGATCAAGTGATATTTAATGTTTTTAGAGCTATAAAATATCCTTCTAACGATCAAACTTGTTTTCGAATAGATGCTTGTGACTCTTTGATTTTTGAGTATTTTCAGGATGATACGTCTGAAGACTTGACGACTATCACGGAGTTAGAGAGTGAGAGCTTGAGTGAAGTAGTTGTGAGCTTGGCGGCTAATCCATATTCTAAGAAAATTCATTGGCCAAATTTGGAGATTTTTGAAAGGATATCATCACCACATTCAGAGCCCTCAATTGATGAGCAACTACCTGAATGGGAGATGAAAGAGCTTTTGTGGAGCTGGAAAAAACATAAAAAATATTTGGGGCGGAGCACCAACCAACATGCAGACATCATTGCTCTTCATGATCTACCATGAGCATTGAAAAGAAAACCAAGCTAATGACTTTAAACAAGCGCTTCTTGGGAGGCAGCCCAAGCTTTTAGTTTTTATGTTTCATTGCTTTGTTTTTTTCTTGTATTTGTTTGAGTTTAGATAATTTTATTCGTTAGTTCGTATTGTCATTGATCGGTCTATTTTCTTCCTTCTACAGGTCACTATTCAGTTTAGAGGTTGTTTAATGCTACATCGAGAATCTCGACTGCACCTCCATTCTCTCCACTTAACTATTCAGGGAAGTTTCATCACTCCTTTTGTTTTTGTCTTTATTTGTGCACATTGGGGACCATGTGCTATATTAGTTTGGGGGTGGGATCCATGTTATGTTAAACATGTTCTATTTTGCAAATTTTGCTCAAATTTGTTTTCGATTTACACACACCTTTGCAACTAGGACGCTATTGAATTTGTTTCATGAATGATTGCATCTTTACTTAGAGGTTAAATTCTTTACTGCCTCTGATATATCTAAGTCGAAATCCCTTGTCAATGATCAACATGTTTTTATCTTGTGCCTTGATGTATTTTTTAGACAGGCTTATGTGAATTTTTGAGGACTTAAGATATTGAAACTTTAATGTTATTAATCTTGAGGGATGTACTGATATTGCAAAGCCACGAGATGATTTAGGCCATCTTTCATGGTTTTTAAACCTTAACATTAGCCTGCACTATAATACATAATCTCTAGACCTTATGTTGAGCTTAACTGATAAGAATGGAGTGTGCTAAGCATACTAAAACCACCATTCGCTTTTCTTTTATAAACCACATCAACCACCCTCTAACCTAAAAGGAAAACAATGTAAATTACCCAATTAAGAGAGCTTAGAACTTTGTGTCCTTTGGCTTTTGTGTGGGAATGCACTTTGTTAGGGATTTAATGGGCAAAGGAGTTAGTGGTGGTGTTTATGTTGTTTTATGTGGAGGAAATTTAGGTGTAGAATATTTTGTATTGTTAGAGTGGTAATAAGGAAGTTATAAGCACAAGAAAAGTTGGCTAAATAGTCGGGGAAAAAATGTGAAAAAAAAATAGAGAAAAAAAAGAGTTCTCGACTAGGCTATGATTATGTGTCAATGCTAATCGAATGGTTTTGGAATTGTAGTACAACCAGGGAGAAAAAGAGATAAGTTTTGGGGTTGTGAGTTTGAAAAAGAGAAATAAATGAGATAAGTGATGAGATTTTGAGAATTGTTTTAGATTGAGGAGTGAATATAGCTTGATGACATTGAGTTTTAGGCTCTTTTAATGTTAGTCACTTTATCCATATTATCTTGTCCAAGCCATTACCGAGCCCTACATTACAAGCCGAAAAGACCTTTTGATCGTGGTCATTGCATATTGTGCATTCGGATAGATTAGTGACTTTGAATTTAATCGATGTCTTTATAGTCCAATTCATTTGCATAATGTTGTCTAATGTGGAGTCTTGACATGGAAAACGACTTTGGAGTTCAAGACTTAGGGGTAGTATTGAAAATTTATTGAGGTTGGCAAATTTTCAATGATCAAGTATTGTGTGATTCTTCAAGATCTCATTCTATGGTGAAATACTTTATCTTTGTGTGTGTTAAGTTGAAATTTTTTGAGTTTATGAGTGTTCTTCACTTATTGATCCAGTACGATCAAAGATTAGTTTGGGGGTAGTTGATAAGTTCATAATTGCATTACATTTTATGCCCGTATTTACCTAATTTTGAGTAAGTTTCAATCCATTCTGTCCTACATATTTCATATAATTACATATATTTTGTGTTGTAGGGAACAAATGGTGATCTAAGTGAAAAAGAATAAAAAATGAAGTCAAAAAGAAGAAAAAAAAGAAAAATAAAAAGCTGTCAAAGTGGCGCTGTGCCATGCAGGAGCTATATTGTACATGGCGCCACAGCGCCACGGACGCGGACTGATTCTTTAAAACACGGATTTTAGGTCAAATCTTGGGAGACTTCTCACTTTTTACAACTCTAAACACTCTAGAAAAAGATCCTTTGAAGAAAAGAGGCTTGGGGGGAGAAGAAATACACGGGAAGATCTAAGATTCGCCTACACCAAGACGGATTCAAGATCTACACCAACAAACATACGGTTTCTTTGGGTGTTTTATGTTTTCTTTTAGATTGGAATAAAAACCATGTCTTTAGGAATTCGTTTGCATTCTTTTAAATTCGTATTTATGAACTAAATTTTTATAGACCGAGGCTATGTGAAGGCCGAATTTATGCTTGTTAAGTTTGAATATTGTTTTTAATCGATTAATTTGGGTTTATGCAATGTTTTTGTGATTTGTTCTTAATGCCTACAATTGCTTGATGACCAATTGTTTGATTAAATGCCTAGCCTAGAAATTGAGAGATAATAGATTAGGGAAGCATCTAGAATTACAAAAACCATATCGTAGAATTGACTAGAGATGAAATCGATTCCTTTGTGTGGCTTTTTGTTGAATGAGGAATTTCTAAGTGTCTTTTAATGCATTCCTTTTAATTAAATCTTCATATAGAGATATAGTTGATTGTTAAAACGGGTAGAATTGCTACACCGAGAGATTGGGTAGTAAGTACTTTAGGAAATTTCGCCTTTGCATAACCTATCTAATAATTGATTTAAACGAATTCATAATTAACTTGCATAATTTGGTTGGATCATTGTCTTGGTTATCTTTCTAGCCTTTGATTAAAATCGTTAATTTCTAGTGTGCTTGGTAGTAATTAGTGTTAGAATTTTAGTTTAAAAATCATCATCAATTATCGTTTAGTTTAACTTAGAATAAGTATATTAACTTTTCAGTACTTAAATAATTTAGTCCCCGTGGGAACGATATTCGGACTTACATCCATTATTACTACTTGTGCGATCTAGTCTACTTGCTAGAAAAATACGCATCATTTATATGAGCTTCCCATGACCTATTCATTGTTTGTCGAATCTTGTGGATGACATCAAACTCGTGATGTGTGAACCCGCCTCTTCGAATACAATCATGAGGTTCCTTGCTATCAGTCTCAATCTGAACTACATTCCCATGCAAATCCCATGCTAACTCAAGGCTATGCAGTATTTTTTAAATCTTTTTGTAATGAGTGTCTTTTGCATATCACTCTTGGAGTATCACCAATACTCCATGGGTTTAAGATGTGTAATAAAGTGGATTGCTCAAGCTAGTAATTGATTCATCAGGTCGAGGAGGGCCTATTCACGAGGAATCCACAACAGGGAGAGTGAAGACATGTTCGTGTTCAATTAATCAAGAAGGCTTGTAGACGACCGATTTGGGACGCGTGGATCATCAAATTTTCGACAGTCAGTGATACTTTATATCTTCCTATAGTGTTTTGGTATCAGAGCTTTTTGATGATTCTCGTTTTATGTGAGATAATCCGATACATGATTTCTGCGTTAGTTTTGATATCCCATGAGGAGAGAGACTTGATATAGATATCAACTTTTCTACACAAAGTATAGTCACATTCACTCAGAATTCTAATGCCACCAAATATGACGTTAAATCTAACTCAAATATGGATATCAGCGGGTCAGGGGTCCGAACCTGAAATATCTAACAATAATATTAAACTAACGTCACCCAAATGATCTCATTTTCAAGGTTACACGCCATTCCCATCCAAATTTTAGTGATTTATAAATGAATTAGTTTTTTTCTTGGTTATACATTTATAAATGAATCAGTGAAGTTGCTTGTAATTGATTATAAGTTGGTTTTGAACTAAATATGTGTCAGAATGTGATGGCAATGTAGGCTACAAGCTTCATTGGCGTTCAACTTTCTTATAATTAGTAACACTCATATTTTATAAGATAGGATAAGGTAGGTTGTAATGTAAGCCCCTCCCAACTATCTAGCGTATGTGTATATCCATGTCAATGTTTTAAAAATTGGACCGGCTATCGAACCGAACAATTTACCAATTCATGGTTCACTGATCGGACCATGGTTCAAACGTGGTCGGACCGGTGATGTTACAAATAATTATTAATATATTAAATCAAATAAAAATAATAATAAAATACATAAATATGCAACAAAAAGAAAAAGAAAAATATCAATTCTTAGAATACATTCATATCATTCATAAAGATCCCGAACTTCACACGTTCTCAAAGAATCAAAGGATCAAATAGATAGTCTACAAAAGCACCCACACCTATTTACTCACAAAAATCTTGTTTAAACACCAAAACAGAATGGAAGGAAGGGAGAAAGAGGGAGACCGGATACCCACATTAAGAAAGAGGAGAGAAGAAGAGGTGTTGTTGCTCGCGTGAAAAGATAGAAACTGCTCACCTTGTGCTGCTCGTGGGAGAAGAAGCAGTAGCGGTTCCTATGGAGTTCGAAGCAAAAAGGCAAGATTTTGGAGAATCTTGGGCTGTAATTCGATCTATTAGGTAATTAGGAACTCACTCAAAGCAAAAATTGGGTTATGTTTGGTACAAAATTTAGGGATTTGAACAATTATTTATGCTTAGTAAAAAGTGCCCGGTTTTTGCGAACCACGACCGGTTCAACCGGTTTAGCGGTCCGACCGCGAGCCGAATGGTTTTAGACGATTTTTAGATAATACCGGTTTTCAGGTTCAACTCGGACCGTTATAGGGCACGGTCGGCGGTCCGACCAGTCGGACCAGCTTGTTCGTTCCAATTTTTAAAACATTGATCCATGTGTTTAACAATCAAAGTTCATGGCAACTAATTAATAATTTTAATACTTTGCTATATATTACAAATAAGGGTTAATTACGTTCAGACCCCCTGTAGTTACTCATAATTACAAATATATTCTCCATCTTTTTGTAAATTACATCCACACTCTTTGCAGTTTGCAAACATTTACATCCGTCAAACGTTGTTAGGTAATTGTGCTGCCCCACATCCCACATGGGATAAAGATTTAAATATTGAACTCCTTATAAGCATTGGCCGAAAAACTCATGTGGATCCATTAGATTACCATTTTAGGCAAATGTTTCAGAGGCTAATTTCGGGATGCACAAAGTGGGTTGGAGGCAATCCTCACGTTAAAAAGATATAAGACCTGACTACAAAGCCTTGACAATAAATATTATTGAATTTTTAAAAAAAATTTTGAAAAAAAAATTAAATAAAAGTTCAAAATATTAGAAATTAAATAAGATTTGAAAAATATAAAAATTATTTAGTAAATGTTATAAATATCTAAAAATAGAAAAATATTTAGTAAATTTAAAATTATTTTAAAAATATTTGAAAATATTTTACCAATATAAAAAATAGTAAATGTAAGAAAAATCTTAAAAATATTTATAAATGTTAGAAAATATCTGAAAATTGATAAAATATTTACTAAATGTTAGAAATTATTATAAAAATATTACAAAATATCTTTAAAATATAATTATTTTTTGTAAATGTTAGAAAATATCTTAAGAGTATAAAAAATATGTAGTAAATATTTGAAATTATTATTAAAATATTTTTAAGAGTATAAAAAATATTTAGTAAATATTAAAATATCTAAAAATATTTATTATAAACATATTAAAAATATCTAATAAATATACAATATATTAAATATAACTTTTTTCCCAAATTGTTTTTAGAATTTTCAAAATTTAAAAAATTTGAAGAAAAAAAAAATGAAAAAGATAATCAGGGAAAAGACAAAGACGACATCTCCTCCACGGGCCACAAGCCACCTCCCCTCCTGGCACTTGACCACCTCTCCACCTTGCTGCCCTAAAATTCGAGGTCGATTCGATTTGTTTCTCCATCAAACATCTTGGTTTCTCGCGGTCAAGAAGACGAGCAGGTGCGGTGAGGTGGCAGGGTGTGTGACGTGAAGAAGATGACCAACCAGGTATGTTTCCATTTTTCTTCATTTTCTCTCTTTTTTTTTTCTTTCTAATTTTCATTCTCTATTTCCCTTTTACTTTTCTCTTTTCTCTTTGCCCTTTTCCCTTTTTTCCATTTTCTATTTTTTAAATTTTTTTGATTTTCTTATTTTTATTTCTTTTTCTTTTTGGGGTTTAGTCAAGTGCATTTACGATTTTTTGACCATTCCGTTTGGGCAAATTCCGTCTTGTAAGATTTTGTAAACTACAAAGGGCGTGGATGTAATTTACGAAAGATTAGGGGTATATTTGTAAGTATGCCTAACTACTGGTGATCTGGATATAATTAACTCTTACAAATAATGAAATGTCAATAACATTTTTCATAAACTTTTAGTTATTTTTTCTTTTAAAATTTTTTAACATATCATTTTAGGGTAAAAATCCATATAACCCTCAAACTATACCTTCTGCGTCACTTACCCACTAAACTCCTTCATTTTTAATACCATTAGTGATAGTGTTTTAACACCGCAAGGTGAGTTGACAATATATTTAACAAGTGAGTTTATTTTCTTTGTGAACCCAAAAACACCTTTTCTTTTCCTCATCCTTCTTCAATTTCTTATCAAAAATCATAAGATATTTTCAATTTATTTATGAAAATTGATCATTGTTATTGATTGAGTGAATATTCGAAGGATTGGAGACAAATCGGTGGTGGGTAGAGAGAAAATTGATAAATAACTACTTTGATAATGTTAGAATAGAATCTTCAAATTTTAGTATGATTTTTTTTCTTTTCGACTTTAATCTTTTACTTTATGAAATTCATTTTCTTAAAGTTCAAAAAGAACTATTTTTTTTTATGTATAATAGATGTTAATTACTTTCATTTGTTTTTATAAAATGATATCAATGTTGCTAGTAGATAATCTAGTATTTTTTCATCAATTCTTGTTCATCAGTTAGACCGGTTCAACTATGGTATCAAGATTGTTACTGAACAACTCGACCTGCAGCCTGCCTATGATTTGTTTTTGTAATTTGACTACACCATGCAACCTGCCTAGGTTTGTGTCATAGATTTATAATTAAACTTGTTTGCGCTGCGTTGAAACAAATTGGGGTGAGATTCACATTCAACAATAGAATAAAACGATGGCTCGCTTGTTTTCACTTTAGTTGTTAAGAAACCTACAACTTGCTTGTTTTCATTTTCAAAAGACATTTTTTTCGTTTTTTGCTATATAAAATTATCTAAGCATATTTTTTGTACTCTCTTTAAGTAATAATATGATTATAAAATATCAAGTCTTCAGTTTTACCATATCATTATTTATTCATTAGGAGCTTCAATTGTTTTGCCTAAGCAATTATCATACAGTTGTATGGTATCTACATGTGCAATAGTTTTTTGTCTTTTTAAGACACATTATATAAAGGGTAAATATTGAATAAAATTATTGACCAATAAGATATTGTAAACAAATACTTGTTTGGTCATGAATTTATTTAGTGTATTTAAATATTATTTGACAAGATTAGTCTTGATTGAACAGTACTCTTTTAGATTGCCACCTTTTCTAGCAGTGCCAATTTTGTTTTTGTTAGGAATGCATTTGATAATTACTTAACATGGATGATTGTTATTGAAATATATTAGTAGAGGTATAGATGGGACAACCTCACAATTATGTAAATGAGAAAGGTTTGGAATGAAAATGTGAGTTCTTGATCGAGGGAAATGCTTTCCAAAGTTGCGGAAAAAGACGATGGAGAATACCCAAAGGCAATTAGGTAACTAAGTAATTGAATTAAACATAATAGGTATGTGTCAAGTTAGATTATAATGCATTTTGTGATGAATTAGTCGAGAAGCATTGGGCTAGAGACAATGAGATGGAGAAATATAAACAAACTCGAAAGAATTGCATGACAGAAAAAAGGATGGCTCCACCATTAGAAAACATACATGTGGTTTTATTCCTCGTGAAACACACTGATTGATAGAAAAGGTAAAGTTTTATTTAAGGTTGATGATAATGCCAAAATGATTCTCCTAATGTCAGAGAAAGTTGACGTATTTAACCTGACCCCTCATCTCATGGTGTCACTGCTACCGCCCTACAAATGTTTTCTGAAAGTAAGAACTTCTTTCCTTTTATCATTTTCTTGAGAAGAAATAATTTTAGAGTTCTCATTCCATGCATACAATTTCATTGGATAACAATCAAATGAAGAATTGTGTGCATGAATTTTGCGGGACACGCTGCACGAGATTAGTTTAAGTCATTACCCATTGAAGGCGTGAAGTATGAAGTAAATGAAGGATAATGGAGGTATATCTATTGCATATGGCAGAAACAGAGCTGAGATAAAGATGAATTAATTTGGAGGAACCAAATAGAAATTAAAAGGGTTATAAAGCAAGTTCAAAAAAGGAAAAAGATTGACAGCTTAATTAATGAGAAAAAGTTTTATGTCACAAATCCCCCCAAATCCTCTTTCTTTATCCATTCCGTTGTTGGACTAAATGACCCTAAATCTTTCGAGTGAGTTGATTCGAAGCGAGAAAATGAGATATAGTAAATTGAGAGTTAACAAATAATTCTGAAAATTGTGTCAAGTGTCTGGCCTTGGGTGAGAGCACAAGTGAAGACATAGTGAGATTCTCAGTGGGGGCTAGGGGCAACAAGTAAGAAATACATGGTATTTTCTCTTCCATATTAATGCAACGGCAAATATGTCTACTTTTCATCTTTTGCTCTAGCATTAGGAAAATTGCTTTGGCATTATCGTCACCCTTAATTTAATTTTGTTAACTTCTGTTGGACAATGATTAGTACTGTTCACATAATCGTAGGGAAAAGTTCTCAGGGGGAATGCATATAATTTTGAGTTCTTTGAAAGATGTCATAGAAGTGGTCAAGGGTTGGAGACAAAAAAGTAAAAAGAAAAAATTAGAGTAAGTATGTTTTACTCAAGCTTATCTTAGCAATATTGCTTGACCTACTATATTAATTATTTGTATTATTTTTATCTAAACTTATGACATAAATATACACGAGGAATATTCGGTGAAATAGGGCTGTAGTGATCCCTCATCTCTACCTGAATTCCATCTGTAATCATGGTGATAAGTGAGTGAAGGCTCGTCTAAGGGTCATTTATATGAAGTTGATGTAGTAGTGGGAGAGTTATAGTGTAAACTTAATAGAAATTCAAAACATGTACATACGGCAGAGTCTAAAAAAAGATTTGATGAGCTATCATAAGCACTGCAGAGCATGCATGCGAGTTCTATGAAGATGGAGGAAGAATCTTGAAGAAGGAAGGAAGAGTATCGGAAAGGGAAGAAGAGAGTGAGAGGTTGGTAAAACATGCATTCAAAGAGGTTTAGTGGAGGGAAGAGGACCTCGAAAGAGAGAAGATGAAGCTAAAAAAAGGGAAGAGGATGATGGGAAGAAGGAAGAGAAGACTCGAATAATGAGAACTTTAAGAGATGATATGATAAATGATTCTAGAAGTGGAGTTTACAACCCATCAATATGTAGGTGTATTTGAAATAGGAGCAACGTAAATTTGGTGGAAACATTTAGTCGCTTAATTTCATTAGTTGGACGAGTGATTTAGTAGCTTGTGTTTGTTTTGTATTTCGATTTTTGATTAAATTGTTAGACTTATTTGGATGGATGATATACTTGATTTCTAAAATGTTGTTTAAATGCATGTTTCATTTTTAATGTTCGATGACGATCACGTTGTTTGTGTATAGTTGGAATTGATTTAGAATTTAATGTTTATATGATTTCTGAGTTGTTTGTAAGAATTCATAATTTAGAAAATTAACAACAGAAGCATGAACAAGATTGGAAATTTGGAGATAATAATTCTGATATTTCGACTGAAATTTATGACCATGCATCCGACACCCCTCTTCCCAATCCCACCCATCTTGTTCATATATAGTGACGACTAGCAACACCACACCTCTGTGATGCCCATCCTTTCGCCGTTGTGTCACTCCAAAAAAAAATATATAACCTTTCCCTGCCACATCCAACCACAATAAAATAAAAAAATATAATATATATTTTTTAAAATTTACCACGGTCCTTAACAATAAAGTGGATATTTTCCATTTTCTTTTTGGGTTTCATATTTTTCACATGCCTCATGGGAATTAAAAAGTAATTTCTTAAACAACGGTGAACTTTGGTAATCAAGCCAACTTCACAGAGTATCAGTGTAATTCATCCTATTTTTTCGTAATATTTAATTGAAACAATTTATTTGCATATATAATTCAAGAAACTATTAACATCCAACTTCAATGTGATTAATACTATTATGGTTTCTTAGGTCGAAAATAGAAGGATTAAGAGTTTAATTATATTGTGTCCAACAAAGAAAAGTAAGATTACAGGTTCAAAATAGTGAAAGAAAATGATTCACTACACTTCCAAAATTTTGGGAAATTCTATGGTGGACATGGAGTGTTGCTTTCGGTTCATTTTTCACTATACAAACATTTGAGGTGGGGTGGTTTACACAGGAAAGGTGAGTGTGAAAACCACCTCTCTCATTTTGAATATGTGGTGTAAAATGTACCGAAAGCAACACTCCAGTCCACCTTAGAATTTTCCCAAAAATTTCATGAATTTGGTAGAATGATCTAATTTATTTTATTTTTTTGTAATACAATCAAGGTAAATATTTATACAAGCAATATTATATTATATTATATCCAACTTGCAGCTTGCTTGGAGTGCCAGAGTTGCTAGTACGTCTGAATTTGAAAGGATAATTGTAAAAACTGTACAGCCCATACCGTAGACAATTGGGAGGCGGACACCTATATAATTGGGACTGTCGCGCATCAACTTCAGTAGTAGGCTGGTATCAAACCCCCTCCGCTGCGCCTCGTATCACTCTCTCAGTTCGCAAAATTTTCTTCAATTAATTAAACCATATATATATATATACACACACACACACACACACAATTATATCTATATATTTGATTATACATACATTGATACTGATTCTCGTTTTTCTGAAGGTAAACGCGATTTGTATGATTGTTTTGTTTTTTTTCTGAGTAGTTACTGACTGATCGAGTTTGGACTTCCGTTTCGCGATTGAATTTGTGTTCTTGTTAGGGTTTACGGCTCCAGATGTAAACATGCATGCATTTGATTTTTTTTTTTTTTTCAAATTAGGTCTTCGATTCAATTCTATGGGTTTGTATTCTATTGGATTTTATGGCTTTTAATGTAGCAATTGCATGTGTGAGAGTTGGAATTTGAATGACTTCAGTTTTACTGTATATGGTTTCTAGAAATGTTGTCCCTCAGATTTGCATTTCACTTGGATTTGATGTTTTGGGATTTGATTGAATTGAACAAATGATCTGTGAATTAATCCTGTTTTAGAATCATGGAATGAATTCTTCTGGTTTACATAGTACTCGGCTTTTCTTTACAAGCAAATATTAATAGAAAAGTGAAGATCATTAGTGGTTTATGACTTGAAATAAATACAGTTTTTTTCAATTTTGGAAATAAGACATTTACTTGAAAAAACCCACTTCATTCCAAAGATGAGGGAAATATTTGATAAAATATTATGTCTGTTGCCAAGATATGTTACTATTCTAGGCTTCATATAATGTTACTTAAAGATACTTGTTTTAGTTATGACTCTTTGAAGGGTGGAGACTTCACACAATTAACTCCGTTTCCTAGCATTAAAAACTTGGCTTTGCTTAAGTAATGAGTGACTTTCAATTGTTTCCAAAAAAACTCATATGTAATGCGAGAACGTGATCAAGGAGGTATTCGTAGATACTTGCATATTTGGTGAAAATGTTGATATAAGTTCTTTTTACTTTTTCGCATTGTTTCATTAGATGGATAGAAACCATAACTATCACGGTGCATGTGCTTAGAGGAAATAGCTGGCAAAATGATGTACGTAGGAATATTGGTTGTCACACGTTAACTTAATAAGAAAAAGGTGTTTGGATTACAAATGTCAATTCATTGTTGCATGTGAAATTCAACTAAGCAACAAAATATATCTTTTTCGTGATGGTTCACGTGTATTAGGCTTTTGTTCCCTTCCTTCCCGACAAATGCAGTCAGCAAGTTGGGGCAATTGTAAACAAAATGTGCTATAAGTAATTATTAATCTGAAGTCCTAGCTACCGTAACCTTGAACTACCGATGGATTGCTGCAGGCAGATAAATTTCATCAATTACTGCAGAAGTAAGAAATCACTGCCTTAAAGTTTGGTGCATAAATGCTCCTCCTTGTCTTTTGAGGCTTATAACAGAACTGATCGGTTGTGATGGGTGATTCAGGCATGTTAATTGTTTTGACTATGTAGTCAGCAGTTTTCCTTTTTCCCTCATTTCTTAAGGTTTCTTCTGTAGTAGTGTGTAGCTCATTCAAGGAAGGTTTGTGAGATAGATATTTATCTCAATGGGGGAAACCTAGTTTCGTCTATTTTTAGCATGGGTTGATCTCGTTTTTGATTTTTTTGTTCACTAGTGCTTCTCCCTTTCAAAGTCAATGTGAATTGGGTATGGTCCTCATAATTTGTAAAAATTGATCAAGCATTCAGATGGGCCATTTTTCATTTGCAGACTCTAATATATTTCTTCTTTGGCAGGGTGGCATAGAGATTGCTATTGAAGTTAACAAGATCTTGCTCTGGGAGGGGAATGACCTTTTGCGTTTTGGTTTGAGAAAGCAAAATGTCAGGGATACTCAGTGTAAGTTTTTTGGTCTTTGCTGGTCAATTTGTCATTGTTGGTCTGCCTGTCCTGTTATTCCCTTGTTGCTAAGTTATGCTTAAGTCATTATAGATTTAAAGAAGAAAAATAATGAAAGTTAGAATTTGACTTTTGTTTCATGTTTTTCACATATAAGATTACTTGTCAATATTAAAATAGTATGAGAAGACAGAAAAAGTATATTATGTTTGTATTGCTTTTGAACTACTTGTCACTAAATTTACATGGAATGGTGAGTGCAGTCAGCATTAAATGG
Source organism: Buddleja alternifolia (assembly GCA_019426215.1). Classification (NCBI taxonomy): domain Eukaryota; kingdom Viridiplantae; phylum Streptophyta; class Magnoliopsida; order Lamiales; family Scrophulariaceae; genus Buddleja; species Buddleja alternifolia. Next base: position 21,062,693 of record CM033399.1, on the reverse strand, counting down.
ATCGAATTCAAACCTCCCAGATAGCACTGGAAGGGCTTTCGCAACTTCTTTTTCTGCTCAATCTGGTTCCTCTGGTGCTGTTTTGAATCAGTCTGGTGGTATATGCCATAAGCTGCTTGAGTTCTTAAATTTTCATTTTCACTGTAGATGTGTAAATTAAACTCTCTCATTGACAGGAAACATTCAAGGGCTTCACAATATTCATGGTAGCTTCAACATGTCAAACATGCCGGGGCCATATGCATCAAGAAATTCGACAAATCTTGGTGGTCTCCCAAATGGTGTTCAACAAGCTCCAGGGAATGTGACTAATGGTAGATATGCAATAAATAGTCTTCCTAACGCACTTTCTCAGGTATAAATCTTTAGCTAGTGTGTGTAGTGAGGTCGATCCTCCAAGATACTTCCATAATTAGGCACAATATAATCTTATATGCATGTACACTCGGTACTTTAGTGGGATAAATCCATAACTGTTGCTCACCTAATGCAGCTATCTCTTGGAAGTTCACATGGACATTCTGGTGTCACAAATACTGGGGGTACGAGTGTTTTGATATTTTTAAAATAGTTTGCATATACAGTTTTTACCCTCGTTTTTTTCCTTCTCATTTGGGTTGAGGCCCATTCACTGCTGCAATTATGTGATTTCAGGCCCAGGTGTGCTTCCAAACATGGGAAATACAGGGCGAGTTACAAATTCTATAGGTGGGATTGTGGGCGGCGGCAATACTTCAAGGGGTGCAAACTCTGGTGGGGTAGCAACTATCCCTGGTCTTGCTTCTCGCTTGAACCTGACGGGTAAAGTGTTATTATTCTGTTTTGTCAGCGGTATATGGGGTCACTGAATGCATGGTGTTTTACGATAGTGCCATGCAACTACAATAGACAGGAATACATCCATTACTATGCAGTTATGTTCTGAAATGAACTGTTGCTGGGACTGCTTATACATGATATTATAATACAAGTTGTTACTATAATTAGTAACTTAGAGGCATTATCTTATGCGTGCCTGGGCACATGTCCGGACTTTTGTTCATATGCTATTATTGGATGTCAAACTTCCCTGGAGGAAATGCAATTTTTCCTTAAATTTTGTGCTGTAGCTGCTGGCAAAACGTATCTGTTGAATTTATGGACCACTATGAACTATATATCACAACATATCTGCATTGATTTATTTTATTGACTTTTGATGTTATTTAAGTGACACGTAGCAGTTTCAGCTCCGCAGGTGGTATCCATGCTAGGCAATTCTTATTCTGGTGCTGGTGTGCCACTCTCGCAAAACCAATTCCAAGGGAATAATCATTTCAGTTTTATGGCATTGCTAAATGACTCAAATGCCCATGATAATGCTACTTTTGATGTAAATGACTTTCCCCAGCTCTCTGGGCGTCCATCCTCTGGTGGTTCTCAGGGTCAACTAGGTAATACAATTAAGGAGCAAAAACAAATTGCTTTTAATGTCTTTGTAGCATCATTATAATGGATCAGGATTGTTTTATAATGGATGAGGATTATTCTTATTATGAAGGTTTGATGCAAAAGCATAACATTGGTTTCGCCCAACAGAATCAAGAATTCAGCATTCAGAATGAAGATTTCCCCGCTCTGCCGGGATATAAAGGTGTTTAATTTTATTTTATTGTTGATTGTTATTTGTTGACCAAGACATTTCTTTCCTATTTTTGGTTGCTCTTCCTCTTCGATTTTGAGTTGGAATTTTCCTTTCATAGCATGCATTTATGATTAGTTCAAGTCCTACTTAGAAGTAAAGTCTTATATGTCCATTTTGTTCGGTATTTTATGCAATTCTTTTACCAATAATTTCCTAGAGATATATTCATCTGTTGGACCTAATGCTCTGTTTAAGATTGGTATTATCTTTGGATGGGTTATCTGTTTTTTTTTTTTTTTGAGAGATTGGGATATTTTTTTTTAATAAGAAATGGCATTTCAATTCCTTATCATAATGTAATGAGGACAATGAATACATAATGGAAAAGGAATTATTATTTAGCACGCTGAAATAATTTGGTATGAAAATGAAATTTCTGGACGATTTTGGTTTGAAAATCAATTTTTTGGAATAGGTTTGGTTTGAGCCAATATTTCTCAGCATTCTGAGGGCTTTGTCGAGAAATTGACATGCAGTTTCTGCTGTAAATGGTGGAGCCCCCATTTTTTTATTTTTTCTAAAAAATCTACTTTGTATTAACCAACTATACTGGTTCTGCTAGTGTTGCTTCGATGGTAAAATTCTCCTCTCAGAGCAAGTGTATAATTGTTTTATAAGCTTTCCGCTTTGTGTTACAATAGGTGGTCTTAACGTTGGGGGTGCTGCTGAATATACCATAAATACACACCAAAAAGAACAACTCCATGACAACATGACAAATTTAATGCAGTCCCAGCAACTATCAGTAAGTTATTTAAAGATTCGTGTTCACTTCAAAATCGTGAATATCGCCTACTGATTAACTGTATTTATTTTCTAGATGGGAAGGTCTCCTGGTTTTAATTTTGGGGGCTCATATTCATCACATCATCCTCAGCAACAACATCGTCCTTCGTCAATAAGTGGCACCGGGGTTTCCTATCTATCTTCCGGAAATCAGGATCTTCATTTTCATGGTCCTGAGGTATTCCACTGCCTATTCTTACTATTATAAAAATAATTTTATGTGATTCAATAATTTTCTGAACATATTTTCAGAACCTTTTCGTTATAGATTTTTTATTTTCCTCTTATTTTGTTATAACAATGGAAGATTAATTAGATTTCTAATTCAATAAAGATCATCCACCAGGCCCAAATCATAGGGCTGTGATTCATTTTGGGACTTCTAATTGGTTGGGACTTCTGATCATCTTATGCAGCAGTATCAGCAATTCCAGCAGTCTCAATCTCGTTTCATTAATCCATTTAGAGATAAAGAGATGAAATCCACACAGGGATCGCAAAGTGTGCCTGATCAATATGGTATGCTTGGTCTATTAAGCATCATAAAAATGATCAATCCATCTTTAACTTCTCTTGCTCTGGGAATTGATCTGACCACACTTGGTCTGAATTTAAACTCACCGGAGACTCTTCATAAGAAGTTTGCATCTCCCTGGTCTGATGAACCTGTCAGAGGAGAGCCAGAGTTTAGCGTTCCTGAGTGTTATTATGCTAAACAAACACCTGCATTAAAAGTGAGTTTTACTGTGTTTGTCACAGTTTGTTTATGCAACTATGCATATATACCACTACCACTGTATCGATGAATCCTTTATTAATGCAGCAAACATACTTTGCAAGATTTCGGCCAGAAACGTTGTTTTATATATTTTACAGGTAATTTCTTCAGCTCTCTCTCACAATTGAATATTTATTCTTGCTGGTACGAATTTATCTTATTTATTTCCTATCTTTCAGCATGCCAAAAGACGAGGCACAACTCTTTGCAGCAAATGAACTGTAAGTCTCTTTCGTTCCTCTCATTTTTCTCTCCCTTTCTCGGTCACATAAGGGTATACCTAGCAGTTCAGTATACATGGTCCAATAAGCTGATTAAATATATGCCTGGGCCTGGCACGTTATTGTTGTACATGACATTTGCAATAGGAGTAGCTAATTGTTGAAAGGAGAATGTCCCTGGAGAGCATTGTAATATAATCAGAAGTAGCATGACTGTTTGAGTCAATAGGCAATTTTCTTAGTAACTCAAAATAGCTTACTCGATCTTGTTCTGAGCTGCATACGAGGAAATCCTTATTTCAGGGAGTCCTTTGTTGGTCTTTCTGAATTTGGAAAACAAAAAATTTGTGCGACAGAATATCCGATAAATGTCTCCTCAATGCTCATGTACATATTATTGCATAAAAGAAAGCTGTACTGCATTTTTCATGTTTTATTCCCAACTCCAGTCTTTTGGACTGTTTTACATCCTAGCTTTGTAGAATTTCCCACTTCTTTCTTCTTTTTTCTTTCTTTTTTCGTTTGAAATCTTCTTTCCCCCATGTGTTTCACTGGCCCTCTTACTTTCTTAATCTCTTCTTACTATAAGTAGTATCATAAGTTTATATCTGTTGATAAGTGCTCCCAATTTAATAAATAACTACACTAAGTACGACATGATAATAACATAAGACTCAAGGATGTAGGTAAGACTTTACACATGGCTGATGAAGCTGAGGAGGAACTCCTCTTATATATTCTTGAAAAAACTCGAAAGATGGTTGAAACAGATTCAAAAGTGGAGAAATTGAGTTAGCCTTTATTCAACGTATCACCCAGTGGGAGCAACTAATAATTGCGTAGGATTTCATGATGATCCATGGTTACAGAAATGTAGTTCTGGAGATGATGTGATGCAGGATTATTCATTCCCTAAATTTAAAAGTTCAAATTTTAGTAACTGATAAAAAAGTTTTGGCTTGAAAGGGTCAGGTTCATCAAGTAGAAGAGAGGGAAAAGACAGTAAGTTGATTCTAGATTTTATTGAAGCTCAGTCATCAAAATAGGGGTAGGCTCGCTGTTCTTGAACTGTTTGCGGATACCCAAATCTAAAACGAAACTCCAATTTCCTCTGTGCCAAATATATCACTCCAATTTCCTTTTGGGGATATCCCGAAATGAGACTACATCTCCTAAGATGGAATTTCCCGTCAAAATGTCCCTCTTAGATAAAGCAATGATGTAATGCCACTAACTTTAAATCACTACTTGTAAGGTAAGAATGTAAAACCACACTAAAACTCAATTTTTTAAGTCGTAAAAGACCATGCAGGGTCAAATGGGAGCTGTATTTTTGGGACTTAGGGAGTACGATGTTTGTGCTAAAAAGAAAATGTTTGTGCTTAATATTTATTAATATCACCTCAATGATTTGGCCGGCGAAAGTTAGTACAATATAAATAAATTCTTGTCAGGACTTTTACAGAAATCTTGATGAAGCATAATGTAAACAAATATTTACAAAATTGCACTTTTTTTTTTGTTTCCAGATTTGGTCAAAGAAGTGTCAAATGTGCGTTCAAGAATGCCAGTCAATAAACTTAAACTATCCTAGTTGGACATTAGAATTAAGAGGAAAATATTTGGGTCTTATTACAGAAAATGTAAGAACAATAATATCATATATAAACATTACATTTTCTGCTACCAGTAACTTTTAGCTGAGAATCATGATTAACTCGTGATAAATGCAGTTGGATTGAGAATCTTGATGTCTTGGAAAGGAAAGAACTACTTGTATACACTCTTGAATGGAGTAAGTAGCTTCTTTATTGGGAAAAAAAGCTTTTAGGTTTATGTTATGGTGAAATTTGCAACCTACAGAAGGTAATTGAAGAAATAGAGCATAATTACTTAGACACAACTTAGTTGTGAGGTTGAGTATAGCACCAGAATCTGGGTTAACTCCCGGGTTACAGGCTGTAATGCTTAGTTGAACTGATCGGATTTTGAGTTAGGAGTTTCCTTTTGATTACTGTTCCCCCTTTTTCTCTTTTGTCTCTGGTTAGGTCAATATACCAGGAATTTTGAGTTGTAAAGTGAACTTTTGAACTTCTTGGATTGTTAGTTGTATTCACGGATAATAAGTGCAATCATATACTTTGTTGGGATATAAACTTCCGTTTTTTCTTTTGGAAACCCTTTCATGAGCTTACATATTTTTGCACAGCTAATAGCCTATACACGTAAATTTTAGCCTGTCAAAAGTCACTCAAAATTTTGTTTTGTTCCATTGTAGTTGCAATAGAGGATGGTTCTACCACAAAGAGCTCCGGTTATGGTTCATGAGGGGAAAGAATACGGAGCCTCTTGTCAAGACGAGCACTTATGAAAGAGGTTGCTACTTCTGTTTCGATCCCAATACCTGGCAGACAATAAGAAAGGTTCGGAATATACATGACTTGGCTATATCTTCTTGAACAACATAGTAGGATTACTTATTCTCTTATATTGTCTATTGGTATGCAGGATAACTTTGTTCTGCACTATGAAATGGTTGAGAAAAGGCCCTTGCTTCCTCAGTAGTAGCCGTAAATGTTAATCATCTTTCCTATTGTCTAATGTAGGATTATATTTCTTTAGAAATGAATCTTTGTATAATTCAATATGTTGTACTTTGAACTGCACTTCTATTTATCCTTTTATTTTGGTGCATCTTTATTGAAAGATTTAAGGAAGTAGTTTTGGTATTTTCTTTGTAGATGTAGTTTTGGTATTTTCTTTGTAGATGTTTGTCGCTTTCCTTTATTTGTCGGGGGTGGGGGAAGGCACAAAATGGAGCTGGAAAATGTTTGCTCTATCTGTGGTGGCTTCATGTCTCGAAAAACTGATTTCGAACAAGGCTTAATGACAAATGTGTTTCTGATAAATGATTCAACGTCTAATTGCTATAGGTTTTACATGTTCAACTATTGGTTTCTACTACGATAGTAGACTGTAGAGCTAACCATGTGTAGTGGTCAATAAGCTCAAATCACTGTAGGATGTAAGTTATGGCTTAATTTGGACATTTTCGTCATGGGAAATTCATTTAGCTATGGTCAGAATAAAAGGTTGCTAGAGGGAGCTTATAAGCTCCTAAGCATTTAGTTTACTAGCAAAATGCACGTACTTTGCATGTAAATAATATGAGGTGTAAACAATAGAACGTTAACAATATTTAAACGCTTATAAGACTCCTTTATTTATATTACTCCACATTCTGATCAACCTTGGAGGTTAATTTGAGCTAAATGTAGGGTTTCATTCAACCCATTACAACACCTAGATGTTTCTAAGATAATATCTGACCAGAGATATTTAAAAATGAAGGTTTTACAAAATTTTACATATTCAAAGAAAATTTTTCATACTATTACTATATCCTTTGTATAAAAGGGACATGAACTTGTGAAACTTTTACAATCTCTAAGTTCGTAGTTTGAATAGACTAACAAGTAGCACGACATTACACTTCACAACTTAAATGAATTCAAAAAAATCATTTTGTTTCAATTTGTCGTTACTTCAGTGCAGATAATTATATAGGAATATACCCAATTATGTGTTACTTGTGATATTTAAAAGATGGTCATCACAATAATACAATAAAATTGTTTCTCACTTCTAGAAGTCTAATAAAAAATATACCAACAGAAGAAAAACATAAAATTTCAATAATTATTTCATGAGATTAAGAAACATGAATACCCCAATTGTCGTTTGTCACTTTTGTGGACTCCCATCTCCTAACCTAATGTATTTGAAATTCAATTATCAAAAAATAATAAAACAATTGTCGATAATATTTTTCAGTACTATAGTGGATATATCAAAGCATTTCTGTTAAACTGTGTTGACAATTCATCTTCTTCTTTTTTATTACTCATATCTAAAATCAAAAGATTCTTTTGAAGAAATTATAGTGATATAAAATGTGGTACTTTGCAACAATTTCAAATACACAGACGTGGATAATGGAATCTAATGTTGATATTACACCAAAACAAGGTGTAATTTTGATGATGATGATGCCAATCTAAAACTCAAATTATTATTTCAGCAATTAGAGTTTATAAATAGCTGTTCTATATAAATTAACAATTTATGCCTACCATATTGATAGTACTTATTTCAAACTTTTGAAACGGTATAAGTATGCATAACATAGTTTGTGCAATAGATATATTTAACGAATTAGGAGTATAATTAAAGGGGAACTGATGAGCCCTAGTTCTACTGGAGAAGCTAATACCTCAAGATATTAGAACTATTGAGCTCTATTTCCACCAGCTTATGGATCTTTCTCTTCTTTTTTAGTATGTGCTAGTTAATTGATTGTAGTGTTGTTAATTGATTGTTTATTTATACCCATTCGCTCAAAAATAAACTGTGGGGGAAAATCTAGATAAAACATGTGTCGAGAAACCAAGATATGATATAGGAAAATGCTACATTTATAGTAAAATAATTCATAACGACCGGAGAAGTTGAAAAATTGTTCTTCTCATATAGATTTGAAAAGGTTTCAAATTTTAGATGGATATAAATATGATTTTTTTAAAAAATTTTATTGACTGTATAGATTCTAAAGCATTGAGATTGAGAAGTTAAAAAGATAGATGTTAATGTCAAAATTGATGAGGGATAATGTATCCAAATGATTTAGGAAGTTGAATAGGTGATATTTTATTAATATGTTAATACTTTTGTAACTATCATAAACTATTTATTATTATATTAAAAATGACTTATGGAAGAGTGTGATTGTCTTTTAACAACTGGAAGAAACACTTACAGCATCCACACTTTTAGAATAGTATTGGTAAGTAGCACATTCTCGAAGTGCTCCAGATGGTCATCAGGCGAATCACTCGGGTCACCATAAAACGGTTCAGCCTGAACCATGGTGAACATGTGAGAAGGAATGAGAAAGTTTGGTGTAGCAAAATATGGGAGAATCACTGGTCCTGGTGTAGTGTGCACACGGGACGACTGATTACTACGAACCGATGGAGGTGGTGCTGGTTGCATAGCTTGAAACAGATTTTGCAACCATTCCCTGTTATCTGGGAGATTCATATCAGGGAAATTACCAGCCATAACTCGATTTCTCTGGTTTGTGTGTAACGTTCGCTCGATCTCGGGGTCAAATTTCTCTAAAGCCTCTCCTGAGGCCCGTGTCATTCACTAAAAGATCAACCTACTCGAATCAAAGAAGCCAACCAACAGAAATTTAAAGCTAAAAAGAATAACAATAACAATTAAAACTAATAATAATAACGAAAAAAATGATAAAAGAAATTAATTAAAAATTGCAATAAAATCCCAAACTAAAATAAATCAAGTCCCCGGCAATGGCGCCAAAAACTTGACACGAAAAATCCTTACGTGTATAAAACAGCAATTGGACTGGTCATGTGCAGTAATAAAGTGGACTTTAAGTCCGAGTTATCGATCCCACATAGACAAGATTATTAAAACTAAGGATTTAAAAGTAATTAAAATTAAATTAAAAGATTGTGATTAATTAACAGTAAAAAGGTGAAAACGAGACTTGACAATTTAATTGAGATTCTTATGTGAAAAAACAACTAAGGCACATGCTTCCGCCGAATTATTTATTTAAATATATGAATTATTCCTCGAATTATTAGACTACTCTTGCTTTGGTGGAAAAAACCTTAATTAATTACTACCCAATCTCTCGAAAATCATAATCCTATGATAAATTGATGGTTCCCTAAAATATCTCTATTCAAGAATCTAATCAACAATCATGCATTCAAGTTCTGGAATTTCCCCGGATTAACCCGACTAACTGCATCCGGGAGTCTCTACCTATTTCTAGGGGCAACTCCTTATTGTTTACGGATTATGTGTTGATTTCTTTGAACCCTAACTTATATTCTTTCAAACTATTAACTAGGCAATATGACAAACATTTGATGATCAAGCATATGCAAGTAATTAAGCACAAAATCAATACACAAAGCAATTGTAGAATTAAAACGAAGAACAGTATCATATATATGAAATCATAATTCGGCCTTCACATGGCCCTAGTTTGGTGAAATTAGTTCATAATCATAATGCGAAAAATAACAAAAGATATAGAATTATTCATAGACAAATAAACTAAATCTAAAAATCTCCCTATTTCGGATTGATGAATAATCTCGATGTAGAATCGTCTTTCTCCTTGCCTTGGCTCGTCTCCTTGCTCGAAAGTCTCTCCAAGTAGTGAATTTTCGTACCCTATTGTTGTTATCAGAGGGGGTATTTATAGAAAAAGATCCCCAAGTCTTCTACTTGCATTAGGTATCAAAAACTTGCCAAAAAACTTCCAGTCGCTCGCCAAGTACATACTTCACAATCCTCAAGTACGTACTTAATGACATGGCATAAGTGGGTTGATTGGTGTTGACTGCGCTCAAGTATGTACTTCACAGATTCCAAGTACGCACTTCAAGGGTCTCAAGTACGCACTTCAAATGCAGTTTCAATTTTCCTTCTGCGCAGTAATTGTGTTTCGTTCATAACATTTTCCTCCGATCTCAGATTTAGGTAAATCAAGTTCTCACGTGAAGCTAATACAGAGATCTAAAACTTTGTGGAAGGACACTTCCTCAGATTCCTTCTCTAAGAATACTGAAATATCGAATTTGCGTCCATTGTTCCTCAATTGTCATGATTTTCACCCTGAACTCATTTAACACACAAATCAAAACCATATGTGGCATAAATCATACATAATTGACCTTAAATCATGCAATTATTGACCTCTCAAATGTGTAAAACTCACACTTATCAGTTAGCACAGCGGAAATGATTTTTAAAGCTTTAGCTTTTGTTTTGGTTAAATAGTCGCTTGGCAGTTTAACTTGTCTTTTTTTGAATAAATAAAATAAGACAATAATAAAAGTAAATGACACAAGACATTGTAAGGTTTACTGGGTGATGTAATCCCAGCTACATCCTTCTTCTCCTTTTTCACTTGGAGGGAATTTACTAGGTTGATTATCAAAGAATCACACAGAATCTTCTACAAGATAGTAACGAGATGAAAATGATCTCGGGCTCCTTGATCACACAGATTTCAGCACCAATGAAAATCTTCTTCTACAAGCTTATCTCACTCAGAAATAGTGCCTGTAAGGGGTTTCAACAACTTTCTCACTCAGATGAAAGGTTGAGGGTTTTGTCACACAGGTTTTGTTTGTTTTTGGAATGATCAAACAACTTGGAATATCTTAGTAAGAGTTTAGGTTTCTTCTTTGGAAGATGTTTGAGATATTTGTGACTGTATGAAATGTATGTAAAAAGCTTGAAAGATTTTGGCTATGGAGTTTCAAAGCTTTTCTTGAGATAATATTTCAGCAAAGTTTTCTTGTGTTGATCGTTATGTTCTCTGTATTTAGGGTTTGCTGAGAGTAAGGTATTTATAGGTTATTTCTTGAAAAATTGTTCGTTGGACACATGTGAGCACGTGTTCTTCATGCGGCGCGTGAATCGGCCTTTTCTCTGACATTCCTGAAATCCTGCTGGTTCCAATTGGACGGGAGCAGCTTTGAATTCCGAAAACCTGATAGTCTAGTCAAAAGGTGGCTTCTCCACAAGTCATAATAGCTTATCACATTTAATGCTCTTATTAGGTATTGAATGCATTTGAATTTATTTTTCATCGGAAATAAATGTTCGTTGAATGATTGCATTTAAGTCCTTCATGACTTGAGGATTTATTTTAGGTGAATCTGATATTGATCGCTGGAGTGCTTTGAGCGCTTGATCCATAAATCCTGAAATGGTCCTTTAGCGTTTGATAGTCGCTAAGAACAAATCTTCATCTTCTTTTGACTTCAGACGCTGATCTTCAACTTCATCTCTAATAGACTCACCTAGAATTCTATTATCGATTCAGTATCTAATACTTAGTCTAAAATCTACAAAGATAAAAATTACAAGCCTAATCAAACTTACATACTTTCAAACGCTTATACATTTATCTATGAAAATAAAAACTTACATTATATTTGGGGTCTAACATAAAATCCTATCTTGTCATCATCAAAACATCTAACATGAAATTCCTAACAATTTCCCCGTTTTTGATGATGTCAAGACCTTAACTCTTATAACTCTTTTATAGATTAAGAGTTCAAAGAAAAGTCCAAATATAATTATAGGTTAGCGTTTGGAAAGTTAGTAAAGTTAGCTAATGTTAGATTAGCCTCAACAAGATGTTTCAGCGATAAATCATTCATTCATTCATATGGAAGAATTAAGCATACATGATTTACAACTAAAAGAAAATACTTTAAAGCGACAAACAGAAATACATAAAACAACATAGTCATTCATCTTTTCTGTCGCTTCCTATTTGCTTCTTTTTCTTGAAAGATTTCAGTCGCTAGATCCAGTAGAAATCTATCAACATCTACCATAGTTGTGTGCTGGATTTCATTGTAGTCATGTCTTCTGCATCTAGTGCTATCTTCCAGCTCCAACAACCTTTCCACCCAATCCCTTGGAGGGATTCCAAGTTCTCGGATCAAGTCATGGTAAATGTCTTGTCTTCGATCATTGGTGGATTTCCAGTTGATAGGTCTTCTAAGCGGTCCGACATATGGGTGAAAACCCATACTCTCTAAGAACTCAATGTCCAAGTTTGGGAGTAAGTGCCTGCCTTGATAATGTCTAGGCTTTCTCTTCTTAGTAAGCATTTTCTTTATGCTCACTATCTCCTCAAACATAGATAGCCAGTGCTCGTTGTCTGTCTTAGAGATAGCCTTGGACTGGGACTTTTCTTTAAGATCTTCCTCCTTCTTGGCATCATCAAGGGAGGTCTTTAAGTCAGCAATGTCCCGACGGAGAAGCTTAACTTCATCTATCAAGAGAGCAATTTGCTCAGCGATACTCTGAGAGATTAAGTTGGAAGAATTGTGTCGCTTAGTATCGGCTGATGCATTATGGGCAAGCGTCCTGTTGAAATCATCAGAAAGTTCTTTGATGAGGGGAGCGATACTATTCATCATAGTGATGGTAAGCTTGGTTGCATGACTTATATCAGCCTTAAGCAGTCTTTCCACGTTAAAAGACATTGCATTGCTGCGTTCTTCCAAACGAGAACAAGATCCTGTTAGATCGCTAAGAGAATTGCGAATGGCCTTCTTGAAATCTCTTGCCTCTGGGTCATTTTCTGAATCCGAGTCTGAAGATGAACGTTCAGGAGATTTTGCTTGAGAGGTCATTGGGGCCTTGCCTTTAGATTTATCTCTTACTAATGGCTCTTCGGGCTCATCAAGGGTTTCCTGAACTTCTTCGATCGCTTGATCCAGAGAAGGATCAACAGTCGCTGATGGAGGCTCTCCTACTGGGGTGCTAGACAGATCTGTCACAGAAGCCTCGGGTATTTGAGTGGCTTCCATAGTAGGAGAATCTACTATTTCAACAGTTTGGATTGGAGAAGGAGCTTTCATGGCAATGACCCAGAGTGGGCCATCGCTTCCATAATATGCCTTGGACTGGGGATGTTGGTCTGCGGAATATAAAATATAACGTCTTTGCGCTCTTCAGTGCTTAGTGCAAATTGCACGTCTTCTGGAAGATCAACCCCTGAAATATACGAGTTGTAGAAGTCCAAAATAAATGGCATAAGCGCTTGAGCTGCGTCTTGGTCCAATGGCCTGATCAGCAATATCATTTTGGCCACTTGTATGTTCTGTTCATAAAATAGGACCGGAAGTAAGTTGTATCCTCTGAAGTCACTGAGACCAGGACCAAAATGCGGAGTGATTGAAATATCCAGCGACTGAGCATTTTTAATTATCGCTCGGCGCTCATGGTAAAATTCAGCAAGGTCAGCATGTTCATTGAAAGGGACTTCACTTTGCCCTGGCAGAAGTGGTTGCTTACTAGAGGAAGCATCTTCATTGAGGTCAGAAAGGATGCGTCGAACAAAGTTCTGAGTTGGATGAAAAAAGTGGCGTCCTCCTTGAGCGATTAAGCTGAGATGCTGGCGAATACAGCATTCTATTGATTGTTTGTAATAAGGTAAAGTACTAATATTGCCTACCAGATTTTGGCGCTGCTGGAGAAGAAACATGGTAAAACCTTTGCGTGTATAATCTACTCCAAAATGAAACAAGAATGGATACTTTACAAGCTCTTCCAGCGTGTAAAAGTGCAACACGAACTCTTCGGCCCATCTTGCGGTATCCATCATCCATCACTTTCCAAATTTATCAGCTTTCTTCTGTTCTTTTCTAGATGCAAGAAACTTTTCAAAGCATTCAAATTCTTCATCATAATCCTCAGCCCATACTCTTGCCAGATACTCGCGGGCTTTAGCTTCTATCCAAGAGTTAAGAGGATTGGGACGCTCAGCTACAACTGGTCCTTTTCCTTTCCATAATCTGAGAGGTTTAGGAGATAGAGCGTTCTGAGGAGAATGAACAACTTTGGGGTCAGCGGAGTACCCGATTCTGTTGAGAATTTCTTCGTCTGGATTCTTTGACCAGTCACCCATATGGGGATTCTTGATGACGATCTTATTCTGGCGCAATGGATAAAAGGACTCTTCAGAGTGGCCAGTGAAGTTGAAACACTTCTCTTCAAAGCCTGTCATGTTGAACGTGTTGGGTTTCGTTCGAAAAAGCATAAACGCAGCGGAAGGGATTTCAAAAATTAAAAACAAAAACTAAATTGGTACTCTAATTCGCATAATTGAATCTAAAAACGTATAACGAATAAAACTTACTCGTTAATATGAATATGATGATGGAGAAAAACTTCTTCTTCTCCAAACTCGAAATATTGAAGCTTCCAAATCTTCAATCCTTCGGTTTGATTCTTCAAACTTGAACTTGATCCGAACAACGAAAATACGTCGTCTCTAAATCGTTACGCACGGATCAACAAACGAAAAATTCCCTTTTTTCTTTCTCTATGGACGAAGGCTAGGTATAGAGGAGGGGAGGAATATTTTTCTTTCGTTTGAGAGTTATGAGAGTTGTGTTTTCATCTTACTTGTTCTAAGTCAAAGAGTCTTTATATACCTCATGACTTATTGAACAAGTCAAAACAAAAGAGCCCTAATATGTGGCCTCTCAAAGACGCCACATTGAGGCCTAGTAGGTGTCCAATTGGACTCCTTATTTAGCCCCAGGATTTGTTTTGTTTAATTAATTTCTTATTTTAATTAATAATTTATTATATCCAATAAATAAATAAATAAATTAAATAACCAAATTAATTAGATAAATTAATTCATTAATATATTTCACAAGAAAATTAATTAATAATTAATCTTATTATTATAATTAATTATTTCATCTAATGAATAATTAATTATTTAATTTATCCAATAAATTAAAACTCCTAGAAGAAATAATAGAAATTCCTTTTTCTTCATTTTTCTTTGTCATTCCTTTAGCGCGACTCTTTAGGTTCGTTTCGTTTGGCAATGAGAGGAAACCAAAGAAAGTGGGTAACACCTAGCCAGTCACGTGGCCCACTTCGTAACCCAAACAAAAACGAATGATAGGATCATTCCGAAACCTTCCAATCGTAAATACTGTATATGTATAAACCCTTTGTTCAAGTTCCCCGGTCAAGTGAGAGTCATGGTTATGTGAAACTCACTAGACTTGACCATATGTATAATTCATAATAAATACGAGATCATTGAGATCGATTTAGTGCCAAGCACAATCGTCTCGTTTGCTTTGGCCAACGACTTTGATCTCTATTTATCTATAATTACATAGGGTACATACTCATTCACTTAGGAGAGAACAAATCCCATATTAGATATCTGCTAAGATTACCACTTGCCCATCAAGTTCGCATTTCGAGGTTGACCCTATCAAAGGGTGAATTGGGTCTAATTACTCTAGTGAAAGACTTGATGTCACAAGTGCATCTTCAGCTTGATACTTCAGATCAAAGGTTCACATATACCTATTATGCATACTCAGTTCCGTCATTGATAGTCACAGAATGAAAACCCATGTGACAGAACCGATGCGAGTCGTGTTCGAACATATCAGTTCCACTGACGTGTCTACAATCTTATTCTCCTATCATCCCATGATACCAGACATGCACTCCCATGTCGGAGCTAAGATTGTATAAGTATTCGAAGTCTTTATTTGTCCATTAAAGACTTCATATTACTTGCGAACTTATTTTAGTAATCAAGATTGATCTCTCTAGTGCCAATCTTCCTATCCCATAGGAAGTAGAGGGATCACACTGAAAACGTGGACAAAATATTTTACACAACTTATAGATACAGATAAAAGTTAAGTGAAAACTCAATAATGCCTTTTATTTAAGAAGAGTTTAAGTTCAATACAAGATATATGCCCTATACATTCTATCCTCTATGGCATCTGAGGGCATAATCTTAATAGAACGCTGGTCGCCGAATATACTCAAGGCGAGATTGAAGATGCTCAACATTGTAGAGACCCAAGTCAGCGAATCGCTCGAAGAATTCAAATTTGGTAGAATTGGAGACATCAGTCCTATGGAGAGTTCTTTGAAAGTTGATCACCATATCGACTAATTGCCTGGTGTCAAGCTCCCTGGTGGCAAAATAGAGTTCATCATTTGCATCATAGCCATGTGGAAAGAAATTGATGACACGGGGAGGAGATCCGGTTGGAGTAGGGACAAAGGCAATAGACTCTGTTGGGATAGGGGCCACTTCTATCGACCGCTTAGCAGTCACAGTCGCTTCACTGACTGGAGACGTTTCATCGTCAGGAAGGACTTGGGCTAATTCTTTAGCGATATCCACAACTGCTTCCATGTCTACATCCACTTCAACAGGAATCTTGGAAGGTGGAGGTGCATCAGCGTCTGGTGCTTTTTGAGCTGATACAAGTAAGCGTTTGAGAAAAGCAAGCAAAATTTCTACTAAGTAGAACTTACAAATAAAAGACTACAACGCTTACCCTGAGAAGGTTCATCGACTGTTTCAGTCGCATAATTTGTTTTAACAATTGGTACAGTTACCTCAGGCTCCGGGACCACTTCTTCTGGATCTCAATTAAAAAATTAAGTATATTTACCTTTAATTAAAATAATATTAGTCCTACTAAAAGAATACATAAAATATGGAATTCTATTTTGTTATGATTTAATGCCATCTTTAATTAGAAATAATTTTATTTGATCAAAGAATTAATTATTAATCTCTAAGAAAATAATTTTTATTCCTCATTCAAAAATTAAGTAATTTCCAAGTTGTGGAAAAATAAAAATATTTAATTCTTAAATTAATTATTAATCTCCAAGAAAATAATTAATTAAATATGTTATTCCAATTAATCTTATTGGGCTCGATTTCATCAAACCCAAGTCACCATCCTTTTGGTCCACTTGGATTTAATTTAATTGGGCTCAAATTAATTAATTAGAATAACATGCACGTTTTCATTAATTTCTTATTGGGCTAAATTTAATTTAAGTCCAAATCACCAATCTAGTTGGCCCATTTAGATTTAATTAAATTAAGTCCAAATCAATTAATAAATCAAAATTGGATAATTTTCAATTGAGCTTAATTTAAATTATTCGAGTTTTCATCTTTTTGACCTACCCGATTAATTAAACTTACCCAAAAACCCAATTATCAATGTCGACCCAAACATAGCCCGATTTAAGATTCGAATCCAAGACCCTGTTCAGTAGGTGGTGTGCTAGAGCACCCGACCGGTCAGCCCAACCAGGCCGAGCAGCGTGAGCAGTTGTGTGCGCGTAGATAGCGCTGCGCATGTATCATTCGGGGCCTTTGAGCCCAGCTTTTCCTCGGGTTTTTCAATTTTTTAATATTATCAAATGTTCCCAGATTTACAATAACTAAAAAATTAAAAGTTCTAGGCAAAAACCATGAAAAACGCAGATTCAAGAAAACATACAAACATGCTTCAAAAACACATAACATGCACATCTTAAATCACGTAAACAGGATCAAATATGCAAATCAGAGATTGACTCTGATACCACTGTTGGGTTTCATGAAAAAACTCATAAACGCAGTGAAAGGATTTCAAAAAATTAATTAAAACCCAAAGTGTTTCTCTAATCACATAATTGAATCTAAAATTGCTTTAACGAATAAATTCAACTTACCCGTTGAAGCGAGGTGGTAGGAGAATCCAATTCTTCTTCAAAACTTCGAATTGATGGACTTCTTGAATTCTTCAATCCTTGTATTCTTCAAATCTTGATTTCTTGAAGTTTCTTGTAAATAAATCCAAACAACGAAGCACGTTTTCTCTAAATTATCAAGCACGGATTGATGATGGAAAAAATTCCTTTTTCTTCTCTATAGGGCAACGGCTAGTTGTGTATAGAGGGGGGGGGGATATTTTTTTTTCTTCTATCATTTGGAGAGTTACAATGAATTGTAAAATTGTTGTCTAGGTTAAAGTCAAGAGAAACCATTTATATCTCAATGACTTATTGACTAAGACAAAACAAAAGATACCAATATGATCATCCTTCTAGCCCTAATGGAGGACGCCCCACATGGGGCCTAAATTTTTTTTTCTTGCTTTGTTTAATTAATTCTTTATTCAATTAATAATTTGTTTTATCCAATAAATAAAGAAATAAATAAATAAATTAAATAATAAAATTAATTAGATAAATTAATTCATTAATATATTTCTCTAAGAGAATAATTAATAATTAATCTTATCCATTTAATTAATTATCTTATCCAATAAGTAATTAATTAATTATTTGACTTATCCAATAAATTAAATCTTTCCAAAAATATAATAGAAAATCCTTTTCAATTTTCTTCATCAATTCTTTAGCACGACTCTTTAGGTTCGTTACATTTGGCAATGAGAGGAATCCAAAGGAAGTGGGTAACACCTAGCTAGTCACGTGGCCCACTTCGTAGCCCAAATGTAATACGAATGAATGGATCATTCCACAACCTTCCAATCGTAAATACCGTATATGTATAAAACCTTTGTTCACGTTCCCCGGTCAAGTGAGAGTCATGGTTATGTCGAACTCACTGAACTTGACGATATGTATAAATTATAATAATACGAGATCATTGAGATCGATTAAGTGCCTAACACAATTGTCTCTTTTGTTTTGGCCAAAGACTTTGATCTCTATTTATCTATAATCACATAGGGTACATTTTCATTCACTTATGAGAGAAAAAATCCCATATTAGATATCTGCTAAGACTATCACTTTCCCATCAAGCCTGTATTTCGAGGTCGACCCCACCAACGGGTGAATTGAGTCTAACTACTCTAGTGAAAGACTTGACGTCACAAGTGCATCTTCAACCTGATACTTCAGGTCAAAGGTTCACATATACCTATTACGCATAACCAGTTCTGTCATTGACAGTCACAGAGTGAAAACCCATGTGACAAAACTGATGTGAGTCGTGTTCGAGCATATCAATTCTACTGATGTGCCTACGATCTTAAGCTCCCACCATCACATGGTGTTCGACTGGCAGTCCCATGTCAGAGCTAAGATTGTATAAGTATTGAAAGTCTTTATTTGCCAATTTAAAGACTTTATATTACTTGCGAACTAGTTTTAGTAATCAGATAAGTAGAGGGATCGCACTGAAAACACGAGCAAAGCGTTTTGCACAACTTATAGATGCAGATAAGAATTAAGTGAAAAACTAAATAGTGCCTTTTATTAATAATAATTAAGTTCAATACAAGATAGATGCCCCACTCATTCTATCCTCTATGACATCTGAGGGCATAATCCTAACACCCATAGAATATTCGGGATAACCAATGAATCATCCTTTTAAGGACCTCGCCTCTAGATTTTCTACCTTGGTCTTTTTACATATGCAGGTTAGCCCCACACTCTAATGTAATTTAGATTAGGCTTCCTTCCATGCCATATCTCATATGATGTCTTAGGAACTGACTTGAAGGGACATCTGTTTAAGATGTGTACAGCTGTAAGCAACACATGCTCCCACAGTGGAATGGGTAAGTTAGTGTAGCTAAGCATGGAATGAACCATGTCTAACAATGTTCTATTCCTTCGCTTTGCTACCCATTTAGCTGTGGAGTGGCTGGAGGAGTGAGCTATAACACTATACCATGTTCTCTCAAGAATCGGTCAAAGTCGGCACTCATATACTCGCCACCACGATCCGATTACAATGTCTTGATAGGATTCCCAATTTAGTTTTCCACTAAAGCCTTGAATTCCATGCACCTTTCAAGGGATTCAAATTTGTACTTCATCAGGTATACATAACCAAACCTAGAATTATCGTCGGTAAAGGTTATGAAATAATGGAAACCCCGCGTGCCATTTCTCCAAATGGCCTATAGACGTCGGTATCGATCAAACTTAAGACTTTAGTGGCCCTTTCAAAATGCACTGTGAAGGGAGATTTGGTCATCTTGCCTTGAAGATAAGATTCACATATCGGATAGGGATCCAATCCCAATGGGCTTGTTAGCCCATTTTTCTCCAACTCGTGCAATTTTTGCTCTTTAGATCTTAGGTGCTAAATTAGTCTAGGGTTTGAGTTTTTCATACTATGTTGTCTAGTGATAGTGTTTGTAGTGCATTTATTTTGTATATTTAGATAATATAATCTATTTATTAAAGACGCATTGCCAACACATTTATTTCTAAAATAAATATCAAACGAACCATTTATAAACGAAAAAGAATATCCTTTCCTAACAAACATAGAAATAAAAAAAATATTCTTTAGTCCATTGGGCAAAACAAGACAATTGCCTAATAGTAAAATATGTCCAGAAGGAAATTTAATGCTAGTAGATCCAATGTGGGTAGCTGCAACACTATGTCCGCTTCCTACATTGATTATCACCTCCTTCTTCCCGAGCCTCCTACTTCTTTCCAAGTTCTGATTCATAACACAAATGTGAGCACTATCTCAAGATTCTAAAATCTAGGAAGACGAAAATACGGTAAAAGAACAATTAGTTTCCAAAACATTAAGTTCTATATCTAAGGCACCGTCGTTTTTCAGCTGAGGACAATCTCATTTCTAGTGACCTAGATCGCCACATAGGATACATTTGTCCATCGCTTTTGGGCCCTTTCCCTTATGCTTATGGGCCTTACCTTTACCTATATCATCAAAGGCCTTTTTTTACTCCCAATGTCTTTTTCCCTTTCTTCTTCTTGAAGAGCTTCGATGGCCCAGTAGTAGAAAAAGCTAAGGCAGTTTCCTTTGCCTCGGGCTTCATTTGTGCTTGAGCGTTCATGAGTTTGTTCATCAGCCCAGCCAATGTACACTCAATCTCGTTCATGTTGAAGTTCACAATAAATTGTGAAAATGAACTAGGAAGTGATTGCAGAATGAGGTCAGTTTGAAGGTGGAAATTCATAGTGAAGTCAAGAGCCTCCAATCTCTCTATCATCATGGATATCATCTTAATGATATGGTCTCTCACTTTATCACCCTCTCCCATTCCTGCCCTGAAAAGCTCCCTTGATATCTCATATCAGGCAGTCCTACTGTGCTCTCTATAGAGCTCCTTAAGATGCAATAATATGTTCATTGCATAATCCATTTTCTCATCGAAATGCTGGAGATTGTTGTTCATCGAGCCCAGCATATAGTCTCTCACTCGTTATCATCTTTGATCCAAGTGTTGTAGGCAGCATGCTCATCCTCAGAAGATTCTGCCCATGGGGCAGGAGGAATGTTAGCCTCTAGAACATAACCGAGTGACTCTAAGTTGAGGACAATCCTCAAGTTTCACAGCCATCGATGAAGTTTGGTCCAGTGAGGACATTCTTTTCGAGCAGTACAAATAATGGGTTGTTAACCATTTTGAGAGAATAAAGAGATTACTGCAGAAAAATAAAGCCAGATTCGATTAGATAGTTGCATTAATGCTCAAGTTAAAATTTAAGGACTTTTAATTTTAACTTGTCTCCCACTATGTTTTTTGAATAATTGCACTCCCAGTGCAATAATCGAAAATCCCGTTGTATGGATTTGATAGTGGGTGATTGATTTTTTCAATGAATCCAATGAGTTGCAACCTTTTAATGATATCTGGCTCATTGACTCATTGAAGTGGCCTCCAAGCCAATTAGTCATACTAATGGTTCAATCCCTTTGGTTCATGGATCATCTACACCGCAACTTTTTAATGATATCATTGGTGGTGATCCATCTAAGTGTATATTCAGCGACTCCTATTGATCTAGCAATTTAATCCCACCTTGCAACTTTTAACTATATCTGGGGTAAAATTTGTTTCGACCAATGACATCTAACACACTAATGACTAAAAACATATCTTAATTCATGACCCACTTTTTATGGGAAGATGCCATACATTAGATGTGATTTTATCATCTAAAGCTCGATGGAGAACCGGGATATCCAATACCCCTTACCTACTTAGTATTTTAAGTTGGGAGAATTTTGTCATTAGGTGTCACTTTGCACATTTATATGTTTCAATCAAATTAAAACATATACAATAGACAAAAGGACGAAAGATGTAGATATAACCTAGTTAAATCTACCAAGACATAGTCCATAGATATTCTAGATCGACCCAGGACAATGAGTCAATCGGGGATAGGGGGTCTATACTACAACTTGAGCTCCATATTCGCCTTGCTCCAAGATCGAGAGGGTCCATCAAGCTCTTATAAGCCCTATCTCTAATTATTACAAATAAGAAAAAACCTATACAAGGATCTAACTGCAATAAATAAAGATACAACACTAAGCTTCGGCCCAATACAACCCAGATAAAACTAAGCCTAAATCCAAGGACTACGTCAACCACCACATACATCAAAGCATGTAAGAAAACTGCTCGTTTTTCATGTTGACATTTTAAAGACAAACTTAAAATCTAACTTTAATTTATCTAATATTGAGAAATGGAAACTAAATTTAAATCCAATTTTAACTCGCTTATACCGTATTTCAACAATTCGGTTGAACCGTTGGTGGGCATAAGATCCAACATATGTTAAGCATGCTGTGTCTCCAATGAACTGCTTCACACGTCCGAACATCATCCCGTGCAAGTTCAAACGTGTGGTGAAAATTCAAAATTGTTGTATTCTTCCTGTCACATCTGAACATGCCTCTGTGCAACATTCGGACATTCCACGTTTGAATGTGCACCTTAGCAATGTTCGAATGTCGGGATTACATACAATTCTGAACACGTCTGTACCACACATCCGAACGTCAACCTTGTGCACGTTTGAACATCGGGTCTGAGTATAGACTGCTATGCGATTCAAAATTGCTTTCCACCAACTCCGGCGACTCCCCAAGCCCCGTTTTGGCCATCTCAACTCAATAAAACAATTATACATGCAATAAGAAAGCAAAAAACCCAAATTTATTCAAAATAAATTGAGTCAACATAAAAAACAAACACAATTAAAATACCCAAAACATCAAAATTGGCTCTGATACCACTGTGGCATCCGAGTGAGCATGCGCAGTAGAAAAATACAAAACCCGAACACCACTTTAGTCATCGTTTCGATGTTCTTGGAGTTATAATAAATTAAACATTAATTTAATTAATGTATACAAGAAAAAGATGAACCTTTTTCGTTGTGGTTGAAAACCCCAATACTAACGACGAATCCTCGATCCCTCGTCTCTAGATCAACATGCAAAACAGTCAGAATTCAACTCTTCCTCCTCCAATAGGCGGCTAGACGGTGGTGGAGAGTTCTTCTCTTTGTATGTTCTAGAGAATCAGAATTCTCTTTAGGGTGCTTTCATGTAATCTCTTTTTATTGCTGTGAATTAAGTTATAACTTATGATCTAGGTCTTGAACTTAGAGGGTTTTTACAATCCTCCAGCAGACCCAGGCCCACTCAGTCATAAGGCCTCAAAGATCAACTCAAGTAGGTCAAGTTTAGCCTAGCCGACATGACCCATTTTTATTATAAATTTGTTGCCCCACATTCATGTTCGAACGTGCCCAAGTGCAACGTTCCAGCATCCCATGTTTGAATGTGCCTCTAAGTCAGGTTTAGATGTGGGGTCCTTCACCCATCAAATGATAAAGCTCTATACATGAAGTGATTTTCTTATTGTTTCTTGTAGGTGACTCTCTAGGTTCATCTTGATTGGCAATGGGATGATGCCAAAGAATGTGGGTGACACTTAGCCAGTGCCCAATCAAGTACAAAATGAATAAATCATACGAACTTCTTGATTATACTCTCCATATACGTATAGACCTTTCACTGAAGTATCCCGATCGAGTGATAGTCATGGAAGTTTGTCAAACTACCATTACTCGATGCTATGCTATGAATCATAGTGACTCAAAATGACGAAACTACCCCCCATGTCTCACATGAGTTAGTTTATATGCTTTGGCCAAAGACTTTCATTTCAGTCACCTATGATTTTATAGGATATTTGCTCATTTACTATCGAGACAACGAATCCCATTTTGGCAGTCACGTCACAACTGCTACTTGTCCATTATAGTCACACTTCGAGGTGGGCCCCACCAAAGGGTGAATTAGACCTCACTACTCTAGTAATAGACTCAATGTTACAAGCACATAGTGTAAATGACTCCTCAGGTTAAAGGTCCACGTATACCAATATAATCAATAATTCAATCATTAATAGTGAATGAGTAAAACCCATGTGATTGGATTATTACGACTCATATTCAAATTTATTGATCCCATCAATATATCCATAACACATGTTCCCACTATCTCATGGCGTTCGACTTGCACTCCTTGTCAAAGTATGTGTTATACAAGTCTACGTAGATCTTGATGTCCAATCAAGATCTTTCGTCTTGCGAACCCATGTTTAGTGTCTAAGTACTAGGTCCTTCCAGTGCCGCTCTCTTTATCTCATAAGAAGTGGAAGATTTACATTAGTACACTAGGACTATATGTTTGTGAATTTGTGAATTGAAACGCATGGACTTATGTAAATTTTGAGGACGAAACATGATTAATGTTGATTAGGACAGCGTATAAATGATAAATTCCACCGCAGGTGGATAAAGGCAATCTGAGGTCATGTGGGTGAACCTTTGATTTTTTGGGATTAGTCTCAGCAGAAATCTATGATTGCCCATTTTAAGACACACTTAGAAGCTCATAGTCTTCTAGTATGATTTTTTTTATTCTTCTTTATAATAGTCATCACTCATCTTATTCTATCAAACGTAGACATGAGTAAGAAGATTATGTTTGCCAATTTGTTACAGTGCATATAGTTTTTGTTTATAGGACCAGGCAATATTGATTGATTTCATTTTGAAAGCAATCTTGAAGATTGAATTATGATTTTAAATATGATTTAAAGTCATTATGGATTCATATTGCACAACTTATCAACATCAATTATGGCCAAAAAATTCAGACTCCATTTCGGTCTCAAAAAAGCAGTGTAAATGGTTTCTTTGGATCTATTGAGGATCTTTCAACACGTTACGAGCTGGTTTTGCAAATTTTATCCTTGGAACAAAGTTGCAAGTGGGAAGAGAATGTGAAGGAACATATCTTCAATAGGATATTTTGCATACATTCTCTTGCCAAAATATAACACCAGCAGACACACACACATTTATATAGATATAAGCAAACCTGAGAGTGAGATTTCAAATTCACATCTTAAGAAAGTGCTCAGGCTTTTTTTACTTCAGCTGTCATATAAACTGTATCTGCATGAGTTGGATGTTGATATTTGGTTCCATTCCTTTTTTACGGAGAATTTAATTATACATGAGTTAGTCCTGGAACGTATAACATTGTACTGATATTCTCTTGTGCTTCTGAGTTGCAGTTCTTCTGGTATTATGGCTTTTACATCAAAAAGGACTCTTGGATCTGCTATATAACTAGTGGCACGATCATGTACAGAAGCATGACAGAGATGCTGAACTTTATCTTACGTATGAAAAGGGGCATCAAAAGTGGCTATCTTTACCATGTTCATAAGCATGAAAACAGCGGTGCTAGACGTCAAAGAAGAAGAAAATAATATACTGATGGTTTGGAAAGAGTAATAACAAAATATTTTATATTAACATTTGATAACTAACTCTAACAAATATTTTTACAATATTCCGAGTGAATTTCTTTCTCTATTCTCTACACCTACCACTTGCTGTGTTTAGAGAATGTATAGGAACCAAAATTTTGTTACATTAAGAGCAAAATTCCGTTCGGAGGAGAGAGGTCATCGTTATGTTCCCTCTTGCAATTAGCTTTATTGATTCTTGAAAATCTCTGGCATCTTGAGGGGGAATGAATTACAGTCCCTTTGTCTGATGCCTTTAGTCATCCAATAACTTGCCTGTATCATCTTTGTTCGACACATTATTTATCTTTTTCAAAGATGTGAACGTGAAATCCATTTGGAAATTGTAAACCAGGAGTTCGAAGAATGTCTCCTCCTTTGATTGCTTTCCACCTGATAGATGCAAAAAAGGTTAGGCATATCTCGATACTCTTCAATCTTCATGCAGATTTTGTCAAAAAAATTTGATATGCGTTGTTCTTACTTGTACTTGGTCACTAAGCTATGTAGAAATACAGCCATCTGCACCTTAGTGAAATCTGTTCCAACGCAAAATCTCATACCACCTCCAAAGGCCATGAAGTTTCTTGATGCACCATTTGTGTCTATTCCCTGAAAGCATCAGCATTTCCATTATTAATAGCTGGCATGAATTAATAATATCCAATTTTAGTGAGAATTGAATGTACTTGCCGTCCATCTCCATGGATTGAAGTCAAGGGGATTTTCATATTTGCTGGGATTCAAGTGCACAGCTGGAGGACATACCATAATCGCCCAACCAGCTGGAATAGTATATCCTGCCGCCAGAAAGAAAAAAATTTATGTCAGGTATGCTCTATGAACCAATCAATTCTTTTTTTTTTTCTTTTACTGTAAGAAATTGTTTAACATCATGTTTGAATTCATGCATACCTTTAAATTTGGTTTCTCTCAGTGTTTTTCTGAAAATTCCGGGAACTATATTTGCCAGTCTAACTGTTTCATTTATGAACTGCAAATCAAATGTGTTACAGAACAAAACATTGCAAATAGAGCCAAAAAATTTAGGAAATTTTGGAAAATGTTAGATTTACCTGAAATGTGAATTTCATTGATTTGTACTCACTCCATGTAAGTCCAGAGTCTGGGTTTTCCCTCCTTTTAATAATTGCTTCATGCTCTTCCTGCGACACATATGGAACATGTTAATAAACAGCTAGCACTAGAATTGATGTTAGTTGTTTGGTTGACTGTATTATATTTTCACTCACCGTCAGTTCTTTTAAAACCAATGGATGTTCTTGAAGAAATTTAACGGCTAAAGTGAGTGCCAGAGAGGTTGTTTCAAAGCTAGCAAAGAGTAACACAAACATTAAATCCAGAGCAATTGCTTCTGTCAGAACTGTGTCCTTTCTTTGAAGCTCTTCCAAAACATAATCAAAGAAATCACTTCGAATTTTTCTTGGATTTTCTCGTCTTTCTTGTAGCATGTTCTTGAGCATTTTCATTGCCTTCTTTCTTCCCTGATGAAATATAACGAATTATTTAACTAGTTGGTCCCTTGTATATTAGGATCCATCTGTATTATGATTATATTAATTACACATTCAGGATTTACCTGTAGGCATTTGTGGTAGGCTGTTCCAGGAATATCCAAAGGGAAGGAAATTAACCCTTGTATGAAAGCCACAAAACTTTCCCTTAGATTCTCCGGCGATTTTTCTGAATCATAACTTATTAGCTTTTTGGCTGTTAGGTCAAATATCATCTGCAGAACAAACATCAACAGTATATTAACCGAATTTATGAACTAAACACCGCGAAAATAATGAGAACAAAAATGTATTCTAATTACCTGTGCAGTGGCATCCTTCACATCAATAGTAGTCCGATTTGACCATCTTTTCAAGTTCACACTTGATGCCTGTTCAACCTCTGGAAGCATCTTTTTAAGGCTTTCAGGGCCAAAAAGATTTAACACCATGTTCTTAAGGTACTTGTACATGAATCCATGCAAAGAACCTACATTTTGCTTCCCAAATATTTCAGTAAATGTATCTGGATACCAGCTCTGAAATAATTGTCCCTCTTGTTGAAAGATGAAATAATTAAGATCTGCATCCGTGGATACTATTACCGGCCTCCCCACCAAACTAGTCTTGAATATAGGCCCATATCTGCATATCAATTAATGATCGGTAAATTAATACAGATGATAATTGCTTGTTGGGAGAATTTGAAGATTACCTTTGCATCCTGTTCTTTACAAAAGGAGGGATATCAGAAGAAGTGTTTCGAGCAAAGAAATGAAAAGTTTCTCCAAGGAGTGGCCATCCCATCGAACCAGGAGGGAGGACTCCATTGCACTTAGGATTCCACCAATTGTAAAGCCAGTTTGTAATTACCATAATCAATAAAACTCCGATGCAGAAAGCTACCGAAAACATCTTTAGTCCAAAATTTGAGAAGAGAAAATGTTAAGAATATTCCTAAGAGAAAGGAACTATATAGGCCTGTCAATGCAAGAGAATTGGAGGAGGGGACAAGGTTGAATGGAACTTGCTGTTATGTATCTGATATCCAAGGAGAGAACCGCTTAAATAGGAAGGCAAAATCCCGCAACTAGTTAAAATATAGCTATTTTTTAAAGTTGGATCAGTTTGTTTTTTGAAGTTGGTTGCTCAAAAAGCTGTACATAATGTTATAAATGTCAAATAGAATAGTAAGAATAATTTTGTCTACACTACCCCCTAATCCTTCGTCAACACTTTGTATAAAATATGTGTAGAAAGCCTAGCATGTTGATGAAGGTCACAGGATATTTCCTCTCTCTCTCTCTCTCTCTCTCTCTCTCTCTCACACACACACACACATATATATATATATATATTCTTTTTATCTTTAAGAACCAGGATAACTAAATGAAGCATATAATGAGGGGAGGAAACACTTTGTTCTTTGTCCTTTTTGTTATTGGAAGCCTCTACCCTGTATTAGAGAAACTATTAGTAATAACTGATACTTCTGACCAGCCAAGTAGTAAACAATTAGACGAATCAAATATTAGTAGAATCTGAAGGATGTCAGCTTGTTTACAAATCTTCCCTATATCTGTGCTAAGTAGTTTGCCGTCTAGTTTTGTTGATGCTACAATATTAGTTCTTCTTTCACGTTTCTGTTCATTGTTTTTTTTTTTTTATGGATTAGATCTCATCCTAGATCTTCTTTAGCTGTACAGTATCTCGTTATCGAATTCTGAATCTTATTTACATCAGCAGTGATATTAAAATGTTGTCTTCTAGATTTCCATACAACCACTGTATCTGCACTTATATTGTTGTAACTTTTTCTAACATTCCATTCAAACCACATACATAGAGCACCACCCCCTTTGAGCCACGGGCTTAAACTCGATTAACGACTAATTATAGGTAGGTTACTGTATATCATGATGCATGACCACCAATTATTACTTTATAAGCGTTTATGTTTTCATGTTTAATTACATTCCTTTTCAATATGATATAGGATCAAGATTCATTATAAGGGTGATTAGGCACTAATTATGGCCTTGACTTACATGTTCAGACTGATTAAGAAAATTTGTCTCATACTTTTTTGTATCTATCCCCTCATCACTCGTGCGCACATTGGAGATTGGACTTTTGTAGTCAAGAGGGAACATAACAATTCGAATCACAAGCCTAATTTCTCGATTTCGAGAAAATTACCAGGGAAGAAAATGAAAATATTTTCTTCGCTTTAAGCGATGGTATTACTGTGTGCTATATTGTCCGACTTTCATTTTCCTCACTGAAATTCTTAATCGAAACATAGATGTTATGTTGTTTCGCAATCTGCATCGAACCACATATGTCTTCGTGATTTAATAGGTTGTTTAAACTAAGAAAAATTGTGAGACTATTATTGAATGGATTAATTGGCTGAGAGGGTGATATGGGATTGAGAAAGTTGTAGTTGAGGGTATGTGCAGAATAATGACAGCTAGTTCTTAATTAAAATAAAGAACCATCTGCAGAGAAAAGATTAGTATAAAAAGTGTTGTTGAAGTCAAATTCTCTGGACAAAAAGTGGTGCTTTTACTATTATTCTTTATTTATTTTTTCAGATTATTATAGATAATAAAATAAAGATTTTTGCTCATCTATGGTTGAAGGACCCAATAGGTCCCACATGTTGAGATGGTATGATGCAGAGATCACCTGGTTTGGACCTACATGTAAACTCATATGCAAATTAGTTTAGAAATAGGATTAGGCCTTTGGAAATATTGCATAAAGCTGAGAACCTTTAGAGATAATTTCATGTAAATAAATAGGATAATTACATATACATCTGAGACTTTCTCTCGAAATTACATTCATCTTCCCGAATCAATGAGATCGTGAAAGTTTCCAAATGTTTTCAGTGAAGTAACTCTTTTGCCCTTAATTAGAAGTTGCATAAAATTCACTTGTATATTTAATCTACGTAAGTTATGATCGCAAAATGCAATGCTTTCATCAAATAATATGAGGCGACGATGAGAATCGTTTGTAAACTTAATTGCATCATAAGAATATTTCGATCTCATATTTGAAAATTCTTAGGCTCTGTTTGGATGTGTTTTTATTTCATTTTCAATCGTCATTTTCTAAAATGTATAGGGGAATGAGTTTTCTCATTTTGTGTGAGAAAAGTGAAAAAAGTTGGTGTGTTTGGCTGTGTTTTTAAAAATGGTTGAAATTGATAATTGTGATGTGTGAAATGATTGAAAAGTAATGATTAGATGAATAATATTGGATTTAAAAATTTAACGTAGAGGAGAGAGAAATGTTTAAAAAATTGAAAGTAAATGAGAGAGAAATGTTTAAAAAATTGAAAGGAAATGAGATAGAAAAGTGATAAAAAAAAATTGTGAAATAAGTGATGTGAAATGTAATTTTACAGAAATAATTAAAATTTATTGAGAACATAAAAACGAAAATGAAAATGAGAATATATTTAGTTAAAAACAATATAATGTGTGTATTTTCAATTTCAAATGAAAATGAAAATAGAAAAAGTGATTTGAAATCACAAACAAGCAGGGCCTTAACATTCAAGTTATTAAAAGCAGAGTTTTCGAATTTGATGCCGAGCTCGAGCCTGACCACTCTCCACCTCCCATAACCCAACATTCTAATATTAATACTAACAATGATAAAAAGATGCTGAAGTATTGGGAGGGGTAAAATCAAATAGTGCGTAAGACATAGATTTTCGTATATCAAATAGTATTTCTTTAGACTTTATGGAGAGGAATCTTTGGCTTTTTCCTATGGATTTATGAATTTCATGATCTCCCTCGATTTTCTCTTCGTATTAGCAGTTGAACGACTTCACCAGCTTGGTTTTCTAAATTCAAGCTAACTCAGTTTTAATTTATCTTTTCTTTTTTTAATCTAAATATTATCGTTTTGCAATTTCTTATGATCATGCACAAATTTATCTGCATGTATTTGATGTATATGCAACTATTGCACTTGGATGAAGATGAGGGACTTGAGAGACTTATAAGCCCCAAGGCCCAAACTCTCATCTTCCTAACGAGGCGTCAGTTTAGGACAAACTTATGAGGCTCTTTTCGGAGTGGACAATACCTTGCGCAAGGACGTTCGATGTCCGTGAATGAAAATGGAGGCTAATGATGTATATGCAACTACAATCCAGCATCGAATGAAGACGAATGACTAGTGAGGCTTATGTAGGGGTGTTCACGAATCGACCGAACTGACCGAGAACCGAAATTTCGGTCCGAACCGAAAACCGAACCGAAAATTTCGGTTCGATTTTCCGTTTTCTTTTTTGCACATTTCGGTTTTTCGGTTCGATTTTCGGTTTTGAGGTTTGGTTCGGTCGGTTAACCGAAAAACCGAATTTTTTATTTTTATTTTTTATATAGTATAATATAGACCAAAAATTATAAAAAATGTGTTTACTAGTGGCAACTTATAAGAAAATAAAGAAAATGAATTAAAATTAGTCATAATTAAATTTCAATATTTATTTATATCTAATTTATTTATTTATTTATACCGAAAAATCAAACCGAACCGGTTCACTTTTTAATTTTATTATGTCAATTTTAGTTGGCCGTGCTAAACATAATTATAAATATATAAATGTATGCATTCCAAAGAAAAAGTGAACAACAATAGCCAATTTTTTTTTTCTTTCGGTTTTAACCGAACTGAACAAAAACCAGTCGGTTTTTTAACCGAACCCAACAGGCACTGTTCGGTTCGATTTTCGGTCCAAAATTTCGGTTCGGTTCGGTTAAAAAACTGACCGATGAACACCCCTAGGCTTATGAGCCTCAGGCTCCACATTTCCTAGCTATGTGCCTTTTCAAAATAAATCCATGAGATTCCATTCAAAGCAGACGATGTCTCGTGCGAGGACGTTCAAATCAGATAGAGATGAGGGACTTGAGAGACATATAAGCCTTAAACTCTCTCTCCTAGTTAGCATGGCTCATTTTCAAGACAAAATCGTGTGATTCCTGTCGAAGTGGACAATACGTTGTGTAAGGGTGTCGTGT
This sequence comes from Buddleja alternifolia, assembly GCA_019426215.1. Classification (NCBI taxonomy): domain Eukaryota; kingdom Viridiplantae; phylum Streptophyta; class Magnoliopsida; order Lamiales; family Scrophulariaceae; genus Buddleja; species Buddleja alternifolia. Next base: position 21,030,577 of record CM033399.1, on the reverse strand, counting down.
GTAAGAGGAGGCAAGCGCATGCGACATCATTCTAGCGTCTTCTGTGGAAATGAGGTCATATGTCATTCCCAATCCCCTCATTTGAAGAGCTGATAATCAGTATGTTACTATCGTCACACAACAAATGGGCCGAGAGATTTGAGAGGCATAAAATGCCTAAGCTTTCCTCTCCTTAACGAAACACTTTTTTCAGATAAAACTATGTGTTTCGGTAAAAATGAATAATACATGGTGCAAGGACATTTAATGTGTGGGAAAGTAAGTACCTACTAGAAGCTATTTTTTTTGTTTATACCATGCAACAATATAAATGAACTGGAAAAACTAAAGACAATGATCCTGGTCAATAGGCGTAAGATACATTAATTGGTGAACTTTTCAACCTGGCAAGAGAAATTAGTGCCGTTTGGCCAGAATTCAGGTGAAACTTATCATACGAGTCTCTTTCGGGGTAAATTTTCTTGAAGTGGCTGAACTTTATTTTTGGACGCGTACTTAATTCAAGTTGACCCATGCAGAGATTTCGAAACTTTTCTTGATGCGGCTAAAAATGGTGTTTATCAAGGACTCAACAGATTTACTGATTTATATTTTACTTTAAATAATCAGTCTTTATGTTTTAGGCCTTTTCATCTTTTTTTTTTCCTTAAAAAGGATATGGTATATTGGTATTAAGAGGGTGTTTGGTTAAGCTTATTCAAAACATCTTATAAGCTCCTACATCTTATAAGATGTTTTAAGAGCTTTTACTTATAAACTAGCGAAACGAGAGAGTGATACGCCAAATCACCAACCAACCAAAGACAGCCAAATACCACACAGGTACTAGCAAAAATCCTATATTTAGTATACTATTAAGTGAAATTTCAAATTTTATCCTCCATAAAATTACTAATAAAAACTTTCTTGTAATCAAAATTGATATACGTGGGATTTACACCAATAATATTTGTATATTATTGTAACACCCAATAATCTCCGCTCCTAATTTCGTAGAAGTGAAGGTAAACATTACAATCACCGCTAATTAGATTTTGTGAATTATTTGATTGTAGTGATTCGCGTTCGACTAAAAATATTTTTCTACTTACTTATATAACTATTATTATATCTATATGTGAAATAGGTTAGTAGTTTGTACCTCATGGTGGAATAGTTGATGCATTATATCATTTAAGGTATATATATATACACATATATGTTCATCTTCATCAAATGATTAGTAATAGTTAAGTGGGTCTATGCCTAACTATGCCTAACTAAATATATATATATATATATATATAGGCGCATGCACACACACACACATAGATATATATACATACCATGCATGCTCTAATAGAGAAGGAAGACTAGGAGGTGGCAACTAGGAAGTACATCTCATCTACCAAAAAACAAACGTGGCTAAGGGAGAATTAATCTCCATTTCTTTTTCAATACCTTTTTTTTTTTTTGACCAAGACTCCTTATATAATACAACTCACACTCACGGCTGAACATCTCCCCAATTCAGCCTTCTTATCCTCTTAAGATACAAACAATTGTAGAAAGAAACAATTTACATAGGGAGAGAAAGGTTTGCCAAGGATACTCTAAAGACATCACCTTCACTTGATTCTCTTAAGGTATATGATAGTTAATCATTGCTTTTGCATGAATATATTGTAGACTAAATGTAGTCAATCCGTATATGACCTTGAATTGAGAATATCATATCATATATATGTATTTTAGTTAACTTCTATGGCATGATGTTTAACTGTGTTTGGAACTTTCAGTTTCTGAAGTTACGTTTAAAGCTGTAATGAGGTACCTAAACTTGTGAGTTTGATTATGATAAATTTTCTAGAATAACTTGATTGTGTGGTAAACATCTCTGAAAAATTTGGTAAGGATTAGAGTTGTGTGGAATTTTCTAAAAATCGTTGAACAAAATCGCCAGTCTGTTCGGCGGAAGTGCAAATTGTTACTGTTTTGAAGATATTTCGTGTACTTGGAAATTTTTGTTTACTCTAAAACTTTTACAGTAGCTTGATACATGTGTTATAGAGATGTCATATAAATTTCGGAATTTTTCAGTAAACAGGGGATTTTACAAAAATATTTGAGTATAAGGTGTCTGTTCTGAAACAAATCTGCCGAGACGGTCCAGTTTCGTTGATCGAATCCCCAATTTGATAAGGAAATTAAATCTGGAAAAAAATATGTAGACTTTTTCCGAGTCCTTTCTGATATCCTGAAAAATTGGAGAAAGAAATTCCAATCCGAGAATATGTTACAAAATTGTTGAAATATATTGCGCATGTAAGGGGGTTTGTTTGAACTTAATTGCCTAGATGTTGGGATAATAGGATATAACTTGTTGTATGTGATTAGCTTAAAGTGTATTGTTTTATGAAAATGATGGTATTTTGAATCACAGGATACTTTCGTGATTCCGAGGCCGAGGCAACGACGCCGGTTTATTATTGTGAGGGTTTCTCTTATTCTTTCAACTTGATCTTGCTTACCATTTTTCGTTCCCTTTATCTAATAAATCATAGCCAAGTGTGACCTCATAAAGTTTCATTGATCAGACTTTTATTCTCATCTAAGGTAAGTGTCCAACCGTGTCCCAATTTGTAGTCTATCGTTCTTGTTTCCGCTCGCTCTAGCTCGAATACAAATCAGTATACCTATTCTAGTAGGAAACTCGTTGAAATGATTATTCTTCTTGGCTCTATTCCGTCGGCTAAGGGAGCTAAGTGCTATACGGGACAAAGTGCCACGTGACGGCGGGGGCCACCGCTTGAACCCGTAGGAGCCACCTCTAGAATCCCGAAGTCTGGCATCCATCCGCGATGTGTCATTTTCTTGATATACAGCTTTGATTCGAAAAAGCAGAGTGAAGGGAGCTAAGTGCTATACGGGACAAAGTGCCACGCGACCGCGGGGGCCACCTCTTGAACCCGTAGGAGCCACCACTAGAATCCCGACATCTGGAACACTTCATAGAACATAAAGGTGTGAAGCCTCCTGCTGGTATGGGACAGTGGAAGGTGGATCACGATCACATGATATGATTACAAAAGTACATGGGTTATGTCCTCTGATTCATACGTAACATACTCGATTAATTTAACTTGTGATATGTTATTCTATTCTTTTGCTTGCCATCGTATATGTCCATGTCGTTATTGATTTTCGCTGCAGATTCTATCTCTCCTCATAAGGTAAAGCAAGCCATTAGTCTACCTCACTGGGTCATTCGGACTCACCCCTCCTTCTTTCTTCCGTTTCAGATAAGCTTAGAATGTCGGATACAAATGGAGAAATGAGAAATAAAGGAAGCAAGGGTTTGTTTCTATCAAAGGGAGTAATGTTTTGGGATGTACGATTGGGTATGTATATGTTTTGGCTTGGAGATTTGTAATTGATAGGGTTATTGTTTAATTGTGTAAGACTGATGAATAAGGTATTGTTGGTTTAAGTGGAATGAAATTCTTTTAGTTTTAGTAGATGAAGAATTGGTATAGTTCTGACGCTTAGCGCTAGCTCGAGAAAGGACAGTCTCGTGGATCGAGCTAGTGTCGCGGTGTAGCGGGCCACCAGGTGGTCGGTGGGCGTTACAATTATTATGCGAGAAATTGAGTATAAAAGCAATAAATTATAAGAAAAATGAGTAAAGATGCAAAAGTCCTCTTATTCATCATCAATCATGGATATTTATACAAGCTAGATGTCTTCCATACAATTTTGGTAAGCTAATCCTGCTGATTTCCTTCTTGCCTCTATTTATGGTAGTTGGAGCTATTTTTGGAAGCTTTAGGTGTCCTGAAATCATGCTGAACAGCGTCCTGTCAGGTCATATTTTAGGTAGGCCGAAGCTTCCAGGTTTGGTAAGTATTTGATCGATCTCCTTCAATGGATATTTGATTGGATATTGATTGGATATTGTCTCTTGATTGATTCTTTCCTTCTAAGGCTTTGACTTGGTCTCCACTCCTTATTAACCAAATGAGGCCGGAAATATAAGGAATTTGGGCAAAAAATATAAACAATAATATAGGAAGAGTACAAGATATTTCTTGGGCTTATCAGCTTGGCCCAATGGATAATATCGACGCACATCAATAGTCCCCTCAACTCTAAAGTTTGACTTGTCAAGCTGAAAGAGTTGTAAAAGAATTATGTACGGGAGCCAAGCTGATAGCTAAAAAAATTCCTCCTGAATTCCTGCTGAATTTTCAGCTAAAAATGTTCCTGGATTTTCCCCTGGCCAGCATGCTAACAAGAGATTGACTTGTTTAGGAAGCCTCCATAATGTTTCTAGAAGAATTCCAAGAGAAAACCCTAATTATGACGTCATTTGATGGGCCTTGGAAGTTTAGACTTCCCTAGGATAAGAAAGTTGATGCGTTCCGTCCTAGATTTCTGTGCCCTCATCATGGCAGTTACTTCCTGCCGCTAGAAGTGCTCCTAAACTGACGCAGATGTGCTCCACGTGTACGGTTCATGAGAGTCCGCGCCCAAAAATGAAGCTTTCTTTTTTGTTTTCCTTAACTGCATTTTTTCAAAAATTCAAAAAATCCGCTCTTTCCATTTTTCATTCGATTTTTATTACCTTATTTTCTTCTTCCTCTTCCTTAAAATCATCCATCTGCTTTTCTCCCCCTTATCTTCATCCTCCGCTGACTGGGTGGTTGTTACTCCGAGACCCACAATTTCTGCCTCCTTTTTGTTAGGTACTTATTTCTCCCCCCCCCTTTTCTTTGTGTATTTGTTTGTATTTTGTGTTGTTTTATAGAGGATAAGCAGCAGTTCCTCCATTCTATGTTTTGCAAATACTTTGTGAAAATGTCGCATGTAACCCATCCTACTCCGATTTTTTCTGATGACAATGTTTAGATAATTCCTCCTGAAAACTTAGAAAATCCCCCTTTTTTTGCCAAAAATCTGGCAGGTATTCCAGAGGCGATGTAGCCCCTAAATTTCACGAATCCCTCGTCCCCTCCACATTCTGCGGGTGCATCGTACAGTGCCAATCAGTTAGGTGGAACCATCCATCTGGATTCTTCCTCCTCTACCCCTTGCAATAGCCCTCACAAATCGGGTTTTTCTTCTCTCCTGGCCCAGCCGATTGCAGAGAGGCATCCTTCCGAGGAGAATCTTGAAATTCGTCCTGAAATCCCTCTGGAAAACTTTGACCAGCCTGATCCCGACACGCTGGATGAACTGGCTGAGGAAACCTTGAGTGCTCAGGAAAGGGTTTTACTCGTCACTCCAGGAGCTCGCTTCTAGACGGTATATAGGTCGCTATTTACCCCCCCCCCCCCACCAAGAGAATGTCATTAGGGCCACTTATGGTATCCCTCCTTCTCATCGTATCCAAGTTCCTTGTGCCAAAGATTGGGTTTACCTTCTTCGTCCTGGTTTTCTAGCATTTTATGTTGTTTATCTTCGAGCTGGTTTATGCTTTCCAATTGACCCTCTATATGTTGCCATAGCCAAAAAGTATAAAGTTCCCCTAAACCAGCTTTCTCCAAATGCTATGCGGGCCATTGTTGCCTTCAATGTGTTGCTGCGTAGCCTAGGACACCGTCCTACCGCAGAACTGTTTTACTCCTATTTCGTACCTCGCTCTTCAGGGAGTGATTCAAGAGCGTTTTAACTTTACACCTCGAAAAGAGGTCCACTTTTTCTTTGCCTACCTTTCTTCCAAGAGAGACTGGAAGAAAAATTATTTCTTCATAGCTCCTCCTGAAGGATCTTCCTAGGATTTTCCTCACGATCGTATAGAAAGGCTAGGGAATCCTAACTTGTATCCTCTTTCCAGCCGACTTCCCTTCAACAAAAGGTTGCTAAATTATTTAAATTGGGACGAGTATGACATCGGGAAGTTGGTTGATCCCCGCTTATTGTACCACTTCACTTTAAGCCCTATTGAGGTGGATATGAGAGGCGAGACTATAGATAGCCTTTTTGTTAACTGAATGCTTGTACTTTTAATTGCTGCTTTTCCTGTGCTCTTTATCTGATCTTATCTTTACTTTCTCTTTGTTTTGCATCCGAGATAATAGATGCTGTGAGACTGGCTGAATTAAGACGCCGGAGGCAGAGGGCGGCTGGTACCCCTCCTCCTGTTCTTCCCGTGGCTCCTACTGCTACTCCTCCTATTACTCCCCTGGCTCTCAACTCCCTACTGGGCAAGCACCTGCCATTTCTCCTCCACGGTGCCTCTTCTTGTGATCCTTCTACCCCAGTCGGCAGGGATCCAGCAAGAGTGAAGGAAATTGCTGCTGGAATGAGAGTTGCTGACAGCTCTTTTGACCATCCTCTTGCTAAGCGAGGTAACATTGGTATTTTGTTCAAGGACATTATGCCTTCCCTAAATTTCACCACTACGGAGTCTCCTACCCTCCGTACCCGCTCCTATGCTCAAGACCTTCCTCAGACTTCGGTGCTAAAGAGCAAAGATTTGATGATCACCCGCAGCTTTCTGAAAAATATGGCTAACTCTGTGGACCGTCAGCTGTTAAAGTCCCTCCAGACTCAGGAAAAAATTGATTGGCTTATCGAGATGTCCCCCAAGGTATGCAATACATGCTTTTTTTTATAATGTCCAAGTTGTTACTTTATACTATCTTATTCCTTATTTCCTTTTTTTTGTATAGTTCTTTCTCCTTGCCGGCGAGGCTCTAATTGACGTTAGCCAGTCCACTGAAGTGGATGATCTGAAAATGGACCTGGCTAAGGTGAAGAAACAAGTGGCTGCCTACTCCTCCCTAGAGCAATCCTGGCAGAAAGAAAAAGAGAAAGATCTTATGGACCTCCAAGAGCAGGAGTCCCGCTCAGCTGCCTATCAGGATGGGCTAGGGTCCTAGAGGATCAGCTGAGGAGTGCTATGAAGCACCAAGAGATGGAAGTTCAAGATGCGATTATCAAAGGTCGCCAGATGGGCTTGGAGGATTTTCTCTATTCTGCTGAGGGGCAGGCCTTCCAGGAGCAGTACAAAGCAAAATTCCTTGCCTCCAGCGAGTTTCAGAATATGGTGGATGACAAAACCCTGGAGTATTTTGAGAAGGGTTTTCAGGGCTGTAGGATCCAGTTTGCTGCAGCTGGTTATCCTCCTGCTGGGAGAGATATTTCCTTCCTAGATGTTAATGCGGCGATGGACATCGCTCTGTTGAAGCCTTCTACCCCACCGGCTAAAAATGTTCCTGAGACAGTTTCTCCTGCATCTGTGCAAGAAATTGGCCCAACTTCTGGCCAAGCTGCTGAGCCTCCAGCCGATCCTCTTGCTGACAACCCTGCTGGGCTGGTGGAGAATGTAGCTTACAATGCTCCTGCTGCGGCTGAATGAATCTTATGTTTTCTCTAAAAACAGTTATCTTGTTTTGGTTAGGCTGTGATGTAGCTTTAAAACAATGTTTTTTTCTTTTTATGGCTGTTTTGTTGCCTTTCGAGGCATGGGATGTTTTTCTGGTTTCTAGGATGCTCCTGCTTTTCTTTTATGGATTTTGATATCATGTGTGTTTTGATCTAATTTTGATTGTACTTATTGATGCTTATCTGAAACCACATGCATGCTTTGATATTTACTAAAAATGAATGTTTGTATATACTCGCAATGAAAATTCTCATATGATGTGCGGAGAGTGATTTAACGTTTAATTTGAGCATACAATTTTGGCAGTTTTCCAGCTAGCTGGGTAGCAGGTAGTTAGAATGTGCTTGTAACATATTGAAAAAAGTACACACATATTTGCATATAAAAAAGAGATATTACAAGAGTTTGCTAATATTAGAGATATATCAGCCTTTTAACTCCCAAGAATTCATCACTCTGTACCACAATATCTTCCACGGGCTCGCACCTGGCCAGTATACTACCGGGGATTTTTCTTCTTTTTTCTGCCTTGTCTCCTAAATTTTGCGCCCTTATATCATCCTGGAGTATGAGTGGACTGGTATGTCTCACCCCATCCTAAGGATCAACCAAGAGGCTGTCCCCGCAACCTTATCACTCCAGTCCATCCTTATTTCTCCCAATTTAAGTAGACTGAGAAGTCCCCAACCTTATTTCTTCTTTGACCATCCTTATATCTTTTTCTGGAGTGGGGCCAGATGGATCCGCAACTGATTTTCCCCTAATTGGAAGGACCTAGGTTACCCATCCAATTTTCCTAAACACTGTCTACTTCATACCAACAACTCCCCTTATCTTCGAGGTGTGTGACAGTGCATGTAATAAAAAAAAGCAGTACAAGGCATATGTTCTAACAAACAATACTATTTTGCAAAAAGTAAATAAGGAAGTATTCTAATAAAAAACTATCATATTATTACTTAGCTCTTGTTGCATGTTTTCGCCCTGCAAAACTGGCTCACAATCTTCCTGACCACACTCCTAACTAGAATATACAAGGATTCTTAGGGATATCTTGCTGTTTCTTCTAGACGTAGAACCTCCTCAGATTTTGCACGTTCCAAGGGCGAGGAAGTTGCTTTCCTTATCCATTCATCAGCTCGTATGCCCCTCCTTTCAGTACCTTGGTTACTTTATATGGGCCATCCCAATTGGGCCCTAACTTTTTTACCGCATGCGTAGCTTCCACCCTTTTTAGGACGAGGTCCCCGACCTGGAAATTCCTCTCCTGGACCTTGCTAGCCTGGGACCTCTGGATGCGTTGTTTGTACAACTCGATGCGTAAGTATTCCTTGCTTCTTCCTTCCTCAATCATATCCAATTCCTCTCGCATCCTTGCTTCATTTTATTCCGCATTAAAGTGTTCAATTCGGAGTGTGGGTACCCTGATCTCAGGAGGTATCACAGATTCCATGCCATATACCAACTGGAATGGGCTCTCCACGGTGGTAGTTTTTGGTGTGGTTCTGTAGGACCATAGTACAGAGGGCAATTCATCTACCCAACTTCCTCCAACCTGGTTTTCAAACCCTGCACCAAGATTCGATTCGTAACTTCTACCAGTCTATTAGTTTGGGAGTGAGCTACCGAGCTGAATTGCTACTGGATTCTTAGCCCCTCACACCAATTTTTTAGCTTGATTCCACTAAATTGCCTCCCATTATTAGCTATGATGTCCCTGGGAATGCCAAATCAGCATACAACATTTTTCCATAAGAATCGCATCACTTCCTTTTCCGTAATCCGGGCTAAAGCTTCAGCCTCCACCCATTTGCTGAAGTAATCCACCACGACTAGCAGGAACTTTTTCAGGGCCTTCGCCACAGGGAAGGCCCCACTATGTACATGCACCATCGCGCGAATGTAAAGGGGACACTCAGGGAGTGTAAGTATTCAGCTGGCCTATGTATAAAGTTAGCATGCTTCTAGCACTGTTCGCATTTCCTTACTAGCTCGGCCGCATCATCTTTGGTTCTCGGCTAGAAATACCCCGCTCGTAAAGCTTTTCCTGCTAAAGATGCTCCTCCAATATGGCTACCACAGCATCCTTCGTGGATTTCTCTAAGAATGTATTCCCCTTCCTCCTCGGATATGCATTTAAGATAAGGTTGAACATAACCTCTCTTATATAGCATGCCTTCTATCATAACAAAATTCTCCACCCTGACAGGGACCCTTTGCTTATTATACTTGTCCTCGGGTAGTACTCCTTTGGTGAGATATTGTATAATATCCTTCCTCCAGTTTGTGACTTCTTCAATGCTCATGACATCCTTCTCTGTGCTTGGCCTGTCCACGACCTGGATTGTAATCTGCTGGGTTTTGCAATTGGTGACATCAATTCCTAACTTGGACAGGTAGTCTGCCTTAGTGTTCTTACTCCTGGGAATTTGATGTATTTCTAGCTCGGTAAAGCTCCTCCTTAGTATCTCAACAGTTTCCAGATACTTCGCCATCCTTGCCTCCTTAGCCTCGTAGGTGCCTTCTATTTGCTTAGTTACTAGCTGAGAGTCCGAGTATACTAATAGGTTTTGTAGCTCCTCCCTTCAGGGCCATTTTTAGCCCAATAATCAGGGCCTCGTACTCTGCTCCATTATTACTTGCCTTAAATTCAAATTTTATCGCGTATTCCAGTTGATCTCCTTCTGAGGTTGTTAGCACAATCCCAGCTCCACTTCCACCAAGCGTGGTTGTTCCATCAACATGGAGCAACTAGATCTTTTCCATGTCTTCTTCTACTAGCTCTGGTCGAGTCATTTCCGTGAAGAAATCTGCTAAGGCCTGGGCTTTGATCACCGTCTGAGCCGAGTATTCTATCTCGAATTCTCCTAATTCCACTGCCCATTTGACCAGTTGTCCTGAATTTCCTGCTTTTCCTAGCACCGTTTTAGTGGTTAGTTAGATTTTACAGTGATTTTATGTGATAAAAAGTATGGTTTTAGCCTCCTTGCTGTGATGACCAGTGTTAGGGCGAATTTTTCAATCTCCGAGTAACTAGATTCGCTATCGGTAAGAACCTTACTGATATAATACACGTACATCTCTGTCTTGCTTTCCTCCCTGACCAACACCGAGCTGATGGCTTTTTTCGCAAACGATAAGTACAAGATCAATGGTTCTCCTTTTACCGGCTTGGTCAGCAGAGGCAACTGGTTCGGGTACTACTTTAGGTCTTTAAAAGCTTGCTGGCATTCCTTCGTCCACCTGAATCCTGCTGCCTTCGTCAGCACTTTAAAGAATGGTAGACTTCTTTCTGCCGACCTGGAAATGAAACGGCTGAGTGCCATGACTCGTCCTGTTAGCATTTGTACCTCATTGACGTCCCTGGGCTCGGCCATGTTCTGGATGACCATGTATTTGAGGAATCTTCTGCCATTGATTCCAAACGTACACTTGGCCAGATTTAGCTTCATTCTATATTTCTTTAATGTTTCGAATGTTTGCTGCAGATCCTCCACATGGGTGTTTGTTAGCTTGCTCTTCACGACCATGTCGTCTGCATAAACTTCTATGTGTTTGCCTATTTGGTCCCTGAACATCATATCCTCTAGCCTCTTGTACGTTGCTCCAACATTTTTCAATCCAAAATGGCATGACTACATAATCGTAGGTGCCAAATGAAGTGATGAAGCTAACTTTTCTCCTACCCTACTCGTGCAAAGGAGTCTGGTGATATCCGCTCTAAGCATCCATTGTGCTGAGCAGCTCGAATCCAATTGTTGAATCGACCAGCTGATCAATCCTGGGTAAAGGGTAGTGATCCTTTGTGCAAGCTAGGTTGAGGTCTCGAAAATTGATTCACATCCTCCACTTGGACCCACCTTTAGGCACCAACACTACGTTGGAGATCCATTCTGGAAATTGTATGTGTCCTGCTTTTATTACCTTATATAATTCCCCCTTGATGATTACATCCTTTTTGGGTCCGAAATGGCATTTTTTCTGAACAACAGGCTGTGCATCCGGGTAAACATTGAGGTGGTTCTCGATTACAGATGGATTAATTCCTGTTAAATTACTTGCTGACCACGAAAAAATCTCTGCGTAATCTCACAATAACTTTACAAGCCTTTCCTTCAGATCCTCCTCCAGATGAGACCCAATCCTTACAGTCTTTGTGGCATCTCCAGGTATAATTTCGACACTCATGAGTTCTCCTATGGGTTCCACATGTGTGGATACTTTCTTTTCTGCCTCTCCTTCTCCCCTCCCTGGTTTGCGCTTTTTATCCTCCATTGCTCTATCTCCTTTTTTCAGTTATGTTAAGTAGCATTTTCGGGCGGCATATTGATTTCCTGCCACTTCTCCTACTCCCTAGGGTGTAGGGAATTCAATCTTCATGTGGGGGATGGATATCACCGCTCCAAACAGTATTAAAGCGGGCCTTCCTAGAATGACATTGTAAGCTGAGGGAGTGTCTACCACCAAGAGCTTTACCAGCTTAGTTACCCTATTGGATGCCTGACCTAGTGACATAGGCAATGTGATTTGCCCTATAGGAAAAATCGATTCTCCATCAAAACCATATAACGGGGTGTTCGCAGCCTCCAGGTTGGCCTCCCCCAAGGTCATCTGCTGAAATCCTTGGTAAAAAAGGATATCCATAGAACTTCCGCTATCAATGAATACTCTTTGTATGTTATAATTGGCTATTGTGGTGATAATGACCAGAGCATCATTGTGGGGTGTCTAAATGGTTGAGGGGTCCTCCACTCCAAAGCAAATTTCCTCCTGAGGACGCTCCTTGCTAACATTCAGGAAGAAAGCAGGAACATTCTCTGCCTGTCGTACATTTCATCATAACGCTCTTCCTGACTCTGGGCCTCCCGATATCATGTGGATCGTTGCTAGGGGCTTGTTTCCATCCGTGCTAGTAGGAATTTTTGTGTTATTTCTTTCTCCAGGTGGATTAGCTCCTATGGGTCGCGGGAAGTGTTATTGATTTCCTAGTCCCACTCTTCCTAACCCTCTTCCTGAAGCCCTTTGACACGCTAAAAGCTAACGTGCTATAATAGCAAGTGCACTAGTCGTGTGTAGTAATAAAAGTGGACGAGAAGTCCGGATTGTCGAACCACAAGGACTTGAATTCTAGTTTAAGATTTTATAACAACAAAGATCAAAACAATAAAGGTAAAATGAGTGTGAAATGCGTAAGATAAGAACAAGGTTGAACAAATGATTTAAAACAAAATAGAAAGGGAGACTAAGGCACATGCTAGGTTCAAATTGATCAATTATACTTATAAAGATTCTCGTTGAAAGATTACGCTTATATTGTTATGGTGAGAGCTCCGAGGGTAGAGAATAACCGATGTCTCGCGTATAAACTCCTATGCTTAGATCGTGATTTCCCAAATATTCCTATCCGGAAATCTAACCACTAAACATGCATTAACGTACTAGAGTTCACTCGATTTGAATCGAACAACTTCACCCGGGAATCTTTACCTATGTCTAGGGCAATTCCTCATTAGTTGCGGGTCATGATGTGAATTTCTTGCACCCTAAGTTAATTTTCTCCCGAAATATCAACCTAGGCATAAGATTCTAATATATAGTGATCAAGTATATGCAAGATAAGTAAAAACACAAATTCACATCACATAACAATATAAGAATAACCTCAACAATCATCTATTATAAGTATATATCACAATTTGACCTTACATGGCCTTAGTCTTATGAAATTAGTTCATAATAGATAGTATGAAAAACAATAATGAGTAAATACACATATTCATAGACATGAATGAAATGAAAAGGCTATAAAAACTCCCTCTAATTGAATGATGATGGATCTTGAAGTTGAGCCTTCAATTCCTAGCTTTCTCCTCTTAGAATGATGAAGAATGGTGATGAATGAAGCTTGAGGACTGATTCCTCCTCCTCCTCTCCTCTAAGAATCTGAAATTGATAGTGAATGATGAAGAGTATGGGTTCCCCCTCCTTTTATAGCCAAAATTCCACTAAAGTATGCATTAAAAATTCCCATTAAAGTTCCCCAATGAGAATTCCACCTAAGGTGATGCTTAAAGTTTGGCTTTTAAGATTCCAACCAGCTAAAAAATGCTGAAATTTCGGCCATTAAGAATTCCACCAAGCATAACCATGTGAAAACTTCAACAAAACACATGCATGCTGCCATTTTCTTGCTTTCCAGCGCAGTCTTAGTATTTTCCTCATAAACTTCTCCACAGATCTCAAAATTGGATGATTCAAGTCCCCATATGAAGCTAACACATAGATCTACAACTTTGCAGAAGAACATTTTGTCCAATTCGGTCTCTAAGTATACCTAAATTACGTTTCAACATGGAGGTGGTTTCTGATTTGGTGCCCATAAAGTAAATCTACCAAGAAACACACTTATGACAACCCCTCAACACATGTGCTGAATTATGGCCAAAAGTGATTCTTACCCATCATATAAGGCTGAAATTTAGGCTGAAAAAGGAGTAACATTCGGACTATCCATGCCTAGGCATGACTAGGAGGGCGTTGGGGCGTATCTTCGCACATGTACTTCTTTGTTCGGCGCAGCAATCGTATTTCCTTCACAATTATCTCTATAGACCTCCGATTTGGATGTTTCAAGTTCCCATTTGAAGCTAAGACATACATCTAAAACTTTGTAGAAGGAAACGTTGTCTAAGTCGGTCTCAAAATGTACGGAATTATCGCTCGAATGTGGTAGGAGATGCATAAACCGCCTAGGTGTTGAAAAACATGCTTGAACTTATTTTGTACATCGTTTTTCTTCCCTTTTCTTCATGTATTCTCATTTATTACCTGTATTCACTTAACACACCTATTAAATGCAAATGTGACATGATTTAAGCAATAAGTGAATCCAAATCATAAGAATTACGGTCTTAAAAACACGTAAAAACACCTCTTATCAACACCCCCAAACTTATCAATTGCTCGACCTCGAGCAATAAGAGCTATAAGGCAAGACCAACATCATTCAATGGGAGAAAACAAAACAACTAACTAACTCACTTTCGTGGAGTAAACGATTGCACTTAGCGGGTGCAACAAGCCTTTAAACCTTTGAGTTACCTCAAAGGACGAGTTATAGTCTCGTGAGGGTTTGCATAAGATATACCCACAAAATCTAGCAAATTTTCAATCCCAACCGAATCAACACATCTCAATATGATCAACAAGAATGAATGGCATAAAATCAACCTTTTAAAGTTTACAAATATATATATACATATCAACTACTTTTGCTCATGTGACACCAATACTTGAAATGACTCCCTAGGGTATAGTGAAAAATAAATCTAGGGTATTATAGTCGAGAGGCATCTTTACCAAATTTTGGACATTAATCCCATATCTATCAACTTTTGATCAAACACAAGGCACAAGAATTATAGAAAATCTCATAGCCATTTAAATTTCATTATCTCAAATATTCAACATTCAATTCATATGGAATTTCCATTAAACTTCATTAAGGCTAGATCATGTGCAATGTTTTATTCCATTAGGCTTTCTATGACACCCATGTAACAAGTTTTAGACCAATGACTCCCAAACTAGATAGTTTTAGGGCATTAAGTGTAGAGACACTCCTAAGGATTTAATCACTTGAGTATCAAAGGCCACGAAATAAAACTAGATCTTTTAAACAATTCACTTCTTTTGGCTTGAGCATAGCTCAAATTAGCATAATAGTACAGTATATAGGCATGGAACTTTTCACCTCCGGTACGTATTAGCCTGACCACTTTTGGTCATACCAAAATTCAACCTTTTCAATTCATTGTTAGCATATAAAATTACTACTCAACTTATAACCTTATGAGAAATCTAAGTTAATATTTCTAGGAATAATTCCTTAAGTGTCTCAAGATGGTTATCTTCTCAACTCCTCTACCTTCGATTTAAGTGTATTGTGAATCATCTAAAGAATCAATTCTAGTCTAAGGTCTCCACGAGCAATTTCAAAGATATATATATTCCATTAAATTCAGATTATTTCAAGAATTCATGTCATTTTTCCAAGTCAATCAATTTCAATGCATCAATTGGAAGGACTAAAAAATTTTCATGCTTGATTTTTTCAACAAAGAAGCATATAAACATGATATCAAACAAACTTTCCCCAAATTCAAGTTAAAATTCAAGTTAAAAATTAGGATTGCATTTTCAATATTCAAAATAGATACTCTTCTACCCCCAAACTTAAATCCAACATTGTCCCCAATGTTGTTACAACATGCATACACAAAGGTAAAAGAACACTTACAACCAAGGATGTTGAAAAACATCCTTAAACTTCCAATACATAATCCTATAGCTTCTCCTCCTCTCGAGTAAAATGAGCATGGTCCAAATTTGCATCATATCTAACACTTCAACTTTTCAAACCATCAAGCATAAGAAAACATACATGCCAAAAGTGCATGTTTGAACACAACATAAAGAAACAAACTAAACAAAACAAAAACAAAATCAAAAAGAAAAACAAACTTACAAACTTGGGTTGCCTCCCAAGAAGCGCTAGTTTAGAGTCGGTAGCTCGACTTTGTGCTCTTTGAGGTTCAAATAGGTGGTCCATTTAACACGACCAAATCCTTGTCATGCCTCCTTTTAGCTCCATGGTCTACTTGCTTCCACTCATATTGCGGGATTTTGCAATAAGCCCTTTGTATTGGATAAGTCTTTTCAATCTTACGAGCACGGCGATGGGGTGGAATGTATTTCATGCATAAATCTTCTTTTCCCTCTTTGTTGTGTTTATCATAGGGAATCTCATCCTGCAACTCGAGTGTGCCCTTAGCCTTGCCATTTGCACATTTCTCATCAAGAGAAGGGTTAATAACATCGATATTGGAACAAGTAAGATCATCCATAGATGGTTTCCTGTTATTTGAAGCATCAAATATCACTTTTACATCTCCTACCCTCAATGATAACTTACCTTTTCCCATGTCGATCTTGGCATTGCTAGTGACTAGGAAAGGTCTTCCTAGAATCAAGGGCATCTCAACATCTTCCTCCATATCAAGGACCACAAAGTCAACCCGGAAAAAGAATTTGTCAACTTGTACAATAACATCTTCTATTATCCCCTTTGGTCTCTTAATTGATCCATCGGCGAGTTGGAGGCTCATTGATGTCGGTTTGGGATTTCCAAGGCCCAACTTCTTGAAGAGAGAATACGGGAGGAGATTGATACTTGCTCCCGTATCGCAAATAACCTTTTCAAAAGTAAGAGGGCCAATGGTGCACGGAATGGTGAGCCTCCCCGGGTCCTCACAAATAGTCGCCACAATCCTACGGAAAATCGGATCCATATCCTTCTTTTTCGTTTTTTGTGCATTTGGAAATGGAAGACGAACCTCGATGGGATGATGCGTTGGAGTTGAAGGGCTAGCTATGGAGGATACAGAATGTGGCGCTTGGGCGTGACAATCGGCACCTTGGCGCAGCGACAAGGGCACCTGGGCATGGATGGATGGGCGCTCGGGCGCATCAGTGCGAACATTATCACCTTTTACCTGTTCGCCACTTCTCAAGGTAATTGCATAGCATTGCTCTTTCGGGTTCTTTTCCGTGTCACTTGGTAAAGTTCCCGGGGCTCTCTCGCTGATTGTCTTTGCCATATGACCCATTTGTGTCTTCAAATCCTTCATATCCATCATTAAATCCTTCATCATAGTACGGAGTTCGTTGATTGCTGAATCCGATTTCTTTATTTGTTCATCGAGACGCTCTTCGGTTGTAAGAGGTCTTATTTGCCTTTGTATATGAGGATTACCTTGCCTTTGAGCTTGGTTATTGTTGAATGGGGCCTTGGTGCTTGATAGACGCCGGGATGGGCATTTTGTGCCGGATTGGGCCTCCTTGGAAAATTTTCGGGCACATGGAAGTTCAATTGAGGTCGATTGGCATTTCCAACATAGTTTACATTGCCAACCATTATTTCCAAAGCAACTTCTTCGCCCAACTCTTGAACACAAGCAATCTTTTTTGTGGGTGTGATTTCTTCATCATCGGGATAGAGTTCATCTTCTCGGGCTAATTGCTCAATCTTGTCCCACACACTTTGGCAATCGAGCCCAAGGAGATCACCACCGGCGCCGGCATTGAGCCTATTTCGGATGCGCGAACGGACTCCATCATGGAATCGTAATACTTGCTCGCTCAATCTTAGGTTGTGATCCGGACATTTTCGGAGCATGTTTTTATATCTAGCCCATGCCTCGGCTAAGGACTCATGATTCCCCTGCTTAAACTCCTTAATGTTACTCCTTAGCTCATTGATTTTGGAGGGTGGAAAGAATTTGCTCAAAAAGGCATCGACCAATTGTCCCCATGTTGTGATGGATTGGGGTGGTAGAGATTTGTACCACATGGTCGCCCTTTCCTTTAAAGAGAAGTGGAAGACTCTTAGACGAATTGCATCGAGATCCCGTGGATGAAATTGGGTAGTCATGAGAGTATCGTCTAAAGTCTCCAAATGCTCATGAGGTGATTCATGGGGCTCTCCATAGAAGGGTTCGCTTTGCACCATGCTAAAGATGTGTGACGGAATGTGATAATTTGGTGCAAAGAAATTTGGAAAGACTACGGGCCCCGGTATAGTGTGGACCCTTGGAGGTAGACTTTCTCGGACCGATGGAAGTCTTTGAGGAGGTGCCGGTTGCATAGCTTGGAATAGATTTTGCAACCATTCCCTGTTTTCCAGGAGATTTATGTCGGGAAAATTCCCATTTGGATTTAGATTGTCGGCCATTTCTCGAGCGCGTCTACTAGATCGAAGAACACGCTCTATCTCCGGCTCAAAATTGTATAGAGGCTCGTTAGAAGAGCGGGTCATGCACCACAAATTACACCTAACAATTAAACACAAAAAACAAAATTAGAATAATAAAATAAAAGAAAGGTTAGAAATAAACGAAGAACTAAGAATTAGGAAAATTTAAACGAAAAATCAAAAACTAAAATGAACAAGTCCCCGGTAACGGCGCCAAAAACTTGACACGCTAAAAGCTAATGTGCTATAATAGCAAGTGCACTAGTCGTGTGTAGTAATAAAAGTGGACAAGAAGTCCGGATTGTCGAACCACAAGGACTTGAATTCTAGTTTAAGATTTTATAACAACAAAGATCAAAACAATAAAGGTAAAATGAGTGTGAAATGCGTAAGATAAGAACAAGGTTGAACAAATGATTTAAAACAAAATAGAAAGGGAGACTAAGGCACATGCTAGGTTCAAATTGATCAATTATACTTATAAAGATTCTCGTTGAAAGATTACGCTTATATTGTTATGGTGAGAGCTCCGAGGGTAGAGAATAACCGATGTCTCGCGTATAAACTCCTATGCTTAGATCGTGATTTCCCAAATATTCCTATCCGAAAATCTAACCACTAAACATGCATTAACGTACTAGTGTTCACTCGATTTGAATCGAACAACTTCACCCGGGAATCTTTACCTATGTCTAGGGCAATTCCTCATTAGTTGCGGGTCATGATGTGAATTTCTTGCACCCTAAGTTAATTTTCTCCCGAAATATCAACCTAGGCATAAGATTCTAATATAGTGATCAAGTATATGCAAGATAAGTAAAAACACAAATTCACATCACATAACAATATAAGAATAACCTCAACAATCATCTATTATAAGTATATATCACAATTTGACCTTACATGGCCTTAGTCTTATGAAATTAGTTCATAATAGATAGTATGAAAAACAATAATGAGTAAATAC
Source organism: Buddleja alternifolia (assembly GCA_019426215.1). Classification (NCBI taxonomy): domain Eukaryota; kingdom Viridiplantae; phylum Streptophyta; class Magnoliopsida; order Lamiales; family Scrophulariaceae; genus Buddleja; species Buddleja alternifolia. Next base: position 21,011,428 of record CM033399.1, on the reverse strand, counting down.
ACATATTCATAGACATGAATGAAAATGAAAAGGCTATAAAAACTCCCTCTAATTGAATGATGATGGATCTTGAAGTTGAGCCTTCAATTCCTAGCTTTCTCCTCTTAGAATGATGAAGAATGGTGATGAATGAAGCTTGAGGACTGATTCCTCCTCCTCCTCTCCTCTAAGAATCTGAAATTGATAGTGAATGATGAAGAGTATGGGTTCCCCCTCCTTTTATAGCCAAAATTCCACTAAAGTATGCATTAAAAATTCCCATTAAAGTTCCCCAATGAGAATTCCACCTAAGGTGATGCTTAAAGTTTGGCTTTTAAGATTCCAACCAGCTAAAAAATGCTGAAATTTCGGCCATTAAGAATTCCACCAAACATAACCATGTGAAAACTTCAACAAAACACATGCATGCTGACATTTTCTTGCTTTCCAGCGCAGTCTTAGTATTTTCCTCATAAACTTCTCCACAGATCTCCAAATTGGATGATTCAAGTCCCCATGTGAAGCTAACATATAGATCTACAACTTTGCAGAAGGACATTGTGTCCAATTCGGTCTCTAAGTATACCTAAATTACGTTTCAACATGGAGGTGGTTTCTGATTTGGTGCCCATAAAGTAAATCTACCAAGAAACACACTTATGACAACCCCTCAACACATGTGCTGAATTATGGCCAAAAGTGATTCTTACCCATCATATAAGGCTGGAATTTAGGCTGAAAAAGGAGTAACATTCGGACTATCCATGCCTAGGCATGACTAGGAGGGCGTTGGGGCGTATCTTCGCACATGTACTTCTCTGTTCGGCGCAGCAATCGTATTTCCTTCACAATTATCTCTATAGACCTCCGATTTGGATGTTTCAAGTTCCCATTTGAAGCTAAGACATACATCTAAAACTTTGTAGAAGGAAACTTTGTCTAAGTCGGTCTCAAAATGTACGGAATTATCGCTCGAATGTGGTAGGAGATGCATAAACCGCCTAGGTGTTGAAAAACATGCTTGAACTTGTTTTGTACATCGTTTTTCTTCCCTTTTCTTCATGTATTCTCATTTATTACCTGTATTCACTTAACACACCTATTAAATGCAAATGTGACATGATTTAAGCAATAAGTGAATCCAAATCATAAGAATTACGGTCTTAAAAACACGTAAAAATACCTCTTATCACCCTTCCTCTGCCTCGTCCCGGATACCAGGGAGCTCCTCTCCCTCTATCTGAAGGTTCATTGTTGTTGTTATTTGCTGTCGGGTTATTATATATCAAGTATTCTTTCAAGTTTCCTGTTGCATTTAAGCGTTCCAGCTCCAGGGCTAATGCCCTACAGTCATCCGTGTGAGGACCTGCTTCCCAATGATATTGGCAGTAGGGTTTATTTGGAGCATTTTGAGAGTTATTTCCCGAGCTAGCTGGCCATCGTACTAGGCCCTTATTTTCCACCTCCATCAATTGTTGAGTTAAGCTTCTCGGTGATGGAAGAAGAGGTTTGAATGAATCTCGCCTTCCAGCCATAGGTGCTTGAGAGTGCCATCTCCTTACAGCTCCTTACCTAAAGTTTCCTGAGCTTTCTCCTTCTCTCCGTTCCTTTTTCATTTCTGCTCTCCTGGCTAGCTGGGCGTCCTCCATATTGACATATTTATCCCCCCGACTTAGTAATACATCAAAGTTTTCAGCTGGTTTTTTAGTTAATAATTTGAATAAATCTCCCTCACGCAAGTCTTGCGTGAAAACACTAGTTTTCAGGTCGACCGTAGCCAAAGTCACCTCCAGAGTAGCAGCGTTGAATCTTTTCACGTAAGTGCGCAAAGTCTCATCGCCCTTCTGCTTTATGTTAAAGAGGCTCAGTGGGGTTTTCTCATGCCTTTTGCTACTAGAAAATTGGTGGAGAAATTTCGTTCTAAATTCCAGGAAGGACCCAATAGATCCCTCAGGTAGTTGATTGAACCACAATTGTGCTGACTTAGCCAGCGTTTTTAGGAACACGCGACATTTAATGGCATCCGAATATCTATGTAACAGAGTGTAATTCTTGAAAGTGTACAAGTGGTCCTCGGGATCTGAGGTACCATCGTAGGTCATAATAGAATAACTTTTGAAGCCCCGTGGCAATTCCTCCTGCATTATGGAATTGGTAAAGGGAATTCTTCGATCCGTGCTTGCATTTCCTCCTGCTATCTTCCTCTCCTTCTCCTCCATCCTTCTTACCATGAGATCCCATTGGTTTGTTATTAGGTTTGTTTTTGCCCGTCCCCCTGGACTTCCTCCTGAGGAACGAACAGATTCATAACTATTAACCTCCTCATCGAGGTCTTCTTTCTTTCCTGCCCTGGGCGAGGGTCCCAAGTTTTCAGATCATATTTTTCCTCCTGCCTAGGAGATAGCATTCCTCCCTGGATTTTTTTCTGGTACGCCCTGTTGGGCGAGATCCTACCTTCCTGGACTTCTTCCTCACGCAATTCAGTACACCTCATCTGACGACCCTCTTGGGAAAGATACTTTCTAGGAGGTTCCCTCCCTCTAACCGTATGGTCATTTGTTCAACAAATTCCATCATCCCTGCTCGCTTTCCAGAGCCATTTTCAGAAGTGACCTCCAGATCAATATGAGTATTAGCATTTTTGGGTGCTTGCTGTACCGGACTTCCCTCTATCCTACCCGGACCATGTGGATCCGGGCTTTTCTTTGCGGCCTGGACGGCTGCCTCAATTAGTTCTTGCAATTGCTCCTTAGTCAGGTGGTAAGATGAAGCAATTTGCATAGAGTTTTCCATCCCTACAACATGCATTCCAGGTGATGGAGAGATTTTATCCCCTCCGATCGAGACTCTACCCCCACGTGCTACGGGGGTCTCCTGTAATTCTCTAAGCAACCGTCTAGCCAGGATAGTTGGGGTTTTAGGAGCGTTATTACCTCTAGTCGCCAGGATTAATGCCCCTTTGTTCCCCACACCTTCCATAGTTTCGTCTAATTCCTCGAGATTGTGACCTGCCATCAAGCTTGCAAAAGGAAGAGAAAATTATGAAAAAATACGAAAACGTTACCTCACGCCTTGAAGCTCAATTTTCCACAGACGGCGTCAATTGATGTACGTGAAATTTGCACCAATAACATTTGTATATTATTATGCGACAAATTGAGTATAAACCAATAAATTATAAGAAAAATAGAGAGTAAAATGAGTAAAGATGCAAAAGTTCTCTTATTCATCATCAATCATGGATATTTATACAAGCTAATTGACTTCTATACAATTTTGGTAAGCTAATCCTGCTGATTTCTTTCCTGTCTCTATTTATGGTAGCTGGAGCTATTTCTGAAAGCTTTAGGTGTCCTGAAATCATGCCGAACCGCGTCCTTTCAGGTCATATTTTAGGGAAGGCCGAATCTTCCTGGTTTGGTAAGTATTTGACCGATCTCTTTGAATGGATATTTGATTGAATATTGATTGGATATTGTCTCTTGATTGATTCTTTCCTTTTAAGGCTTTGACTTGGGCTCCACTGCTTATTAACCAAATCGATAATATTGACCCACATCAAAAAAATATATTTTGCCGCACAATCTATGTTCTCAATCATTTTTTTACTTAATTTAAGCATAATCTTTCTACACCCCCCCTCCCCCTACCCAAAATTGTTAAACTGCAAAACCATTTTTCCTCCACAAAAAAGTAGTCATAGAAACCCCTATGTAATTTTTAGATTGCAGAAATAAGCACCCTTAATATTTTTTATAGTATGTCGTTATACACCTCATTTTATAAGCATTATCTTTATTTTCATTTTTTGCCAAGAACTGCATTACAATCAACCATTGGATTTTTTTTATCATATTTGATAGTTAATTAAAAATAATCAGAAGAATTTAGAAAACTTCAAAAGGAAAAACATTGAAATCGAAAAAATTAGAAAACAAAATTTAGAAAAAATTTAAAAAATCAAATCAGAAAAAAAAATTAAAAAACATGACCAGGGATGGAGGAACGATAGTTGTTTTGAGGGAGGCAGTGGGGTAGGGGGTGGGGTTGTGGTAGACCCAAGGAAGGCGGTGGATTAGGATAAGGGTGGAGATGGGGTGCTTTGGCGGAACAAGGAAGTGCGAATGGAGGGGGTACGTGTTTTGGCGGAAGTGGTTGATAAGGGTGGGGGCAGGGGGACCCGAGGGCGGTGTAGGGACAAAGGTTATATGGCAGCAATGGGGGCAGAGATGGTGGTACGACAACAGTGGGGTAGGAAAAGTGGTTGGGTTGACGGGATAAAAGAAGGGGAGGAAAAAATGAGAAAAAAAAAGAAATTAAAAGGATGATATGGGTTTAGATTAGTGTTGTTAGAATTAATATCTTATTTATGTTATTTAGGACTCTTATTATATTTCCTTAATTCTCTCATTTATTGTAATCTCTATATATACTTGGTTAATCATCAATAATATCTCAAGGGAAATTATACCTTAACATGGTATCATGCTTAACCTAAAAATCCTAGGCCTCCAACTCTCCACATATTTTGCCGCCACCGGTTCAACTCCATGGTCGCCGAAGTCCCTGTGTCGCTGTCACCGCTGGCGCTAATTAGGCTTCCCTCCTTCCTAATTTAAGTCGTTGTTTCCGCACATTTTTTTCACTAAACAGCCTCTACAGCCCAGAATTCCTATTAATCTTGGAACTTGGCGCCTTCCTGTCGACGACTACATGCTTTGTGTTCTTTTCCACATGGTATTTTATCTATTTTTTTAATTATTTTCTATCTCATTTTTTCGTTAATTGCTACGTTACGTGTTTTGATCTCCTCCCCTCACCATGTCTGTTACCGAATCCACATTTTCCACTCACGAAACTATGCCCAATCCGCTAAAATCCCTCGCAATGCACCCGGCTCTAGCCGACAACAATATCTATTCTTCTTTTGGCTTTAAGTTAAATGATAATGATTAAAACTACAAGCTTTGGCAAGGAATGTTTATGGACCTCTGCCGTAGTTATTCCCTTTTTGACCATATCACGGGACAATCTAAACCGACGACAAATCCCGACGATCAATGGTATGCTTGAGATTCCACTACCAAATGATGGTTTTACTATATTGTTGATACAAAACTTCTTAAAAATATTGATTTAGAGTATGCCACTTCTCATGATCTATTGTTCATAATCGAAGAAAATTTTCTCATTAACAAACTGTCTAGCTCCTTAGAAATAAAAGAACGATTTTGTAATTTTCAAAAAGGTACTCTCTTTATCTCTCAATACTATCAAGAGATGAGATTTCTTACTAACAACCTAAAGGATTTGGATAGCCCGATTTCTGATCAAGATTTTTTGTTACAATTATTACAAAGGCTAGATGAATCCTATCTCTGTCTTGTCACAGTCAAAACCACCACCACCAAACCTCTTCCATCCTTCTCCAAAGTTCTCAATTTACTTATTCTTCAAGAGTCCTATAAAAAACTTTTTCGCTCCACTCCTTCTTCTCATAACTTGGCTACAACCCTCCTTTCTCAATCCCTAAGCCTAAACCCATATTGAAACAAAATATCATAATAATTATCAGGGTCGAGGTAGAGACAATGTTAGGTTTTATAATCATGTAGGAAACAACAATAATGGTAGCCCCCACTTGGGTTCGAACCCGCGTCATCGGTCTGCTCCGCCTGTCCCGCTTGATTTCTCATATCAACTTGTGTCCAACTCAACAGCAGGGCCTCGCCTAATAGACCCCTATCCACATCATACCTCGGTCCACCAGCATGGCCTAGATCCCCATACCCATTAATCAGCGATCTGGGATCAAGCCCAACACCAAAATTTGCCCAATTGGCCCGCTAACCTCACACCATCAGCGGCCCACTCGCACATCTGATCATACCCCATGGATTTGACCTTCCCAACACCATCAGTCCACTATGACCGATCTCCACTCGCCCCCCAGTGCCCAAACTCCTTCCACCGCTGCTTCTACGGATTTGACATAACTTTTTCAAACCATGACTCTTCAGCAACCTGACGATCAATAGCACATGGATACCTGTGCTAGTGCTCATATGACTCCTCAACAAGGTATTTTACGTAATATTATACTTTCTAGTATTTCTAGTTCAATTGTAGTTGGTAATGGTGCTGTGCTTTCAGTTAATTCTGTTGGTCGTTATAACCTTCCTTCCTCGTCTCGCACCCTTTCTCTCAATAATGTTCTCCTTCCTTAGTTAAAAATCTTATCTCTGTTTGGCAATTCACTCGTGACAATCATTTCTCCATCAAAGTTGACCCGTTTGGTTTTTTTGTAAAAGATCTTAGGTCCGGTGAGCTTCTTGTTCGCAGTGATAGTGACGGAAACCTCTATCTTACGCACTCAACCTTTTTCGCCTTCGCCACATCCTCATCGCGCACTAATCATTGCCCGGTCATGTGGCATCGTCGTTTCGGTCACCATGTAAAATCAATCCTTAGCTTTCTTTCTATTCGTAATTTTATTTCTTGTATTAAAAATTATTTAAATTTGTTATATCATGCTTGTGAGCTTGGCAAATATAAATGTTTGCCAATTTCTAGTTCTTTTTCTCGTAGTAGTGGTTTATTCGATATTATTCACTCTGATTTGTGGACCTCTCCTATCCCTAGAATTGTGGTTTTCACTATTCTATTATTTTTCTGGATGATTATTCTCACTTTCTTTGGGTTTTGTCTTTACGCCATAAATCTGGCGCATCTCGGGTTTTTATAAATTTTTATAATTATTTTCATAATCAACTCATCTTTAAAATTAAAACTTTGCAACGTGATCATGGTGGTGAATTCGATAATACTGTAATGCATGAATTTTTTAAAACCAGTAGTATTCCTTTTCGATTCTCATGCCCTCATACGTCACAACAAAATGGTAAAGTCGACCGCAAGATTCAAACCATCGAAAACATCATTCATACTCTTTTATTTCAAGCCTCTCTTCCACTATCCTTTTGGGCCTAACCACTACACATAACGGTTTATCACCTCAACATCCTTCCCACTACAACCTTGTCCTATCGCACTCCCTTCGAGCTTCTCTACCATCTCCAACCTATGATCATCTTCGTGTCTTTGGCTATCTCTGTTACCCCCAACATGTCTACCCCATCCCCACACAAATTAGTATTAGGTGTGTGCCCTCGATGCCAACGAGAAATAGATTGTATAGGGCACTTCATTATGTTGTACAAACATTTACTCTATTTATAGAAAGGCAATTATCCTTTTGTTTATATAAATCTATATGGCTTTAACAAGTATTGAACAAACAATCTATGTGTATCAAGGAGGACTTTCCACTTCTTATGGAATAAGGAAATGGCACTGGAAGAGTCTAGTACTTGATCACTTAAAAGGGTTCGCAAGTCGAGGAATCTTAATTGGGCATTAAGACTCAACTTGTATGACACATGCTTTGATATGAGTGACAGTCGAACACTATTAGATAGTGAGAGCTTGTGTCATTGATATATCAATGAAATTGATATATTCGAACACAACTTGTAGTAATTCGATCACATGAGTATTTACTCGGTGACTGTAATGATTGGATTACTGATCATAAGAGTATGCGTCTTAAACCTGAGGGGTCACGATCAATATGCTTGTAGCATTGGATCTGTTACTAGAGTAGTTAGACCCGATTCACCCGTTAGTGGAGTCGACCTCGAAGTGTAATCTCAATCAGCTAAGTAGCAGTTGTGAAGTGACTGCCAAGATGGGATTCACTGTCTCGATAGTAAACGAGAATGTATCATGTGCGATCATAAGTAAATGAAATGACAAGACTTTGGCTAAGCCAAATAAACTAACTCGTGTGGAATACGAAGGTTAGTGTGGTAATTTCATCTTTCTATGATCTATTGCATAGTATCGAGTCTTGTGAGTTTGACATATTCCATGACTCTCACTCGATCTGGATTCGTCAGTGAAGGGCTTATACTCATATGGTATTTATGATCTAGAGGTTAGTAATGACATAATCATTTCGTACTCGATTGAGCTATAATGTGGGTCCACCGCACTGGCTAGGTGACACCCACATCCTTTGGTATCTTCCTATTACCAGTCGAGACGAATCTAAAGAGTCGCGCTATAAGAAGTAAGCGGGATATCTTTATGTATTTGTTGTAAGAGCATTTTGGTAATTTATCATTAGACGGACAAATTAAATAAAAGGACGAATTGATTTAATTAATTGTTTAATTAGATTAAATTATAATTAGTTAAATCATTAACTCAAGTATTAAATTAATTAGATTAATTGATTGTTTGAATTTAAAAAAATTGATTAATTAAATAATTATATGTTTAATTGGATTTAAACTAGATTAATTAATAAAAAAATGGACTAAGTTGACTGGATCAACTTAGTCCATCTGGGTCATCCACTAGGGCCCTAAAAGCACCTACTATGGGCCTTAGGGTTCAAACTCCTAGGTTAAGAATCATTCCATTATCCGCCTAACACGTACAGAATAGAAAACCTCTCCTCCTCTTCTCCGCCTAGCCGTATTTCAAAAGGAGAGAGGAGTCTGGAGAATTCCAAGCTTACTTCACGTGAAGCTCTAGAGACAGGAGTCTCGGGGATTGTTGTTGTAGATCGTAGATCAAGAATCGAATCACGTTTCAAGCAAGGTAATTCGATTTTGTGATTGTAGTTCTTGAAATCTGAAAAAATTTCAGTAACCATAAAGTGATTCGACTTTAGGAATCCAGCATGTTTTAATTTCCGTTGCGTTCCGATATAGGATTCCTAACAGCTACACCCTCGTTCCTCTACTTATCTCACCAAGGGATATCGTTGTTTGGACTTAACAAATAACAAAATTATCCTTCCCCGTCACACATATTTCGATTTTCTCCCCATGGATGAGCTCCTCTACTCCATCACCTCATTACCGTGCCCGCACTCAATCCTCCAGTATCCCGCATCTAGGATTCTATTCTCCTGGCCTCATCCTCGATTCCTCTGCCTTTGCCTGTTACGCACCCTGCATCACTCGATATCTCTCAATCTCATCCCATGGTTAAGCGCTCCAAAGATGGGATTTCCAAGCCTCAACAACTTTTTAACCTCTCTACTTCCTCTTTCGCTACTTACTCACCCCTACCCCATTTCTATGCTCAGGCTTTACGCGATCCACACTAGAAAGCTGTCATGGATGATGAACTATCTGCTCTACCCTCCAATCACACATGGGATCTTGTTCCACCACCTCCCAATGTTAAGCTTGTTAGTTCTAAATGGATTGTTCATCACAAATTTAGGTCTAATGGATGTCTTGAACGCTATAAGCTAGTTTAGTCGCCCAGGGATTCACTCAGCAACCCAACATTGGCTATGCTGACACTTTTATCTTGTTGTCAAACCTCCCACCATTTGTACTGTGCTAAGCCTAGCTCTATCTCACTTTTAGCCTCTCCATCAACTTGACATTAAAAACGCTTTTGTTCATAGTCATCTTCCTGAAATGGTTTTCATTGAAATAACCTCTCGGCTTTTCCGATGCTAATTTTTCTAACCATGTTTGTCGTCTCAAGAAAGCTCTTTATCATCTCAAACAAGCTCCTCGGGCTTGGTATACTCATTTTGCCACCTATCTCTCCTCGCTCGGGTTTACGAGTAGTCGGGCTGATGCATCCCTCTTTATTTTTCATTGTAGCTCCTCCACTGCTTACCTTCTTCTCTACGTCGATGATATCGTTCAGACTGCCTCCTCTTCCTATCTTCTCACTCACATCACCTCGCTTCTATTTAGTGAATTTTCTATGACTGATTTTGGTCCTTACATTACTTTCTTGGCATTTTCGTTTCCCGATTTCACTCCACTCTCTTCTTTTCTCAAGAAAAATTTGCTTGAGAAATTCTCGAACGAGCCAACATGACTTCCTGCAACTCTGTGGCTACGCCTGCTGCCATTATTTCGAAGCTTGACTCCTCTTTTAGTGATTCGGTTTTCGATCCTACTCTTTATCACAGTCTTGGCGGTGCTCTCCAATATCTCACCTTTACTCGTCCCAATATTGCCTATGCTGCCCAGCAAATTTATCTTTTCATGCACGATCCTCGCGAACATCACTTCACTGCCCTTAAACTATCTTACGCTACATCCGTGGCACTATATCCCAGGGGCTTATTCTTTACCCATCTTCTACATCCCAACTTATTGCATACTCCGATGCGGACTGGGCTGGGTATCCTAATACGCCATTCCACTTTTGGTTATTATGTATTCCTTGGTGATAATCTTATTTCCTATTCTTCCAAATGCCAATATGTAGTCTCTCGTTCCAGTGCTAAGGCCGAGTATCACTTTGTTGCCAACGTCGTCGCTGAAACTACTTGGCTCCATAATCTCCTTCTTGAATTGCATTGTCCTCTTTCCCAAGCGACTATTGTGTACTATGTTAATATTAGTGCTGTCTATCTATCGTCTAACCCAAAACAACACCAATGCACAAACAATGTTGAATTAGATTTACATTTTGTACGTGAACGTATTACTCTTAGTGATGTTTGTGTGTTACATATCCCCTCCTATCCCCAATTTGCTGATATTTTCACTAAAGGTTTGCCTTCGTCACTCTTTCTTGAGTTTTGTTCCAGTCTCAACGTCGACAGGCCTGCCGTTTCGATTGCACTGGAGTGTTAGAATTAGTATTTTAAGTATTTATGTTAATTTAGGTCTCTTATTATATTTCCTTATTTCTCTCGTTTATTGTAATCTCTATATATACTTGGTTATTCATCAATAATATCTCAAAGGGAATAGGGTTACTAAATCCAAGATATCATATCTAAATTTGCTATATCCTATACAAATTCGATTATTTATTTGGGATAATGTAAATTTTGGTCTCTCAAGTATACTGTTAGAATTATTTTAGTCCATTATGTTTAAATCGTGATTTTAGCACCCCCTAACGTTCAAAGTTGGTTTCACTCAAGTCCTTTTGGACATTTTTATTCTTAAATATGATCATGCATTTAAGATCGAACTATCTTTAAGTGTGAATGTGTCAAAAATGACTTAATTAGTAAAACCAAATTTGAACGTAAGGGATATTTAAGTCACGATTTAAACATTAGAGACAAAGTGATCCTAACATTGTACTGAGGGACCAAAAGTGATACTACCTCTATTTATTTTTTATTTAAATTGTAGAGGTTATATAGTCATTTAACAAATATATTTCACATAAAAAACTATCGATTGTAGAGGTTATATAGTCATTTAACAAGTATATTTCACATAAAAAAACTATCTCATTATCAGTTTGGGCATGCGTACAACACTAAAGTATTATTTACATGGTGATAGTATTTACTTTACCCTGTTTCAATTCGTACCTCTTCTTTTTTATATACTAAAGTATTATTTTTATTTTCTTTTTGTTTTTTCAAAATAAATTCGATTGTTGTAAAGCTATACTTATTGGTGGAATATGGTAATAGTTGACATCTTTTGAATGAAATGTTACAATCCGAATTACTTGCATTTTTAGACATTTTATTTATTTATTTATTTAATCCTAGTATCACTTTTTGATTAATCTCTAAAAGTTACATTTTATTGTATTACTTACGGAAGTATTTCAAATATCATTTATATGTATTTAATTATTTCCTATGGACACTATAGTAATTACATTATCTTTAATTATTAATAATTTGTTAACTTGAAAAACAGACAACAAGAAGCAAAACTTAACACAGCATCCTGCGACCAAACAACGTAACACAGCACTCACAATTTTGTAGAATTTAGAAAAGACAAGACAAATTAGGACTTAATTATTTTTTTAGAAGTATTATTTAATCTGCATGTCAATAACTACCAAGTATTATGACTTAATTATAGGTTATTAGCGACTGTTCTTTTAGCCAGATTCAATGTCTCAACGAACTGGTGCTTTTTAATTTATTTTTTAATTTAAGAGGAAGGGTTATGTAGGCCCAACAAACTCAGGTTGATAGTTATAATCTTGAGTCATAAAGATTTTATCTAGCTCCAGAAAGGAGAAAAGATTCGAACCCAAGACATCTCATATAAAGTGAGAAGTGGATACTACTAAATCAACAAGTCTTGGGTCGAATTGGTGCTTTTAAATTAACTATTTTTAAATTAACTTTTTTTTGTTCAATAACATGACAATCCTCACAAATGAGATGATATACTTTTCAACAAAGGGCTTGTGAACAAGTTCTTGAACGAAACTCATGAACAAGATATTCACACTTAATTAACTTAGTGATACAAGCAATTTTCATATTATGTCAACTTATAATAATATTGTTTACAAAGTAAATGTATTAAACCCCGTGATACTAGTAATAGAGTACATATTTAATGTTATTTCGAATTAATGCAATGTTCAATAGAAATGAATAATAAGCTGGGTTATCACATAAATAGTAAACATTACATGACCAATGACCATCTGTTGGAATGACATTGATTTCTCATGACTAATAAGTAAGAAGTTTAGTATTCAATTCTCACACCTACACGGCTACACTCCCGTCATTGTAAATACAAGAATAAAAATAAATATTATACCATTTCTATATTTCATATTGGTAATATGATCCCTCCAACTTCAATGAATTTACAAATAGTAGATTGAAAATAGGGGAGAGGAAGCATTTTTTTTTCTCCGTGCAGCCATAGCTAGTTTATTTTGCAACATATTCCTTTATAGTTCGCAGAGCTATTTTTCGTTCATTTGGGTAAGTAGCATGATGTGCTGAGTTGTGAGCTCATGTGATGATTGAGTATATATTGATAAATCAAATGATAAACTAAGTATTCAAAAATATATTCACATGCAAGGCGTACCTTAATTAAATGAGACTTGCTTGGGGCAAGCATTCGTGAGTTAACCCCAAATTAGGCGGGCTTGCGATTTCTCACACGCCTCTTCTTCTTCTTCTTCATTTTTCTTCTAGCCATCGGCATATTTAAATGATACATGCCTGTTTTTTCACAGGGCTTTCTGCATATTTTTAATGATAAAATACCTAATTTTCCACAAGCTTTTGCTATATTTTCAATGATAAATGTCTGATTTTCCACAGGGTATTTGCATATTTTTAATAATAAAATGCCTAATTTCCTACAAGGCTTTTAATGATATATACCTGATTTTTCACAGGGCTTTTATTAATCTCGTAAGACTTTGGCCTGATTTTTCATAGGGCTTTTGCTTGGTTTTTCACAGGGATTTCGCCTATGAGTCTTCCTACTAATAGGACTTTGGCCTGATTTTTCACAGGGTTTTCGCCTATGAGTCTTCCTACTGATAGGACTTTGGCCTTGTTTTTCACAGGCCTTTCGCCTATGAGTCTTCCTACTGATAGGACTTTGGCCTGGTTTTTCACAGGGCTGTTGCTTGGTTTTTTAGAGGGCTTTCACCTGATTTTTTTACAGGACTTTTGCCTACTAGCCTTTCTCTTGTTTTGTTTATTTTTTTTTGTTCTTCTTTAGCTTCCTTCTTTGGATCCTAGTTTTAATACTCGTAAAAGTGGTTTAGTTTCTACATATCAGGCAATTCGTTAAATAACGATTTGTGTCTAAGTGGGAAGGGACCATATAGATCAATACGTGATTATGGCTAGGCGATGCTCATGTTTGAACATATCATGGGAATGATTCGGTAAAAGTGCATTTATAAACAGCTTCATATGAACACATAGATCATCGACAATTAAAGAAAAGAAATATTGACCTTGCAGTAATATTAGTTTCATACAATGAAATACTCAGAAAGGACTAACACGAGTATGAATAGAACAATGTTGTAAAGGAATAAACAAACTAAACATAGTATTTCAAATGAAATGAACAAACAAGACTCGACACGGACCGTCATGCCTTAAGGGTCTAAGCAAACAAAGCATGACTCTTATTATGAACATGGAAACTAAAATCGAAAATGAAATAACTAACTTCTTGATGTCCTTCTTACTTTCTTTTAGGTGTAGAACTTTCTCAAATTCTACACATATCATGGCCTAGACAACTTTCTCCCATCCGTGTCCTCCATCAGGTAGGCCCCTCCACTTAGGATTTGTATAAGTTTGTAAGGACCCTCCCACTTGGGTCCTATGTTCCCAAAGGCTTCAGCACATTGGCTCTTTGCAAGACCAGGTCTCCCACTTGCAGCTCGCGGCTGACAACCTTTCAGTTATAAGCCACATCTATCCTTTGCTTATATTTTTCCATCTTCAAGCAGGCCATATTTCTAGCCTCTTCGGCCACATACAAACTTGCTCTCATCAGCTCCTCATTTTCCTCCGCCTTAAATTATCTAACCCCATGTGAGGTCAAGCTGACCTTTGGTGGTATAACGACATCTGCTCCATAGACGAGGGTAAATGGGGTATCTCTGGTGGTGCTTCAGGAAGTAGTGCGATATGACTACAACACACTTGGCTACTCGTCAACCCATGAGCTTTCTCCTTGCTGCACCCTTGTCTTTAGGCGTTGCCCTATGTCCCTATGGATAATCTCCACTTTTCCATTGCACTGTGGGTGTCCTACAGAAGTAAACAACTGCTTTATGCCTATGTCTTGGCATCGGTGTTGTATTTTCACACCTTGGAACTGTCTCCCATTATCTGACACAATCTCGCTCGTTATCCCAAATCTGAATTACACATGCTTCTTCAGGAATTTTATCACCTCAACTTCGGTGATTTTTGCCACAGGCTATACTTTGATTCATTTGTTGAAGTAGTTGATAGCCACTAGCAGGAATTTTTTTTCTGTCCAATAGTTATTGGGAATGGTCCTACTATGTCTATTCTTCATCAGGCAAACAGGTAGGGTGAGCTCATGGCTCCCATTGGCTCTGCTAGCTGGTGATACAGTGGTGAATGCATCTACACTGCTCGCACTTTCGTACTAGATCTTTAGTGTCCGTCTTCATGGTAGGCCAAAAATAGCCTACTATCATCGCCTTGGCTATGATGGAATTCCTCCCAGTGTGGTTACCACACAGGTCATCATATATCTCCTTTAGGACATACAAACCTTCCTCACTTGAAAGACACCTTAAGTAGGGTTGTGCGAATGATCTCTTGTACAGCACTTCATCTAGAATGACGAACCTCAGAGTTAGGCTGCTGTAACTTCAGGGAGTCCTGTTTATCATCAGGTAGCTTTCCATATCGGAGACAGCTTATGATCGGAGCTCTCCAATCACTTTATTCTCCTATGGTTGTATCATTATTTGCCAAGTGTGGCAATCAATGAGGGAGCCGGCTAGCCGTGCCAGATAATCATCTTTCCCATTCTCTGACCTAGGTATCTATCGAATCTTGAAGCTTCAAACTGTTCTCTAAAATCTCCCATCCTTCTTAAGTGTTCTACGATTCGTGACTCTTTTACTTCATATTGACCCTCCACCTAACAGGTTAACATCTGGGAGTTAGAGTGAACTACCAGACACTTAGATCCTACTCTTAGCACCATCTTTATCCTCAAATGAGGGTCTCATATTCCTCTTCGTTCTGTGAAGCCTTTAGCTCAAATTTTGTGGTTTACTCAAGCTCATTTTCCTCTTGGGCAGTCAACACTATCCCGACACCACTGCCGACAGCTGTTGCTGCGCCATCCACATGCAACTGCCATATTTCTTTATCATGCTTTCCAAGATAGTTAAAGCTTGCGCTTTTGTGGCGGGCCTTGGGGAGTAAGAAATATCAAACTCGCTTAACTCTACCACCCACTTGATCAGCTTTCCCAAAGCTTCTAGTCACCCTAATATTTGTTTCAACGGGTCATTGGTGGGAAATATATGCTATGAAAAAAAAAGTAGGGTCTCAATTTTGTTGCCACAGTTAGGAGGGTGAATGCCACCTTTTCTATTTTGGTATACCTCATCTCAACTCCTCTTAAGGCACGATTAAGTAGTATATTGGTCGTTGGCTCTTTCCATCCTCCTTTGTTAGAACTGAGCTAAAATCCTACTCTAAGACTACTAAGTAGAGGTACATCGACTCTCCTTGAATTGGTTTGGTCAATCGGAGCAAGATGGTAAGGTAAGCTTTTATCTCCTCAAAAGCTACTTGGCATTCTTCGTTCCATGCAAATGGACTATCTTTTTGATGACCTTGAAGAAGGTAAGCTACGCTCTCCTAGCCTGGAGATGAAATGAATCAAAGCTGCCATCCTTTTGGTAAGCTTCTGGACCTCATTTCGAGTAGTGGGTTGCAACATTTCTTGTATATCTTGGGTCTTCTTTGGGTTGATTTCTTGCCCTTCTCCGTCACCATGTATATGAGGTACTTTCCAATTTAAATACAAATGCTCACTTCATGGGGTCAAGCCTCATCTGATACTGCCTGAGCACCTCAAAAGTCTTCCTCAGGTCACTTATGTGATCTTGAGCCTTTCAGATCTTTGCTAGCATATCATCTACGTACACTTCATTGTTTTTGCCTAATTGCTTTCTGAACATCTTGTCCATTTAACTGCTGATATGTGGCTCCAACATTCTTCAAACCAAATGGCATAACTACATAGCAGTCTGTTCCGAAGGCTGTTATGAAGCTCAATATCTTTTGGCCCTCAAGTGCCAGAGGTATTTGGTGATATCCCTACGAGGCATCCATCAAGTTCAGGAGCTCACACCCATAGATGGATTTCACCAATTGGTTAATGCGTGGTAGAGGGAAACAATCTTTCGGACATGCCTTGCTCAGGTCACGAAGGTCTATACACATCATCCATTTATCTCCTCCCTTGGGGACCAACACGGCGTTATCTATCCATTCAAAGAACTGAATCTCTCTTATGTGGCCAACTACTAACAACTTTTCTACCTCTCTTTGTAATATCTTATCCTTCTCAAGTATGAAGTGTCTCTTATTTTGCTTCATGAGTTTCAACGATGGGAATACATTGAGGTGATGCATTGCTACCATTGGGTCAATTCCCACCATTTCATTAGCCAACTAGGTGAATATGTCAACATATTCCCAAAGCAGCTATGTCAGGAATGACAGGAGCTCTGAGTCGAGCTGTGACCCTACGCGAGTGATCTTTGTAGGACTCCCTGGCATGAGCTCGATGGTAAAAAGGTCCTCTATAGGCTTAGACTGAGGTTGTATTTGTAACTCCCTTCTCTTTGATCACCATGATCTCCATTACTTTGGTTTGAATGCCCTTGGGCGATTCTATCTCCATATCAGCAACTCGTTCCCCTACTTTTATAGCTTCCACATACCACTTTCGAGGTACCGGGAACTTCAACTTCATTTGGTATGTTGAGATGACTGCTTGGACAGTGTTTAGAGTAGGCCTCCTCAACATGGCATTGTATGTTGACGGTGAATTTACCACTAGGAACTTGGTCATCTTAGTTTTTGACCAAGGTTTGGTTCCCAGCGACAGAGATAGTTGTATTTGACCTAGGGTTCAGACTACTTCTCCGGCAAAACCAAAGAGGGCAGTTTCCACTGGTTCCATCTTTACATCTCCTAAATCCAATTGTTTAATCTTGAGGTTAAAGATTATATCCACTGAGCTCCCGCTATCAATAAACACTCAGCCTACATCATAATTGGCGATGATAGTCATGATAACTAGCACATAATCATGAGGACGATGGAGCATACGACATTCTGCCGGCCCAAACTAGATGAGCGACTCAATATTCATGTCATCTACCTCTTCAGCTATCTCTAAGCAGGAAGGCTCCCGGAGAGTTCTGATGTGAGGTCGCTAGATTTATAAGAATCTCTATTGGTAGGCCCTCCTGATATCATGCTGATGAACCATTTGCGATTAGCATTGGTCCCCTTTGCGTGCTCATTTTTCTCTAACTGAGCTCTGGGGGTCCCCTGTGGGCGTGATTGCGATTCCATAGTTTTCCTGTCTTGCTTCCTTTCTTCGTCATGACACCTCATCGGTGAAGGCTTTTTTCAAATAATCTGGTGTTTTTTCGTGGTCTCGACTGATGAGTTCTTGCAAATATCTACTTTCAATCAGGCGTGCTATCTCATTTAGAAGGTGATGGCATATGTTAGTGTAATTTCCATAGTCCTTTTGGAATTATCAGTATTTGTCAGATTTAGGATTGACAGGCCCCTTGTAGTAGCTCCGAGGCCATCTTATGAGATCCTTACACTCCCCTTCCATGAGTGCTTGAGTGAGTGTTACTTTCAGAGGCGTATGGCAGATAAACTGGTGTTCTCCTTGATAGTTTCTCTCAGTAGGAGGTCTCCTGAGTGCTTGTCTTGTGTCCCTTTCTTCTTTGTTGGTTATACTAGCTCATTCCTCCTTCATCTTTGTAGTTTCTTCTATATTTACATATTTTTCCACTCAAACTAACAAGTTATCAAAGCTGGTGGCAGGCTTCTTGGTGAGGGACCAGAAATAGTCGACATCATTTAGACTTTGGGCAAAGGCATTAGATAGCACATCAGCATTGGCTAAAGGAACCTTGAGAGTGGCAACATTGAATCTCTCTATATTTCCTGATAATAGGTCATTGGTCCCCTGGTACATGTTGAACAAGCTCAAAAATGTATTCTGGTGGTTTTTACTATTGGCAAACTGGTGCAGGAACATTGAGCTAAACTCCTTAAAAGAGTAAATGGAGTTAGGAGATAGCCGATTAAACCACTGTTGTATAGCTCGTGTTAAGGTCATCAGGAACACACAACATTTTAGCCCGTTAGAGTATTAATGCAACAATGCGCAGTTTTCAAACTTCTATAAATGCTCAGTGGGATCTGATGAGCCATCATATTCTGACACGTTTGGGGCACATAAGTTATTAGGTAACTCATCAGCGAGAAGAGGGGGGGGTAAAAGTGACCCCTCTTAGTGGGTTAGACACATTTTCTAAGAGACATTGTCTCATCTCCCTCATTTCCTCAAGCATGTCCTCAAATCTTTCCATCCGGTTGTCTTGAGGTAGCCAAACATCTCCTTGATATTGACTTTCCTGACGCAGGAGATTATTCCTCATCTCAAGAGCATTTGATCCTCTTATGCCATGGTGGGCCTCTCTTTGGGCGTCAACTGGAGGGCTAGGATCGCTCTGGTAAGCGTGTGGAGTTATCAGTGACGGGCCAAATGTAATAGCTTGCTGATGAAAGGGTACTCCCAGGATAGCTGGCGGGAAAGCTGGGATTGTTAGCGGGATAGCTCCCAATGCATATGCTCTTATTTGAGGGCCATTACCCTAGAGAGCTGATATCATGGGACTTGCAAATAGGTGTCCCCACTATTCAATTGATTGTGGAATGGCGTGTTTCACTCGGAAGCATGATAAGTGGTATCTCGAAGGGCATAGAGTGTATCACTCCAGAAATTTCCATTTCAGATCGTGGACCTCCCCTCGGAGTGGCCTCAAGGCCCGGTGGTGTGGGTACGAGCTTGAGATCCTCGCGAGTTGTCGTCAGCGCTGGTCCAAAAATAGTGGGACTAAAGAGCGTGTGTGTCATCAGGGCTGAACTAGTCGATAATCGCTCCTTTTGACATCTTACATAGATTATTGGTTGTGCCAAAGGTTTGATTTCTTGAGAGAGAGGCAGCAGTGGAGGTTGTGCGATGGCGTGTGACCCCAAGGTGGTAGATTCCGTACCAGAAAGTAAGGCAGGTAAAGGCGGTATGGATGATGTTGGCCCAGATGTTGACGGAACAATGCTTCTCTTAAGACATGTCAGTATAACTCATGTATTCTGCTCAGATCTTCCCACAGACGACACCACTTGATGTGGTTCAACTTTCACAACAAGAAATTGAACAAATGAAAAGCCAGATGTTTCCTTCAAATTCTAAACTATTAGTATTTTTGATACTTTGGAATTATTAAGAGTGTAGAGAGAAAGAATAATATACAAATTTCTTCACTATTTTTAGAGAAAAAATTACAATGTATTTTATTTTTTGTAAAAGTAGATGATAAAAAAATACAACACTAAAATTTCTCCGTCCTCTACTGTAAGTGGCCGTCCCCCTGTCCCATTTCCTTAGTCAAAATGGTCTCTTTAGGTGGTTGAGGGAAATTAGGATCAATTCCCTTGATTTTAGGGATATAGGTTGACCAAATATTTGATTTGTTCCCATCTTCTTGTTAGCTCAACTATGAGGTCTCTCGTCCTGCTATTCTTGACCTCTTCCTCTAGCGGTCCCTTTAGGTAGCTCATGAGTTCACCTTTGAGCTCGATAATCTACCTCACGTCTTGTATAAGTCATAAGCATTCTTGTGGGCTCCCTTTTCCATCTTTCCTTGTTCATATTTTTCATTTGTTTGGCTCAATTTCGCTATAGATCCTCGAGGCCCAATTAGAGAAAATAATATTTACGCCCGTAAAAGATGTATTTTATTTTATTTTTAACCGTCATTTTTTAAAATGTATAAGAAAATATGTTTTTTTTTATTCTTGTGTGAAAATGACGGCATGTTTGGTTGTGTTTCTGAAAATGGTTAGAATTGATGTTGATGTATGAAATGATTGCGTTAGTTAAAGTAATGATTATGTATATAGTTTAAATAAAATAATAGATAATATTATATTTATTAAATGTACTTGTAAGTGAAAATGATAAAAACAAATTAAAAAAATACTCAAAAAGGGTCTTCAAATGTGCACAACCCCATGAGTGTTACTACTATGTATTTTATTCTAGGGATAAATGCAGACACCCCTCTCACTTATTGGGTAAGTGCATTTTGCCCCTTAATCTATCAAAATGTGCACCTGACACCCTCACCTTTGATAAGTGTTTCACTTTACCCCCTTTGTCTATCTAGTGGAATCTAAAGGAATATTCTGTCGGTTATTCTTTGATACTTTGAGATTTGTGCACTTTGCCCCCCTAACCTTTAAAAAATGTGCATTTAACCACCTATTGTATACATTACCATCAAATTCTTATGTTGGTTGAATAAAATGGAATATTTTCATCAAAATATTGTTATGTACGAACTTCTTGATGTATATATTGACATTTCAATAATTCAAGTTATATTTACAAATAATTTCTATAGCTATGTTTTTTAGGTTCATGTAGGTTAGATAATTAGATTTTATTTTTTTTTACCCTTGGATCATTATTATTGTTTAGTGAATAATGTGGGTTGCTTGGGTTACATTAGATGCCACATATCAAAATTTTGGTGAATCATTCCATTTTATACAAAAAAATCAGAATTTAATAGTAATGTTTATGGTAGGGAGTTAAGTGCACATTTTTTAAAATTCAAGGGGCAAAGTGCACATATCTCAAAGTATCTTCGAATCTCCGATGGAATATTATCTTAAATTCCATCGGATCTGATCAACATAGGGCTAAATGCAATGTTCACCAAAGGAAGGGGTGTCGGGCGCACACTTTAAGAGGTTGGGGGCGAAGTGCACTTACCCCTATAGGCGAGGGGGATGTCTGCATTTATCCCTTTATTTTAATATAGCACCACAATTATTGCCAAAAAGATGGATTTTTAGAAGCATATGTGAGAGAAAGAAAAAGATGAGTGTGAATTGGTAAAGTAAATAGTAGTTATTGGAGAATGTAAAAATTAAAAAGGAAGTAAGTGTATTCTAAGTTGAAAATGGTGTATACTGTGTATTTTTCATTTTCAAATGAGAATGAAAATGAAAATATGGTTTCGAAAACACAAACAAACATAGACATAGTGACTTGATCAACTATGATTGAGCTTGACATATATGATATATGTCTAGGATTTAATTAGACCTAAAATTTTGAATTATTGAGCTTTGAACATATAAAAACATATACTATACACGAATAATTATTATAAAATAAATACAATTATGTAAATTTACATCAGGTCTTCCAATTAGCTAAAGTTGATAATATCAACAATGGGGTAAGGCAAGATTAACAGTAGAAAATAGGAAAATAAACAAGAAATTCTATGGTGCAGTGCAATGCTCCTAGTTACTTATACACGGCAAAAACAAGTGGGGGTGGATGTTTTTTATGACCCACCCACTCTGTATAAATCACCCACCATAAATTGAGTTTGTGCTCCATAAATTTATCCAAAATAAAACTTACCCTTCTCGCCTATTCCTCAACATAAAATACAGTGTTTATACGCACAATTTAATTTGTCGTATTCCTTTTTATTATTATTAAACAAAATATTATTGGAATAAATGATAGTAGATTTGGTCAAACTCAACTAATAACAAGACACATAAAATGGATTTATGCTAGTATTATTATGAATTTGTATCTTAAGGAGAGTGACGAAGGTGTTATTCTTATAAACTTTGATCCCGGGATTTAAATTTTGAATTATCACAAATATTCATTGAGTTGATTCATTTGTAGGGATGACAATAGGATCTAAGTCAAATACGGACCCAACTCTAACATGCCCCAATGGTGTGAGTTTTTGGAATATTCAGGAGCAGAATTTGGTTTCAAATGCCACTGCCTCTTAGTGCATCTCCAATGTATTTCAGTGCAACTTTTGCACCATTTGGTTGCAGCTACCGTAAATTCACTCCAATGTCTGAACCTTTTTTAACACCAAAATGAATATTCTTTATACATTCCTTTTTGACAACTCATCTTATACTATTTTCCATATATTACAAACAACATGCAAATTTAAGTTTTTTATTACATATTCATCCAAGAAATATATTTTGTTATTTTATAATAAATAATTAAAATTCAATTTAAATCTATTTTGGTATTTTGTAATGATGCAGTTCGAAATTTACATCAAGTAAATGTATAAATTGAAGCGCAATTTATACTATAAATTTACTATGAATAATATATCGAAATATGTAATAAGAACTTGAATTCACAAGATGAACAAAATATTCCACTTGCTATTGACTTTTCTTGAGAGAATACAAAGTAGTGTAGTAAAACTATGATGTGAATGTAAAAAATATATGAAATGAGTAAACTCCTCCTTTATATGGCTTCATGGACGATTTCCTCCCCCCCCCTCTTTGGTGTGTATGGGCTGTTTTCTATGTAGTGAAGGGGGATATGGGGATCATATCCCCCATTTTAAGGGCTAATGGTTGAACTTTGACTTGGTCCATCCTTATTCTCTCGTTAGTTGTCCTTTTTGAGTTTTCCTTCCATCTTCTAACTGTATATGTTCCTGCTATCTGTTTAATCCATCTAGTGGCTTGAAGTAGGAGCTTCGACATAGCTCATGCCTTGAATTCCTCTTGATGGGCTTTGACCTAGATCATTCCTTACGTATCCAATTGTTTCGTCGGCCCAACCCCCCCCCCTCTTTGGTATGTATGGGCTGTTTTCTGTGTAATGGAGGGGGATATGGGGATCATATCCCCCATTTTAAGGGCTAATGGTTGAACTTTGACTTGGTCCATCCTTATTCTCTCGTTAGTTGTCCTTTTTGAGTTTTCCTTCCATCTTCTAATTGTATATGTTCCTGCTATCTGTTTAATCCATCTAGTGGCTTGAAGTAGGAGCTTCGACATAGCTCATGCCTTGAATTCCTCTTGATGGGCTTTGACCTAGATCATTCCTTACGTATCCAATTGTTTCGTCGGCCCAAGTAATTGATGTTCCTTGGGGCCCAATTCGCATATAAGCCCAAATAGCAAGTACGATATTTATGGTCGTATAATAGTCCCCCTACTCTTGAAAGTTTGAAAGAAATTCAAAGTCTTGAGAGTATAATTAGTGTACGAATTGTAGGCTCTGAGTTATGGTGGAAGCTAACCGTGTTCAATTCAACGGCTAGCTCCAAGGTAACTGGACAGGTTGATATGTGTGCTATGAAAGATGCCAATGGATATGATATTGAGCGTACTAGCAAGGATGTTGTTTTGGAAGTGGTTTTGAGCTATCCCACGGATGAGAATGCTCATGAGCAGGGTGATATTTAAAATGACTAGGTGGCTAGAACGAAGCTTTAGTTTGAGGTTGTTGATGAGCTTTAGTTTGAGGTTGCTGATGAGCTTTACTTTGAGGCTGCTGACGAGCTTTCCTTTGAAGTTGCTGATGAGCTTTACTTTGAGGTTGCTGACGAGCTTTCCTTTGAAGTTGCTGGTGGGCATGTTGGTATTGATATTACAAGTGATGCCGAGGGGCGAGTTGTTGAGCTTGCTGAACATGATGTTTCTCTAAAGATAGCCCCAAAACAGCTAGTTGATGTGGGTGCTCTCCCTGGAGGCCAGACGGCTGCAGAGCCCTTCTTCGAGGTAACTTACGAGCTATCCACTCATGAGACTTTTGAAGTGCCTGGCGGGGCCACTATATTATAGATATTTCCTTCATAAAATTGTTATTGGTTTGTATTTTCTTATATGTTTCCTTTGGTTATTCTACATTTGGTAACACAAATGCTAGTATTTTGATTTAAATATAATATTTTTCGTATTTGTTAATTTATGATTGACAATATCATGCCATATGTGATATGCAATAATAATGAATAAATGCAATAACCTTGACATATAAACGATGAAATGTCAATATCTAGTAAATTTGCACATTTATAGTAAATGTTAAGACATGCTATCATTTGGCAATGTATATAAATAACTCGATACATTGTTATCATGGGATTTAATATATCACATATAATGATTTCACATCCCTCTTTTTCTTTTCTCTCCCTTTATTTTTTCTTTTTTTTGTTTTGATTTTTCACTCTCCTTATTTTTTTTTTAACAAGGCACACTTGTTTCTCGGGCCATTCAAGGACTTTTATTCTTGGGCCATTTACAGGACTTTTCTTCTTAGTGCCTGATCTTTCACAAGGCTTTTCCATACTTCTTTCTTTATTTATTTGATATGGCACTTTCTTATTGGGTCTTTCAAGGACTTTTCTTCTTGGGCCATTTATAGGACTTTTTTTCTTGGTGCCTGATCTTTTATAGGGCTTTTTTTGTGCTTGTCTTTTTTTTTCTCTTTTTCACTCTTTGGAGAGTACATATTAAATGCATGATTACATAAACATATTCAAACAAGAACATGGTATACATCTTCTATCATTACCATATTGTATCAATCATGATATTTTTTAATGAATTGAGCAATCAATAGATAAAGGCGTCATAATCATAATGTTGCATTAACTTCAACTTTACACGTCATAAATTTCGACAAGAATGGTAGGATTTAATCTTAACATATAAGCATCTGGAAAATTACATAAAATGATTTAACAACTGTCGAGAGATATTAGCATTTAGCTTTATTAAATTAGTTATACGACAAGGTAATAACTAATAAACATATGTATATTGGAACAAATATATGTGTGTATGACGAGAGAAATAAGTAAGACAACTAACTCTCATTTTTTCTTTAGATGTAGCACTTTCCGGAGTTCTGAGTGATCTAGGGCCTTGACAGCTTCCTATCATCCACATCTTCCAGCATGTAAGCTCCACCACTTAAAATTGGACTACCTTGTAAGGGCCTTCCCATTTGGGTCCCAACTTGCTCACAGGTTTCAGCACATCAGCTCTCATGAGGACCAAGTCTCCCACTTGAAAGTGACAATCTATGACCCATCAATTGTAAGCTTTAGTAGTAATCATTTGCTTGTATTTGGTCATCTTTAGGTAAGCTATGCTCCTGGCTTCCTCTATCACATCTAAGCTTTCATTCATCAGGTGTTCATTTCTCTCTAGATTGAAATACTTAACATGATGCGACAACATGCTAACTTTGGGAGATATCACCGTATCAACTCCATAGACTAAGCTATAGGGGGTGTCCCCGGTAGTGCTGCGGGGAGTGGTCCTATATGACCATAGTACACTTAGCAGCTCTTCTACCCATGAGCTCCCTCCTCACTGTCCTCTCGTCTTCAATCCTTGAAATTATCTTTAATTATCTGACACAATCTCATGAGGTGTCTCGAACCTAGTGAATGGGTATAATGAGCTCTTAGTTCCCAATGGTTTCGCCTGCTGGTGATACAACTCTACGTGGACTTGATAGTATTCACATCTTCACACAAGGTCTTTGGCATCTACCTTTAGGGTAAGCCAATAATATCCAGCTCTGAGGGCCCTAGCCATGATGGCTATCGCCCCAGCATGGTTGCCAAAGAGCCCTCACGAATATCTTTCAGGACGTGAAGTCCTTCCTCATTTAATAGGCATCTGGCAGCTTCCCTTGTTGAAGATAGCTTGTGATAGGTATTATCCAATCGTCCACTGAGCTCAGCACGTTCACCTCTTCTTCCATACTCGTGCTTGGCATCGATCGTATAGTTATTTATCATTTGTGACAATCTGTTAGGGCACTAGTCAAGTAGACTAGGCAATTGGCCTTGCTGTCTTTCATCCTGGGTATCTGTTGTATTTTGAAACTTTTGAACTGGCTCTTGAGCTCCTCTATTCTTTTCAAATATTCAACCATTCATACTTCCTTAGCTTCATAGTGTCCATCCATCAGGCATGATACCATTGCTTGGGAATCAGAATAGATTTCCAGGAGACCCCAACCATTAATGTCGTCTTCACTCTGATGGTGATAACTTCGTATGATTCTTCATCTGGCATGATACAACTGCTTGGGAATCAGAGTAGATTTCTAGGCGGCCCTAACCGTTAACGTCGTCTTCATTCTGATGGTGATAACTTCATATGATTCTTCATTATTAGACGCACTAAATTCGAATTCTATGGTATACTTCGTCTTGTCGCCTTCAAATATAATTAGCACTATTCTAACTCTACTCCATGAGGATGCTACGGAGCCCTCCACGGGAGATAACTACATCTTCTTCTCCTTCTAGTTTAAAGACACCTTTGGTATGAAATGGGCTAACACTTGTGCCTTTATGTAAGATTTTGAGGAGTAAGAGATGTAAGAGTCGCTTAACTCCACTACCCATTTGATCATTATCCTAGATACTTTATGCCATCTCACAATCTTCTCCATTTCGGCATGTCTCAATTCCACTCCTTGCATAGTCTTAATCAATCAGGGTAGGCTATTGAGGCCAGTTATAAGTACCTCAAAAGCTGTTTGACATTCTTCATTCACATAGAATAGTTTGCTTCCCCGCAAAATTCAACCAGTTCATTTTTGCATTTTGAGCTATCCTTGAAAATTAGCTGAGTGGGAAAAGCAGGTCTTTTCTTTGACAGATGAATTGTTAAAAGAACGCATCTCGTGGAAAGAATTTTTTTTTGAGCTATAGAATCCATCAAGGGGCTTGCTTTAATGGAAGACGATTATCAGCGACGTCACGAACAATTCTTGAAGTTCCCCGAGTTTAAAAATTTTGCACACAATTCATCTTTGAGTCAATTCTCTAGATTTTTTCCCATATTTTTCGACAAGCTTCTATTCATCAGGTATCTCATTCTTTATCCATATTAGCATTAAAAGGTAGAATGTCATCCTCTACATCAAATAGCACATCCATCTGGCCTTGTGATCATGAAGATTCGGTTGAATCAAGAATGATCGTTCATCTTCTGTGGATCGAGAAATGGGTGACCGGTGGCAACACCAAGGTTATCGGTGAGCATGCCGATGCAATTTTGATGGTCTGCAGGGCGGAACAACTTTGACCGGAAGTGGCACAAAAATTGAAGCATCCTTTAAGCATCATGATTCGATGACTCGGGTTGAAAAAACTTTTCTTGTCGAGTGATGTTCGTTTTATGAGGCTTACTCTTCTCATTTTTTGTTTTCTGATGTTCAAAAGTTGCAAAGCGTTTACATATTCATCCGAAATATGAAATTTTGGTTCCTTCGAAAGAGGATAGATCTTACAAGCCTCCAACAGGATTTCTTTGTTTCTTCAGTGCTCAAATTGATGCAGGCCTACGCTTTTCAATACACTAGTTGTATGACGAAATATCAAGGCATTATGAGGTGTCCTTATGTAAGCTATCTCCCAATTCCATAAGCCTCATGGCCGCCTTTTGCATGGCATCCTTGTACTTAAGTGCAATTTCTACAGCTCAGAATTTTTATTCCCTCTTCCAACTTAAAAAAATTAGAAGCGGGACTTTTTTACTTCACAGTTCGTGTAGATGTTCATTTCTTAAAACATAACTTTAAAACTCATGGTGAATGGATGCGGCATTACTTTTTCATCTCTTCACCTATACCTTGGAATTTTCCTTGTGAATGGTTAGAAAGTAGCTTTGGGTATCCTCGTTTCTCCCTTAAGCATAGGCTTTCGTCTCATCAATGCATGCTTGACATGTTGAACAGATAAGTATATGATATTCAAAAATTAATCCTTGAGAAGCTATTGAAGCATTTTCTCTTGAGCTATAAGCATACTCCTCTCCAAGATAGCTTAGGTAGAAAGGGCGTCCTCGGCTTCTTCATGATGCATCCACTCTGACTTTATGTAATTAAGTTTTTCCATTCCATATGCATAAATCTTCATCTTTGTTGACTTGCTCGTTTTATGTAACAGATACCACTGTGTTCAGGACTTTTCCCAATAGGAGAACTAATCAACAGGCTGCAAGGGGGATGTGTTACAAAAGGAGGTTCCAAGCTATCCAATGGTAATCACGAGGATCCCATTGTTCTTTCTCGTCCACCATCTGTTAGGCGGGCTGGTAATAAAGTAGATATCAAGCGCGACTGAGATGCTACGGGATGACCTTATAGGAAAGCTAAAGGGAAAGCTCATGTACTTCTAGATTCTCAGCCCGCTCCTCAGCTATCTCATGGACGTGCTTTCCAGCAATCTTTAGATGATGTTACTCTTTCTCCTTAGTGATCTCACGGTTCTCTCAGCCATAAGCCTTCAGCTGGTTCCCCCTCTCGGGTGAGACAGTGGACAATTTGATTTCTCTTATGTGGCAAGCTGCAACTAGCTTTTCCATTTCTTCATATCCTTCTTGGGTCCAAGGTGCCATCTTTTTTGTTTTACTGGCTTGGGAGTCGGACACACATTGAGACGGTGGATGACCATTGATCGATCTTTGCCCATTAAGTCTTCAGCTAACTAAGCAAAAATATCCACGTCTTCTCGAAGTAGCTGAGTTAGAGGGGGCGCCAACTTTGGTTTGAGTTGCAAGCCTAATCTGGCTACCTTATAGGGATCACTTGGTACGAGCTCAATGGTTATCAGCTGCTCCATAAGCTTTGCTTTAGCTTGTACTCACATCTATTTTCCTTTTTCTTTGATGGCTATATAACTCCCTTATCCTCATCACCAGGATTTCCTCTTTGTCTATCTCCATGTAAGTCCATTTCTCTCTTGTCTTAATAGACTCCACATAACACTTTCAAGTCATGTACTGGTCTCCTCTACACTCTCCTACTCCTTCTCATACAGGGAACTTCATCTTCATATGGTAAGTTGAGATGATTGCTCTAAAAATGTTCAACGTTGGACTTCCCAATATAGCATCGTAAGCTGAGGGGGTATCCACAACTAAGAACTTGCTAAATTTGGTCTTCCTCTAAGATGAGTCTCCCAGTGAGAGGGGAAATTGTACTTGATCCCATAGGACGAATCACCTCTCCATCAATCCAAAGAGTGCCATGTCCACTGGTTCCATCTTGACATATCCTAGGTTCGTCTACTGGAGTTCCGCGTTGAACAGTACATCCACCGAGCTTCCACTATCTATGAACACACGACCAACATCATAGTCTGCTATGGCAGCTGTGATTATCAAAGCATCATGATGAGGGTGGTGGAGCTAATGACCGTCAGTTGGACCAAACTAGATAAGAGGCATAACATCAACAACTTCTATCCTTTCAGCTATCCTCGAATTGGCTGGTGATAAGAAGTGTTTTACGTGTTTTTAAGACCGTAATTCTTATGATTTGGATTCACTTATTGCTTAAATCATGTCACATTTGCATTTAATAAGTGTGTTAAGTGAATACAGGTAATAATGAGAATACATGAAGAAAAGGGAAGAAAAACGATGTACAAAACAAGTTCAAGCATGTTTTTCAACACCTAGGCGGTTTATGCATCTCCTACCACATTCGAGCGATAATTCTGTACATTTCGAGACCGAATTGGACAAAGTTTCCTTCTCCAAAGTTGTAGATCTATGTCTTAGCTTCAAATGGGAACTTGAAACATCCAAGTCAGAGGTCTATAGAGACAATTGTGAAGGAAATACGATTGCTGCGCTAAACAGAGAAATACATGCGCCAAGACACGCCCCATCGCCCTCCGAGTCACGCCTAGGCGTGGGAAATCCGAATCTTAACTCCTTTTCTGCCAAAAATCCAGCTCTTTATGATGGGAAGGAATCACTTTTAGTCATAATTCAGCACATGTGTTGAGGGGATGTCATAAGTGTGTTTCTTGGTAGATCTACTTTATGGAATTTTATACCATACACTTTAGAGTAATGGAGGACACAAGAGAGGAACAACACATGGGAGAGAGGGGAATCTACACCTATAAAGATAATCATCTCTTGCATTCATTCTTCATCAAGGAAATAGAGGAGGAAGTGACCGATCCATTGGACAGCCCCTAATCTGATTTCACCATCATTCATCACCATTCTTTATCATTGAGAGAGAGGGGAAAACTAGAGGAAGGAAAAGAGCTTGGGGATTGAAGGCTCTATTTCAAGATCCATCATCATTCACCATTTAGGGAGTTTTTAAGAGCTTTTCATTTCATTTATGTCTATGAATATTCCTCTTATGTCTTTTATGCTTTCAATTATGAACTAAATTCGTAAGACTAGGACCATGTAAGGCCAAATTGTGATTTATGTTTATAATAGATGATTGTTGAGGTTATTCTTATATTGTTATGTGATGTGAATTGATGTTCTACTTATCTTGCATATACTTGATCACTTTATGTTAGAATCTTATGCCTAGGTGAATATTTCGGGAGAAAATTGACTTAGGGTGCAAGAAATTCACATCATGACCCGCAACTAATGAGGAATTTCCCTAGACATAGGTAAAGATTCCCGGGTGAAGTTGTTCGATTCAAATCGAGTGAGATCTAGTAAGTTAATGCATGTTTAGTGGTTAGATTTCCGGATAGGAATATTTGGGAAATCACGATCTAAGCATAGGAGTTTATACGCGAGACATCGGTTATTCTCTACCCTCGGAGCTCTCACCATAACAATATAAGTGTAATCCTTCAACAAGAACCTTTATAAGTATATTTGATCAATTTGAACCTAGCATGTGCCTTAGTCTCCCTTTATAATTGGTTTTAAATCACTTGCTCATCTTTGTTCTTGTTCTTTACAAATTTTATTTGAATTTATTCTTACTTTGTTTATTCACTTCATTACAAATCTTAAACTAGAATTCAAGTCCTTGTGGTTCGACAATCCGGACTTACCGTCCATTTATTACTACACACGACTAGTGCACTTGCTACAATAGCACGTTAGCTTTTAGCGTGTAAGCTGGCTCGTGGAGGGCTCGCACATGAGCTTGCCTGGCTCTATGGGAATCTCCGTCAGTGGGCCCACTAGTTATCATGTAGATGATGTTGCGTGAATTACTGGATCCTCCGAACTGTTGGGGTAAATCAACCAAACGCAGCGGAAAATGGAATTTAAATTTTTTTTGGATTTCCCCATAACAGGATCAATCCTGAGGTTTTATTACACGTATGTACGATAGGGTAAAACAAACTTTACCCATTGGAGCAAACTGTTTGGAGAAACTCACGAGCTTGAATCCTTCAACTTCTTCGCGAAACTTCTCCAGCTGAAAACTTGATGATTTGAGCAGTCTAATTGTTCTGCTTCTAAATTGTTTCGCCGAAAAAACTTGATGAGAAAAAACTCCTCCTCTTTCTTGGTGATGACCGACGGCTAGAGAGAGTGAGAGGGAGAGGATTTCTTTTCTTGTGGCTTAAATCAAATTGAACTTATGACCTAGGTATTAACTACTATGATATATTTATATCACTTAAATTAATACCTTGGGCTCAAATTAGCCCATAAAAGGCGCCTAGTGGCCGCCCCTTTTAGGCCTTGGTGTGCCATTTGGTGCATCAATTTGAGCTAAGTCCACTCCACTATTTACTTAATCAATTCAATCCAATTGATTAATCTAATTAAATAATAGACAAGTTTAATCAATTTTATTTTTCCAAGAAATAATATATCAATTAAACTATAAATGAATTAACTTATTTCTTCAAATAATTAATTCTATTTAATTAATTTTAAGTATCTAATACTTAAAATATTACCACAAGAATTATTCTATTTTTCTATCGATTTTTCCTTTTCGAGCATGACTCTTTAGGTTCATCTATATTTGGCAATGAGAGAATTCCATTGAATATGGGTCCCACCTAGCCGGTCAAGTGATCCATATTTTAACCCAAATAAGATAAAATGATTAGATCATTTTCACCTTTCCTATTGTAAATGTCGTGTGAATATAAACTCTTTGTTTCCTTATCCTGGTCAAGTGAAAGTCATGGTTTTTGGTCAAACTCATTGACTTGGCTCTATGCTATATTTACAATAAGTTTAAGTGAATGCTTTGGCCAAAGACTTTAAGATTTAACTTACTTATAAATGCAAAGGATAATTCCTCGTTCACCTTCGAGAGAACGAATCCCATTTTGGATATCAGTTAAGACTACTACTTGCCCCTTAGGTTGCAGTTCGAGGTTGACCCCACCCACGGGTCAATTGGGCCTAACTACTCTAATGACAAACCTAATGTCACAATATATCTTCAACTCGATTCCTCAAGTCTGAAGTTCAGATACACCTATTACAATTAATCAATTTTGTCATTGACTGTCAAAGAGTGAAAACCCATGTGACAGAATTGATGTGAGTCATGTCTGAGTGCCACTATCTCCATCAGTGCACCTATGATATGAATTCTTCACTACTTCCTAGTGATTAATGGACACCTATCTCATCAAAACTCATCCCATACAAGATTTCATAATTTTCAAAGCCCAATTGAAAATCATTGACTTGCAGACTATTTTAGTACACAAGTATTAAACTCCTCTAGTGCCTTAGAGAGCTAACTCTTATGTTCATGGTCTTATAGTTGATTACAATATATAAATTCCAATACAATAGTAAATAACTAATTGTCTTTTATAGATAGAATTCGAAACAATTACAAATTAATAATGTCCGAACATTTTCTAATCCTCTAGTGGCATTTGAGGACATTAACCTAACATTAACCTCTCGTTATTTTTCGGCTTACTCTTGGAGTTTCCTTGAGGGAGCACTTCTATGTCAACCTTATATCTAGGAGGTGAGGGGCTTCTCGTAATAGTCTCGTACTCTTCTCTCGATCTCTACATATAAGCTCCTATAGGTGTCCGCTTTCAACTACCACTCTATTTCATTTAGCAAGTGCCTGAACGAGTTAGTATCGTGTCCGTAGTCTTTGTGAAATCGGCGGTATTTGTCTGACTTGGGATTATTTGGTCGCAGGGTAAACCTTCTGGGCCACCTGATAAAGCTCTTATGCTCCACTACCATAAGTGCTTGGGCAGGTGTCACTTTCAAAGGCGTGTACTGGGCGATTATCGCCTCTGCTCTTATTAGCAATGAAGGGCCTTCTAGAGGTTTTCCCCGTGTCTTTCTTTTTCTTGTTCATTTTACTGATGTCAGCCTTCTTCATCCTCACAGCTTCCTTCATATTTACTTATTTCTCTGCTCTAGCTAGCAGGTTACCAAAATCGGTAGCTGGCTTTCTAACTAAAGACCGAAAGAATTCTCCATCCTTCGATCCTTGGGCAAAAGCATTGGCCAGCACTTCAGCACTTGCAGAAGGGACCTCCGAAGCAGTGGCATTGAATCTTTGTATATACTCCTTGAGCGTTTTAGTGGCCCCTTGGTGCATGATTAATAGACTCAGAGAGGTCTTTTGATACTTCTTGCTGCTTGCAATTTGATGTAAGAACATCAAACTGAATCCTTAAAAAAAAATTGATGGAATTTTGCACCAGCTGGTTAAACCATTGTTGTGCAACTTTGGTTAGCATGGTCAAGAAGTCTTGATACTTAACTCCATCAGTATACTGATGAAGCAGTGCACAGTTCTCAAACTTCCCCAAGTGTTCCATAGGATCAGCCGACCTATTATATTCTATGATATTAGGAGCACGAAAATTTTAAGGTAGCTCATCTTCTAACACCTGTGGACCAAAGATGAGTCCCCTGGGCAAGAGGGGTAGGCTTCCTCTGAGGCGTTGCTTCATTTCTCTTATCTTTTCTCGCATGCTTTCAAATATTTCCCTCATCTTTCATCGGAGGTGTTCCCACGAGTCCTTGATTCTGAGAACATTGCCCAAAGGGATTATCTCTTTTTTTTCTGGAGCATTCATACCCACAACATTGTGATGAGTCTCCTTTTTGGCAAGTATTGGAGAGCTACCCTTGATCCTGTGTGCCTAGGGTGCCATTAGGGATGGCATAGCTACAGGTGCTTGCACAAGGAACAACATTCCGAGCACAGCTGGTTGGAATGCTGGCAGAAACGCTGGTTGGAATGCTGACGGGACAGCTCCTCAGCATGTAAGGCATAGTTTCTGTAAGCGGAGGAAAGAGCCCTCTTGAGGTAGCTGATGCGAACATCGGCTAGACAAATCCTGGCATGTATGCCATTACCCGAGGGTTGGTATTGTGGAGGGCCGAAGTTACAGTAGTGTTGAAGATGTGTCCTAATTCATCAGCTAGCTGAGATCCATTTCTCGGTGATGTCATGCTTGGCCAGATGCTAGGGAGCACTAGACGCATGTACGCTAGCTGAGGAGCATTCCCCCTAGCATATAGCTCGGGGAGATGCTTCCAGGTGCGGTAAGCGTGTGTTCCTGCCTTTCTTCTTCTCCCTGTTGCTCCTCACCGATGTGTCATGCTTGGCCAGATGCCAGGGAACACAGGACGCATGTACACTAGTAGAGGAGCATTCCCCCTAGTGCATAGCTCGGGGAGGTGATGACATATGCGACAAGCGTGTGCTCTTACTTTCCTCTTCTCCCTGATGCTTCTCACCGATGGTGTCATGCTTGGCAAAATGCTTGGGAGCACTAAATGCATGTATGCTAGCTGAGGAGTATTCCCCCTAGTGTATAGCTCGGGGAGATGCCACCAGGTGTGACAAGCGTGTGCTCCTTCCTTCCTTCTTCTCCCTGATGCTCCTCACCGATGACGGGTTTACTCTTTTATACCAGCAGCGTATGCTCCGTAACTCCTTGAGACGAGGGTGCTTCGGGCCCTAGTGCTCATCACTGATAGCTAATAAGAGCACTGGAAGATTAAGTCCTGGTGTGTACTCTGGTCTTCTCCATGGTTAGCTACATGAAATCACGATTATCATCCTCAAAAGTAGTAATATATCATGTCTTGAAGCCAGATTCTTCATAATATCTTCGAACGCTGTTTTGGGAAGGATCCCTTCTAAATTTGACTTTGCTTCCTTCTAGAAAGTTGTAGATTTGCTTGTGATTCTTCATACCAATTGGACTTGACTGATTCCAAAACTTATAACTTGATTTATGAGTTTTTCACCGCAACTGCACAGCCCAGTCCCAGAATTCTCTCTTCACGAACACTTTTGAGACTTTATACTTCCGAACTGGATCTGGACTTCTTCATAAAAATTGTAGGTATTTGTCTTGGATTTTCATTCATATAAAAGTCACTGAATACGGATGTGTGTAACTCCAGATATGTAGATATTTCTAAAACTGCGCCAAATCGCCTAACTTGGTTGAAAATAACACTGTACACTCCAAAATCAAGGCTATGTTTGTTTCTATTTTGGGGGGGGGGGGCATTTTTGGTGAAACATTTTATTGGGAGTTGTGTATTTTGGTGAGAATGTGTTTGGATCAGCTATTTTGAAGTAATATTTGGGTGGTGTTTTGGTGAAAATGTGTTTGGTTTCATTTTCAGAAGGAACAAAAATCACTGTAACAGTCAAATCATGTAAGTTTTTTGTTTGAAAAAGTAATGTTAATAATTGGATAATGATTGAAAAATATATTATATTATAAGTTTAAATGATTATAATATATATAATAATATTATATGTATATATTTATGTATTGTAATTGGTGTACACACACACATATATATGTATATATATATATACACACACACACACGTAACTAGAACTCTTATCATATGAAATTCATTCTATGTAACATAATATAAATATAAATTATATATAAACATAATATATACAATGTATTGTATGTATGTAACATATGGATAGTATATTAATAATACATATGTTAACATGACACTTGTCATATATGTAATATATACATAATATATACGCATATTATAATATATTATACATACACAACTAATATATATGCATAATACATATGCATATATATATATAATATAATACATACACATACACTGTAATATATATGCATAATACATATGCATACATATATAATATTATATTATAATTAATCAAAGTATTTATATGTATATAATCATGTATATGTATAATATATAAGTGTATATTTATTGCGCACATATAAAAATGTGCATATCTAGGAAATGTATATGTATGCTAATCAAGCTATTTTAAAATATCATATCTAATAATATAAATATGTAATATACATAATATATATAGTCATATAATATATTATAAATCATAATATAAATATAAATTATATATAAACATAATATATACAATGTATTGTATGTATGCAACATATGGATAGTATATTAATAATACATATGTTAACATGACACTTGTCATATATGTAATATATACATAATATATACGCATATTATAATATATTATACATACACATACAGTATAATATATATGCATAATACATATGCATACATATATAATATAATACATACACATACACTGTAATATATATGCATAATACATATGCATACATATATAATATAATATTATAATTAATCAAAGTATTTATATGTATATAATCATGTATATGTATATATAAGTGTATATTTATTGCGCACATATAAAAATGTGCATATCTAGGAAATGTATATGTATGCTAATCACGCTATTTTAAAATATAATATCTAATAATATAAATATGTAATATACATATATATAGCTACATATATAATGTATGTCTATATATAGTTGTATATATATATGTTTAGTTATATATGTATACCATGAATGAAAAACCACATGTGAACATAATCGAATACTTACAAAATACGTATAATTATAAGTAAATATAATATCACATGTAAATTGCATATATATTACATGTACGTAATTTTATAATACTAAGTGTAGATTACTTATATATAATATATACGAATATACATATATGTATGCATAATATATATGTATGTGTGTGTATTAAAATATATACATCAGCGTATAATTATATATGAATGAATAATACATATATATGTATTATAATACATCGATATATATTATTGTTCATATATATATATGTATATGTATTATTTATAATATATAATATGTATAAAATATAAACATCAATATACATAATATATATAATATACGTGATTATAATGTTAAGTGCATATTTTGTCTATATATAGTTGTATACATATATGTTTAATTATATATGTATACCATGAATGAAAAACCACAAGTGAACATAATCGAATACTTACAAAATACGTATAATTATAAGTAAATATAATATCACATGTAAATTGCATATATATTACATGTACGTAATTTTATAATACTAAGTGTAGATTACTTATATATAATATATATACGAATATACATATATGTATGCATAATATATATGTATGTGTGTGTATTAAAATATATACATCAGCGTATAATTATATATGAATGAATAATACATATATATGTATTATAATACATTTATATATATTATTGTTCATATATATATATATGTATTATTTATAATATATAATATATATATAAAATATAAACATCAATATACATAATATATATAATATACGTGATTATAATGTTAAGTGCATATTATGTCTATATATAGTTGTATACATATATGTTTAATTATATATGTATACCATGAATGAAAAACCACAGGTGAACATAATCAAATACTTACAAAATACGTATAATTATAAGTAAATATAATATCACATGTATATTGCATATATATTACATGTATGTAATTTTATAATATTAAGTGTAGATTACTTATATATAATACATATTCGAATGTACATATACATATCCGTAATATATATAAGTGTGTGTGTGTGTGTATTAAAATATATCATCAGCCTATAATTATATATGAAGAATAATACATATATATGTATTATAATACGTCGATATATATTATTATTCATATATATATATATATGTATTATTGAATGAATAATACACATATATATGTACTATAATACGTCGATATACATTATTATTCATATATATGTGTGTATTATTTATAATACATATAATATGTATAAAATATACACATTAATATACATAATATATAATATACGTAATTTATAATATTAGGTGCATATTACATATATAATATCTATATTTATGTATACATATACATATACATAGGCATTAAAATAAATATGTGTGCGTATATTATGATAAGTGCATTAGTATATAATTATATATAAATATATAAAACGTCAACATAGATATTAGTATTACTCATAATATATATATATATGATACATATAAATAATATATATACATACGTCTATATACATAATATATATAATATCTGCGTATATTATATGTACACACCTACGTTATATACCTATTATATAAAAGAATATATGCATATAATACAGCAACAGGCTGTTTTGGGGGTGTTTGGCCAAATATGACTTTCCATGTTTGCCCAAATTGTTATGGTCCAAACAAGTTTTGGGCTGTATTCTTGGCTAAAACCCAGTCCAAAATAGAAACAAACAAACCCCAAGATTTTCACATCAGAAAGTGAAATGGAGTGCGAAGCCTAGAAACTTGTTGATTTTCTTCAAAATTTATCATCGTAACTCACGTCTTCAACTCAGATTTTTCCTACAGACGGCGCCACTTGATGCGGTTCAAAATTTACATCAAGCAAACACATAAATCGACGTGCGATTTATACTCAAAATTTACTATGAATAATATATGAAAATATGTAATAAGAACTTAAATTCACAAGATGAACAAAATATTGCACTTTCTATTGACTTTTCTTGAGAGAATACAAAGTAGTGTAGTAAAATTATAATGTGAATGTAAAAAATACATGAAATGAGTAAAACCCTCTTTTATATGGCCGATTTCACCCCCTCTTTGGTGTGTAACGGGCGTTTTCTGTGTAGTGGGGGGGGGGGGGGGGGGTATGGGGATCATATCCCCCATTCTAGGGGATAGTGGTTGAACTTTGACTTGGTCCACTTTTATCCTTTCATTAGTTGTCCTTCTTAAGTCTTCCTTCCATCTTCTAGCTATCCATGTTCCAGCTATCAGTTTAATCCATCTAGTGTCTTGACGTAGGAGGTTCCACGTAGCTCTGCCTTGAATTCCTCTTGATGGACTTTCACCTTGATCATTCCTTAAGTGTCCAAATATTTTGTTGGCCGGGGGGGGGGGGGGGGGGGGGGGGGATATGGGGATCATATCCCCCATTCTAGGGGATAGTGGTTGAACTTTGACTTGGTCCACTTTTATCCTTTCATTAGTTTTCCTTCTTAAGTCTTTCGTCCATCTTCTAGCTATTCATGTTCCAGCTATCAGTTTAATCCATCTAGTGTCTTGACGTAGGAGGTTCCACGTAGCTCTGCCTTGAATTCCTCTTGATGGACTTTCACCTTGATCATTCCTTAAGTGTCCAAATGTTTTGTTGGCCCAAGTAATTGATGTTCCTCGGGGCCCAATTTGCATATAAGCCCAAATAGAAAATATGATATTTATGGCCGTATCACGTAAAATTAATTTAAATTATATTTATTATTTAGTAAGTAATAGTCTAAATGATAAAAAAATAATTAAAACTTGATATAAAAAAGACACACTAAATTTTGGAGCGTGACTAACAGATATATAAAAAAATAAAATCATGCTCTAAAATAACTTGCACAAGATGATAAAATATTGGAGCTTGACTTGAGTTCTGTTTGTGATTCGATGGTTCGTGCTCATATTTAAATTCGCCAAACACAATTTATATAAAACAAAATGAGTACAACAAAATTGACATCCACAGCCACCATTTGCATCACATTATTGGGTGACTATTTTCTTAACTTTTATGGAGACAGAACGGGTTTACCAAATTATTAAATTATTGTTATCTGTCAAATTTATTTATCTTATATTTAGTTAGTTTGTATTCGAATTTGTGATTTTTGAATTATTATGTAATATTAATTTATGTTGATATGAATATTACAATGTTGTAAATTTATATGATATGTGCATTTTATACTAGTTTTAATATATATATTTTATTTATAATTAAGGTAAAATTATATATATTTGATGAGTAAAATATTAACAAATAAAAGGATCTAATTGTAATTTTTTCAAAGATTAAGGACCTAATTGTATAGGACCTAATTCTAAATAAAATGACCCAATCTAATAAAAAAATTACCCACGCCAAAATGGCTCGAGAAATGGATTTCCAGTGGAGTTGCCCTTGCAGGTTCAATTTGGATTTTAAAATACAATGTTGTCCAATGAGCGGGTCCAAAAACTCAAAAAAAAAAAGGGGAGGGATGTGGGAGAGGGGAGAAAAACAACAGGGATAAATGCAAAAAAAAAAAAAACCCATGTTATGACTTTTTTACTAAAAATCTCCTGTGATCACGAAATAGTCTAATCACCCATTATATTCTTAAAGAAGAATGCAAAAAGCCACTTTTTGTAAAAAAATGAGCGTATTTTTCATGTCTTTTACCTTTATTGACATGCTTATTTGTCATTTATACACTCTCCAAATAATATAAAAGGTAAAATAATGTTATTTTACCAAAAAAAACACATTTCTTTTTATCTTTTTAACAAAAAGTGGCTTTTTGTACACTTCTTTAAGAACACGGGGGGTTTTTAAGCTATTTCATGATCATAGGGGGGGTTTTAGCAAAAAAATTATATCACAGAGGTTTTTTTTGCATTTATCCCAAAAAGAATATGCCCTATGGGTTTTTCTAGGCTGTCAAGTTAGACCTGCAGAGTCCGATTTTGATTTCGAGGTGGGGTAGGTCTATGCAAGATGGGTCTTGGACCCACAAGACACCCTTTGGACCCTCGCTATTGCTAAAATTGGGGTAAATATCCTTATTCATTTAATGTTCATCATATAATTGTGATTATATAGAGAGTTGGAGTTTGAAACTCACTAAAGATTATTTGTGACAAAGTGTAGAAATATTTATTCTACCAAAATTAGTTCTCAACATTTTTTATCAATGATACAAGTAATGAAAATCAAATACTAACAATTTATAATTAACTAACAACTATGATAATTAACAACTATTACAATAAGTTAACAATTATTATAAAAGTAGAGTGAGGCCCACATATTATTGGTGGGAGTAGAATCAAAATCTCTAACATTTTACAATCTCAATTTCGACAATAGAACTAGGATATTCTCAACAAAAGTTTTTCGTGCTATAATGTGCAATTTTCTCATCGCAATGGCTAACTCTATTATTATAGAAGTGCTGTACTATTCAACACGCTAAGCTTGCCGACTGTTTTAACACTTAATCTCGCTTTTCAAAGTATTCCAAATTAGTAATAAGTTACTATTATAAATTCTCGTGTTCCACTTCAGGTTGTCAATGTGTCCATTTAATTAAATGGACGGCGTAAATTCCCAAAATACGTATATTATTATTGTTCACTAAATAATAAGAGAAAATATATATCTAGAGTTTTGCCAATCGACCCCAATATTAGGGTTGACCATTTTACTGCCAAGCACGTTATTTCATTAGAAATAAAGCTATCTCAATAAATTAGGTCCCCTTAGTAAAAATAATCCTAACGGAGATTGCTCCCCACGTCTACGTACTAAAGAGCCATTTAAATTTTACAACATCACAACCCAAAGCCAAATGTACACTTGAGGAGTATTTATAAATAATTTTTGCTTAAATAATTTAGAGGAGTATTTACTAATAATTATGCATAAATAAGTTTGTTTATAAGAAAGTGATTAAAAGTATGAAAGAATTATAAATGATATAGAATCAAAAATGCATAAGATTTACAAGTATATATAAATGAAACATGAAAAAAGAAAAAATAGATGAAAAATGTAGGCAAAAAAGAAAGGGACTAAAAAACCAGAGCATTTCGAAAGTACAAAAAAATAATTCTTCTATGGAGACAAACTTTTGGATTCAAATTTTGGAAAGGGTAATTTGAGATTATTGAAATGTAATCAAGGGTAAATATATCGAAAATAAGTTTGAGTTGATTACAAAAATATTACAATCTATTTGAAGCACCCTTTGCCAACTTAAAAATTTATACTACTATCACTACTTCTTTTTTTTTTTTTTTAAGGAAAAGCGGTCAATTTATTTCATTTAATAAAAAGTTTATAGTGTCTAGAACAATACAACTTAGACTGTCTCTAACAATGTAGTTAAAAATAATTGAAACAGCAAATATCAAGTTCCTTCAAGATAACAAATTTAAGGAATACCAAGTGGACACAAGAAAACTCTTATGCAAAAGACCATATATTTATTCAAGATAGACGAAACTCTCATTCGAGAGAGAAAACAGAATACTAAATTAAAAAGCTATATTAAATTTAATGTATCACCCATCTGTTAGATATTATTATTGCTCTCTTAGTTAAATTAGTATTATTATTGTTTTCCTAGTTAGACTTGTATTCTTATTACTTTATTTATCTTTTACCTTCTTTAGAGTTTAGGGTTTCCTTGTATTCTTTCTCTTGTAACTATATATAAGTTACTCATTAATACAAGTTTTCTACGGGGTTCTATCTAATCTAACATGGTATCAGAGCCGTGGCTTCGAGCCATGGTATCTCGATCTCTCGCTTCCGCATCCTCAAGTCGCCGACCCCGTCCGGCGCACCTTATCTAGTTTAGTTTAGGACAATTTTTTTTCTTTATCTTTGTTTATGTTGTCGCCGCTCACCCTTGGAAAAACAAGGACTTGGAGCCCCCACCTTATTTAATGATTTTCAGACGAAATTGCTCCACATTGAGAAGCGTCTTCGTCGAACCGCCACCTTATTTAATGATTTCCAGACGAAACTACTCCACTTTGAGAAACGTATTCGTCAAAATCTCTCCACTAAGCATTCTTTATGCCCGGACTGTCGTAACATCTTTGTTCGATTTTTCGTTCCAGTCTCGGCGTTCGAGACCTCTCGTTTCGACTGCGGGGAAGTGTTAGATATTATTATTGCTCTCTTAGTTAGATTAGTATTATTATTGCTTTCCTAGTTAGACTAGTATTCTTATTACCTTATTTATTTTTTACCATTTTTAGAGTTTAGGGTTTTCTTGTATTCTTTCTCTTATAACTATATATAAGTTACTCATTAATACAAGTTCCCTACGGGGTTTTCTCTTATCTAACTCCATCTTCATCTTGTCAGATCCATCTCTGTCTCGTCAGATAATTTGAAGCTAGGATATAAAACCTGAAAGAGGGTGCTACAACCCAACTCGCCGATGATAATGGTGGTAATAATAGTAATGGAGACGACTGTTTTACCAAGTCATCGTCGCCGAAGAAGAAGAAGAGCAGAAAAAGACGGCTTATATTACTATTACTTAAGTTTACAGAATTAAAAGTATAAGTTGAGTTTACAAATAAATTCAAAAAATTAACTTATTTTTATCTAAAACTTCAGAATTATTTAAAATTAGAGCATGCAGACACTATATTAGTTAATGTGAATGCAACCCAAATTGTTTGAATTAATCCACTGATTCAAAGTTTGGTGAGATGAATCTACCTATTAGGAGTATAATTAAGGTTATCGGATGAAATGGAAAAGATGGCTTATCTGTGATTAGTTCCTTTTAGGTATCTAATCATTTTAGCTTCCTTATCCGCAAGGAGGCATTCACATATCTTCACGAAAGAGCTCCAATTCGTGTAAAAAATTGTATAGATCGAGGATGTTGAATTCGTCACTTTATTTGGGTGTAGTATGATTTGATCGTGTCAACTTATATTATTTTATTCAATGAAGGGTATGATTGATTTTCTAGTATTGGTGTGCTGCGGTAATGAAGTTGGGGCTATATGTCCAAGCGAGTACTTTTGGTGAAGGAAACATGTCAGTGATGTTAAATTTTTTGTTTAGGATAATCATCACGTATTTCACCCTACCTAATATTTTAATTATAGAAAAATAAGTAAAATCTATTTGGATTCAGCAGATTAACAAAATGTATTTGGATTGAACAAATTGGCATTTCTATCATCTTTAACTCAGATCTAATCAAGTTCTTAACCGATCAAATTCAAATGAATTTGATAAAAGTTTGAGAACTTGACCTTAGGAGTACAAACTATCGCATACTTAATTGGAGGACGACAAGGACAGACTTATTTGATACGGATTAGTTTAGTATAATAAATTATACTTAGCATATATAACTTTTTTTTTAATAAAATTTGATGATCGGCTCGAACTCAAATTAATTTATGAACATAATAAATATGTGGTGAAGGGTCAAAACACTCGAAATTGACTCGATTTAATCTCGTTCGAACTTAGA
This sequence comes from Buddleja alternifolia, assembly GCA_019426215.1. Taxonomy (NCBI): domain Eukaryota; kingdom Viridiplantae; phylum Streptophyta; class Magnoliopsida; order Lamiales; family Scrophulariaceae; genus Buddleja; species Buddleja alternifolia. The sequence goes on along the minus strand of CM033399.1, from coordinate 20,966,790 downwards.
AAAATTTAATAACTAGATCATATCAGATTCAAAAGAACTATATAACTCTATTTATTTGATTTATAATTATTAAATAATAAAGACGTTAAATATAAATTAAGTCCAAATTAAGACCCGACACGTTGACATGACTAAGGATGAGCATTAAACTGAAACAGTTGGTCCGAAATTATAGACCCCTTAGTAAACGCTGAACCCCATGTTCATGTTCATGTTAGTCTGAAGAAATGGCATTTGCTAATTTCGAGGAATAATAAATTACACTTCTAGAAGTACTTGCTTACCAAGTACAATTGCGCGATATGCCATCAATTTAAAATGAGAATTCATATTGACAATTCACACGACACTGCGTTTTACATTTTAACTTATAGGAAAAATTACCAAAAACCCCCCAAAATAAATTTTTATATTAAAAAATTTATGAAAATATTTTTTAATTTCAAAAACTCATTCTATAAATTTTTATTTCAAAAGCCCCAAAAGTCACAATTAACAGCTTAATGGACTAAACTGCCATTCATTTATTAAATTAAAAATTGATCTAATTATTAATTGGAATCCTTTTGTTTTAATTCTTGTTAGAGTAGATGCTCGGCGCGCCAATTTTGGGCGCCATTTACTGTATAATAAACTTTATGAGACAATTTTTTCTTATAAATAAAGTCAAATTTATTATAGCATTCTTTGTTCTTAAATTGTTATTTTATGCTTAGAACGAAGTCCCTTGAATCACATATGACTATGGGATATCATCGGACATCGGGAATAACGATGATGGGATATGTCTCTAAGGTCGTGATTCTTAAAAATTTACAAGTCGATGATGGGTCTGTCAAGATGAGGGATATTGACAAAGACCCAAAAGACTTACTTGTGTACATAGTTCTTGGAGAACGTGACTCGCTCCATAGCATAGATGTACACGAGGGTTCTCATTTGGATAATGAGTGAATTGAACAACCCCGCCAGAAAATTCCTGAAATTGTTATCCTGATCGAATATGGAATTTTCTATAGTCACGTAGGCATAAGAGTAATCCTTATAGACCTGGGGTTCTATTGTCACTTTGAGCATAGTCGATTATACTTTGACTTATCTCATGATTCCATCACGAGTCGTTATATGGGATATCTTGGGTATAGTATGATTATGTGTCGAGGTACATGAGAGACCAAGATGAGATCCATCACTAATTTAGCAACTCAGACATTTCCTATGTTTTGCTTATTGAATCAATTCAAGGAATCTTTGGCCAAAGTATGACAATCCAAAGAGGGGGAGTGTTTCCTCATTTGGATTGCATGAATCGATATCATGCAATGAAGGAGACATAGAGATTGGTTCGTAAGAGTTTCGACTAAACCATTACTCGAGATACCAATCCGGGAAATTGGATGGAGGGATCTTACTTATGCGAGGATCGTGGTTACGATAGGTTGAGTATCTTGACATCGTTTGTGTCTAGTTCTTCGAGGCCTATTGCTAGACAGTAACCTCGATTTGTAGGTATCGATGATAGTATTGGTGATAATTCATGGTCGGATTAAATCAAGGAAGATTTAATCTAGTACTTTCTAAATATAGAAAGGTGCAATGACACTTTTAGAAAGTGTACTTACTACTAGAACATAAACGAGCCTAAGGGGTCACACACTAACTTCTAAAGTTCCTGCTTAAAAGATATGATTAATCAACTTTGGAAGTTGAGGTGAAATTAGGAAAGTCTAGGACTTACCTATAGAGGAATATTAATTAATTGGTTGGAGATCAATTAATTTGACTATTTAATTAATCAAGTAAGATTAATTAATTAATGGACTAAGTAAAGTCCAAGGTTTTATTTAATTAGTAGATGAAGTCGAAAATTAAATAGAATTAAAAAAATAATTGGGTAATAACTCTTAAGGTTGGACTTTAATTATTATGAGATATTTAATTAAATGGTTGGGCTATTTATTTAAATAAGGAGTCAAAAATTAAATCAAGTTGGATAAAAATTTTGGCCTCTTAGTGTAAAAGGGGGCGAGGTGGCAATATGTGAAACGCCGTTGAGGATTGGTGAATCACTTATATAATTGGGGATTAACCTAATCGAGATAGGCTGTGATTGTCACTAAGCATAGAGATGCTTTGTGGGATCCACTCATTGTACACTCATATAATTGGGGCAATGAACTGAGAGGATTGACCTTGGAATATTTGATGGGTCTGGCCTAACGTTGAGGTAGCATAATGGACACCCATATAATTGGGCCATATGTGAAAGACGAGGTAAAATAATCTTGAGAATCATCCAACGAGGTGGAAGGCAGGGGGAGGCTACTATCTAAATGGATCAATTGCACTCATATAATTAGGGTGACTTGATTAATTTAAATAGATCTCAAGCCCACTAAGAGAAATTAATTTTTCCTCGAATTCTATCCAGAGGATGGTGAAATTTAGAAAAATAGTGGGAGGCTTGTACAATTAAAGACCAAATTGTATAAGAACTTTATTTTAGAATGGATGCTAATATATCTGCCTCAAAACCTTTGTAGATTGAAAAATGTCTTATCCATTCAAGACTTTAATTGAAACCAATAAGTTAACCAAGCCCAACTTTGAGGATTAGCTTCGAAACCTTAGAATCATCCTCCAAACTGAGAAAAGAGAATACATTATCTCAGCCCCTATCCAAGATGAACCTGATGATAGTGCCCAGCCCCTATCCAAGATGAACCTGATGATAGTGCCCGGATGATGAGAAGTATGAGTATCAAACGTGGAAATAGGATGATATGTAAGTAAGATGTCTCATGTTGGCAATAATGTCAAACGAGTTGCAAAGATAACGTGAGGCGATCAAGAACGCATCATCGATCCTTTTACACTTGACTAAACTCTATAGGACTCGAATAAGGAGGGAACGGTATGCCGTTTCCAAGGAACTGTTCAAGACCCGGATGAATGAAGGAGCCGATGTAAGTGAGCATGTGCTTAAGATTATCGGGCTAATTAAGAAATTAGTTGGTCTAGGCGTGCCACTTGACAACGAGCTATTAGTGGATTTAATCCATCAATCACTTCCAAGATCATATGACCAATTTGTGGTAAACTTCGACATGAATTTAGTAGAGGCTAGGCTTCCTGAGTTACTGAACATGTTAAAGGCTGCTGAGAGCACGGTTCGAAAGGATAAGTTACTCCTGCTTGTTGATGACTCATCTCGACCGTTGGCCTGGAAGGGCAACATGAAAGGAAAGAGTAAAAAATGAAAAAAGCTGAGGGGTAAAGGAGGAGTGAGGAAGGCTAAGAAATCCGACAATTGCTTCAAGTGCGGAAAACTTGGACACTAGAAGAAGGACTGCAAGGAGCCATCAAAGGCTCAAAGTATGTTCTTTGTTCAAGTTAACATTAGTGTTAACACTGCTTCTTGGATACTTGACACTGGGTGCGTTATTCACCTTTCCAATGATTTGCAGGGGATGGTAAGAAGCAAGGCACTAAGTAACGGAGAGATGACCCTAAGGATGGGAAATGGAGAAATGGTTGCTGCCAAGGCAATAGCGACTGTTCACTTAGCTTTAGGGAGTAGGATTTTGATTTTAAATTCCATCTATTTTGTACCCGAGATAATAAGAAATATCATATCCATTCCGATTTTGGATGGAGAAGGATATCGTTATGAGATTCATAATAATAGTTATTTTTTGTTTTATGAATCTAATCTTATTATAGAGTCAAAATTGTAGGATGGTCTTTATAGAATTTTCCCAACTTATCCTACTCTCAATATTCAACAAAGTAACAAATGAAAATCTGACAATTCCATAAGTACATCAACTTGGCATGCTAGGCTAGGTCATATCTCTAAAGAAAAGATACGTATATTGACAAATCAATTTGGTCTTGAAGATCTAGATGAAATGCCAACTTGCGAATCATGTCTTAGGGGAAAAATGACCAAGACACCATTCAATGGGTCAATTGTGCGTGCAAGTGGAATTTTGGACTTGGTCCATACTAACGTATGTGAGCCACTTAGCATAAATGCTAGAGGTGGTTTTAGCTACTTCATAGCATTTACCGATGACTTCTCATGGTATGGTTATGTGTACCTTATGAGGTACAAGTCTGAATCCTTTGAGAAATTCAAGGAGTTTAGACATGAAGTAGAGAAACAAATTGGTTGAAGCATCAAGACTCTTCGATTGGATCGAGGAGATGAATACTTATCCAATGATTTTTTGGATTATCTAAAAGAGAATGGGATTCTCTCGCAGTGGACTCCGCCCAGCACGCCTCAATTGAATGGGTTAACTGAGCGAAGGAATCGAACTTTGTTATACATGGTTTGATCCATGATGAGTCGCACTGGACTTCCTTCTTCAATGTGGGGCTATGTGACACGCAAAATCCTAGCAAGTATACTAGGTCGTGCAAATTTAATAAAGTGGACTATTTAGCCCGGGGTGTATCGTCTCCACAGGGACAATTGGATTCAATGCTCGTAATTGCTATATTATCTAACTCTAAGCTAAATCAAATTATAAGATGATGGTTGATTATACTATGAAAATAATCAAAGACAACTATGTGATAAACAAGATAATAAATCGAATGGAAAGAGGTGATTGGGTTATGATCCTACTATGTTCTATTCTATGTTCATGAACTCTCAATTATCCGGATTCTTAGAACGTTCTTGTTATGGCGAAACCCCCTAATGTATTTATTATTCAATCTCTTGAAATAACAAGCCTATACTAGTTAACAACTTCCTATATCTCTATAGTGAAGATTGAATTAACTAACATGCATTTAGGTTCAAAGGAATTCTTTGTTTACGAAGATCCTACATTCAATCGGGTCATCTTATCACAAAAAGCCACACAACGCAATCGATTCTATCTCTAGTCAATTGTTACGTTATGATGATTGATTTTTTGATCTCCCTTTATCTATCTCCTCTCGGTCTCAAGACAAAGCATTTTATCAAACACATGGTGATCAAGCATATGCAAGCATTAAGCATAAAATCAAACATGTAACAAGAATGTAATAAATCCGGAAAATAATCATTCATTAAACACAAAACATCACAAAGTATTCACATAACCCAACCACAAAGATGCTTAGCTCATACTTACAACAACAAGTGATTCAACAATTCTATAAGACATGGTTGATACACAAATCAAAGAGAAAGAGTTGAATTACTCCCTATTACAAAGTTTGAATCCAAGCTTTGATGATGAAAATGATGATGATGATGACTCTTCAAGCTTTCTTAGGACTTCCCATGGCTTCCCCTTGGTGTTTTAGAGCATTTTCAGCCTTTAGGTAAGTGAAGAATGCCTTATAAAGACCAAAAACGTCGGATATAAAAAATAGGGCAGCAAGGCACTAAGCCGCGGCACAAAAAGTGCGAAGCATTTTTTCGAATCAAGACCGCGGTCCTGTGCCGCGGTCGTCTCACGCTGAATTCGCAGTTTTTGTATTTTAATCATAACTATCCCTACAGATGTGGGATTGAGGTGATTCAAGTTGCTACGTGAAGCTAAGACAGTGATCTACAATATTGGAGAAGAAATCTTAATCTGATTAGGCTTTTAAGTTGACGAAAATCTCGTGTTTATATGAGCATTGTGTATAATCTTTCATCAACTATCTTCTTTTGTTTCTTACTTCAATTTCATGCTCAATTTGGATCTCCTTTCTCGTCTTTCATGCGTAAATCAACTTGTATCCTACAAGACAAAATCTATACCAATCAAAGCATTATGAGGGATAAAAAGTGATCAAAGCAATGATCAAATCATATCACATTGGGGCATAAAATACTGTATAATATGGACTTATCACTATGCTTTGACAACTGCAACCTATTTGTTAAACAGAGCGCCATCTAAGAGTGTTCCTAAGGTTTCATATGAAATTTGGTATGGTAGGACACTTTCACATAAACACCTAAGGGTGTGGGGGTGTGTTGCTTATGTCAAGCAGCAAGTGGGAGACAAACTAGATCCGAGGTCCATGTTGTGTAAGTTTCTGGGATATCCGAAAGACTCTTTTGGATATTACTTCTACAATCCCTTGGAACAAACCGTGATTGTTTCAAGGAAAGCGACCTTCTTGGAGAAAGATTCTCCATTAGATGGGAATAACGAGATTGTGAAACTAGAGGAGACTCAAAGCACTAAGAGACCTCAAGAACCATAAACGAGCTCGCCTGATACCACAAAGGAAGCGATTCATAAAGAACAAGCTAAAAGTACACCACCTCTGAGGAGATCCGAAAGGCTTCCAAGGGCACCTGAGAGATGGGTAGGCCATTTGCAAGAAATCAAGTCAGAGGATTCCCTTTTGGATATAGATCAAAAGAGTTATAGGGAAGCGATGTTGGACATCGATTCGGGAAGATGGCTAGAATCTATGAAATCCAAGATGGACTCCATGCACTCTAACAAGATTTGGACCTTGGTAGATCCTCCATATGGGATAAAACCCATAGGCTATAAGTGGGTTTACAAGCGAAGCTTGGAGTTGATGAAGAGGTGGAGACCTATAACGTACGCCTAGTGGCGAAAGGGTTTACTCAAAGACAAGGTATTGACTATGAAGAAGCCTTCTCACCAGTGGCAATGCTGAAATCCATAAGGATACTTCTAGCCATATCTGCACATTTCGACTACAAAATTTGGCAGATGGATGTTAAAACTGCATTCCTCAATGGAGAAATTAAGAAGGAAATATATATGTAGTAGCCAGAGGGTTTTACATCGAAGGAGAGTGAACACAAAGTGTGTAGAATCCAGAGGTCCATATATGGACTAAAACAAGCTTCCCGAAGCTGGAACAAATGATTTGATAATGTCATACGAGAGTGTGGATATATTCAAAGCGTTGATGAAGCATGTGTGTACAAGAAGGCTAGTGGGAGCGCGGTTACCTTTCTAGTACTTTACGTTGATGATATCCTATTGATTGAAAATGATATAGGGATGCAATCAACAAAAGTATGGTTGTCAAATCAATTCTCCATGAAGGATATGGGAGACGCTTCCTACGTACTCGGTATGAAGATATATCGAGAGAGATCAAGTAGGATGCTGGGACTCTCCCAATCCTTGTACATAGATTGAGTGCTAATGACATTTAGTATGGCAGAATCCAAGAGGGGATTCTTGCCTATGAGACATGGAGTCACTCTTTCCAAGTCTATGTGCCCTAAGACTGAGAAGGAGAGGATGTCTCACATACCTTATGCATCCGCCATTGGAAGTATTATGTATGCGATGATATGTACAAAGCCTGATGTAGCTTATGCACTTAGCGTGTGCAGTCGCTATCAAGCAAATCCCGGTGAAGAACACTGGGCTGGCGTCAAAACAATTCTCAAGTATCTTAAGAGAACTAAGGAGTTATTGTTGGTATACGATGGAGGAGAAGTGGATTTAAAGTGCTACATAGACTCGAGTTTCCAAAATGATATTGACGACTTAAAATCAGTTTCTGGTTTATTTTTCTGCTTAGTGGTGGAGCAGTGAGTTAGAAGAGTTGCAAGCAACTGACTACTGCTGATTCAACCTCCGAAGCAGAATACATTGTTGCCTCTGAGGCAGCAAAGAAAACTGTTTGGATGAGAAACTTCATCCAAGAATTGGGTGTCGTTCCATCTATTATTAACTCGGTACTGGTGTACTGTGATAACAATGGGGTAATTGCGCAAGCAAATGAGCCAAGGCCTCATAAAAAATCGAGCACATACGAAGGAGATACCATTTGATCAGGAAGATCATTGCGAGAGGTGACGTTCGAGTGGAGCCTGTAGACTCAGCAGATAATGTAGCTGACCCACTCACCAAACCCCTTAGTCAAAAGGTGTTTGATGGACATCTAGAGAAGTTGGACTTCAAATACGTGGGCAATTGGCTCTGGGCCAAGTAGGAGATTGTTAGAGCAGATGCCCGACAAGCCAATTTTGGGCGCCATTTACTGTGTAATAAACTCTGTGAGACAATCTTATCTTATGATTAAAGTCAATTTTATTATGGCAATCTTTGTTCTTAAATTGTTATTATATGCTGAGAACAAAGTCCCTTGAATCACACATGACTATGGGACATCATCGGACATCGGGAATGACAATGATGGAATATGTCTCTAAGATCGTAATTCTTAAAAGATTCCAAGTCGATGATGAGTCTGTCAAGATGAGGGATATTGACAAAAACCCAAAAGACTTGCTTGTATACATAGTTCTCGGAGAACGTGCCTCATTCCATAGGCATAGATGTACACGAGGTTCTCATTTGGATAATGGGTGAATTGAACAAAACTGCCAAGAAATTCCTAAAATGGTTATCCTGATCGAATATGGTATTTCCTATAATCACGTAGGCATAAGAGTAATCCTTATAGACCTGAGGTTCCATTGTCAGTTTGAGCATAGTCGATTATACTTTGACTTATCTCATGATTCCATCGCGAGTCGTTATATGGGATATCTTGGGTATAGTATGATTATGTGTCGAGGTACATGAGAGACCAAGATGGAATCAATCATTGATTTAGCAAATAAGACATTTCCTATGTTTTGCTTATTGAATCGGTTCAAGGAATCTTTGGCCAAAGTATGACAATCCAAAGAGGCAGAGTGTTTTCTCGTTTGGATTGCATGAATCGATATCATGCAATGAAGGAGACATAGAGATTGGGTCGTAAGAGTTTCGACTAAGCCATTACTCGAGATACCAATCCGGGAAATTTGATGGAGGGATCTTATTTATGCGAGGATCGTGGTTATGATATGTTGAGTATCTTCAAATCGTTTGTGTCTAGGTCTTCGTGGCCCATTGCTAGACAGTAATTTCGATTTGTAGGTATCATGATATTATTGGTGATAATTCATGGTCGGATTAAATCAAAGAAGATTTAATCTAGTACTTTCTAAATATATAAACGTACAATGTCATTTTTGGAAAGTGTACTTACTACTAGAAAATGAACGAGCCTAAGGGGTCAGACATTAACTCCTAAGGTTCCTGCTTAAAAGATATGATTAAATGATTAATCAACTTTGGAAGTTGAGGTGAAATTAGAAACGTCTAGGACTTACCTAAAGAGGAATATTAATTAATTGGTTGGAGATCAATGAATTAGACTATTTAATTAATTGGTTGGAGATCAATTAATCAGACTATTTAATTAATCAAGTAAAACTAATTAATTAATGGACTAAGTAAAGTCCAAGGTTTTATTTAATTAGTAGAGGAAGTCAAAAATTAAATAGAATTAAAGAAATAATTGAGTAATAATACTTAAGGTTGGACTTTAATTATTATGGAATATTTAATTAAATGGTTGTACTATTTAATTAAATATGGAGTCAAAAATTAAATCAAGTTGGATAAAAATTTTGGACTCCAAGTGTAAGAGGGGGCGAGGTGGCGGACGGATTTGAGGAGGGGATTTAAATCCTGTCCAAGTCTTGATCAAGTTGGAATCAAGAAAATATTTTAGGAGAGAAAAAAAGGGAACAAGTTAGCTTGCAAGCTAAATTCCTTGTTTTTAGGAAACTCTTTAATAGAGTTTGATTAGGGATAGATGAAACTCAAATCTTGGAGATTTTATTTTATCTTGACTTCCAATCAAATTAAACCTAGGAGTCTCTCTATAAATATGTGTGTTAAGAAAAACACACCCACACACACACTTTATTTCATAGTGAAATTTTCGTCCACTACAAAAGAAAAAGAAAGTAAATTTTCATCTTCTATTTTCCTCAAAAACTCGCCCCTCACCCTATATTTCTTGGCAAGGTTTGGCTCATGTGTTGAGATTAACCTTTCACATATATTCCTACCTTCATATATAAGCTTAGATTAGATCCAAAATAATTATATAGGCTAGCACTGTTGGGTTTCGTGAAAAATAACATAAACGCAGTGGAAGGATTTCAAAATTTTTATTTTAAAACCTAAAATTGAATTCAATGATCGCATATTCAAATTGCACGATAAACTTAACGAATAAAACTTACTCGTTAAAATGAAGTTGTTGTAGAATTCAATTCTTCTTCAAAACTTCGAATTGATCAAATTCTTGAATTCTCTTATTCTTCAAATCTTGATTTCTTGATGTTTCTTGAAAATTAATCCAAACAGCGAAGCACGTTGTCTCTAAATTATCACGCACGAATTGATGATGAAAAAATCCCTTTCTTCCCTATATGGTCGACGACTGTATAGAGGGGGAGGATATTTTTCCTTTTTCTTTTCTTGGAGAGTTACAATGAAATTGTTGTTATTATTCTATCTAGGTTGAAGTTAAAAGAAGTCTTTTATATCTCAATGACTTATTGACTAAGACAACAAAAGAGACCAAATTGATCATCCAACCTAGCCCTAATGAGGACTCCCCATACGGGGCCCGGATTTTCTTTTGCTTTGTTTAATTAATTGTTTATTCAATTAATAATTTATTTAATAAATAAATAAATTAATCGAATAATAAAATTAATTAGATAAATTAATTCATTAATATATTTCTCTAAGAAATTAATTAATAATTAATCTTATCCTTTAAATTAATTATCTTATCCAATAAGTAATTAATTAATTATTTAATCTATCCAATAAATTAAATCTCTCCAAAAATAAAATAGAAAATCCTTTTTTCAATTTTTCTTTATCAATTCTTTAGCGCGACTCTTTCGGTTCGTTTCATCTGGCAATAAGAGGAAACTAAAGGAAGTGGATAACACCTAGCCAGTCACGTGGCCCACTTCGTAGCCCAAATGAAAAACGAATGAATGGATCATTCCACAACCTTCCAATCGTAAATACCGTATAAGTATAAACCCTTTGTTTGTGTACCCCAGTCAAGTGAGAGTCATGGTTATGCCAAACTCACTAGAATTGACCATATATATTAATTATAATAATACGAGATTAGTGAGATTGATTTAGTGCCTAGCACAATCGTCTCTTTATGCTTTGGCCAAAGACTTTGATCTCTATTTATCTATAATCATATAGGGTACTTTCTCACTCACTTATGAGAGAATAAATCACATCTAGATATCAACTAAGACTACCATTTGCCCATCAAGCCGCATTTCGAGGTTGAACCCACCAACGGGTGAATTGGGTCTAACTACTCTAATGAAATACTTGATGTCACAAATGCACCTTCAGCATGATGTTTCAGGTCAATGGTTCACTTACACTTATTACGCATAATCAGTTCTATCATTGACAATCACAGAGTGAAAACCCATATGACAGAACCGATGCGAGTCGTGTTCGAGCATATCAGTTCCACTGTGTGCCTACAATCTTAATCTCCTACCATCCTATGGTACCAGACAGGCACTCCCATGTTAGAGATAAGATTGTACAAGTGTACTAAGTCTTTATTTGTCCATTAAAGACTTCACTTTACTTGCGAACTTATTTTTGGTAATCGAGATCGATCTCCCTAGTGCCAATCTTTAAGTAGAGGGATCGCACTGAAAACAAGGACAAAAGCGTTTTACACTACTTATAGATGCAGATAAGATTTAAGTGAAAACCAAATAATGCCTTTATTACTAATATGAAGATAAGTTAATTACAAGATAGATGACCTATCATTCTATCCTCTATGGCATCTGAGGGCATACTCCTAAAATTCTCCCACTTGCACTCAATACTCATTGTGGTACCTTATACCCATCACTTCCAGGTGTCGGTCCAGAACAGCCTGAGGTAGTGGTTTGGTAAATGGGTCAGCTATATTGTCAGCTGAGGCTATTTTCTGCACTGCTAAATCTCCTCTGCCAACGATCTCTCTAATGATATAAAATCTTCTCTCAATGTGTTTAGACTAGTTATGAGACCTTGGTTCCTTAGCTTGCGCTATTGCTTCATTGTTATCACAATAAAGTGGTAACGGGAGCTGTGAGCTAGGAACCACTTCAAGTTCTCCAAGGAACTTTCTCATACAAACAACTTCTTCAGGCAGCCACATATTAAGCTTTAGTGGTGAAATCCGCAGTTGTGCTTTACTTGGAACTTTTTCAAGACACCGCCCCACCATTAAGCGTGAAAACAAACCCTGAAGTGGATTTACGGTCATCGACATCAGACTGGAAATCCGAGTCAATGTAACCTTCCATCTTCAGGTTTCCACCTCCATAGATGAGAATCATATCTATAGTTCTTTTAAGATACTTTAGGATATTCTTCACAACTATCCAATGTTCTTTTCCCGAGTTTGCCTAAAATCGACTCACCACGCTCATAGCATAGGCAATGTCAGGTCCTGTACACAGCATTGCATACATTAGGCTACCAACTGCAGAGGCATAGGGCACTTTACTCATCTCTTCTCTATCTTCCTCACTTTGAGGACACATAAATTTGGACAAGTGTACTTCATGTCTCATGGGAAGGAACCCTTTCTTAGAATTTTCCATCCTAAACCTGTTTAGGACCTTTTCTAAGTAAAGGCCTTGGGAGAGACCTATCATTCTATTCGTTCTATCTCTATAGATACGAATTCTTAGAATGTAAGTTACTTATCCCAAGTCTTTCATGGAAAACGTACTCGAAAGCTATTTCTTGACTGTGGTGAGCATTCCTACGTCATTTCCTTATAAGTAGAATGTCATTCACATATAGTACTAAGAACGATATTTTACTCCCACTAGTCTTCTTGTAGACACAGGGTTCATCTTCGTTCTTAATGAAGCCATATCCCTTTACTACTTCATCAAAATGGAGATTTCAACTTCTAGATGCTTGCTTGAGACCATATATGGACCTCTCAAGTTTACATACTTTATGGATATCGGTCTCACATACAAAACCCTTTGGTTATTCCATATAGATATCCTCCTTGAGAAATCCATTTAGAAAAGCCGTTTTGACATCCATCTGCCATATATCATAGTCTAAGTATGCAGCTATGGATAACAGTATTCGAATGGACTTTATCATGGCCACGGGTGAAAAGGTTTCTTGATAGTCAATTTCTTCTCTTTGACTATACCCTTTCGCTACGAGCCTGGCTTTAAAGGTGTCAACCTTGCCATCGCTACCTATCTTTCTTTTGTAGATCCACTTACATCCTATAGGTTTGATACCTTCAGGACGATCTACCAAAGTCCAAACTTAGTTTGATTGCATAGAGTCCATCTCTATTTCCATCGCTTCTCGCCATCGTGAAGCGTCAGTATCCACCATCGCTTGATCATAGGTACACAGATCATCTTCATGACCCTCTTGTACTACAATATGGAGCTCTGGCTCTCCTTGCAGTAGATACCCTTACCTCTAAGGTTCATGTGATATTCTACGAAATCTATGTGGTGGTTGTGCTACTATTGGGTTAGGCCTGTTTTCTTAGACAGATGTCACAGATGGAGTTTCATTTTGTTCTTCTAGAAAATTCTTTCTACCTTTTCCCCCTTCCAAGATGAATTAAGACTCAGTTTCCTATTATTCCACATCTTATGCGGAGTCTTAGGAATGGATTTGGAGGGACATCTGTTCAGTATATAAGTAGCAGTAAGGAGCGCGTGTCCCCACAACAAAATGGGTAAATTAGTATAACTAAGCATGGAATGAACCATGTCCAACAGAGTTCCGTTCCTTTGCTCGGCTACTCCATTTAGTTGAGGGGTTACTGGTGGTGTTAGTTGTAACATTATTCCTTTATCTCTAAGGAGTTCATCAATCTCGGCACTCACATATTCTCCTCCACGATCCGATCGCAGGGTTTTTATATTCTGCCCAGTTTGATTTTCTACCAAAGCTTTGAATTCTTTGAACCTTTCAAAAGATTCAGACTTTTGCTTCTTCAGATACACTAGACCATATCTTGAATGATCGTCTGTGAAAGTGATGAAGTAGTAGAAACCCCCACTAGCATTTATCCAAATGGTCCGCAAACATCGGTGTGCACTAATTCTAAGACTTGAGTGGCTCTTTTAAAAGTCCCGGTGAAGGGTGATCTTGCCATCTTGCCTAAGAGACATGATTCACATGTTGGATAGGGATCCGATCCCAGTGAGCTTAAAAACCCATTTTTTTCCATTTTGTGAATCATGTGCTCTCCAGCATGGTTTAGTCTTAGATGCCAGTTGAGTCTTAAATTAGCTTCTTGGCTACCACGTTTCTTAGTTACAACATTCACATCAGATGAATTACAGACATTTAAATAATACAAACCATTAACTAAAGAAGCATTGCCAACTAATTTATTTTCATAATAAATGTAGCAATTTAACTTAGAAAAATGGAATGTATACCCAATCTTAACTAAGATGGGAATAGATACAATGTGCTTAAACCCCTTGGGCAAAACTAAAACATCATCTAAAAATAATAAATGTCCGAAATTCAAATATAAAGAAGTGGATCCTATTCTAGTAGCTGCGACGCTTTCCCCACTGCCTACTTTGATCATCACTTTTTCATGGCCAAGCTTTCTACTTCTCTGCAGATCCTGTTCCAAACAACACACATGGGCACTAGCTTCTGAGTCTAGAATCCATGAAGTAGAAAAAACAGTCATAGAACAATTAGTTTAAAAAATAAATAGTTCCATACCTTTTGCGCCTTTGCCTAATTTGGTACAGTTTCTCTTCCAGTGGCCTAGCTCCCCGCACTCGAGACATCTATCTGTCTTCTTAGGCCCTTTGCTCTTATAAAACCCTTGAGCCTTTCCCTTACTCTTTAGGACACCCCCTTCTGCTCCAAGCTTGCTAGACTGCTTCTTGTTGTTGTTCTTCTTAGACTTAGACTTTTTAGGTCCAGAAGAAATGACCAAGGCAGTTTCCTTTTCCTTAGGTTTCATTTGAGATTGTGCATTAACCAACTTGTTCATTAGCCCAGCTAAATTGCACTCTATCTCATTGCAGTTAAAGTTAACCACAAATTGGGAGAAGGAATCAGGAAGAGACTGCAAGATTAAGTCAGTTTCAAGAGTGTCGTTCATGGTGAAGTCGAGAAAAATAGAGCTTCCAATTTCTCGATCCTCGAAATCATTTTGAGGACATGATCACCAACCTTCTCACTTTCTTTCATCTTAGCTCCGAAGAGCTCTTTCGATATCTCATATTGTGCAGTT
The DNA here is from genome assembly GCA_019426215.1 of Buddleja alternifolia. NCBI lineage: Eukaryota > Viridiplantae > Streptophyta > Magnoliopsida > Lamiales > Scrophulariaceae > Buddleja > Buddleja alternifolia. Next base: position 20,951,685 of record CM033399.1, on the reverse strand, counting down.
CGACTATGCTCACCATAGAGCTCTACCAGGTGAGCTAGGATAGCTCTTGTAGTGGGCATCTTATCATGTGACCTTTGAACTTCATTGGTCATAGATCCCAGCATGTATCCTTTTACCCGGATGTCGTCCTTGACCCATTTTCATGGGCTTGGACCTTTTCCTCGTTGGCTCGTGTTCTGGCTGGAGCCCCCGCGATATCAGCCTCCAAGACGTATCCCAGAGATTCCATATTGAGGACAATCGTCGAATTTCTAAGCTAGTCCACATAATTAGGTCCAGTAAGAGTATTCTATTCTAGTAGTATTGAAAGTAGACTTGTCATTTTGATAGAGATTTAACGAGAAAATAACTGCAGAAATAAACCAGATTAAATTAGATTACTTGTATTTGACTTAACCAAGAAAAATTAAGGACTTAAAATTGATCTAGGCTCCCACTGCATTTTTCAAATCCCACACTCCCATGTGAAAATCAGGAATCATCATTGACTTGACATCAATTCCACAATGGGTATTGAGGTCCTCAACTAATTACATGGGTTGCAACCTAAGTGATTCCTGGCCCATCAATTAATTGAAGTGATGTCTAACATCAATTTATCCAATAAATATTTCAATACCTTTCCCCATAGTTCACCAAACCGCAACCGAACAGATTTCTAAGCTCGTGAACTACCCAAATTCATTCTCACTAACTCCTATAATCTAACATTTGAATTTCATCATGAAACGGAATAGGTTTCTGGGGTGAAATATACTTCGATTGAGGCATTCCATGCACTTAATAAAGTTTCAAATTATCTCTAAATGTATAGTCCCCATAACTGGAAGCATTAGACATTTATAGTAATTTTAATTTTAGAAGGCTTAGTGGAGGGCGAGAATGTCACACATCCTTTTCTAACTCGGTATTATTTATTTGAGAGAATTTAAATTATCAAATGTTTGGTCTCACTTTGCACATTAATCAATTTATATAGCGCAACTATCACATATTGAACATGCATAAATTATTCTACTAATAAATATGCCTATCAATATCATCATGGAATTAAATAAATAAATCCATATACACTCGACCATGGGCTTTTCTAGAGGGCCCAAGCCAATAGGCCATCACATATTAAGGTAAGGCGGAAAAAAAAACTTTACGGGCTTAAATAATTCTAAATTATTTAACTACAACAACCCATTCAAAGATAAGTAAATCGAACATAACCTAAGTCCATGATCGGTGTTTCTATCACATAAGACATGCTCGCATCAATTAATACATGCTCGCATTATTAAAACACTTATGTTGATATAAAAATTTTAGTCCGACTAAAATGTCCTTTAATAAATTCCCAATTTTTACATGTTATTTATTTCAATTAAAATCATTTTAATCCTACTAGATGACGTAGATATACAAAATTCAAAATTAAGTATATCTACCTTTAATTAAAATAATATTAGTCCAACTAAATAAATACATAAAATATGGAATTCTATTTTATTATGATTTAAAGCAATCATTAGATGGAAAAACTTTTATTTGATTAAAGAATTAATTATTAATCAACCAAGAAAAATAATATATATTCTATATTCAAATATCTAAGTAATTTCCAAGTCAAGGAAAAACTAATAATATTTAATCCATAAATTAATTATTAATCTCCAAGAAAAATATTTAATTATTCTAATTAAATATTTAATTCCAATTAATCTTATTGGGCTCGATTTCATCAAACCCAGGTTACCATCCTTTTGGTCTACTTGATTTAATTTGATTGGACTCAAAATTAATTAATTCGGAAAAATATGCACACTTTATTAATTTCTGTTGGGCTATTTTTAATTAAGTCTAAATCACCCATCCAATGGGCCCAGTTGGAATTAATTAAATTAAGCCCAAACTAATTAATAAGCCTAGACTGATTAAATTTCTTGTTGGGCTTAATTAAATTATATCGGGTCATCATCTTTTTGACCCACCCGAATAATTAAATTTATCCAAACCCAAATTTCAATTCCTAGCCAACACAAAGCCCATTTACAGACCCGGATCCCGGACCCAAATCAGCAAATCTGGTCTCGAAACACATGAATCGTTGGGCTGAGCACATGACCCGACGGGCCGTGTGCAGGTGGCTAGGCCATGTGTGCACGTTGTGCAGCAGCAGTGCGCGCACAGCTCGTGCATGTGCTGTGCAAGCGCGCAACTGTTGTGCGCAGATTCTCGAGGGCTCTTCGAGCCTCATTTTTGCTCGTTTTCATTTTTTACATGCATCACAAATGTACCCAAATATACAATAAATATAAAAAATCAAAATCCATGCTTTAAACCATAAAAACGCAGATTTAATTAATACATAATCGCATGCTTCAAAAACACATAATATGCATATCATAGATCACATAAACTCAATTAAATATGAAAATCAATGATTGGCTCTGATACCACTGTTGGGTTTCGAGAAAAATAACATAAACGCAGAGGAAGGATTTCAAAAATTTTACTTTAAAACCCAAAGTTGAATTCAATGATCGCATATTCAAATTGCACGATAAACTTAACGAATAAAACTTACTCGTTAAAACGAAGTTGTTGGAGAATCCAATTCTTCTTCAAAACTTCGAATTGATGAACTTTTTGAATTCTTCAATCCTCGTATTCTTCAAGTCTTGATTTCTTGAAGTTTCTTGAAAATTAATCCAAACAACGAAGCACTTTGTCTCTAAATTACCACGCACGAATTGAAGATGAAAAAATCCTTTTTACTTCTCTATATGGTCGACAGCTAGTGTATAGAGAGAGAGGATATTTTTCCTTTTTCTTTTCTTGGAGAGTTACAATGAAATTGTTGTTATTATTCTATCTAGGTTGAAGTTAAGAGAAGTCTTTTATATCTCAATGACTTATTGACTAAGACAACAAAAGAGACCAAATTGATCATCCAACCTAGCCCTAATGAGGACTCCCCATACGGGGCCCGGATTTTCTTTTGCTTTGTTAAATTAATTGTTTATTCAATTAATAATTTATTATATCCAATAAATAAATAAATAAATTAATCGAATAATAAAATTAATTAGATAAATTAATTCATTAATATATTTCTCTAAGAAATTAATTAATAATTAATCTTATCCTTTAAATTAATTATCTTATCCAATAAGTAATTAATTAATTATTTAATTTATCCAATAAATTAAATCTCTCCAAAAATAAAATAGAAAATTCTTTTTTCAATTTTTCTTCATCAATTCTTTAGCGCGACTGTTTAGGTTCGTTTCATTTGGCAATGATAGAAAACCAAAGGAAGTGGGTAACACCTAATTAGTCACATGGCCCACTTCGTAGCTCAAATGAAAACCGAATGAATGGATCATTCCATACCCTTCTGTTAGGAAATTTCATGTTAGATGTTTTGATGATGACTAGATAGGATTCATTGTTAGACCCCAAATAAAATGTAAGTTTATGCTTGCCTTAGATTATTGTTTAAGCATTTGAAAGTTTGTAATTTTGTTTAGGCTTGTAATTTTTTATCTTTGTAGATTTTAGACTAAGTCTTAGTAACTGAATCGCTAGTAGAATTCTAGGTGAGTCTATTAGAGAAGAAGTTGAAGACCAGCGTCTGAAGTCAACCAGAGATGAAGATTTGTCTCTTAGCATCCGTCAAACGCTAAAGGAACCTATTTCAGGATACATGGATCAAGCGCTCAAATTGTCTCAAGCGATGGATGTAAGATTCACTTGAAATAAATCCTCAAGTCATGAAGGACTTAAATGCAATCATTCAACGGACATTTATTTCCAACGGGAAATAAATTCAAATGCATTAAATGCCTGATAAGAGCATTAAATGTGATAAGGTACTATGACTTGTGGACAAGCCCCTTTTGACCAGACTGTCAGAAATTTCAGAGTTTTAGCTGCTCCCGTCCAATTGGATTCAGCAAATTTTCAGGAATGTCAGACTCTAGGTATTATCACGCGCCACGTGAAAGGCACGCTTCTACATGTGTCCAACGGACAGATCCCAAGAAATTGCCTATAAATATCTTGCTCCAGAAAAACCCAACATATAAAAACAAGAATATACGAGAAATTATTGCCAAAAATCTTACGTACATTCTTTCTGGAAAAAGCTTAGAAACCCCATAGCCAAAACCTTTCAAGCTTTCTATCTACATTCCAGACAGTCACAAATATCTCAAATATCTTCCAAAGAAGAAATTCAAACTCCAACTGAGATATTCCAAGTTGTTTGATCTTCTCTAAAACAAACAAACCTAGTGACAAACCTCAACCTTTCATCTGAGTGAGAAAAGTTGTTGAAACCTTTCAGGCAGTATTTCTGAGTGAGAGAAGCTTGAAGAAGACGATCTTCATTGGTGCTGAAGTCTGTGTGATCAAGGAGCCCAAGATCTTTTTCATCCTTTACTATTTTGTAGAAGTTTCTGTGTGATTCTTTGATAATCATCATAGTAAATTCCTCCAAGTGAAATAGGAGAAGAAGGACGTAGCTGGGATTACATCACCCAGTGAACCTTACAATTTATTGTGTCATTTATATTTTATTGTTTTATTCATCACATTATATTATTCTGAAAAAGACAAATAAAATTGCAAAGCGATTAAATTATCTAAAAGAACGCTAAAAATCATTTCCGCTGTGCTAACCCTGATTAAGCGATCTAAAGCGTTGCCCTACTTTGGTAAACTGCTGAAATCACTAAGTCTAAGTTAACTACTCTGAAGCGTCTGACCCAAACGCTCAGCTTTCCAAGCGTTCAAATTTCTAAAGTGATACGAAAATTTTTGTAGTCGAAAAAGACTTCAGGGTCTATTCACCCCCCCCCCTTCTAGACCCTTTCGTATGCCACTTGGGACCACCAAGTGGTATCAGAGCGGTTGAATTAGAAACCTAAGCATTTCCAAGCATAACTGCTTGTTCAGATACATTTGTTTTTGAACTTAGTCGCTTTAATTTTTCTCTCCAAAAACATCTCATTATGGCTTTCAACAAAATGTCTAAGTTGGTAGAGTCAAATTATGATTCTTGGAAACTTAGAGCATTCGCTTACTTGTGCTCATGCGATAGTGAAATGTGTGATGTAATCACAGGTGGTCCCATTCAAATTATGAAAGTTGTAACTCGAGCCCCTGGAGCAACCGAGGCCACTCCAGATGGTTATGTCGAGAAACCTAAGTTAGAATGGACGCCTGAAGATCGAAAAAGGGCAAATCTAGATAATGTTGGACGAAGTGCACTTTACTCAGCATTAGGAGACAACGATGCATTGTTCAACAAGATCAAACAATGTAAGACTTCCAAAGAAATATGGGACAAGCTGGCTATAGTATGTGAAGGATCAGCACAAATGAAGGAGAATAAGCTTTCCATAGCCATGCAAAGATTTGAGCATTTCAAGATGCAGCCCAATGAGACGCTAGAACAATTGGACGCAAGGTTTACTTTGCTCGTTACAGAGTTAGCGTCATTAGACAAGGAATTGACCAACAAGGAAATGGTCAATAAAATTTTCAGAAGCCTTCCAAGCAAATATCTAATTAAGACTGTTGCTACTCCAGAACATGTCTTTTCAGAGTTAAAGGCATTTGAGTTCGAATTGGGTGAAGTCAGTGACACATCGACTTTAGCGACTGAATCAGGAGCTTTAATCGCTACAACCAAAAGCAAAGGTAAAGCGGTTAGTGAGGTTAAAATCATGGAATCAAATGAAGAAAAGGAAATGGCTTTATTGGTCAAGAAATTCAAAAAATTTCTAAGACATGAAAAAAGAAATCCTATCGGACAAACGTCATTTCAGACTCCTCTCCCTGCTCCAGCGCCTCAGTATCAAGCGCCAGTGTACTCTGCACCTCAACCAATAGCGCCAGTTCCATACCAAGCGCCTCCATCCCCTACTCAAAATCTCTCAGCGCCAGTAGTCTCAAAGCGATTATCCACTGAACAGAAAATGAAAACTAATTTGTGTTATAATTGCAGAAAACCAGGGCACTACCAGGTGAATTGCCCTTATCCAAATGTGTCAAAGCCCTCAAGGCTAGACTATGCGGATAGAAACCAATTCAGAAGCAACCTTCGCCAACAGGGATTGCTAGCGGAATCTGAACCATTCTTCGCACCTGAAGAGGATTTGGAATCATCAGATGAAAGCAGTGATGATGAGCCTACAAGCGACTCAGCGTTGATTTGTCTGATGGCAAGAGATGATGAAGCGTCTGACGATTCGCTACCAAAGGTAACCAATGAATTATCAATTCCTCTTTCTTATGATGAATTACTTGACAAAGTCAAAGAATACTACAATGAATGTCAAGAAGCTACCAAAATATATCAAAATGATCTCGATATTATCTCATCACTCACAAGAGATAAAGTGACACTCAGAGCAGAGTTATGAGTTCAGCAACAGTGCATTGAGAAGAACCAATCACTTGAGAGTGAAATTATTCAATTAAAAGATGATCTTGATATAATAGTCAAAAGAGAAGCTGATCTGATCGCTAGACTTGCCAAATCAGAGCAGCTCGTCTCATCATTATCAAAAGCTTCTATAAACTTGGATAATGTGACTGAGGTAACTAGATTATTTGGTGAAAAGACCGGTTTAGGATGCAATAAATTCGGTAAACAACCAAATAAATCTAATGTTACGACAAACAACAAAGGAAAGGGTGTTCGCTTTGTTAAAGAAAGTTCACAAAGTCAAACGCTGAATGAACCAAGCGACAACGGTACGAGGCCAAATGAGAAAGCCAAAGCTGACTCAGGCAAGGGAAAGATAAAGGCAAATGATTCACAAAGAAAGATTCATCCAAACGCTCAAAAGGCTAAGGATAAACCTAACCACTGTGAATCAAGCGCTAAGCGTCAAGCACCAAAAGTGCAACCCAAGCCAGTGTCAAGGAAATACCAGCGTCAATATCCGAGACGGTCAAGGTCATATTATCGATACTATGATGATTATGACTATGACTATGATTATGACTACTATTATAATCGAGGATATTATTACACACCCAAAAAGCACACACAACACGATGTGAAACCCAAAAAGGCCAGTATTCCCACAATGAAGACTAGGCAAATATGGGTTCCTAAAGTTTTAATTCAAACCAAAGTTACTAACATTGAAGGACCCAAGAAAACATGGGTACCTAAGAAGAATTAGAACTATCCTTAATGCAGGTACCTAGAGCCGACACCGATACTTCAGTTTGGTATTTCGATAGCGGGTCATCCAAACACATGACTGGATCAAAAGATCTCTTAGTCAACTATCGAGCTACCAATGGTCCTCAAGTTATATTCGGTGATAACTCCAAAGGTAAAACCAAAGGTATAGGTATCATGCATAGGGGGAACATCATGATCAGTGATGTATATTATGTTGAGGGTCTTAAGCATAATTTGTTAAGCATTAGTCAATTGTGTGATAAAGGCTTTGATGTTAAATTCTCAAGCGACTTCTGCTATGTCAACGACGCTAAGACTAAGTCTACTAAATTAGGAGGAAAAAGAACAAACAATGTGTATTTAGTGGATTGGGATTCTACTTTTGATAACAACCCCACATGCTTTGTTGCTAAAAGTCAAAATGAATTAGGTTGGTTATGGCATAGAAAAATGAATCATCTCAATTTTAAGGCAATCTCTCAGTTAATATCGCTAAATCTTGTAGAGGGATTACCTAAAGGTTCCTTTCAAAAGAATCGCTTATGTGATGCATGTCAAATGGGTAAACAAGTTAAGTCATCTTTCAAAAAGAAACCATGTCTATCTACTTCTAGAGTTCTTGAGCTATTGCATTTAGATTTGTTTGGACCTATTCAAATCATGAGTGTTAGTGGCAAAAAGTACTCGCTAGTAATAGTTGATGATGTCTCTCGCTATACATGGGTAGAATTTCTAGCGACCAAAGATGAAACTAGTGTCAAGCTCACAGCGCTAATCCGTCAACTGCAAAAATTCAAAAGACCTAACGGTGACGAGAATTAGAAGCGACAAGGGAACTGAATTTACTAACCAAATTGTTGAGAAGTTTTGTACAGATCTAGGAATACTTCATGAGTATTCTGCTCCTAGAACACCTCAAAAAAATGGAGTTGCTGAGCGACGGAACAGAACGCTTAAAGAAGCCGCTAGGACGATGCTAGCAGAATCCAAGCTGCCTCAAAGGTTTTGGGCCGAAGCCATCAACACCGCTTGCTACACTCAGAATCGGTGTATGATCAACAAGCAACATGAGAAGACTCCATATGAGTTGTGGAAGGGACGTAAGCGTAACGTTTCATATTTTCATGTTTTTGGTTCGAAATGTTTCATTCATAACATTGGATCCCAAAGCCTAAAGACATTTGATCCTAAAGCGGATGAGGGAATCTTTCTAGGATATGCCAAAAATGGAAAGAGCTTTCGCATCCTAAATAAGATCAAATCAAAGGTTGAAGAATCCATTCATGTTGTGTTTGATGATGCTAACCAAGAGCCGAGTAAGGTTGACCCTGATGATGTAGGAATTGAAGATCTTGTCGAACAAGCGTCACAAATTAATCTTGAAGATGATAGTGACAATGAGGATGATGAGATCTCTGTGCCTTTTCCAAAGGTTACTCGTGAGGTTACAAATTATGATGAAGTCAGAATCGCTAATGATCATGAAGAGAATGATCATTAAGAGCAAATTGGAACTGTGAATGATGAAACGACTGCGCAAGAGACAAATGAGAATCAAGCGATTGATAATCAAGAGTCTATCAACCCGTTCCAACCAGACCGAAAATGGCTTAGAGATCATCCACCAGATCTAGTGATTCGAGATATTGAAGCACCTATTAGAACTAGGTCCGCTACAATTAATGAGGCCATGTTCGCAAGCTTCCTATCTCAAATGGAACCAAAGAAAGTGGATGAAGCGCTTAGTGATTCAAGTTGGGTAGAAGCGATGCAAGAAGAGCTTAACCAATTTGAGAGAAGCAAAGGTTTGGACGCTAGTACCAAGACCAACTCATCAAGGAGTCATTGGAACTAGATGGGTTTTTAGGAACAAAATGGATGAAGATGGCATTGTTATAAGAAACAAAGCTAGATTAGTCGCTCAGGGTTATTGTCAAGAAGAAGGAATTGATTTTGATGAAACATATGCCCCAGTAGCCCGTCTTGAAGCGATTAGAATGTTCCTAGCATTTGCCGCATTCAACAAGTTTACAGTATATCAAATGGACGTGAAGAGTGCATTCTTGAATGGTAAACTTCAAGAAGAAGTCTATGTGGAGCAACCTCCAGGATTCATCAACAACCATGGCAAGAGTATGGTCTACAAACTGGATAAGGCACTCTATGGCCTTAAACAAGCACCAAGAGCATGGTATGACACTCTCTCTATCTTCCTTATAGGTAAAGGCTTTTCAAAAGGCAGCGTTGACACAACGTTATTTAAAATTACTCATAATGAAGATATTCTCTTAGTCCAAATCTATGTTGATGATATTATATTTGGATCTACTAATAAGCGATTGTGTGAGAAATTTTCGAAAATGATGCAAGAACAATTTGAAATGAGCATGATGGGTGAATTAACTTTTTTCTTAGGATTACAAGTTAAGCAACTCCCTAATGGAATATTTATAAACCAAGCTAAGTATACTAGAGATATGATTAAGAAATTTGGTATGGAAAATGCATCATCTTCAAAAATTCCAATGAGCCAAAGGCTTAAGTTAGATAAAGATGAAAGTGGGAAGAAAATTGATATCACTAACTATAGGGGTATTATTGGATCACTTCTCTATCTTACCGCTAGTAGACCTGATATTATGTTTTTGGTATGCATGTGTGCACGTTTTCAATCTGATCCTAGAGAATCACACTTAAGTGCTACCAAGAAAATCCTTAAGTACCTAAAAGGCACACAAAATGTGGGCTTATGGTGTCCACAGGATTCTCCTTTTGAACTAATTGGTTATTCAGACGCAGATTTTGCAGGATGCAAAATAGATAGAAAAAGTACTAGTGGTACATGTCAATTTCTAGGTGATAGACTAGTTTCGTGGCATAGTAAGAAACAACAATCTATAGCGACTTCTACCGCTGAGGCAGAATATGTAGCTGCTGGAAGCTGTTGTGCACAAATCCTTTGGATGAGGCAACAACTTAGAGATTATGGAACAATCCTAGGTCCTACCCCAATCCATTGTGATAACCAAAGCGCTTTAGCTATGACCCAAAATCCTGTCCTTCATTCTAGAACCAAACACATTGACATTAGATACCATTTCTTGCGTGACCATGTTCAAAAGAAAGATATCTCCATGCATTTCATTGGAACTGACAAACAACTGGCAGATATCTTCACCAAAGCACTCAACGAACAACGCTTTCTCACTTTAAGAAGTGAATTAGGTATGTTTGATTTAAACGCTTAAATCATAAAGCATCATATTTAATAGGCATATAATTTAGGAGGAATCCACTTTATGATTATGTCTAAACTATTTTTCCAAAAATGAAACGAGTTATCAATTTTAGGGGGAACTTTAAAATTGTACTTACTTCATCAAGTAAGCGACTATGATCAAAATGACCTTAACAAATCCTATGCACCGATCGTTAGCGTTTACTTGTACTCATTACAATCTGATCGCTTATAAAATGAAAGGTTTAAAAATCCAACAAGCGATTGATATGTATCAAATTATATTTACTTTATAAAAGAATTTTCAGCGTTGAAAGAATTCCCACTTCAACGCTAAAGTAACTCTCTTTCACAAAAATTCATGCATAGTTTTCATCGCCCCAAAGTAGCGTGTGGATGAGTCCAAAAGTCTAGATTTGTTAACTACCCACACGTGCCTATCAAATCAAACTGACGGTTATGATTCCTATCTAAACCTAGGCAGTTCATTAAAATGCATGCATCTGAGTACGTGTCAGTGTACTATCAGTCGCGTGTAATTTACGCTGAAAATTTCAAATTTTTTCAAACGTTTTCAAAAAGTAACTGTGGATCCGAAAAATGTTATAATATCCTATTTTACCGCACTTTTTGACATCCGAAGTTATGTGTACACGGTTCAGATCTCTTTCTCATTTACTTCTGTACACGTGTCATTCATCTACCAATTGAGGAGTTATTTTTACCCTCTATTTAAACCTCTCAAAACTTTTACAGAAAACCTTTATCACTTCCAATCTCTCCTCTGTAAAAGTCTTTTCTCTCTAAAAAGCAAAATCTTCTCTCTTTTCTTCAAAGTTTCACCTTTCAGCAATGGCACCCAAAGCTTCAAAATCTTCCAAAACAGCAACTTCTGCTACCGGAAAACCTTCCCGTGCTGAAAAACCAGTGACGGTTAACGCCGGATTTTTGGTTAACTGGGATTATCTTTTTGATAACCAGAACTTCCCTCTTCGAACGATTCTTCCACTCGTTCAAGAATCTGGTTTGAGAGACATGCTTACTACTACTTACAACTACTATGAAGAAGAATCTCTCTACTTTTTCAATAATGGTGAAATTTCTAAAGACGGCAATTCCATATCCTGCGTCTTTCCTTCTGCTAAAGAGACCTTTGTTCTCACTCCCTCTCTGATTTCTTCACTACTAAATCTCCCGAATCACGGCAGTGAGGTAGAACATGTCAATCTCGGAGATGCTACCAATGTCTGGGATTTGATCAAGAAAGACGATGTTAACGCCGCGTATGAGCCAAACTTCAAGAAGAATGATATGAAGGGCGAATACGTCATCCTCGCTGATATTTGTTCAAAGATTATTGAATGCAGAAAAGGAACTTTTGACAAAATCACCAACATTCAATACAAGATGATGGTAGCCATCCTAACCAAGTTAAAAGTTAACTGGTCTCTCTACGTTTTCAATCGCTTCAAAGCAGCGATGGCTAAGTCTGTTAATCCCAAGCCTTACGGGATTGTGCTAAGCCGTATTCTTTGCGCTTGCGGATATACGCAATCTTTTGGCAAAAAGATTCCAGCGACCAAATTTTATGGCAAGAAAATGATAAGCGAGCTTCTTCACCCGTGAAAACCCGGCGGAGCAGCGGTTCCTAAAGAACAGCGTCCGAAGGAGTTGTTCGCAGTGATGATGAAGATCAAGCGTCTTCTTCATCATCGTCCTCTTCATCAGAAGAAGAAGTGGTAGTCAAGCGACCTAAGAGAAAGATCACTCTCCGAGTCACTGAGCCATCCAAGCCCGCAAAGAAACAAAAGCCTGATCTTAAGAAGAAGAAGCCGGACCCCAAAAAGAAACAAAAAATCCCTTCTCCTTCTCCCTCTCCTAAATCTCCATCTCCTCCTCAAGCGTTTGTTTTTCCCATTCCCAAGGAAGAAGAAGCCGTAGAAGAAGAAGTACCGCTTGCACGAAGGCGTACTCCTCTTTCTACTCCCGCAGTATCCTCTAGCGCTCCTTCAAAACCAGCGCTTAGAGAGTCAGCTAGTGCTTCTTTCTCTGACGCTGTTCCCGAAGTCAGCTCAGATCCTCCAGCCGCTACTCAATCTGAGAGGCTTTCAAATGTTCAGGGTAAGTATTTGCTAAGCAAATTTGCCTATCTTTTCCTCATTAGTCTCTAAGTTTCTAACGCTAGGATAAAAACTCTTTCAGCACCTTATGCAGCAGATATTCAATATGTTCTCAACACGCTTGAAGAACTAAATATCCCCATTCGTGCTGATCCGATAACTTCTTTTATCAATTTAGACCCCGAAGAAGAAGTCCAGGAGCCTGAGGAAATTGCTCAAGAAACAGATCAAGCGACTGAAAAAGTCGATGATATTCCTCAGGGTAAGCGATGTAGTCTTTTGTTTGTAATTTCTACTTAGTAGAAATTTTTGCTTGCTTTTCTCAATCGCTTACATGTATCAGCTCAAGACGTACCTCAAGATGTACCAATCACTGATGCCCTTCCTATCTCGGAGATTCCAGTTGAAATAGATGTGGACATGGCAACTGTTGTGGATATCGCTAAAAAGGCATCACAAGTTATTCCTGATGCTGAAACTCCATCAGCAAGTGAAGCAACTTTAAACGCTGAGCGGTCGATAGAAGTGGCCCCTATCCCAACAGAGGCTATTGCTTTTGTTCCTACGCCAACAGGACCTCCTCCTCGTGTCATTGATTTCTTCCCGCGCGGATACTCTTCAGAGGTTGAATTTTATTATGCCGCCAGAGAACGTGACACTCAAACGCTTGTCGAGTTGGAAATCCAATTTCAAACAACTCTCCATCGGCCGGATATTTCAGACTCACACAAGTTTGAAATCTTCGAGCGTTTTGCCGATCTTGGTCTGTACAGTTTAGAGCGTCTTCATTCACGCCTTGAGTATATTCGTCGACCAACGTTCCACCGATCAAAATTTGACGAGCAGCGATTCACTTTCACCGGTCGCTCAGAAGAGTCCTTTTATCCTCTGCGTCAAAACCAGATTGTTTTCAAAAACCCCCACATGGGTGATTGGAACAAAGATCCAGATGAGGCAGATCTCAACAAGATAGGATATTCAGCTCTTCCTTCCATCGTCAACTCTCCTCAAAACGCTTTATCTCCTAATCCACTTAAGTTATGGAAAGGAAAAGGACCTATTGTTGCTGAGCGTCCAAATCCGATCAACTAGTGGATAGAAGATGAGGCTCGAGAATATCTAGCCAGATTATGGGCTGAGGATTATGAAGAAGAAACGGAACGCTTTGAGAAATTTCTTACCGCTAGAAAAGATCAAGCTAAAGCGGACAAACTAGGCAAACGATGGATGATGAATACAGCCAGATGGGCTGAAGAATTTGTTCTGCATTTCTATACCCTAGAAGAACTTATAAGATACCCGTTTCTTTTCAAGTTTGGGATAGAATACAGACGCCGAGGATATGCAACCTTTTTGCTTCAACAGCGTCAGATTATTGCAGGGAATGTCAGCGCTTTGCCACGATACAGACAACCAATCAAAATCTACATTCGCCAGCAACTCGCCTTATACAGCCACGGTGGACGCTACGTCTTGTATCCTCGTGCCGACTTTGTTCAAAGAATCTTTCCTGACCTAAACGAAGACGCTTCGTCCAGTAAACAACTAATTCTTCCCGATCAGAGTCAGATTCATGTTGATGTTTCCACAGAACACGCTGAGTTTGCTGAGTTCCACAGAGACATGAGAGCAGTGTTTGAAAATGCCCAAGCGCTGGACAGCAGTTTCAATCACTTTTCCGGGTGTTACAATTTCAGAGGATATACTCTACACCCCGTGCTCTTTAGTGAATCCAACATTCAAGTGGCCAAGATGATCTCGCTGATTAGGCCAGTGGACCAAGACGCAGCTCAAGCGCTCATGCCGTTGATTTTGGACTTTTTCAATCGTTATACTTCAAGGATTGCTTTACCGGAAGATGTGCAACTGGCACTAAGTACCGAAGAGCGTGAAGACGCTATATTCTTTATCCCGCAATCCAGCCTGATCAGTCCAAGGCATGTGATGGAAGCCCTTGGCCCCCTCTGGGTCATTGGTGTTAGAGAACTTCCTTCCCAAATCCAAATAATGGAAGAAGACTCTGCTCCTACTGCGGAAGTTGCTCAAAATCCTGAGGCTTCCTTGCCAGATTCTTCTAGTGTCCCAGTAGTCGAGCCCCCAGTTTTTGCAGATCCAATCATCGATCAAGTGATTGAAGAAGTACATTCTGAAATTGCACACACGCCTATCGAGCCCTTTATCAGAGATAAATCCAAAGGCAAGGCTGCAGTTTCTAGTTCCTACGGACTTCTCCCGTCCCCAGAGCGTTCTTCTTCCGATTCGGATTCTGAAAGTGATTCAGACGCTAGAGACTTCAGACAGGCAGTCCGGAACTCGCTCCACAACATTGAAGGTTCCTGTTCCAAGATCTTTGAAACTGCTGATAGACATATGCGAATAGTGTCTGATACACGAAGCCGAGACATTGCCAACGCTTCAAATAAAAGCACCATTGCTATCATGAATAGCATGTCCCCTCTTATCGCTGATCTCTCCTCTGACTTCAATCGACACCTAGCTCAGAGCGCTTCGGCTGATGCTGAAAGACACGCTTCATCCGATGCTGTTGCTCAGAGTGTCGCCCAGCAAATTGCTCTTCAAGTCGAAGAAGTTAGACTTTTGCGCCGAGATGTCGCTGATCTAAAGAACTCTCTTGATGATGCCAAGAAGGGGGGAAATACAGAAAAGCATCAAGCGTCCAAATCGATGTCAAAGACTGATAATAAAAATTGGCGATCAATGATGGAAGAACTAGTGAGCATCAAGAAGATGTTAACTAAAAAGAGAAAGCCAAGATATTATCTAGGAAGATATCCCCTTCCGGAATTGGACGTTGACTTCTTAGAAGGTATGGGATTTCAACCTTTTGCCGGACCGCTGAGACGACCTATCAATTGGAGACCATCTAAAGATCCAAGAAAAGATATCTATCATGATCTGATTCGTGAACTTGGAATTTCTCCAAGAGAGTGGACGGAAAGGTTGTTAGAACTTAATGAAAGCGCCAGACTTCGTAGGCATGATTACGATGAAGTTCAACATACAACAATGATTGACATTGATCGTCTCCTGATGGACTTAGCGCTAGAAGTTCTCCAAGGCGAAGAAAGAGCAAAGCGACAGAAAAAGTGAATGAATCTTTTATTGTACTTTTTTTTATTATTATTTTCAGTATAAATCATGTATGTTTATTCTTTCAATAGATGAATGATTTATCGCTGAAACATCTTGTTGAAGCTAATCTAACTTTAGCTAACCTTACTAACTTTTTGAATGCTAACTTATATTCATTTGGGCTTTTCTCTTTAGTAACTCTTAAATTATAAAAGAGCTACAAAAGTTAAAGTCTTGACATCATCAAAAAGGGGGAAATTGTTAGGAAATTTCATGTTAGATGTTTTGATGATGACAAGATAGGATTCATTGTTAGACCCCAAATAAAATGTAAGTTTATGCTTGCCTTAGATTATTGTTTAAGCGTTTGAAAGTTTGTAATTTTGTTTAGGCTTGTAATTTTTTATCTTTGTAGATTTTAGACTAAGTCTTAGTAACTGAATCGCTAGTAGAATTCTAGGTGAGTCTATTAGAGAAGAAGTTGAAGACCAGCGTCTGAAGTCAACCAGAGATGAAGATTTGTCTCTTAGCATCCGTCAAACGCTAAAGGAACCTATTTCAGGATACATGGATCAAGTGCTCAAATTGTCTCAAGCGATGGATGTAAGATTCACTTGA
This sequence comes from Buddleja alternifolia, assembly GCA_019426215.1. NCBI lineage: Eukaryota > Viridiplantae > Streptophyta > Magnoliopsida > Lamiales > Scrophulariaceae > Buddleja > Buddleja alternifolia. The sequence goes on along the minus strand of CM033399.1, from coordinate 20,935,418 downwards.
AATAAATCCTCAAGTCATGAAGGACTTAAATACAATCATTCAACGGGCATTTATTTCCAACGGGAAATAAATTCAAATGCATTAAATGCCTGATAAGAGCATTAAATGTGATAAGGTACTATGACTTGTGGACAAGCCCCTTTTGACCAGACTGTCAGAAATTTCAGAGTTTTAGCTGCTCCCGTCCAATTGGATTCAGCAAATTTTCAGGAATGTCAAACTCTAGGTATTATCATGTGCCACGTGAAAGGCACGCTTCTACATGTGTCCAACGGACAGATCCCAAGAAATTTCCTATAAATACCTTGCTCCAGAAAAACCCAACATATAACAACAAGAATATACGAGAAATTATTGCCAAAAATCTTACGTACATTCTTTCTGGAAAAAGCTTAGAAACCCCATAGCCAAAACCTTTTAAGCTTTCTATCTACATTCCAGACAGTCACAAATATCTCAAATATCTTCCAAAGAAGAAATTCAAACTCCAACTGAGATATTCCAAGTTGTTTGATCTTCTCTAAAACAAACAAACCCTAGTGACAAACCTCAACCTTTCATCTGAGTGAGAAAAGTTGTTGAAACCTTTCAGGCAGTATTTCTGAGTGAGAGAAGCTTGAAGAAGACGATCTTCATTGGTGTTGAAGTCTGTGTGATCAAGGGGCCCAAGATCTTTTTCATCCTTTACTATTTTGTAGAAATTTCTATGTGATTCTTTGATAATCATCATAGTAAATTCCTCCAAGTGAAATAGGAGAAGAAGGACGTAGCTGGGATTACATCACCCAGTGAACCTTACAATTTATTGTGTCATTTATATTTTATTGTCTTATATTCATCACATTATATTATTCTGAAAAAGACAAATAAAATTGCAAAGCGATTAAATTATCTAAAAGAACGCTAAAAATCATTTCCGCTGTGCTAACCCTGATTAAGCGATCTAAAGCATTGCCCTACTTTAGTAAACTGCTGAAATCACTAAGTCTAAGTTAACTACTCTGAAGCGTCTGACCCAAACGCTCAGCTTTCCAAGCATTCAAATTTCTAAAGTGATACGAAAATTTTTGTAGTCGAAAACGACTTCAGGGTCTATTCAACCCCCCCCCCCTTCTAGACCCTTTCGTATGCCACTTGGGACCACCACCTTCCAATCATAAATACCATAAGTATAAACCCTTTGTTCGTGTACCCCAGTCAAGTGAGAGTCATGGCTATGTCAAAGTCACTGGACTTGACCATATATATATATTAATTATAATAATACAAGATCATTGAGATCGATTTAGTGCCTAGCAGAATCGTCTCTTTATGGTTTGGCCAAAGACTTTGATCTTTATTTATCTATAATCACACAGGGTACTTTCTCACTCACTTATGAAGAACAAATCCCATCTAGATATCAGCTAAGACTACCATTTGCCCATCAAGCCGCATTTCGAGGTCGACCCCATCAACTGGTGAATTGGGTCTAACTACTCTAATGAAATACTTGACGTCACAAATGCATCTTTAGCATGATGTTTCAGGTCAAAGGTTCACTTACACCTATTACGCATAATCAGTTCTGGCATTGACAATCACAGAATAAAAACCCATGTGACAGAACCGATAAGAGTTGTATTCGAGCATATCAGTTCCACTGATGTGCCTACAATCCCATGGTACCAGAGAGGCACTCTCATGTCAGAGATAAGATTGTACAAGTGTACTAAGTCTTTATTTGTCCATTAAAGACTTCACTTTACTTGCGAACTTGTTTTTAGTAATCATGATTGATCTCCCTAGTGCCAATCTTCCTATCCCATAGGAAGTAGAGGGATCGCACTAAAAACACGGACAAAAGCGTTTTATACTACTTATAGATGCAGATAAGATTTAAGTGAAAACTAGATAATGCCTTTATTAATATTATGAAGATAAGTTAATTACAAGATAGATGCCCTATTTTTCTATCCTCTATGACATTTGATGGCATAATCCTAACAAGCACCATAAATATAATTATTGGGAATTATACGAAGGTGTGGATACATTTTAGAGGCGAAATGATTGTATCGCTTGAAGATTCAAGAAACTAAAACAAAAGTTAGATTCTAAGGGAGGCTGACGGTTTCTTTGAAGAGTCGAGTCAAGGGAGTATTTGTTCGGGTGAAAAAGATCAGAAACTTGTACGATGGAAAAAGTGCGAAACATATTTCGCGTAGTATAGTTTTTCTCGTTATAATTAGATCGATTAAACCGGCCAATGTAATACTGTTTCGGGGTAATTGTAAATTTTGGAATTTCGCTGTGCTAACCTACCCCGGGGATTACCCAACCCGACAATTCTTTCAAATTAATAAATTGTTTAATATGGATTTTATTTTTTAAAATTAAACTTATTAAAGATTTTATATAATTTATTTTTCATTTTAATATGATTATCTATAAAACAAAATTACTTTTTTTTTAAAGATTAAAAAATTGAAAATTAATATCATGATTAAGTGCCAATTATTGATATAAAAGTTTTAAATAAATATATTTCATTGCAAAATTATAATTGATTTATTTTTAATCTAGAAGGTTAAGGGCAATTAATTCCATACATTTATTAACCCTTAATGTTGGCTTTTTTGAAATGAAAAGTTGATGGAGTGGATTTTTTTGGATTGAACAATATTATTAAAGGGTTTTTTTTGGATATAAAAGCTAATTTTAACGATTTTTTTGTGATTTTTCATAATTTACATACATGGACAAGAATGCTTTCAGTGTGATTATTGATTAAAAATCCATCAATTTTAAACCATATATTCGACCCTTTTTGATAGCTTCGCCCTAGTCTAAATCATATTTTTTCTTTTAAATGCTAATTGTCAAATAGTTTATTGCTTACATAAATCAACATGACCATAAAATATGATGCATTTCAAATATTTCCTCTCCAATATATTGAACGGAAGCAAGAGACACATGCTTATAATATAATTGTTGGAAAATTTGATATTATGAAAAGTATTTCATGAATTTTGCATAATAAATTTGAACACCGTAAGTATCTGGGATACTAAATATTATTGGATAATATTAATCTACGTTCCGAGTAGATAAATTTAGCATTTCGAATTTCTCAAATCGGACTTGAAACGAATGAGAAATTAAGTGCTAAAATGGGGTGTTTGAAAGTGATTATTCTACATTGGATATAAACCCCAATTGGATTGGGTTTATAAATCTTTGCCTTAAGGTAGAGGGTTGGCCCTTTGGGTTATCTCACCTTTGTGGCTTTTGTGAGGGGGGAGGACCTAGCCATGGCCTATTTCACCACACACGCGCTCCGCCGCCGCCCGCCCGCCCGGATCGGACCGACTTGGGCTCAGTTGTGGGCCTGGGCCTGGGCATGAGGCTTGAGGTGTGTTTAGTGTGGGCTTGGGCTTCAAAATTAAATCTTTTTGGATAAATTTTAATTGGGTCTCTCCAGAAAATCCAACAAGAAAATCAAACAAAATAAATACGAACTTGAAATCAAATGTTAGCCACGTTTCGTTTCGTTTTTGAATTGGTCTTCTAGAACGTCTCAAGCACGTACTTGGAGTTTTCAAGTACGTACTTGGACCCCTTCTAGAAGAAATTCTGAAACTGTTCACGCATTTTTTGTTGCCTTTACACCTAAAAACATTTTGACCTCAAGTACGTACTTGAAGGTACCCAAGTACAAACTTGAGCGACGTTTTCAGCTGACCAATTAATTTCTGGTATTTAATTCACCCGATTTTTGAGCCTATAAAAGGCCTCATCCTACAGCTTGGAAAATTACACCAACACAAATCTTCTCTTGTGTTCATATCATAATCTCCTCCTCCTCCTCCTCACGAGAGTTCAAGTAGTTTCTTCGGTTCGTTGATTCTAAAAGTTGAAGTAGTTCAATCTTAGAAAGTGTTTGTTGTATCTTGGGACACATTTTGTCAAAGCCGGTACCACCTATAGCTGAGACAATTTCGTGTTAGGATAGAGTTCATTCTCACCTCGAATAAAATCTTCTATCTCAATTTTTCGATTTATTTTTTTAGTTTGTTTGAAATTTGATCCAACAAGCCTGACACAAAATTTTTGTCTTGTTGTTTCTTTGAAATTCTGAAAAAATGTCGAATGTTGGAGATATTGGTGCTCATGAGAATGTTACCACCCTTGATAGTGGGGGGGTGCCAGGTTTGGTTTCTATTGAGGGCTAGGTCCTGGTTTCGGTTCTGGCTCTGGTCCCGAGCCTCCATTTGCTCCAATTGCTAATCTAGTTATACTGGCACAGGCTGAAAGGTCGTCGAAGTTCAGCAGGGCTGACTTAAAGATGTCGCAGCAAAAGATGATGTTCTACCTAACGACATTGAACCTGGTCAGGTTCTTGAGGGAGGATGCTTCTTATGTCCTGGAAGAGTCAACTGATATTCAATTGAGCGTGGCATGTGATGCTGGCACACCAGTGATTTTCTTTGAAGGAATTACATACTCAGTGGATTAGACATTTCACTCTATAGCGTATATCTGTCAGTGAAGACACCCAAAGACCTCTGAGAGGCACTAGACAGGAAGTACAAAATTTAGGATCAGGACTGAAGAAGTTCGTGGTCGCGAAGTTCTTACACTTCAAACTGGTGGACACTAAGTCCGTTACAAGCTAAGTCCAAGAGCTTTAGAGAATCATACATGAAATTCATGCGGAGAACATGACTCTAAGTGAAACCTTCCTGGTGGCTTCAATTATAGAGAAGTTACCACTTTCGTAGAAGGACTTCAAGAGTTACTTGAAGCATAAGTGAAAGGAGATGAGTCTAGAAGACTTAGTTGTCCGACGCAGAATTGAGGAAGACAATCGGGGCTCTGACAAGAAGCTCCCTATGCAGGCAATGGCAAATATTAGAGAGGTTCCAGAAAGTTCCAACCGAAAAAGGAAGCTCCATGGAAAATTGAAAGGGAATTCCTAGAAAAAGCAAGCTGGGAAAGCGAAATCGAAATAGGGAGAAGGCTGTTTCAATTGTGGCCATCCTGTTTATTGGGCAAGAGACTGCAAAGAGCCCAAGAAAAATAAGTCTCAAGGGCGAGGTCCTGGTCAAAACCAGAACAAAGGCAAGCAAGTTCAGAATCATGCTCAGAACCAGGTTCACTTGGCTGTTGAGGACGTCCAGGGCATTAATGAAATGATCGATGACCTGTCTGATAATCGGGTTTCTCTTGATTTGTCTACACTCGATCTCACAGCTGTTGAGTTCGAGACTAATCTGGTGGACAACCCAAGTGCGTGGTTCATCGATACTGGGGCTACTTGCCACATCTAATCTGACTTGGAGGGGTTCTCATCCTATGCTCCTTGTGACGTGCATTGTTTTTGGGAAACTCGGCTACTTCTTCGATTCTTGGAATTGGGAAGGTGGTGCTGAAGATGATTTTTGGGAAGGAGCTAACTCTTACCGAGAAGTTGCATGTTCCGGACATTCGCAAGAATCTGGTGTCGGGTTCTGTCCTGGTGAAGAATGGGTTCAAACTGGTGTTTAAGGCTGATAGATTTTCTTTTACTAAGCGTGGAATCTATGTAGGAAAAGGTTACCTCGAGCACGGTCTTTTTAAAATGAATATAATGAATGTGATTCGCGCTGTTATAACTGAAAAAGATGATAATAAAATTACATCTTCGGCTTACTTGCTTGAGTATTCTAATTTATGGAATGTTAGACTAGGATAAGGAAATTATAATTCTATACGAAAGTTAATAAACTTAAAGCTGTGACCAACTTTTAAAGTTGATAGTCAACACAAATGTGAGATTTGTGTTGAAGCAAAGCTAGTCAAACAACCATTTATTTTAGTGGAAAGAAACTCCGCACCTCTAGAACTTATTCGCAGTGATATCTATGATTTAAAGTTTGTGCAAACAAGATGTGGGAAAAAGTACTTCATTACATTCATAGATGATTGCACAAAGTATTGTTATGTGTATTTACTAAGAACTAAAGACGAAGTACTAGGAGCGTTTATACATTACAAAACCGAAGTTGAAAATCAACTTGGGAAAAGGATATAAGCTATCCGAAGTGATAGAGGAGGAAAGTACGGAGCACCCTTTGATGAATTCTGTACTAACTCTGGGATTATTCATCAAACGACGGTACCATAACCTCAATCGAATGGCATTGCTGAACGCAAGAATCGCACTCTTAAAGAAATGATGAATGCGATGTTATTAAATTCTGGATTACCGGAGAATTTGTGAGGGTAGGAAATCCTCTCCGCTAATTATATTTTAAATAAAATACCCCATAAAAGTAGGAGTGAGACTCCTTACGATCTTTGGAAAGGTCAAAAGATTTCATACAATTACCTCAAAGTGTGGGGGTGTTTGGCTAAGGTAGAAGCACTCAAACCCGAACTGTTCATTGCATATTAAGCAGTTATGCACTTAATAGTAGTGCTTATCGATTTCTTGTTCACAAGTCAGAAATTTCTTAGATTCATGAAGGTACAGTCATGGAATCTAGAAATGCTTCATTTATTGAGGATATCTTTCCAAGTAGGGAAAGAAATGAACAAGGTCCTCTTAAAAGAACACTTGACTCTTCTACGAGTGGTTCTATTATCGGGGATGAAGAACCTCGTCGTAGGAAAAGAACAAAAGTTCCAAAATCATTTGGCCCCGATTTTGTATCATATACATTAGAAGAGGAACCAAGGACAATTAAGGAAGCTATGTCCAATCTAAATGCTCAACTCTAGAAAGAGGCTATCAAAAGTGAAATCGAGTCTATTTTGCATAACCATACCTAGGAGTTGGTTGATCTTCCAAAGGGAAGTAAGCTTTTAGGATGTAAATGAATTCTGAAAAGAAAGTATAAGACTGATGGAACTATTGACAAATATTAGGCCGGTTGGGTAGTTAAAGGATACCGACAAACGGTGGGTCTTGATTTCTTTGATACTTATTCTTCAGTAACAAGAATAACATCCATAAGATTATTCATCGCCATTACCGCACTGCATAACCTTGAGATACATCAATGGGATGTTAAAACTGTATTTCTGAACGGAGAATCAGATGAAGAAATATACATGGAACAACCCGATGAGTTTGTTGCTCCTGGAAAGGAGAAGAAAGTATGTAAACTTGTGAAGTCATTATATGGACTTAAACAAGTGCCAAAGTAGTGGCATGAAAAATTTAATTGCACGATGTTGTAAAATGGTTTCAAGATCAACGAGTGTGACAAGTGCGTGTATGTTAGACGAACATATAACGCATATGTCATAGTGTGCCCATATGTCGACGATATGTTGATAATGGGTAATAATCATGAAATTATCATGAATAAGAAAGGAATGTTAAAGAAGAACTTTGACACGAAGGATATGGGACTTGCATTTGTTATATTACGGATTAAAATCTTAAGAACTTCTGAAGGACTAGTCTTATCGCAATCTCATTATGTTGAGACGGTTTTGGAAAAGTTCCTTCTAAGCGATAGTGCACCAGTCAAGACGCCAATGTACATGAGCGTCCATTTACGCAAGAACCATGGCGAATCGGTATCTCAGTAAGAGTATGCTAGGGTCAGTGGAATTTTAAGGAATATCATGAACTGTACCCGCCCTGATCTAGCTTACTCTATGAGCAAGTTGAGTAAGTTCACGAGTAATCCTAGTTTAGACCACAGGAAGGCCTTAACTAGAGTTCTTAAGTACTTAAAACTTACAAAAGACTTTGGATTGCACTATTTTGTCTTGTTGTTTCTCGGAAAGCCTAACACACAATTTTTGTCTTGTTGTTTCTTGGAAATTCTAAAAAAATGTCGAATGTGGGAGATTGGCGCTCATGAGAATGTTAGCACCCCTGATTTTGGTCTCGAAATTGGTTCGTGTTCCAATGTTGGCAATAACTTTGGCACTGGTTCTAGTAGGAGTGCTGGGTTTGGTTTTGATTCAGGGCTGGGTCTTAGTTCCCGTTTGGGATCTGGTCTGGACCCTCCATTTATTCCATTTATTAATGTGGTTACACCGGCACAGGCTAAAAGGCCGTCGAAGTTTGGCAGGGCTGACTTCAAGATGTCGCAGCAAAAGATGCCGTTCTACCTAACAACATTGAACCAGACGAGGTTCTTGAGGGAGGATGCTCCATATGTCCCGGAAGAGTCAACTGATAACCAGCTGAGGGTGGCATCTAATGCCTGGTACAGTAGTGATTTTCTTTATAGAAATTACATACTCAGTGGATTAGACGTTTTACTCAATTGCGTATATCTGTCAGTGAAGACAGCCAAAGACCTCTGGGAGGCAATGGACAAGACATACTGAACTGGGGATGCAGGACTGAAGAAGTTCGTGGTCGCGAAGTTCTTACACTTCAAAATGGTGGACTCTAAGTCCTTTACGAGCCAAGTCCAAGAGCTTCAGATAATCATACATGAAGTTCATGCGGAGAACATGACTCTAAGTGAAACCTTCCAGGTGGCTTCAATTATAGAGAAGTTACCATCTTCGTAGAAGGACTTCAAGAATTACTTGAAGCATAAGCGAAAAGAGATGAGTCTAGAAGACTTGGTTGTCCGACTCAAAATTGAGGAAGACAATAGGGGTTCTGACAAGAAGCTCCCTATGCAGGCAATGGCAAATATTGCAGAGGTTCCAGAAAGTTCTAATTGGAAGAGAAAGTTCCAGGTGAAATCCAAAAGGAATTCCTAGAAAAAGCAAGCTGGGAAAGGGAAACAGAAATAGGGAGAAGGATGTTTCAATTGTGGCCATCCTGGTCATTGGGCATGAGACTGCAAAGAGCCCAAGAAAAATAAGTCTCAAGGGTGAGGATCTGATCAAAACCAGAACAAAGGGAAGCAAGTTCAGAACCAGGCTCCGAACTAGGTTCACTTGGCTGTTGATGATGTCCAGGGCATCAACGAAATGATCGATGACCTTTCTGATAATCGGGTTTCTCTTGATTTGTCTGAACTCAATCTCAGCGCTGTTGTGTTCGAGACTAATCTAGTGGATAACCCAGGTGCACGGTTCATCAATACTGGGGCTACCTGCCACATCTGTTCTGACAAGAATGGGTTCAAACTGGTGTTTGAGGCTGATAGATTTTCTTTTTCTAAGCGTGGAATCTATGTAGGAAAAGGTTACCTCGAGCAGGTTCTTTTTAAAATGAATATAATGAATGTGATTTGTGCTGTTATAACCGAAAAAGATGATAATAAAATTACATCTTCTGCTTACTTGCTTGAATATTCTAATTTATTGCATGTTAGACTAGGACATGAAAATTATATTACTATTCGAAGGTCAATAAACTTAAACCTGTTACCAATTTTTAAAGTTGATAGTCAACACAAATGTGAGATTTTTGTTGAAGCAAAGCTAGTCAAACAACCATTTCTTTCAGTGGAAAGAAACTTGGCACCTCTAGAACTTATTCGCAGTGATATCTATGATTTAAAGTTTGTGCAAACTAGAGGTGGGAAAAAGTACGTCATTATATTCATAGATGATTGCAAAAAGTATTGTTAAGTGTATTGACTAAGAACTAAAGACAAAGTACTAGGAGCGTTTATACATTACAAAACTAAAGTTGAAAATCAACTTGGGAAAGGGATAAAAGCTATCCGAAGTGATAGAGGCGGGGAGTACTGAGCACCCTTTGATGAATTTTGCACTAACTCTGAGATTATTCACCATATTCACCTCAATCGAATGACATTGCTGAACATAAGAATTGCACTCTCAAGGAAATGATTAATGCGATGTTATTAAATTCGGGGATTACCGTAGAATTTGGGAGGGGAGGAGAGGCGATCCTCTCCGCTAATTATATTTTAAGTAAAATACCCCACAAAAGTAGGAGTGAGACTCCGTACGAACTTTGGAAAGGTCAAAAGCCTTTATACAAGTACCTCAAAGTGTAGGAATGTTTGGCTAAGGTGAAAGTACTCAAACCCAAACAAGTGAAGATTGGGCCGAAAACTATTGATTGCATATTCAATGGTTTTGCACTTAATATTAGCGCTTATCGATTTCTAGTTCACAAGTCAGAAATTTCTGAGATTCATGAAGGTACAGTCATGGAATCTAGAAATGCTTCATTTATTGAGGATATCTTTCCAAGTAAGGGAAGAAATGAACAAGGTCCTCTTAAAAGAACACTTGACTCTTCTACGAGTGGTTCTATCCTCGGGGATGAAGAACCTCGTCGTAGAAAAAGGACAAAGGTTCCAAAATCATTTGGTCCCGATTTTGTATCATATACATTAGAAGAGGAACCAAGGACGATTAAGGAAGCTATGTCCGATCCAAAAGCTCAACTCTGGAAAGAGGCTATCAATAGTGAAATCGAGTCTATTTTGCACAACCATATCTGGGAGTTGGTTGATCTTCCAAAGGGAAGTAAGCCTTTAGGCTGTAAATGGATTCTGAAAAGAAAGTATAAGACTGATGGAACAATTGATAAGTATAAGGCTCGTTCGGTAGTTAAAGGATACCGACAAACGGTGGGTCTTGATTTCTTCGATACTTATTCTTTGGTTACAAGAATAACATCCATAAGATTATTCATCGCTATTTCCGCGCTGCATAACCATGAGATATATCAAATGGATATTAAAATTGTATTTCTGAACGGAGAATCAGATGAATAAATATACATGGAACAACCAGAGGGGTATGTTGCTCCTTTAAAGGAGAAGAAAGTATGTAAACTTGTGAAGTCATTATATGGACTTAAGCAAGTGCCAAAGCAGTGGCATGAAAAATTTGATTGCACGATGTTGTCAAATGGTTTCAAGATCAATAGTGTGACAAGTTCGTGTAGGTTAGACGAACACATAATGCATATGTCATAGTGTGCTATATGTCGACGATATGTTGATGATGGCTAGTAATCATGAATAAGAAAGGAATGTTAAAGAAAAACATTGACACGAAGGATATGGGATTTGCATATGTTATATTAGGAATTAAAAATCCTAAGAACTTCTGAAGGACTAGTCTTATCGCAATCTCATTATGTTGAGACGGTTTTGGAAAAGTTCCTTTTGAGCGATAGTGCACCAGTCAAGACGCCAATGGACATTAGCATTCATTTATGCAAGTACCATGGCGAACCAGTATCGCAGTAAGAGTATGCTAGGGTCATTGGAAGTTTAATGTATATCATGAACTGTACCCTCCCTGATCTAGCTTACTCTATGAGCAAGTTGAGTAGGTTCACGAGTAATCCTAGTTTAGACCACAGGAAGGCCTTAACTAGAGTTCTTAAGTACTTAAAACATACAAAGGACTTTGGATTAGACTACTCAAGATATCCAGCTGTAATAGAAGGATATAGCGAGGCTAATTGGATATTAGACACAAATGACTCCAAGTCCACAAGTGGGTATCTATTTACCATCGATGGTGGAGTAGTGTCATGGATATCTTCTAACCAAACTTGCATAGCCCGATCCACTATGGAATCAAAATTCGTAGCTTTAGACAAAGCTGGTGAAGAAGCTGAGTGGCTGCAAAATTTCTTAGAAGATGTTCCTTATTGGAAAAAACCAGTGCCCCCTATCTTGATTCAATGCGACTGCCAGTCGGCAACTGGTAGGGCGCAAAATAGTATGTATCATAGTAAGTCTAGACATATTCGTCATAGAAATAATACCATTAAGCAGTTGATGTCTAATGGGATTATTTCCATTGATTATGTGAAATCGAAGGAGAATATCGCCGATCCTTTGATGAAAGGATTGCCTCGAGATCAAATAAACTGCCTTTTAGGAGGAATGCGATTAAAGTCTACAAATTAAGAATGGACACAGCGGTAACCCAACCATGTTGACTGGAGATCCCAAGATCTTGGTTCAATGGGACAACTAAGTTATGAAAATTCAGTAAGGCACTTAGGAGTCTAACTTCAAACCCATTGCCTAGGATAAAGAAGTTCAACCCATAAGTTGTAGAAATGGTTAAGCTAGGCTTTTAATGAATCCTATACTGTCTAAATGAAGTGGAGTGTGGTAGGATACTCTTAATTAGAAAGTCACCTATGTAAGTGTGAGGTGTAGGCTGCCTCAACATTAGGTAAAATGTAAACACTTATAAATCCAAGACAGGTGTCACTGCCAAAATGGACCCAACAGTGAGAACTGAAAACTACTGAGAGTTTATCATGTGAGTATCATTGTCTGGACTTACAAGAATGGATGACCAATTCAAGACATCGTGTTCATTAGGTAGCCTAGTAAATCCGATGATATTTCACTAAGAAAGGTTCAAAGCCAAAAGCTACCTCTTCTGATGTGATAAACTTTCAAACGAACTCTCGAGATCATGCATTGCATTAATTTTCATTCGTGTGGGGGATTGTTGGAAAATTTGATATTATGAAAAGTGTAGTTCATGACTTTTTCATAATAAATTCGAACAACGTAAGTATCCGGGATACTAAATATTATTGGATAATATTAATCTACGTTCCTAGTAGATGAATTTAGAATTTCGAATTTCTAAAATCGGACTTGAAATGAATGATAAATTAAGTGTTAGAGTGGGGTGTTTGAATGGGATTATCCTACATTGGATATAAACCACAATTGGATTGGATTTATAAGTCCTTGCTCTAAGGTAAAGGGTTGGACCTTTAGGTCATCTCACCTTTGTGGTTTTTGTGAGGGGGAAGGACCTAGCCATGGTCCATTTCACCACAAACGCGCACACGTGATCGTGCGCGCCGTCGTCGCCGCTCGCCCACCCACCCTGATCGGATCGGATCGGATCGGACCGGACCGGTCTCGGACCTAGGTCTTGGGTCATGGGCCTGGGCTTAGGGCTTGGGCTTGGGCTTGAGGTTTGAGGTGTGTTTAGTGTGCACCTGGGCTTCAAAATAAATTTTTTTGGACAAAGTTTAACTGGGTCTCTCCAAAACATCCAACAAGAAAATCAATCAAATTAAATACGAACTTGAAATCAAACCTTGACCACTTTTCATTTTGTTTTTGAATTGGTCTTGTTGACTGTCTCAAGTACGTAGTTGGAGTTTTCAAGTACGTACTTGGACCCTTTCTAGAAGAAATTCAGAAACTGTTCAGTCATTTTTTGTTGCCTTTACACCTGAAAACGTTTTGACCTCAAGTACGTACTTGAAGGTACCCATGTACGTACTTGAAGGTACCCAAGTACGTACTTGAGCGAAAGTTTCTGTTGGCTAATTAATTTCTCGTATTTAATTCGCCTGATTTTTGAGCCTATAAAAGGCCTCCTCCAGCAGCTTAGAAAATCACACCATCACAAATTTTATCTTGGGTTCATATCATAATCTCCTCCTCATCTAGAGAGTTCAAGTAGTTTTTTTCGGTTCGTTGATTCTAAAAGTTCATGTAGTTCAATCTTAGAATGTATTTGTTGGATCTTGGGGCACGTTTTGTCAAAGTCAGTATCACTTATAGCTTGGGCAATTTTCTATTAAGGATAGAGTTCATTCTCACCTCGAATAAAATCTTCTATCCCAATTTTTTGATTTATTTTTCAGTTTGTTCGAAATTTGATCCAACAAGCCTAACAAAATTTTTTTGTTTTGTTGTTTCTTTGAAATTCTAACAAAATGTTGAATGTGGGAGATTGGTGCTCATGAGAATGTTACCACCCTTGATTATGGTCTCAAAATCGGTTTGGGTTCCATTGTTGGCAATAACTTTGGCACTGGTTCTGGTGGGGGTGCCGAGTTCGGTTTCGATTCAGAGCTGGGTCTTGATTCCCGTTCGGACTTTGGTCCGGTCCCTCCATTTGTTCCAATTATTAATCTGGTTATACCGACATAAGCTAAAAGGCCGTTGAAGTTTAGCGGAGCTGAGTTCAAGATGTTGCAACAAAACATGTTGTTCTACCTAACGACATTGAACCTGGCGAGGTTCTTATGAGAGGATGCTCCTTATGTCCTAGAAAAGTCAACTAATAATCAAATGAGGGTAGCATCTGATGCCTGGCACAGTAGTGAATTTCTTTGCAGGAATTACATACTCACTAGATTAGACATTTCACTCTATAGCGTATAACTGTCAGAGAAGACAGCCAAAGACCTCTGGGAGGCAATGGACAGGAAGTACAGAACTGAGGATGCATGACTGAAGAAGTTCTTGGTCGCGAAGTTCTTACACTTCAAAATGGTGGACTCTAAGTCCGTTACGGGCGAAGTCTAAGAGCTTCATGCGGAAAACATGACTCTAAGTGAAACCTTCCAGGTGGCTTCAATGATAGAGAAGTTACCACCTTCGTAGAAGGACTTCAAGAATTACTTGAAGCATAAGCGAAAGGAGATGAGTCTAGATGACTTGGTTGTCCGACTCAGAATTGAGGAAGACAATAGGGGTTCTGACAAGAAGCTCCCTATGCAGGCAATGGCAAATATTGCAGAGGTTGCAGAAAGTTCTAACCGGAAGAGGAAGTTCCAGGGGAAATCCAAAGGGAATGCCTAGGAAAAGCAAGCTGGGAAAGGGAAACCGAAATAGGGAGAAGGATGTTTCAATTGTGGCCATCCTGGTCATTGGGCAAGAGACTGCAAAGAGCCCAAGAAAATTAAGTCTCAAGGGTGAGGTTCTGATCAAAACCAGAACAAAGGCAAGCAAGTTCAGAACCAGGCTCCGAACCAGGTTCACTTGGCTATTGATGATGTCCAGGGTATCAACGAAATGATCGATGACCTATCTGATAATCGGGTTTCTCTTGATTTGTCTTAACTAGATCTCACCGCTATTGTGTTCGAGACTAATCTGGTGGACAACCCAAGTGCGTGGTTCGTCGATACTGGGGCTACCTGCCATCTGTTCTGACAAGGAGGAGTTCTCCTTGTGATGTGCATTGTTTATGGGAAAATCGGCTACTTCTCCGATTCTTGGAATTGGGAAGGTGGTGCTGAAGATGACTTTCGGGAAGGAGCTAACTCTTACCGAGAAGCTGCATGTTCCAGACATTCGCAAGAATCTGGTGTCGGGTTCTACGCTGGTGAAGAATGGGTTCAAACTGGTGTTTGAGGCTGAAAGACTTTCTTTTACTAAGCGTGGAATTTATGTTGAAAAAGGTTACCTCGAGCAAGGCCTTTTTAAAATGAATATAATGAATGTAATTCGCGCATTTATAACCGAAAATGATGATAATAAAATTACATCTTTTGCTTACTTGCTTGAGTATTCTAATTTATGGCTTGTTGGATTAGGACATGGAAATTATAATACTATTGGAAGGTTAATAAACTTAAACATGTTACCAACCTTTAAAGTTGATAGTCAACATAAATGTGAGATTTGTGTTGAAGAAAAGCTAGTCAAGCAACCATTTCCTTCAGTGGAAAGAAACTCCGCACCTCTAGAACTTATTCACAGTGATATCTATGATTTAAAGTTTGTGCAAACTAGAGGTGGGAAAACTTATTTCATTACATTCATAGATGATTGCACAAAGTAATGTTATATGTATTTACTAAGAACTAAAGACGAAGTGCTAGGAGCGTTTTCACATTACAAAACCAAAGTTGAAAATCAACTTGGAAAAAGGATAAAAGCTATCTGAAGTGATAGGGGCGGAGAGTACGGAGCACCCTTTGATGAATTCTGTACTAACTCTGGGATTATTCATCAAACGAAGGCGCAATATTCACCTCAATTGAATGGCATTGCAAAACGTAAGAATCACAATCTCAAGGAAATGATGAATGCGATGTTATTAAATTTTGGATTACCGCAGAATTTGTGGGGGTAGGCGATCCTCTCCGCTAATTATATTTTAAATAAAATACCCAATAAAAGTAGGAGTGAGACTCCATCGAACTTTGGAAAGGTCAAAAACCTTCATACAAGTACCTTAAAGTGTGGGGGTGTTTGGTAAAGGTAGAAGTACTCAAACCCAAACAAGTGAAGATAAGGCTGAAAACTATTGATTGGATATTAATTGGTTATGCACTTAGTAGTAGCGCTTATCGATTTCTAGTTCACAAGTCAAAAATTTCTGAGATTCATGAAGGTACAGTCATGGAATCTAGAAATGCTTCATTTTTTGAGGATGTCTTTCCAAGTAAGGAAAGAAATGAACAAGGCCTTCTTAAAAGAACACTTGACGCTTCTACGAGTGGTTCTATTCCTGGGGATGAAGAACCTCGTCATAGAAAAAGGACAAAAGTTTCAAAATCACTTGGTCCCGATTTTGAATCATATACATTAGAAGAGGAACCAAGGACGATTAAGGAAGCTATGTCCGATCCAGATGCTCAACTCTGGAAAGTGGCCATTAATAGTGAAATCGAGTCTATTTTGCACAACCATACCTGGGAGTTGGTTGATCTTCCAAAGGGAAGTAAGCCTTTAGGCTGTAAATGGATTCTGAAAAGAAAGTATAAGACTGATGGAACTATTGACATGTATAAGGCCCCTTTGGTAGTCAAAGGATACCAAAAAATGGATGGTCTTGATTTCTTCGATACTTATTCTTCGGTAACAAGAATAACATCCCTAAGATTATTCATCGCTATTGCCGCGCTGCATAACCTTGAGATACATCAAATGGTTGTTAAAAATGCATTTTTGAATGGAGAAATAGATGAAGAAATACACATGGAACAACCCGAGGGGTATGTTGCTCCTGGAAAGGAGAAGAAAGTATGTGAACTTGTGAAGTCACTATATGGACTTAAGCAAGTGCCAAAGCAATGGCATGAAAAATTTGATAGCACGATGTTGCCTAATGGTTTCAAGATCACGAGTATGACAAGTGCGTGTATGTTAGACAAATGCATAACGCATATGTCATAGTGTGCCTATATGTCGACAATATGTTGATAATGTGTAGTAATCATGAAATTATCATGAATACGAAAGGAATGTTAAAGAAGAACTTTGACATGAAGGATATGAGACTTAAAGATGTTATATTAGGGATTAAAATCCTAAGAACTTCTGAAAGACTAGTCTTATCGCAATCTCATTATGTTAAGACAGTTTTGGAAAAGTTCCTTTTGAGCGATAGTGCACCAGTCAAGAATGTACATGAGCGTTCATTTACACAAGAACCATGGCGAACCCGTATCACCGTTAGAGTATGCTTGGGTTATTGGAAGTTTAATGTTTATCATGAAATGTACCCACCCTGATCTAGCTTACTCTATGAGCAAGTTGAATAGGTTCATGAGTAATCCTAGTTTAGACCCCTGGAAGGCCCTAACTAGAGTTCTAAAGTACTTAAAACATACAAAGGACTTTGGATTACACTACTCAAGATATCCAGCTGTAATAGAAGGATAAAGCGATGCTAATTGGATATCAGACACAAATGACTCCAAGTCCACAAGTGGGTATCTATTTACCATCGGTGATGGAGTAGTGTCATGGAAATCTTCTAACCAAACTTGCATAGCCCAATCCACTATGGAATCGGAATTCATAGCTTTAGACAAACCTGGTGAAGAAGCTGAGTGGCTGCGAAATTTCTTAGAAGATGTTCCTTATTT
Organism: Buddleja alternifolia; assembly: GCA_019426215.1. Classification (NCBI taxonomy): domain Eukaryota; kingdom Viridiplantae; phylum Streptophyta; class Magnoliopsida; order Lamiales; family Scrophulariaceae; genus Buddleja; species Buddleja alternifolia. The sequence continues at coordinate 20,917,933 of CM033399.1, read as the reverse complement.
AGAAAAACCAGTGCCCCTATCTTGATTCATTCCGACTGTCAGTCGGCAAGTGGTAGGGCGCAAAATATTATGTATAATGGTAAGTTTAGGCATATTCGTCATAGAAACAATACCATTAAGTAATTGATCTCTAACGGGATTATTTCCATTGATTATGTGAAATCAAAGGAGAATATCACAGATCCTTTGACGAAAGGATTGCCTCGAGATCAAATAAATTGCCTATCAAGAGGAATGGGATTAAAGTCTACAAATTAAGAATGGACACAGTGGTAATCCAACCATGTTGATTGGAGATCCCAAGATCTTAGTTCAGTGGGACAACTAGGTTGTGAAAATTCAGTAAGGCACTTAGAAGTCTAACTTCAAACTCATTGCCTAAGATAAAGAAGTGCAACCTGTAAGTTGTAGTAAAGGTTAAGCTGGGCTTTTAATGATTCCTATACTGTCTAAATGAAGTGGAGTATGGCAGGGTACTCTAAATTAGAAAGTCACCTATGTACGTGTGAGGTGTAGGCCATCTCAACATTAGGTAAAATGTAGACACTTATGAATCCAAGAGGGGGTGTCACCCCCAAAATGGACCCAATAGTGAGAACTGAAAACTATTGAGAGTTTATCTTGTGAGTATCATTGTTTGGATTTACACGAATGGCTGACCAATTCAAGACATCTTGTTCATTGGGTAGCCTAGTAAATCCGATTATATTTCACTAAGAAAGGTTCAAAGCCAAAAGCTACCTCTTCTGATGTGATAAACTTTCAAATGAACTCTCGAGATCATGCATTGCATTAATTTTCATTCGTGTGAGGGATTGTTGGAAAATTTGATATTATGAAAAGTGTATTTCATGACTTTTTCATAATAAATTCGAACAACGTAATTATCCAGGATACTAAATATTATTGAATAATATTAATCTAAGTTTTGAGTAGATGAATTGAGCATTTTGAATTTCTCAAATCGGACTTGAAATGAATGAGAAATTAAGTGTTAAAGTAGGGTGTTTGAATGGGATTAACCCACATTGGATATAAACCACAATTGGATTGGATTTATAAGTCCTTGCCTTAAGGTAAAGGGTTAGCCCTTTGGGTCATCTCACCTTTGTGGCTTTTGTGAGAGGGGAGGACCTAGCCATGGCCCATTTCACCACACACGCACACACGTGATTGTGCACGCCACCGCCGCCCGCCCGGAAGGACCGGACCGGGCTCGGACCTAGGTCGTGGGTTATGAGCCTGGGCTTGAGGCTTGAGGTGTGTTTAGTGTGGGCTTAGGCTTCAAAATTAATCTTCTTGGACAAAGTTTAACTTGGTCTCTCCAAAAAATCCAACAAGAAAATCAAACAAATTAAATACGATCTTGAAATCAAACGTTGGCCACTTATCGTTTCGTTTTTGAATTGGTCTTGTAGACTGTCTCAAGTACGTACTTGGTGTTTTCAAGTACATACTTGGACCCTTTCTAGAAGAAATTCTGAAACTGTTCAGGCATTCTTTGCTGCCTTTACACCTGAAAACGTTTTGACCTCAAGTACATACTTGAGCGACAATTTCAGTTGACTAATTAATTTCTCGTATTTAATTCGCCTGATTTTTGAGCCTATAAAAGGCCTCCTCCAGTGGCTTAGAAAATCACACCATCACAAATCTTCTCTTGTGTTCATATCATAATCTCCTCCTCCTCTCAAGAGTTCAAGTAGTTTTTTTCGGTTCGTTGTTTCTAAGAGTTGAAGTGGTTCAATCTTAGAAAGTATTCGTTGTATCTTGGAACACGTTTTGTCAAAGCTGGTACCACCTATAGCAGGGGCAATTTCGTGTTAAGGATAGAGTTCATTCTCGCCTTGAATAAAATCCTCTATCTCAATTTTTCGATTTATTTTTCAGTTTGTTCAAAGTTTGATCCAACAATAATTTACGACAGCAATATGATATTTACTAGAAGAAGTCTGCAATATTTTTAATCTGAAAAGTAGAGTTTTATAATAGGGTTAAAATACATTTATTTATATACTTGTTTATATTATTTGAAACTTTATTAGGTCACACTAATTTACAATAAAATGAGTTTGATGAGAAAGGGCATGTTACTAAAACTAATGCGTAAAACTTATAATAAGACAATGAGAATTGTAGAAAACTAATTTCTAGCTAATTACTAATGAGCTAGTTTGCTTGCACCAAAAAGAAGTTGGTTTGCGTGGAGAGGGCTCTGGTAGCTTAAGCAATAGATCTTGTGTTCATGTGGATACAAAAAAAATTCTTTGGGAGAGGTCCTCACAATTATGCTTGACAGTATCTCGAGGGATTAATCTTGAACCTTTGGACTTGACGACACCTTGAAAAAAAACAAAAAAACTAGTTTGCTTGGTCTAGATGTATGGAATGCATCATGCAGTGGTGTGATGTTACTTTTTTATCCGTTCCTGTTGATTTTATAACCGACAATTGTGTTATATTACGAGTAAAAAAATAAAATAAAAGAAATATGATGTTTAGAAAAGATAAAAAAATTTTAAAAATGGAAAAATACATCATGTAAGTGATAGAATATCTTACTTAGATATTGATGAATATCCTTGTACATTTATTAATATTAAAAAAATTAAAAATAAATAGAGTGTCCTTATAAAATTACGCATTGTTAAATAAACTCTCATTTAAAATTATTATATGTTTTTGCTACTCAAATGGGTTGGAGTTACTTCAAGTCTTGGCATCTCTTAAACTTCGGTTAATATACCGACATTTCACTTAAAATTTTGGGTTTTTTAAGGTTTCGAGGTGAAATCTCACTTTCAGCCCGATTTTTCAAAATACCGAAAATCGAAATCACGAAATTTAAAATAATATTAAATTATTTTGTAAAATACTTACCGAAGTTTCAAGCGAAACTTGAAATTTTCCATAATTTTCATTAGAGTCTGCAAATTTTGAAATTTAAAATAAGAAGTAATTATTTGTATTGGATTTAAATATTTTTTATTTAATTATAATATATAAAAAATAATTTTGAGTATTCTAGTGCCTTCATTGAGATTGTTGGGAAACATGAATAAAACGATACGCATCGAAAAAAGTAAAATTTCCAAGTGGACAATTCGGCTAGCATATTCAATTTTACCGGTTATAAATCGAAAACTAACCCGTTGATGCGAAGTAGTTGAGCTTTCTATCTACTTCGATTTTTCTGCTCGTCTAATGAACGAAACTTCTTTTGTAATCCAAGCAACGAAACTACCTTGCCTCTAGATTCTACAACGGAAGAAAAATGAAGACTTTCTCTTTGTTTCTCTATAGGGGACAGCGGCTAGTGTGTAGAGAGAGGTAGGTTTTTATTTTTGAATAACCTATGGATGCCTAGAATATAAGAGGAGTATTTATACTCCTCAAATTTTCTCCCTCCCTTGTAGCCCTACACGAGTCACATGCCTAACGTGTTGCCAAGGCATATGTGTATATATATATACACTCACACACCCACATACATATTAGATTAACTTAATTAATATATTAGTTCAACAAATTCAATACATAATTAATTTATATTTATATTTAATTATTAATTAATTATTCCATCCAATAAATAATTCATTTACAATTAATTCTACTATCTTGAATTCATCTAATGAACAATATTTATATCAAATACCAATTTTGCCCTTAAGTCAGTATTAAGTCTCCAAATTAATTCCTTTAAGCATGACTCTTCTAGGTTCATCTTAAATGGCAGTGGGAGAAATCCAAAGGATGTCAGTAACAAATAGCCGAGCTCGAATAAGTGGATTGATTCGAACATTCTAATTATGAATAGCGTGTGAGTATAAACTTTTTATTCTCTAATCTGAGTCAAGTAAGAGTTATGTATTTGTCAAACTCACTGAACTTGACTATATGCATATGTCATAATAAGATGAGGTCACTGAGCTTCCTCTCATGGCTACCCCATGAGCAGCTCTAATGCTTTGGTACTTTTGATCTCACTTACTTATGAATCCATTAGATTCAATCTCATTTACGTACAACAAGATTGCTACTTGCCCATAAAGTCGCACTTCGAGGTTGACCACACTATTAAGTGAATTAGGTCTAACTACTCTGATGACATATTTAATGACACAAGCACATCTTTGACCTAAAACCTCAGGTCTAAGGTCCTCACACACCTATCATAACTAATCAGTCCTGTGATTGACTGTCAATGAGTAAACTTATGAGACAGAATCGATGCTAGTCATGTTCGAACTCATCAGTCCCCTGATGTGTCTGCAGTATAAGCTCCAAATCCCATAGTGTTCGAATGACACTTTCATTTCAAACCTTATGATACACAAATCTTACTAAGTTTCAATGTCCAATTGAAACTCCATCGTAACTTGCCAACAAGTTTAATAGTCAAGTACCAAACTCTTTCATTGCCTATCTCCCTAATTCATAGGAAGTGTAAGGTTTGCCTTTACTATATGGACAATAAGTTGTACACTACTTATAAATTCCAATAAGATAACAGTGAGACGACTTAAAGCCTACCTATTATAGATAAATAAAGTTCAAATACAATTCCTACGCCCTATACATTCTATCTTTTATGGCATTTAACAGCATAACCTAACAGAAACCTCAACTATTAAGTATGAAAGTGAAAATACGAGCGAAACTGATGATAGTCCAAAGAAGTAAATGAAAAGGCAACGCCTTTTAATTTTGGTAGTTTTAAAAGCTCCACGTGGTATTGATAGTCCAAAGAAGTGCTGAAAGTGGAAATTAAAAGCAACAAAAGATAAACTTTGAGAAATTTCGCCCGTCCAGTTTGAGTGGTAAGCCCAGAATGCTAAAGCTTGGGCCATGGCGTTAGCGGAGAATCGGATTGGCTTGATATCCCAAAAAGGTCTTCTAGTAAGAATTTGTTTAGCTTGCACAACAAGAGGCCTGCAATCCCAATCAACGGCATCAAGAGGGCCCAATAACATCTTAACAGCAGGTTCACAATCTGATTCAAAAATTGCTTTACAAATATTCCGGGCATCTGCTTCTTTAAGAGTTTCAAGAAGAGCTTCAATATCTGCCTGGGAGGCCGAGTTAGAGATCAAAGGGACAGACGTGGCACCCAAAAAGGAACCATTGGAGTCGTGAAAAATCCAAGCAAGTTGGGCAGAACCAAGTTGAAAGCGACTGTGGCAATTTGCTTTAGTCCATTGAGGGGGGGGATTCATCCAAGAGGGAGTCAATTTGTTAAGAATAATGTCGATTCTCTTTGAAGATTGGGCCAACGAGTGTTCAACAGACAGCCTGTTCACTTGTTTCAAGAAGATTGAGTCCTGCAAAGGTTCATTATCATGAATAAGTCGGTTGCGACATTTCCAAATTAAATCTACAAAGCACAAAGAAAAATGCAGAAATTCTTCCCTATCAAGCTTCGAGATGCAGAGATCCCTGTGAGGATCAAGAATGAGGGCAAACCAAGATTTCATTGAGTTGACATTGAAAGCGTGAGGAGGGATTTTCCATTTAGAGCCCCACCAAAGGCGACGGGTAAGGGGACACTCCAAAAAAAGGTGGATATCAGTTTCAGAAGATTCAAGGCAAAAGGGGCAAGAGAAGGATTCCATCTCAATGAATCTCCCAAGGTTCACACGGGTGGGGAGAGTATTGTGGATCAACCTCCAAATGAAGATCTTGAATCTATCATGGGTTTTTGTCTTCCAAAGGAGAGAGAAGATATTGGCAGAGGGTTGGTAAAGGGGGTCATGGGAATGGAACTTGAATGAGATGATGGAGGAATATGCACTTTTGACTGAGAATTTTCCCGACGAGGTGGGGGTCCAGACAAGAGAACGCTGCTCCGAAGTGGAGGAAATACGGATTTTGAGGATGGCGCGGACAATAGATAACGAGAAGATGGTGCGGAGGATTTCAGAGTTCCAGGTTTCAGTAATTGGGTGAATGAGGGTTTGAACAAGATCGAAATTAGATCTCAAATGAGGGGCGATGATAGAGGTTGATGGAGTGAAACCCACCAGACTTGGTATCCAGGGGTCAGACCATGTTTTAAGGCGGAGTTTGGTTTCACAATGAATCAGGCAGATTTTTTTATGATGGACGAAGATTTGCAAATGTCTTTCCACGTCCATGAAGGGTTATGAGCAGGGCTTGAAACATGGAAAAGGTTGGAGTTGGTCAAGTATTTGGCAGAAAGGATTTGGACCCAAATTTTAGGGGGATTGGCAGCGACATTCCAAGCTAATTTGGAGACAAGAGCTTGGTTAATGTGCTCCATTTTCCGGAGACCCAATCCACCCACTGACTTTGGGGAGCAAACCAACTCCCAACACACCGGATTAAAACCACGGGACCCTTCTTTATGGCCCCACCAAAATCTTCTCATCAAAGAGTCAATTTTTAAGCAAATGGATTTAGGCATGAGAAACGAAGACATATGGTAAATGGGGAGGGCTTGGGCAATAGATTTAAGGACCACAAGGCGACCGGCAAAGGAAAGGTGTTTCGCTTTCCAACCACTTAACGTTTTCCCAATGCAATCGATGAGATCATTAAAGCATTCACTTTTCCTCGCATGCTTACAAAAGGGAAGGCCAAAGTGTTTGCTTTTATGATCACATTCATTCATGTCCAAGATATCTTTGATGTACAATTTTGTAAAGGGAGGGACATTATGACTAAAGTGGATGGAAGATTTCTTTTTGTTAACCGACAACCCCGACCATCTTTCAAACATATCAAGACAATTGACCACAGCTTCTGCATTGAAAATATTGGCTTCACAATAAATAACTAAGTCATCCGCATACATGAGGTGGGTGATTTTTGGGGCATGACGACTAACTTTGACACCATTAATAAGACCAAGAGATTTGGCTTTAGTTAACATGCGAGCAAGCAATTCAAAGTAAATAATGAAGAGGGAAGGGGATAAGGGATCACCTTGACGGATGCCTCTACCCGGCTTAATCAAACCAAACGGGGTTCCATTAACTAACACCGAAAAGGAAACCGAGAAGATGCATTGATGGACTAACTTGACAAAATGATTTGAAAACCCAAATCGAGCAAGCATGTGAGTGAGAAGAGACCATTCAACACGATCATAGGCTTTTGCCATATCAATTTTAATTGCCATAAAACCCTTAAGACCCCTTTTGGATTTGAGATAATGCATCACCTCGTGAGAAATGATAGTATTATCGCTAATGTTCCTATTAGGGACAAAGGCCATTTGGGTTGGAGAAATTAAATTGTCAAGAAAGGGTTTCAGACGGGAAGCAATAATTTTAGAGCAGATTTTGTACACCACGTTGCAGAGACTTATCGGTCTATCATCTTCCACCCGAGAAGGGTTTGGAATTTTAGGAATAAGGGCAATAAACGTGTGATTAATTGCTTGAAGAAGGAACCCCGTGCGAAAAAAGTGTTGGACAGATTTAATAACATCAGGCCCGGTTGTATCCCAAAAGTTTTTGAAAAAAAGAGGGGGCATCCCATCCGGGCCCGAGCTAGATGATGACTCCATAGAAAATAAACAGTCTTTGATTTCCTTTACATTTGGGATCGAACATAAGTAATCATTGTCCTCATTTGTGACAACCGGAAAAATGAGGTGGTATAAATCCGGGGGGAAGATAGGGTTTGACGAAGTGAATAAATCTGAGAAAAACTTAACAAATTCTTCACCAACCAAGTTCCACTTACTTGTTCTTACCCCATTAGGCGCGGTAATCTCGCAGATATTGTTGTTCCGACGGTGAAGAATAGAGGACAAATGAAAAAACTTTGTGTTTGCATCCCCGTCTCGCAACCATTTCAGCCTCGATTTTTGGCGCCACATGGATTCAAGCTTCTTATAAGAATCATCTAAATCAACTTCCATAGCTTCCATAAGCGCCAAATTTTCACAAGGAACCTGAGCCTGCACATTCTCAATAAAAATTTTAGTAAGGTCTATCCGAGTTTGTAAATGACCAAAGTGGTTTGTATTCCATCTTTTCAGTTCACCACGAGTTTTTTTAATTTTTGAATGGATTTTGAAATGAGGAGATCCTAGAAACTTAGTGTTCCAAGCATTACGAATAATCTCACCCACTGAATCCTCGTGCAGCCACGTTTCCTCAAAGCGGAACGGTTTCGGGCCAGTGGTGAAAGAGGGTTCGGTTAACAGGAGTAGAAGAGAATGATCAGAAGCAATCAGGAGGAGGTGACGGATGAGAGAGTGATGAAAAGTGATGGTCCACGCAGCATTAACAAGACCACGATCCAATCTTTGTTGGATGTTAGCCAAGCCGTCTCGTTTATTACCCCACGTGAATTGATAACCAGTGAAGCCAAGGTCAAAAAGGCCTATATCATCAACAACAGATTGCAAACTACCGTGAGAAGAGGAAGAGAAAGGTCTGCCTCCCCTCTTCTCGGAAGGGGAAAAAATCGAATTAAAATCACTAATGACGATCCAAGGTTCATCGACAGAGAGGCTGATTTCAGTAACGGAATCCCAGAATGAGTATTTGGCTTGGATATTACATGGCCCATAAACACCAGTAACGAGAAACGACGACAGGGAAGGAAGACAGTTGACGTGAAAGTGAAAAAACCATTGATTTTTGACAAAGAATTCAATAGAAATATCCCCCCGCCAGGCAAGCCCGAAGCCCCCAGCGGAAGAAAGAGAATTAACAACATCGAAGTTACAGAGATTAAAAGAGGAGAGGAGAGAAGCAATTTTTTTGAGTTTGTGAGTTTTGACTTCACTTAAAAGGACGATCTCCGGGCGATTCGAACGAATGAGATTCCGTAGAGCGCGAACTGCCTCAGGCTTCCCGAGCCCTTGGCAATTCCAGTAAAGAATTCTCATCTGACTATTCGCACAGCCCCCCTTGGGGACCGTCAGCAATTTCAGAGATTCTCACAGAATTAGAGGCCTGGGAAGGGCCTTCAGGAATGTTTGTGGTAAATTTTTTGGCGCGAAAGAAACGTCTTTGAGCAACAGTGGCAATTGTTTCTTCTATCACCATTTCTTCCTGCTCAAACAAAATTTCAAGCGGGTTTTGGGTTATGGGGTGTTTCGAGGGTAGAGGACATTGGTTCAAAGTTCGGGAAATCTGGTTGTTAATTTTGAGTTTTTTGATTGAGGTCATCAGGGCAGAGAACTCGAGAGTTCTTTTGGAGGAGATTGGGGTGATTTCGTTTTGTGATGACGAGGAAGGGGGAATTGGGTGAAGATGAAGATTGTTTGGGATTTGGTTGACTTGAGACTGATTTGGGTAGTATTGTTGGGCCTGGTTTGGGCTATCACAAAAAGCTTGGGGAGTCCAGTCTAAATGATCCATTATGTCCAGATGTGAGCCGATATTTTAGGTTATATTTGGGTCCAGCTGGGAATTGGATTGGGTGATAAAGGATTGGGCTTTTAAAGGTTGATTTGATTTGGGCTTGGTAGAGAGTAATGTCAAAGGATCCTTTGGAAGGTCCCTATTAGCTTGTGTTTAAAATTTTCGATTGAGCTAATGGCAGTGGGGTAGGACCTATCTCATTATCATTAATGAGAAGAGACAGGCTGGGTATGGGGGAGTTGCTTTTGGGGTTACCAGCATTTAATGCTAGAGCTATCTCAGGATTTTTAAGAGAAGACAAAGGCATATTTTCATCTAAAGGATTTGGATTTTCTTTGAGATTGCTATCAACAAGGACTATTTTGTGATTGATTGCTTTATTAGCTGCAAAGACGGGAAGAAGGAATGGGGGCATATTTACTTTTGGAGATATTCTTTGGGATTCTGGAAGCAATTTTTTCCTGCCTTTTTCTAAACGCACACCAACCGGTTCAGATTTCCGGTTCACACACGAGATATTTCCAGGGGGAATGTAAAGCTCGGTTTGGCCAGGGGTTCAGTCAAGATTGGCCATCTTAATCGGTTTTGCAATTTTAAGGTTTTCTGGCGAGGGTAGTACGGGCGAAGGTCGAGGGGAGATAGGAATTTGGGATTCAGCTTTAAGCCAGATACCCCAAAGCGTCGGTTCAAACTGGACATTTGGATCATTTTCAACCTGGATAGGAAACAAAGGGTTTATGGGGATGGTGGGTAAGGATGGTAGGGGGCAAGAGGGGAGTTTATGGCCTATGATAGCACATTTAAAGCAAAAGTCGGGAAGACGTTCAAACCTGATCGGGGCAATGATATCTGGGAAATTATTTCTCCGAAGAGTGATCGAGTCAACGAGGGGACTGATGAGTGCAATATTTGTATATTTAATTCCCTTTATATTTAGCATTTTATTGTGATTATACACCCATTTGAACTAATCTTATCTTATTTTATGAATTGGGTAGGTTTTAAATTGAATTAATCATTTTCAATCAAATTGGGCAATTCGGCGCGACAATGGAATTACAATCCTATCTGGAGCTAAACACCTCTTGTGTTAGTGATTTTTATATGGTTAGAAATCGAATGAAAAGCTCCATAATTCATATGAAGAACACTAAACCGAATTAGGATGGGATAAGGCTCAAATACACTCAAGAACTCACAGCTATTTCTGTTGCGGGCTGGACTGCACCACTTTGGTAGAAAATTCATATCTGGCGGTACATGCATTGTATTTGGACAAAACCAGCTGAATTGGATAGCCAACATGCATATCTACAACTTTCTAAGAGGAGGCAAAGTCAAATTCGGACTGCAAATAGTCCAAATCAGTGTTCTAATTCCTGCATTAAAATCTGGCGGCTAGAGAAGGCAACTTCAAAATGATCTCTAAGAGAAGACAACTTCAAATTGATTTCTAAGAGAAGACAACTTCAAATTGATTTCAAAGAGAAGACAACTTAAAATTCTTATGAAGGAAGCCTATTCTCTATAAATATAGCACATTCTTAGAGCTAAAAAAGAAAGAGGAGAGTTAAGAAAAATACTATATCAACTATTGTACTTTTATTAATGAATAGCTAATTTTCTCTTTCGATTCAAGGTAGTTCAATTTAATTCATATGTTGTGAGACACGGAGCTTCATGATCTATCTATGGGTTGATTATCTTTTGTTTCTTATTACTAATGTTCATGGTTGTGTAGATGATAATCTAAGATGCATATTAGTTGATTATCTATTACAATCTATTGCTAACAAATCTTCATAATCCGTAATTGTTATGCTTGATTTGTGCTCGTAGCAATTGAGTTTTCAAGATTGCGATCCCAGTTTTCATTGATTACTCGAGGGAAACATTAGTGTAAATTAAATAGTTGGCGCTTGCTTAAACTATTATTTATCCTTAGTCGCTTCTAATTCATTATGCTATTATTGACATGATTAGGATTGCTTAATACCGATTCAGTTGATAATAAGAATTTAACCGGGTGCTGGGCTTTGGTTAATGATATAAGGAAGTCAATAAGGATCTAAATAGCTGGTTATTTAGGTTCTTGGCTAAGTAATCGAAGAATAGATAGTATTTTAGGTGTCTATGATCGACTTGAATTAAAGAACGAATTATCCTTGAATCGATATTTTACGTTTATTGAAATTCCTATTTAGTTCCTGTCATTTTTAGTCATTGAATTCATCCAAACAACACCCCCCCCCCCCCATTGAATATTATTTTGATCAACCAATCTCTAGGGTTCGACCTGGACTTACGAGTACTACAAATCCTTGTGAGAACAGTAAATTTTATTTTGGCACATTCGACACGTACCAGGGACTGAGCAAATCAATTTTCACCCGGATACGGAGGGTTTTCCTCCAACGGTGACTTTCATGGGAAATATCAGTGGCCACAAACCTTCCAATCTCGTTTCCAATAATCTGCGCAGTGGGAAGAGACATGCAGCTTACCGGGAGATTATGGACTTGAATCCAAAAGGAAGAGGAGTCCAAGTTGTGGTCCACAAACGCAGAGTTTGGATCCCATAATTTTGTAACCACATGGAATCCACGAAAAGTCCAAGGACCATTCTGGAGAATTTCAGTCTGGTCTTCTTTAAGAGCAAAAACAAAGGACAAGACATTTGTTTCAATATTGTTTGTTTTGACAGGGCCTTTGGGGTTCCAGGCCTTTAGCATTGTTGACTTAAATGCAGATATATTGATGGGTCGGTCGGATATGATTTTGGTTATTAAAGCAAAATGGGGCTTGTCATTAGGAGGGCATTGAATGTCCTCAGGTGGAGATTCAACAATGGAAGTCATTAATATTTATGATAGGAATAAGAAAGGGACAGAAACAGAGATAAGACCAGAGAAGAAAAAAAAGGGAAAAAGGAAGATGCTAATGAGGCAAACGACAAGAGAGACTCACCTACCAACAAAAGCAACACGGGAGACCAAAAAACAACAGCAACACGGAAAACGAACTGGGCAAGGAAGATGGGAAGATTACTCACAAGAAGGAACACACAAAGCCAAAGGCTTAGGAAGAGGTGAAAACCCTAAACTCCATTGAAGGAGGTTCTACTCAGGAGAGAGAACAGAGAGAGCTTGAATATCCTTGATGAATGTGTACGATTGTCTATTTATATATTCATTGTTTCTTGTTTGTAATAGAAAACTGTTGATTGATGATAAATTAAATGTAGTGATTTAATCCTTTCCTTAAAAGTAAAAAAAAAACACATATACAATAGTATTAATGCAATAGATGCATAATTGTGTTAAATGGAGCTATCCAAAATTTCATTTAGAATTTTCAATTATTTCTATGCATTTCCATGAAATCTCTAAATTCCAAATCAAAATTTTAGATATCTTGAAAAATTTGTAAATTTATTACTCCAAAAATTATATCAACTCCAAATTTTAATACATTGGATATAATTACAATTATTTTACGTAAACTCCACCATGTATAAATACTTAATTGTGTGATTACTTAGGGTCCCGAGACTCTGTAAGATTTATGCTTAAGTTCGTAAAGTCGTGTGAGATAAGAGTTGTTGAATGAGATTATTTACGAGTCCAAAAATCTAAAAGAGAAATAAATGAATTAGTATTTAATTTGCTGTTGTCATCCATGACATTTATAGAGAGAGTACTAATAATAAAGATGACCTGGGAGCATGAACCTTAATTGCTTTAGCTTCGGATTAAGGATTCTGTAACTTTACCAACACTGAAGCGTTATTCAACACTCAATAATAATTGCATACATATATATTTATATATCAATAGATACATAATACATCCATTGTACATTGGTGCCTATTAGTGATTTTAATCATTCAAATATGCTTCAGAAACGGGTGCTTGTAAAATGGTTTGGGCCTCGGCCACAAATCAATATCTAAAATTGATGAACATCGGGGAATGGGGATATTGGACATGGAAATTGATTTGTGTGGAATTTCCACAATACGACCAAGTTATTACGAGCAATGGGTTGGGCACGATCATTTTGCAATTTAGTGTATAAAAAAAGTATGATCTATGGGTGTTGTATATGGTACGAAACCCGAGCTCCAATTTGTGATGAAACTATCTTGAATCTATAGACAAAATTATGGGGCTGAATATGATGCTTAATCGGAGAATTAGAGACTAAAATTTGTAATCTCTTAATAAATGTTCTAATCGAGAGCATTTAAAAAGGTTTCCATGGGGTACATATTAGTGAATCACACATGATTGTTAGTGTATTGTAATACTAATGTTTTTGTGTATTGCCCAATAATGTGAATCTTTGTATGCATTAATGGGCTAAGTCTATATGCAACATTATATTTCAATACACTAACAACGATGATACCACGTGCAAACGATCTATGATTGTAATCATGGGTTGTAGGGTTGAATCCTTAGTTAGGATCGACCCAATGCAAGTCCAACACGTAGACCCTATGCAAAAATAGGGATATTTTGATAATATTATATATATAGTAGGGAAGGGGCACACCGTGCAAATTCGCTATGGGATCTGCCCACTCAACATATTGAATATGCATTTTTGTCCTCGTTTTGCATAAGTATGCAACCACGAGCGGTAGTTGTGTTGTATCTATCTCGTGCGCTTCCCACATGCACATTCAATAACACCGACTATTTTGTGTTTTCTCCACAAAATGGATGTATATTTCGGGCCCAGAATAAAGTCCATCTGATTGATGTGTTCCTAACCCCCCCCCCCCCCCGCCCCCCCCAAAACCCGACTCGCCAACTTATTTCTCCCTTTCCCTCTCCTCATCTCTCAAACACTCTCTGATCGTCTGGTGAACCCTAGTAGATACGCACAAGTAGATTAACTTGTTACATGGAAAATAAATGTCCTGAGACAAACTGAATGGCTGAAAAAAAAAAAAAATCTCCTCATAATTTTGCAAGAATCCTTTTCATGAGTTAAAAAATTACGTGTTGCTACGGAGTGAACCGGCATTTCTTTTACTTGTGGCGGACTTTACGGTGAGAGAGAGAGTTGGTGTATTAATATAATTCAAAATAAGGGTATATTTGATGTATTCATTTCATGATATAGACTTTGACATATTTGTAACTAGCGACCGTGCTACGCGGTACTTGCACACATACTACAATGTTTTATATAAACTATGTTACAATTGTTATGATATGGAATTAGTATGTTCTTTGAACCACCCATCCCACAAACAGATTGAATCATTTTAATTGATTCATTTTACGCTTGAATGTCTAAGTCACAAATAGTTTTTTGTGCGCATAGTTTAGTGTGTTTGTAATTCTGCCCTTAATAAATTTATGCGAAATTTTCACCTTTTTGTTTCAAATTTATTGTCCATCTACTCGAGAAAAATGTATTTTCATGTTAGGAGCACCAATTAGTATACCATAATGTAATTCATGACCAATTAGTTTCCCCTAATTCTTTTAATTTTTGAATCAAAATAACCTCGAAATATAATACAAATAGTTATATGTGAAATCTAAGGCTATGTTTGTTTATGTTTTTAAGATAAAATCCTGAAAATTTCTCGGGAAATGCGTACTACATGGATTCGTGTGAGAATTGATGTGATGTGTGTTGTGTTTGTTTATGTTTTTAAATAGTGGTTGAGATTTGTAGAATGTGTCAAATCAATAATAATTGGTTAATGTATGATGAGTTAAATAATTGAGTTAGTTATTTGTGTAATAATTATGTGAATAAATAAATAATAGAATAAAGTAGATAGATATATAAGGTTAATTTAATATTAATATATTTTGAAATTTGAAATTTGAATTTGAAATTTATTATTAAAATATAGTAAAAGTGGAAGATTGAATAAAAAAATAATGATTAGAGGAAATGATGTTGATTGATAAATGTGTGAAATGATTGATATAGTGAGTGATAGGTAGTTATATGGGGATTGAATAAGTTAAGTTGAAAAAAGTAAAATTTAGATGAAAATGGCTTGTGTTGTGGATTTTTAGAATTTTGTGATTCAAGATATTGAAAATGGAATTTGAAAACATAAACAAACAAGGCCTAAGTGTTCGGAGAAAATTATCTACATTCACAATTCCAATAAATGGAGGAATTTATATATACCTTTTATGCATCGAGGTAAAAGTTACTGCATACAATTTGGTAAATCCAATACCTCTAAAAAATTAATAAAAAGGAAAAATTCAATCGAGTTACTATATCGTCTATGTGTTTTCGAAAAGCAAATAATCATTTTCAGTCATAGTTAGTCTCGATTCTATTGAATGGTGAACGACTGAAAGTCATCTCTCCTCCAATTCTAATTATCTCTGCTATCTTTACTTACCTCCTAACCTGTTCAACAGAAAAAAGAAAAAAATGGTCCTTATCTTCCAACAAACAAGATATCATATATTGTATTCAGTGCTATGGTCTTGCCGTGAAAATTGAGTGGGTACTCACATGTTTGTTTTGTATCATTTTGTGCTTTGGAATAATGATACATCCATTGTGATGCAAAATGTAATTGAAATAAGAGCGAATGGCTGTATGCCTGTAAGGGCAGAAAGAACAACAATTATTTTTATTTTTTTTCAAACTATTTCTCCTGTGGTCCATCATGATAAGCTACCTCTTGCATTGAAGGATTTTGATTTGAGGAGTGTATATTTTGGGAGAAGGATTTCAAATGACTTTTTTCCCAATGCTGCCAGAAATATAAGAAATAATAGAAAGAAGCGGCTAAGCCCCTGCTTGATAAAGCAAAATGGAGTTGTTTGAAATCCACCATAGTAATTGAGAAAATTGCTCAAAATAAACATCAAAAGATTTGAAATCCATTACAACTTAAAATTGTCCATACAAACTCAATGGATTTGTGATGAATTAGAAACCCATAGCTTTCAATCCTTCAATTCAATCACACTGAAATTTTACATTTGTATCACTTAGGTCCTTATTGTATAAACGTTATGCTACCATCCCTAAAGTTTAATTTGTGTTTCACTTTCATTATTTGACCATTTTTTGGTGGATTTTGGCTGGATTGAGGAGCATTTGTACCTCAAGTGCCATTTTTCCGGGGCAAATATGAGGCGCATATGTTGTTATTGAACATGTGAGGTGCACATGTTGCCTGATCCGTTCAGAATGCATCGAAAAATGGCCTAAAGGACAACAGTGAAACATAAACTAAATTTTAGGGATGACAGTGTAACATTTGGTACTTTAAACACCAAAGTGATAGAAATTCCAGGGATTATTAGTGGCATTTCCCCTTTTTCTTTTTTGAACAAACCTTCTTTTATGATATGGTTAAGTATGGGTTTGAGCCAGGTAATTGGCTTTGGATTTGTTGGCTGATTGTTGGTTCGGCCCATTTAGATTATTTTATTGTTGATTTTTATTTGTGTGGTCTTATGGCTCGAAGAGCCCAGTTCAAGATGATTCCAACATCAACTATGACTAAAGTCCACGTGAAGGATTGGCAAAGCACAAAACCGGCCTAGTGAAGATGATGGGTTTGACTGGAGGCCTTTTACCTAGTGCAAAAGCGAATATACGATAAGTCTAAGGGTCAGTCTTATTTAAATTATTTTTTGGATTATGATTATTTGAGTAGTCGCTTATAGAACAATCAATTAATGTATAATCAGTTTTTTGAAACCACTATTGGGTAATCAAATATAGAAATCAATTCTATAACAAGTATTATCACAAGTTGTTTTATATTTTGTAGGAAATTGGGTTGAGTTTGGCCCATTGACCCAATTGACATCCATATTTAGATAAAACTAGGATCACTTCAATTGTGGTTGGTATAGGTTTCCGAGTGTGATAGGAAAATAAATCTTTAAATAAGATATATCTTCCCGAAGATTACAACTAATAGAGATCACGTATTATCTCCCAAAAAACTCCCCCAATTCTTTTCCAAAGAAATCTCAATCTCTCTTTGGAGAATTACCACAAGATTCCAAAAGTTTAAGGTGTGCAAATACTATTAGTAATTATGCCCTCAAACCATATTTGTCAAATAAAGTACTTATTCATTTATTTATTTCATGTATACTTAATTTATGGGTATTTTATTAATATTGCACTAATTGTGATGATAAGGTTCCTTGGGTAACATTGTAGAAAAATCATGCTAATGATTGTGGAATCAAAAGCGGGGAGTTGTGATTTTTCAGTTTCGTGTAGATTCAAATATATATTCTAGACTAATGTGATTGGACGTTTATTGAAGTATGCACTTGTTATGCTTCTATAAGATACAATGATTAACTCTATCATTAAGGTGGTGACCCTAAGCAAACAAGTGGATGCGATTTTATCAAGTACATGCATTGAATAGGATTCATTTGTAGAACACCCTATGATCACCGTCAAAGATCACTGTCAAAGGGAAGGGTGATTCTATACAAGGTATTAATTGTCCTTAGACATGAGAGATTCGTAGTATTTCTCCATGATTCATTTGATTTTGATTACTAATCGATGATGCCAAATTAATGGCTATACTCGACGATATTGGGTCTTGTGATTATTGGTACAAATGATTATGAATGCTCAATAAGGAATCCACCATCTCATATGAGAAGTATATTCAAGTGATTTTCCAAATATTGTACTCCAAAACCGGCCGTGTTATTTTGAAAAATATCATTTTTATTATTATTAAAAATATTATAAAAGTTTATCAAAGCCTTTTTCGGAGTCCAATTAAAAAGGAAAATCAAGAATCTTTGAGTTAGGGAATTGACAGATTGTTATTGATTCCTATTAACTCAATAGAATATAGTTTGTTGGAACCAAATTAATAAATTTGTAGGAAAAGGGCCTCATTATAAAGTCTCTCTTGCTAGGGGTTTAATTGCAATATGTTGATGGGCATTATTGCAATTTGTGGAAGTTAAATTAGTTTTCTTAGAGAATATATATAATATATATATATATATATATATATATTTCAAAATTAGAATGGACAAATTTAGAGAGTTGTTTCTAGAGGAAAATTCAAAAGAGTTTGAATTTGATATATATCTACCCACACCTAGATTTGAGATCCCTAAGAATCCCACGTAGATACTCCCTCCTTCTCTCTCTAACGATCTTACGTATTACATATATGGGTTCTTCACTTAGTTGGCCATCGGAACTAAGACTGTGAGTTTTACCATAAAGTTGAGAGAAAGGAAAAAGGGTATGTCTATGAATGAAATCCAAGACAATTCTTGTGGAATCATTGGGCGATGAATATATGATATTCACACAGTTTTTAAACTAACAAATACAAAATTGGATTGCTTTGGTAGCTGATCCACCAGGGTGAATAAGGTGAATATATGGTTGTGGTTCAATCAAGAAGGCTTAGTCCGATCAGGTATACGTGGATTGATGACTCCACTGCATTTATAGGTAAGTCAGTCTACTCTTTATTATGTGTTAATGTGGATTTAATTTCTGACAGTGGTATCAGAGCCTCTAAGGCTCATTTTCTCCAAGTTAATAGATTAAATCTTTTGGCCTTAAAAAATGAAAAAATTGTTTTTTGAAAATATGTGAAATCAGGCCATAAAATCTTCACCATATGTAGTCTTAGAAGTGAACGCGGTCGGCTTTGGTCGGTTTAATGATAAAAAATTTACCCGATCCGACATAAGTGGGTTTACAAAATCTCAAACTGTGGCAGCCTAAAAATCTTTTGAAACTGAGCGATTCTACTCGGTCGGGTCTTACTATTTGGCGGTCGGATTGGCGGGTTGGCCGGTTGCCAAAATTCATGCATATTGCTTCGAATTAGAGGTGAAGTTGGAGTAGATTAAACTTCTAAAAAGTTGAAATAATATTAAATCTCTCGTTTCATCAATCAAAATAAGCTAAGAATGATTAAATCCATCTCACTTGCATCCAACAAACATAAAAATAATAGACCATTATGTTTTCAAGTCAAACTTTGTGCATTGAATAACAAAATCTGAAATTACCAAGAAAAGCTAAACAAATATTGTTCTCATAAGCAACAAATGGAAGATATAAAAAGAAGAAAAAATAATATGGCAAACTGTAATAATCCTCATTCCCTCACTGCTGGAACAACATTTTAGCACCATTTCTATTCTAATTTCGTTTTAGAATTCTAAACAAGTTATACTAATGAAATTGCCAATACAAAAGTTAGAACTTCATTAGAGTGTATGGAAAATTGAGAATTCACCATATTAAAAAAGAGAAAAAATTTAAATTTAAATAATGAGAACAAATAATACATATATATATGGCGGGCGGGTATGGGCGGGTTTTAGTTTTGCAAACCCGCAACCCGACCCGACACTTGCGAGTTGTAAAAAAATTAAACTGCCAACTAAGATAAAAAAGATATAAACTACGGGTTGCGTGCGGATCAGGTCGGTTTGGGCTCATATATGCACTCCTATGTAGTGTTATATGTGTACATTACGTATTTAAAATTGGTGAAAATCGGATGAGTAATCAGGGAGATATATAGAGCCCTAGTTTAAAAATATTAGATTTTTTAGGCTGAACATCAGATGAATAATTTTTATGCTAGATTCTAGGGCATGAGAAGAGGTTCGAAACCATATATTATGCATGAAAAATGGAGTTAAATTGAGAGATGAATTTTTGAAAATCTCGCCGAAAAACTGTGTGTTGGCAGGAAAACACATCGGATCGGTGCCGAAAACCTAGCGACAGGATGCTAGGAGGGAGTGATCCACTGCTTCGCGCCTGCAAGTGGGGCTACACACTTGGACACATGGAAGTATTGTAGTGGGCATTGTTTTGAAAGAAAAAAATATAGAAAAACATGGGCAACTTGGCTTACCGGCTTGAAGCTGGCTTTTGAGTCGCGGCTTGCTCCAAACCGTTAGCTAGCTAGCACCATTTAACACGGCAACCCCTATCAGACTGCGCCAAATACTTTTCCTACCTTAAAGGTTGTTTGACAGCTCGTTTTATGCACAGAAAATACGAAAAATTACACTTTAAAAAATAGGAATTTTTTTCCTGTGCAGTCAACTATTGTATCTTCCTGGCATGGTTCCATCTCTTCTGATATTAATTGTATTTGATAATCCTATTATTTCTATGAATTAGTTTCATTGAATATTAACTGTAACATGCTGAGAATAATTTTGTTACGCATTTTTTCTCCAGATCCATGCAATAATATTCATGGGGTTAATTTGTGAGCCCAATTTTTACCTTTCTATGTGATTGATATGGATGATTAATTGTTTATGTGGCTTAAGAAAAATGCATGTTTTATTTTTTTGTGTGAATATTTATGATGATGCAACATGAACATATTGTTGTTTGTGATTGAATGTCTATGTGGTCTATGAGGGACTTAGCTATTATTCATAGTGCTACTTAAATTAGTAATGCTATTGTGATGCAAGTGTATAAAATCTTGTAGACTCTATATGGACAAAATTATATTTTATTCTGGATTGGTGAATTTTTATTGTGCCTTTAAACTCAGTGGGCAATGATTACTAACCTGAGTTGCGGAATATTTTATTTCGCTGGGTGTAAACGCATAATACGAGATTTAATGAGATCTAAAATAAATTATTAGACCAGTATATGTTGCACAATTAGAATAACATAGATCTTAGACCAGCTCACCGAATTATAATATTTTAAGTCCATTGAGTATGAAAAATGGACAAGTTGTTTATAATTGTTGCACTTCAATTTGTTTAAGATGCAATTATGAAAATATTAATAAGTTCGAGCTCTATTCTAGAATAAGAGTTCAATCACAAGCAATGGTTCTTATTAGGTGACTTATACCCTTATGTCGCTATGCAGGCGGACTATTGGTATTTATAATTTGTGCTAAATTCAACAAAAATCATCTAATTTGAGGTTGATTTTGAAGGTCGAAAAATGCACATGGTCATTTTGATTTTGTTGCTCATGCTAACCAATGTAAGCCAATTTAGGTGAATAGTGGCATAAGTAGAGCTAGACAAAAACAAAAATTTGAAATCGAACCTCAATTGATCCAATAAGAGTGATGAAACGTTTCACTTCAATTTTGGAGACATTAAAAGATTAAAAAATATTACGTGCTAAATTGATAAAGATTGGTGACTTCGCTCGTGATTTCACTGAGATGAATTTTGACTTCCAGCGGCTTTCTCATTAATTTTAAATGCTATTGTCCCCAAATTTTGTTGGGTTGGTTAATCCCCGGGGTAGGTTAGCACAATGAAATTAAATTTTTTTAACACAACTACCTCGAAACAGGATTATGGCCGGTTTAATCAAACTAAAAATATGAAGAGAAAACTAATATACACGAAATACCTTTCGCGCTTTTTTCCTCGTACAAGTTTTTGATCTTTTCAACCCGAACAGATACTCCCTTTGACAAATCCACTAGTGACCATCGGCCTCCTTCAAAATTTCCAAGCTTTGAATTGTTCCTTGTATCTTCAAGTGATCCAATTGTCTTGCCTA
The DNA here is from genome assembly GCA_019426215.1 of Buddleja alternifolia. Classification (NCBI taxonomy): domain Eukaryota; kingdom Viridiplantae; phylum Streptophyta; class Magnoliopsida; order Lamiales; family Scrophulariaceae; genus Buddleja; species Buddleja alternifolia. Next base: position 20,896,049 of record CM033399.1, on the reverse strand, counting down.
TAAGATGTATCCACACCTCCGTTGTAGTTCCCAATAATTATATCTTGGTGCTAGCCTCTATAATTCTTTTAGACTTAATCTAAGCTTCACTATATGAAGGTAGGAATATGAGTGAAAGGTTAATCTCAACACATGAGCAAAACCTTGTCTTGAAATAATTAGGTGAGGGCCGATTTTGGCTTGAAACTAAGAAGACAAAATTTCTCTATTTTTCTTCTAGGGGTGGACGAAAAATTGCTTGCATAATAAAGTGTGTGTGTGTTTTTCTTAACACACATATTTATAGAGATACTCCTAGGTTTAATTTGATTAGAAGTCAAGATGTCTCCAAGATTTGACTTTCATCTATTCCTAATCAAATTCATTTAACGAGTTTCCTAAAAACAAGGAACTCAGCTTGCAAGCTAACTTGTTGCCTATTTTATCTCCTAAAATATCTCCTTGATACCAACTTGATCAAGACTTGGAGAGGAATTAAATCCCCTCCCCAATTCGTCCGCCACCTCGCCCCCTCTAGCCTTGGAATCCAAAGATTTTATCCAACTTGATTTAATTTTTGACACCTTATTTAATTAAATAGTCCAATCATTTAATTAAATATTCTATAATAATTAAGTCCAACCTTAATTATTATTACCCAATTATTTTTTTTTTTTATTTAATTTCGACTTCCTCTACTAATTAAATAAAACCCTTGGAATTTAATTAGTCCATTGATTAATTAATCCCACTTGATTAATTAAATAGTCTAATTAATTGACTTCCGATCAATTAATTAATATTCCTCTTTAGGTAAGTACTAGACTTTCCTAATTTCACATCAACTTCCAAAGTTGATTAATCATATCTTTTAAGCAGGAATGTCAGGAGTTAGTGTGTGACCCCTTAGGCTTGTTCATGTTCTAGTAGTAAGTACCCTTTCCAAAAGTGTCATTGTATCTTTCTATATTTAGAAAGTATTAGATTAAATCTTCCTTGATTTAATCCGACCATGTATCATGCACCAAAAATATATCATGGTACTTACAAATCGAAATTGCTGTTTAGCAACGGGCCCCGAAGACCTAGACACAAACGATAAAAAGATACTTAACCTATCATAACCATGATCCTTGTATAAGTAAGATCCTGTATAAGTAAGATCCCTCCATCAAATTTCCTAAATTGGTATCTAGAGTAATGGCTTAGTCGAAACTCTTACGACCCAATCACTATGTCTCCTTCATTGCATGATATGGATTTATGCAATCCAAACAAAGAAACACTCCGCCTCTTTAGATTGCCCTCCTTTAGCCAAAGATTCCTTGAAACGATTCATTTAAGAAACACATAGGAAATATCTGATTTGCTATGTCAGTGATGGATCCCATCTTGGTCTCTCATGTACCTTGACACATAACTATACTATACCCAAGATATCCCATATGACAACTCGCGATGGAATCATGAGATAAGTCAAAGTATAGTATGTTATGCTCAAAGTCACAATGGAACCTCAGGTCCTAAGAATTACTTTCATGCCTACGTGATTATAGAAAATTCCATATTCGATCAGATAATAACCATTTTAGGAATTTCCCGTTGGGGTGTTCAGTTCACTCATTATCCAAATGAGAACCCCTGTGCAACATCTATGCCTATGAAACAAGGCTTGTTCTCTAAGAACCATGTGCACAAGCAAGTCCTTTGAGTCTTTTGTCAATATCCCTCATCTTGACAGGCTCATCCAGGACTTAGAACCTTTTAAGAATCACGACCTTAGAGACATATTTCATCATCATCATTCCCGATGTCCGACGATGTCCCATAATCATGTGTGATTCAAAGGACTTCGTTCTAAGCATATAATAATATTTTAAGAACAAAGAATGCCAATAATAAAAAATCAACTTTATTCATAAAGAAAAGATTGTCTTATAGAGTTTTATTACACAAAGAATGGCGCCTAAAATTGGTGTGCCGGGCATCTACTCTATTAATCTCCCACTTGCCTAGAGCCAATTACCCACATATCTGAGGCCCATCTTCCCTAGATGTCCATCAATGACCTTTTGACTAAGGGGTTTGGTGAGTAGATCTGCTACAATATCTGCCAAGTCTACACGCTCTACACGAACGTTACCTCTCGCAATGATCTCCCTGATCAAATGGTATCGCCTTTGTACGTGCTTGGATTTCTGATGAGACCTTGACTCCTTTGCTTGCGCAATCACCCTCTTGTTATCAGAGTACATTGGTACCGAGTTAACAATAGATGGAACGACACCCAATTTTTGGATGAAGTTCCTCATCCAAACAGTTTCCTTTGCCGCCTCTGAGGTAGAAATGTATTCTGCTTCGGTGGTTGAATCAGCAGTAGTTGATTTCTTGGAACTCTTCCAACTCACTGCTCCACCATTAAGCAGAAAAACAAAACCAGAAACTGATTTTGAGTCTTCAATATCATTTTGGAAACTAGAGTATGTGTAATCCTCTAATTCTATTTCTCCTCCTCCATATACTAAAAATAACACCTTAATTTTCTTAAGATACTTGAGGATTGTTTTAACGGCTGTCCAATGTTCCTCGCCGGGATCTTCCTGATAGCGGCTGTAGAAACTAAGTGCACAGGCTACATTAGGCCTTGTAAATATCATCGCATACATAATTATTCCAATGGAGGATGCATAAGGTATGTGAGACATCCTCTCTCTTTCTACCTCAGTCTTAGGGGACATAGACTTGGAAAGAGTGATTCCATGTCTCATAGGCAAGAATCCCTCTTGGATTTTTCCATGCTAAATCTCTTTAGCACTCAATCTATGTACAAGGATTGGGAGAATCCCGACATCCTACTCCTTCTTTCTCGATATATCTTCATACTAAGTAGGAAACTTCTCCCATATCCTCCATGGAGAATTAATTTGACAACCATACTTTTGTTGACTGCATCATCCCTACATTGTTTCTGATCAGTAGGATATCATCAACATAAATTACTAGAAAAGTAACCGCCCTGCCACTAGCCTTCTTGTACACACAAGACTCATTAACGTTTTGAATATATCCATATTCTCATATGAAATTATCAAAATGTTTATTCTATCTTCGGGAAGCTTGTTTTAGTCCATATATGGACCTCTGGAGTTTACACACTTTGTGTTCACTCTCTTTGGATGTAAAACCCCTTGGCTGCTGCATATATATTTCCTACTCAATCTCTCCATTGAGGAATGCATTTTTAACATCCATCTTCCAAATTTCGTAGCCAAAATGTGCAGATAGGGCTAGAAGTATCCTTATGGATTTCATCATTGCCACTGGTGAGAAGGTTTTCTCATAGTCAATGCCTTGTCTTTGAATAAACCCTGTCGCCACTAGGCGTGCCTTATACGTCGCCACCTCTCCATCAGCTCCAAGCTTTTGCTTGTAAACCCACTTGTAGCCTATGGGTTTTATCCCATCTGGCGGGTCTACTAAGGTCCAAACCTTGTTAGAGTGCATGGAGTCCATCTCGGATTTCATGGCTTCTAGCCATCTTCCCGAATCGATGTCTAACATCGTTTCCCTATAACTCTTTAGATTTACATCCAAAAGGCAATCCTCTGATTTTCTTTCTTGCAAATGTCCTACCCATCTCTCGGGTGTTAGAATTTATGCCCGACGCATCAATTTTGGGCGCCATTCTATGTAATAATAACTCTAGCTAAATGATCTTTTTCATATAAATGAATTTAATCTTTTGGCATTCTTTATTCGTGTATATAGCTTGGTCTTAGCTTAGAATAAAGTCCCGAAGGATCACACATAGCTATGGGACATCATTGAGCATCGGGAATGGCAATGACGGAATATGTCTCCAAGGCTGTGATCCTTAAACATATGTTCCAAGTTATGAATACGCTCGTCGAGATGAAGGGATATCGATGAGACCTAAAAGACTTGCTTATATGATGCATACTCTTGATAGAGTGTATCTTGTTCCATAGATATTGGCACGGTGAAAGCCTATACATATATGAGGGTTCCTATTGTGGGAATAGGTATACTGAACAACCACATGGAAGTTCCATTAAATGGAATCCCAATCGAATCTAAAACTTTCAGTGGTCTTGTAGTATAAGAGTAATCCTTAGAACTTGAGGTTCTATTGGATATCGCATACACAATCGAACATGTCTTGATTTGTTACATGATTACCTAGATGATCACAAATAGGCAAAATCAGACATGGGCTGATTGTGTATGACGGCACGTGAGAATCAAGATGGGATTTGTCTTTGACATTAGTCTTGTCAGTGAATCTCCTATGTTTACATAGTGAATCGACTTTAGGAATCTTTGGCCAAAGTATGATATCTAAAGAGGCATAGGGTTTCCTCGTTTAGATAGTTGAAAGTCGATCTAACCGTAAATGGAAAACATAGTTTTTGAATTAGTAGAGTTTCGACCTTAGCCACTGCTCTAGATTCAATCGGGAGGTTGGATGGAGGAATCTTACTTATATAAGGATCAAGATCACGAAAGGCGTATCTTTATCTTAGTCTTTATCTAGGTCTTCGTGGCCCATTGCTAGACACTAACCACAATTTGTAAGTGCCGAGAATTAATGTGGTGATTAATTCGAGGCTTGATTAAATCAAAGGAATGGTGTAATCTAGTGCTTTCTATTTTAGGAAAGCACACTAGTACTTTGGGAAAGTGTACTTACTACTAGATAGTAGACGAGCCTGAGGGGTCACACACATAGCTCGTGAGAGTCACTGCTTAAATAATGTGATTAATCAATTTGAGGAAATTGAGAAAATTAGGAAAGCCTAGTACTTTCCTAATATGGAATATGAATTAATTGAGGTTATTCAATTAATTCGACTATTTTAATTAATCTTGTAGAATTAATTAAATTAATGGACCTAGTAGAGTCCAAGTATTTTATTTAGTTGGTCTTGGTCCAAATAAAATAAATAAGCCAATTGGAATAAGTAAATATAATTAAACGGGTTTTATTTATAAGGGAATATTTAATTGATGGGTTTAGCCCATGATTAAATTTGGAGTCAAGAATTAATTCTTGGAGTCCAATAAAAGAGGATGGCTGAATTTTGGCCTAAAAGGATGAGGGATTCGAATTCTTGGTGAATAAGAAAAGAGTTTTCTTTTTCTCCAAGTCTTGCAATTGGATTAGGACTCTAGGACTCCTGTTCTATATATATATATATATGTGTGTGTGTGTGTGTGTGTGTGATTGCAAGATTAAAAACCCTAAGCTTTTTAGGACTGCAAAATTCGAACCCTAGCTGGAAAATTGAGAGAGAATTTTCCTTATCATCCTTAAGCCAAAAATCACCCCTTCCCTTATTCCAATACGACATCGTTTTATTCATGTGTTGAACTTAACAATTCACATATTCCGTCCCTTCACATAATCAAGCCAAGGTTTTAGACTTAGACCTATTTCGTTGGCTAGCACCAATAACGAAGTAGGTGGTGACTTGAACGAGGTGTGGATACATCTTAGAGGTGCGACGTTTGGAGCACTAAAACCGGGGATACAATCTACAGGCGATTTCCTCCAAGAGATCGTGTGGAATTGCACCATAGGGTTGAAAAGATCAAATTGGTTGCTGTGAGAATTTAATCAAAAGGTAAAAATTCTTTCAACCTTCTTTATAGCGTAATCGAGCACACTGTTATTCCTGTTTCGGGTGGTTGTACATTTAAATTTTAAATTCCGCTGCCACAAGCCACCCGGGGAATAGAACCTTACCCAACAGTGGTATCAGAGCCATGGTTGGCTCAATTTGCTATATTATGTGTTAAGCATGTTTTATTTACGCGTATGTAAATTGGTTCATGTTAACAATACGTCTGTCATTTAGAATAATTAATTTTTTGATTGGGATAATTTGATTGTTATGATGTTTTTTTTGAAAAACGGTTTTGGTTTTGAAAAATTCAATTGAAAAGGATGAATCTTGGGCATGGGGTGGATTTATTTGGATGATGATGGATGAATTTGGAATCATCGGTGGTAGGACGTCGCTAGAAGATCGGGCCGAAGGCTAAATTGTCGAGTGATTATACTTGGCCTGAGGTGGGGTCGATTTCGTCCATCATTGACTGAACAAATCACTCATGGATGAAAAGGGGAGAAATCCCGTAGAGCAACAGGTGTTGTCGCCCTCACCCAGGCACGGGGTGACTGGCGTCGGCAGGCGAGACCTGGTGGTCTTGCCTCTGCCGGTGGCGCCTGGGCAAGGTCATGTTGGCGCTTAGGCGCCGCCAGGTCGTCACCTTGGCGTGGTTCTGTCGGTGCCCAGGCGTTGTCAGCAGACTCGGATTGAAAGTTTTTTCTCGTTTTTTATGTGGAAAGGTCGGGTAACCCAAGAACCTGACCCCAGTTAATTGTTTTAAAAAACTATAATTTTTGAAAAGGATTTTGGAAATTAAAAATTGATATTATCCCGATGAGATTTGCAATTTTGTTTAGACGACGGATGGGTAAGTTTTGGATATGACATATATATGTTTGTTGCTTGGCATGCTTGTGTGATAGGGATGAACCACAAGCCTAGTCTATGTTTTTTTGGTTTTCATTATATGTAATATTCTAGAGTTGTAAAAATAGCCGGTTTGGCTTTTACTTTTCTGTCAAGTAGATTAGTAGTAGATGATAGACTATGTAATCGAAGATGGAGCGAGAAGACGAAGCCAAGACTCGAAGACTTGTATGCTGCAGTGGAACCCATTATAATAGTCTAGTTGTTTTTATTTTCTAGAATGTCCTGGCCCACTTTGGCTCAGTGGGTTAGTAGGTTAGGGCTCGAGGTGGTTCATCCTCAATTTATTGCTTTATGGGATGTTTATTTATTTTTCCAATATGATATGTGATGTGTTGTGAAATGAATGCATAGGATAGATAACTAAACAAGATAATTGTAATACTGATGAGACCTATTTGTATGCAATGATATTCTCTCCTTGAAAAATATTAGGCTAATGTGGGAATAGAATTGGAGTTCTATTTCCATTCCTTCCATCATAAGTAATTGCCATGTGATATGCCGCTGAAGTTCAAATCCATTTCCTCAGAAAATGGGGCGGGTTGAACTTAAGAAAGGCTATGAGCATTTCTAAGCATAGGATGCCCTATGGGATGATTGGTTTCATTACTTAGCTCAGAAAATGGGGGCAATGGAATTGATGATTGACCACGGGATATTTGATGGGTCGAGCCTAACATTGACTACCATGTGGGCACATGCGAAAAATGAGGAAAAAGATCTTGAGAACTATCAAGGAAGATAGAAGGCTCGATAAGGCTACTATTCGAACTAGTCATATGTTAGCTCAGAAAATGGGGCATATGATGAAGTTTGGATAGATCTCAAGCCCACTAAAGAATTAACTATTCTTTGAATCACACCAAGAGGGTGGTGGGATTTGGAAAAATAGTGGGAGACTTGTACAATTAAAGACCAAATTGTATAAGAACTTTATTTGAAAATATGTTACTTATCGTCTGCCTCGTACATTTTGTAGATAACACGATATGTCTAATTCATTCAAAACAATTCTCGAAACAAACAAACTAACCGGTCCCAACTTTGAAGATTGGTTTCGTAACCTTAAAATTTTCCTTTTATCTGAGAAAAAGGGGTATGCCCTTGATATAGCAGTGCAAGAATAGCCGGAAGAGGATTCATCTGATGATGAGAAATTCCAGTACCAGCAATGGAAGGAAGACGCCATGCAAGTGCGATGTCTCATGTTGGCCTCAATGAGCAATGAATTGCAAAGGCAACACGAGACAATCGAGAACTCTGCATCGATTCTTCTCCATTTGCAAGAGTTGTATGGTACTAAATCTAGGAGAGAGAGATTTGCAATCTCAAGGGAGCTCTTCAGGGCTCGCATGACTGATGGCTCTGTTGTAAGTACGCACGTGCTCAAGATGATAGGGTTGATTGAAAAGTTAGCTAGTCTTGGTGTGGTGCTTAGTGACTAGCTGTCTATGGACTTGGTCCTACAGTCACTCCATAGTTCTTATGACTAATTTGTGGTCAACTTCAACATGAATCAACTTGAAGCAAAGCTTCCTGAGTTGTTGAACATGTTGAAGACGGCTGAAAGCACTATAAAGAGAGACAAGCCGGTGCTCCTTATGAATTCATCTTCTAAACCTCAGAAGGGTAACAAGAACAAGAACAAGACCAAGAAACTGAAAGGCAAAGGAGGAATCAAGAAGGGTAAGAAAGCTAAATTGGGTAAGTGCTTCAAATGTGGGAAGACTGGGCACTGGAAAAGGAACTGCAAAGAGCCACAGGCTCCAAGTACGTTCTTTGTTGAAGTTAACTTTTCAGTTAACGATTCTTCTTAGATTCTAGACACTGGATGTGGAGTTCATATCTGCAATAACTTGCAGGAGATGACAAGAATCAAGGAGCTAAGTAGAGGAGACATTACCCTGCGGATGGGAAATGGAGCACGGGTTGCTGCCAAAGCCATGGGGACAATCTACTTAGGGATAGGAGCTAGAAATTTAGTATTAAATTCTGTTTATTTTGTTCCTAAAATAATACAAAACATTATCTCGATTCCGGTTTTGGATCGAGAGGGTTATTGTTTTGAGATTCGTAATAAAACTTTGTATTTATCTTATGAATCGTCTCTTTTTATGGAATCAAAATTTCAAGATGGAGTTTATTCTGTCTTCCCAACAATTTCTAATCTCAATATTCAACAAAGAAATAAAGGTAAACGAGATAATCAAACAGACGCGCTAATGTGGCACGAGAGACTAGGTCATATCTCCAAAGAAAGAATCCGAAGCTTGGAAACTCATTTAGGTCTCCAAAACTTAGATGAATTGACAACTTGTGAATCATGTCTCAAAGGGAAAATGACCAAGTTGCCATTTTTGGGTAAAGCAGAACAAGCCACAAGTCCATTGGATTTGATTCATACAGATGTGTGCAACCCTATGAGCATAAATGCTCGAGGAGGGTTTAGCTATTTCATAACCTTCACTGACGATCACTCTCGGTACGGTTACGTATATCTGATGAGATATAAATCTGAATCCTTTGAGAAATTCAAGGAGTTTAGATATGAGGTAGAGAAGCAACATGGAAAAAGTATTAAAGCTCTTCGATCTGATCGTGGAGGAGAATACATGTCTTCCGAGTTCATTGATTATCTTAAAGAGAATAGGATTCTCTCACAGTGGACTCCGCCAGGTGATAAGTTCACATTTTACGAGTTTTTTACCCCTTTGATTTAGGTATTTTCGTCATAATTTAGTAATGAATATCCTGCATAGTGCTTTGATTTGTTTCAATTTCATGTGTGTAGGGATGTAAATCACATAGATCAATTATTGAGTAAGAAGGCAGAACAAGAGAAGGAAAAGCGAAGAAAAATATGAATCTGCCACTCTGGACCGCGGCACAGAACCGCGACACTAAACCAGGCGCAAGACCGCGGTCGCGGTACAATGCCAAATGAGAAACCCGGATAGGACCGCGGCATAGAACCGCGGCCTTCGGCGCCCAGAACACCGCGACCCTGTTATGACCCTTCGGCACCCTGTTAGGCCTCGACAAACCGCGGCATGACTTGCTTTTTAGACCGCGGCACTGCTTGCCATCCGAGTCGCGGTCGGTTTAGAATGTGTGCCGCGGTCCGATTTCCCCGATGCCCTAATTTTAAGTTCGCCGTTTTCCTCCTTTATAACACACTTTTCTCTTGGAAAACACTTACACTTGTTCTAAAAACACATAGGGAAGCCATAGGAAGACCCAAGGAAGCTTGAGGAGCCATTTTCATCATCAAAAGCTTGGATTCACACCTTGTAATAGGGAGTAATTCAACTCTTTCTCTTTGATTAGTTTATCAACTATGTCTTATAGAATTGTTGAATCATTTGTTATTATAAGTATGAGCTAAGCATCTTTGTGGTTGGGTTATGTAAATACTTTGTGATGTTTTGTGTTTAATGAATGATTAATTTCCGGATTTATTACATTCTTGTTACATGTTTGATTTTATGCTTAATGCTTTCACATGAATGATCACCATGTGTTTGATATAATGCTTTGTCTTGAGACCGAGAGGAGATAAATAAAGGGAGATCGAAAAATCAAACATCATAACGTAACAATTGACTAGAGATAGAATCGATTGCGTTGTGTGGCTTTTTGTGATAAGATGACCCGATTGAATGTAGGATCTTCGTAAGCAAGGAATTCCTTTGAACCTAAATGCATGTTAGTTAATTCAATCTTCACTATAGAGATATAGGAAGTTGTTAACTAGTATAGGCTTGTTATTTCAAGAGATTGAATAATAAATACATTAAGGGGTTTCGCCATAACAAGAGCGTTCTAAAAATCCGGATAATTGAGAGTTCATGAACATAGAATAGAACATAGTAGGATCATAACCCAATCACCTCTTTCCATTCGATTTATTATCTTGTTTATCACATAGTTGTCTTTGATTATTTTCATAGTATAATCAACCATCATTTTATAATTTGATTTAGCTTAGAGTTAGATAATATAGCAATTACGAGCATTGAATCCAATTGTCCCTGTGGAGACGATACACCCCAGGCTAAATAGTCCACTTTATTACTTTGCACGACCTAGTATACTTGCTAGGATTTCGCGTGTCAAGTTTTTGGCGCCGTTGCCGGGGACAATTGCGTTATTTAATATTGTAATTCACTTATCTATTCTAAGACTAAGTTGCTGTTTTTGCATTTTGGTTTGCTGTTTTTGCGTTTTAAGTTGCTGTTTTTACGTCTAAAGTTGCTGTTTTTGTGTTTTGGTTTGTTGTTTTTATGGTTTAGTTGCTGTTTTTGCTATTTTGGTTTGCTGTTTTTACATCTTGAGTTGCTGTTTTTATGTTAAAAGTTGCTGTTTTTGCGTTTTGGTTTGCTGTTTTTACGTTTTAATTTTGGTTCTTTTGATTCTATTGTTAGGTTGACTTCTTTGAGTATTGCATGACCCGCACATCTCAAGGAAACCTTGAAGATTTTGATTCCGAGATCGAGCGCACTTTCAATAGAAGAAGACGAGCACAAAGCCTAAACGAGAATCAATTTGAGGCAATGGAAGGGAACAATCCCGTTAATTTAGAGGACCCGGGAATTCAAGCCTTGATTCAAGCCGCTGTTGCTGCCACTTTAGCACAAAGACATGAGCAAGCTCCCCGTCCTTTACGTGATTTTATGCAACCCACTGTTCATGGAGCCGCTGGTGCTATCGTACTACCCACGGTAGAAGCAAACAATTTTACAATATCACCGGCTATTCTTCAACTCATTTCCAATGAACAATATCGGGGTACGGCGGATGAGTCACCACATGCTCACATTACCAAGTTCCTTAGCTATTTGAGCACATTTCGACAAAATGGAGTGACCGATGATGCCATTAGAATGAGACTCTTTCCGTTCTCATTGAGGGATAAAGCAAGAGCTTGGCTTGACTCATTGCCAACGGCATCCATTCATACTTGGGACCAGTTGGTGGAGAAGTTTTTGAGTAAGTATTTTCCACCGGGGAAAACAGCCGCTATCAAAGTTGAGATACAAGGATTTCGACAAATGGAGGGAGAGTCACTCTATGAAGCACTTGAAAGATTCAAGGAACTTCTCCGAAAATGCCCTCACCATGGTTTTGCAGTTTGGACTCAAGTGACCATCTTTTATCAAGGCCTTGGACCCGGCCTTCGCACTCATCTAGACGCAGCTGCGGGTGGTTCACTCATGAATTTACCACCACAAGCGGCTTGGGAAATGATCGATAGAATGTCGGAAAATAACTACCAATGGCCTACCGAGAGAGTAATACTTCCAAAGAAGGCGAGTGGAGTTTATGAAGTGGAAGCTTCCACTTCACTAGCTAATCAAGTAGAACTATTGCACAAGAAATTGGATGCTATGAATTTCTCGGTAAACCAAGTGCAAACGTTGTGTGAAAATTGTGGTGGAAATCATCACATTACGGAGTGTCAACATGGCAGTCAATCTTATCATTCCGAATGTGTTGAAGATGCGAATTATGTGCAAAATTCAAATAGGACACAAAACGATCCATTTTCTGAAAAATATAATCCGGGGTGGAGAAATCACCCAAACTTCTCATGGAGTAACAACAACAATGTGGTGAAGCAACCTCCCGGGTTTCAATCACACGGTGATAGACCGCCATTTCAACGTCAAGGGGGTTTTCAACCCAACACATTTCACAAACAAGGAGGTTACCAACCACAAGAAAAGAAACCGAGTTTTGAGGAATTGATGCTCCAATATATAAAGAAAAATGATGAACGGTGTCACAACCTTGAAATTAATGTGAGCAACATACAAACTCAATTGGGACAATTGGCTAGTCAACTCTCAGGTAGAACACCAGGATCGCTACCTAGCAACACCGAGAAAAATCCGAAAGAACAGGTTCAGGCCATCGCATTGAGAAGTGGTAAAAACGTTGGTGCTGAAAATTTACAAAAATCCGACTTGAACCGCGGCACTGAACCGCGGCCTGAAATTCCAGTGTCCAATTTTTCCGAACAGGACCGCGGCACACCATCTCAGACAAACAGTTTTCCGAACAGGACCGCGACACTGAACCGCGGCACACCACCGAACCGCGGTCCAATGCCGCGGCACAGTTACCTGTTTCGGATAACGGCAAATCTGCATCCCGCACTGCTCCTGAACCTGTACAGCCACGACCACCTTTTCCTTTGGCACTAAAAAGGGGGAAACTTGATGCTCAATTTCTAAAATTTGTAGAAATGTTTAAACAATTGCGCATTAACATTCCTTTTGCAGATGCTATTCTCCAAATGCCAAGCTATGCTAAATTTCTCAAGGAAATTCTTTCGAACAAACGCAAGCTTGAAGAACATGCAACCGTTGCACTCACCGAGGAATGTTCCGCGATACTTCAGAATAAGCTTCCCCTAAGCTTAAAGACCCAGGGAGTTTCTCAATTCCTTGCACAATAGGTTCTCTTACTTTCTCTAAAGTTCTTTGTGATTTAGGAGCAAGTATTAATCTACTTCCTTTCTCGCTTTTCAGGAAGTTGGGGCTCGGAGAACCAAAGCCAACCACCGTTTCTCTCCAATTGGCGGATCGATCCATTAAGTACCCACGAGGGATGGTCGAAGACGTACTAGTCAAGGTTGATAAGTTCATCTTTCCGGTGGACTTTATAGTATTGGACATGGAAGAAGACGTCGAGATGCCACTTATTTTGGGTCGTCCATTCTTGAATACGGGTAAAGCTTTAATTGATGTCGCTAATGGTAAGCTCATACTAAGAGTAGGTGAAGATCAGGTTACTTTTAATGTATATCAAGCAATGAGGCATCCTTCCACTACCCCTACTTGTTATGCTATTGATATTGTTGATCATGCTTCTGTTGAGTACTTTCAGCTTCATAATGATGATGACTTATTAAAAACTTGCTTAATTGGCCCTATGGACAAAGAGACCGATGTGGAGCACTTACAAGAGATGTTGGTTAGCCTTGAGGCCAATCCGCCTAATAAGCGGAGTTATCGACCAAGATTCGAATCTCTAGATCGCCCATTGACCACTCCACCAAAACAGTCAATAGAAGAACCTCCGACACTCGAACTCAAACCTTTACCATCTCATTTGAAATATGCTTTCCTTGATACTTCGGAAACTTTACCTGTGATTATTTCTTCATCTTTGACAGGAAGCATGGAAGAAAAACTATTACGAGTATTGAGGACTCACAAAAGGGCATTCGGTTGGAAGATCGCAGACATCAAAGGAATTAGTCCAGCTATCTGCATGCATAAAATCTTAATGGAGGACAAGTACAAGACCACAATCCAACCTCAAAGGAGACTAAATCCAATGATGCAAGAGGTAGTAAAAAAGGAAGTGATTAAATTGCTTGACTCAGGTATAATATATCCTATTTCAGATAGTGCATGGGTAAGCCCAACCCAAGTCGTGCCAAAGAAAGGAGGAATAACCGTTATCTCAAATGAGAAAAACGAGTTAATCCCAACTCGCACCGTGACAGGTTGGCGTGTTTGTATTGACTATAGGAAATTAAATGATGCTACTAGAAAAGATCACTTTCCCCTCCCCTTCATTGACCAAATGCTAGAAAGGTTAGCCGGACATGAATTCTATTGTTTTCTAGATGGCTATTCGGGTTATAATCAAATTGCTATTTCACCGTAGGATCAAGAAAAAACGACTTTCACTTGTCCTTATGGTACATTTGCTTATAGACGAATGCCATTTGGCCTTTGTAATGCGCCTGCCACATTTCAGCGTTGTATGATGGCTATCTTTCATGATATGGTTCCAAATTTCATTGAAATATTCATGGATGACTTCTCTGTTTTTGGCTCTTAATTTGATTCTTGTTTGAATAATTTATCATTGGTTTTACAGAGATGTGAGGATACTAACCTTGTTTTAAATTGGGAGAAGTGTCACTTTATGGTACAAGGCATAGTTTTGGGACATCGTATTTCACACAAGGGTATTGAGGTGGATCCCGCTAAAGTGGAAGTTATCGAGAAACTTCATCCTCCCACATCTGTCAAAGGAGTGAGGAGTTTCTTGGGTCATGCCGGGTTTTATAGACGGTTTATTAAGAATTTTTCAGATATTTCGAAACCTCTATCTAATCTCCTCATGAAAGATGCACAATTTGATTTTGACGTTACTTGTTACAGGCATTTCACACTCTTCGAGAAAAATTGATTACGGCTCCCGTGATCGTGGCACCCGATTGGAGTCTCCCGTTTGAGCTAATGTGTGATGCAAGTGATTTCGCGGTAGGTGCAGTCCTTGGTCAACGCAAGGATAAGGTATTTCGAACAATTTATTACGCGAGTAAGACACTTAATGATGCACAACAGAATTATGCAACTACTGAAAAAGAGTTACTAGCTGTCGTATTCGCTTTTGATAAGTTCCATTCATACCTTGTCATGAATAAAGTCATTGTATACACCGACCATTCAGCTCTTAAATACCTCCTCTCTAAAAAAGATGCAAAACCAAGATTGATTAGGTGGATTTTGTTGTTACAAGAATATGACCTAGAAATTAGAGACAAAAAGGGGGTAGAAAATGTTGTTGCGGACCACCTTTCTAGAATTGAGGACTCTCGGGTAGATATTTTAGATGCCACACCAATTTTAGAAGAATTCCCGGATGAACATCTTTATGCTATCATTAATGGACCCCGCCCCTAGTTTGCTGATATTGCGAATTATCTTGTCACGAGGGAACTTCCCCCAGATCTTACTTATCATCAGAGGAAGAAATTCCTATCTGAAGCTAAGCACTATTTGTGGGATGATCCTTTCTTGTTTAAAGTTTGTGCAGATTGTATTATCCGGAGGTGTGTTCCCTTCGAGGAAACAATGTCTATCTTGCGCCACTGTCACGATGGTGTCATTGGAGGACACTTCGGACCCACTAAGAGCTCCCTCAAGGTGCTACAATCGGGTTTCTTCTGGCCTACTTTATTTAAAGATAGCCATGCTTTTGTTGCATCGTGTGATAAATGCCAACGTGTTGGCAATATTTCTCGAAAGCATGAGATGCCTTTAAATAATATGCTAGAATGCGAACTTTTTGATGTGTGGGGAATTGATTTTATGGGACCCTTCCCTAATTCTCATTCCCACAAGTACATACTTGTAGCCGTTGATTATGTGTCTAAGTGGGTTGAGGCGGAAGCATTGCAAACTAATGATGCTCGAGTAGTGCTAAGATTTTTAAAGAAGCATATTTTCACCCGTTTTGGCACTCCTCGAGCAATTATTAGCGATGGTGGCACACATTTTCGGAACAAACAATTTGATGCTCTTTTAACAAAATATGGTGTCACACATAAGGTCTCGACCCCGTATCACCCTCAAACGAGTGGACAGGTAGAAGTGTCGAATAGGGAAATTAAACGCATCTTAGAAAAAACAGTTAGTTCCTCTAGGAAGGATTGGTCCCTCAAGCTAGATGATGCACTTTGGGCATATAGAACCGCGTTTAAAACCCCAATCGGCATGTCACCTTACCGCCTTGTTTTTGGAAAAGCATGTCACCTACCTGTCGAACTTGAGCATAGAGCATATTGGGCTATTAAAATGCTTAACTTTGATATGCAAGCTACAGGTAAAAATCGGTTACTCCAACTTAATGAGCTTGACGAATTTCGACATGAGGCATATGAGAATGCCAAGTTGTACAAGGAACGAACGAAGAAATGGCATGATCAAAGGATCACACCCCGGGAATTTCAAGTTGGCAATGTGGTACTTCTTTTCAACTCTCGCCTACGACTTTTTTCGGGCAAACTCTGTTCAAAGTGGTCAGGTCCTTTCACTATCACAATGGTTTATCCATCCGGGGCTATTGAGATTCAAGACGAGGTAAAGAGTAATTTTACTGTAAATAGGCACCGGTTGAAACATTATGTTCATCAAGGATGGAGCAAGGACAAGCACACCGTCCCGCTCCAAGATCCATCCCCGTGACCCCCTCTTGAAACGTCAAGCTAATGACTATAAACCAGCGCTTCGTGGGAGGCAACCCACGTTTTTCATGTTTTCTTAATTTTTCATTGATTTTCCTTTTGTTTTACTTCTTGAGCTGAGTTATTTTTGATTTCTTGTTTCAGGGTTTGTTGACTTTTCGGTTGCTGCGTTTTTATTTTCCAAAATAAATAAATAAATAAATAAATTTGGGAACAGGACCGCAGTTCAGTGTCGCGGCACCTAGTCAATGCCTACACATCTCAGCACTGTACCGCGGCACAGGACCGCGGTCGTCTTTGAAAAAAATACAGGCAAACGTTACGCACTTTCTGCGCCGCGGTGTCAATGTGATTTTCCAAAACCATACCGCGGTTCCCCCTCCCTTCTTTGCCAAGTGCACAAGTGCACCATTCCGCGTCCCTGGACCGCGGTTTTGTTTATGCCGCGGCACGGGACCGCGGCACGTCGCGGATACTCAGCACTTTAAGGGCTGAATTCTGCTTCATTTTCACCACTATTCCTTTCTTCCACCCACCCAACCGCGGCATTGTTAACCTCCCCGCCCCAAAATCCGACCTTCTTTCACTTCCAAACATAAAAATCACCATTACCCATCCTATTTTCGATCTTTCCTCTCTATCCCACCGATTATTTTCGGATTTTAGGTGAATTTTGAGTGATTTTTCCTAGGGTTCATGCATAGGGCGAAATTTTTTCAAAATTTCACATTGGGGTCCGATTTTTATACCATTCCCATCGGATAAGGGCCGATTTGTTTGATTTTCAGAGTTTCAGGGTCGATTGCTGCTCACATTTCGAATTTCAGGGCCTATTCTAAAAATTTAACTAATTTCAGTGGTTATTTTGCCAAATTTCAACAAATTCGGGGATCTCTTTTTGCAATTTCCAGATTTACAGGGGCTGTTTATGCTAGTGCGAATTGCTTTGGCACTTTTGGCCAACTCCGGGATTGTTTTCGGTGGGTAAGGCTTTTTGCTCCCTCTTGTATCTTTCGTTTATTCGTGCGCCTTGCCGGCTTATTTTGTGTATCCTTGGTTTGGTTGTTGGGATATCTACATTCGGTTTTTGTTGTTGACGACAATATTGTGGTGTTGATTGGTGAGAAAATTGGTTTGTGGTGGTGTTGCATTGTGGGTCATTGTCGGTTTTTGCTTTGGGATTGAGTGCAATGCGTTCTAGCACACGTCGGGCCAATGAACCCTCCTCTTCTCAGGCTCCACCACCACCCGAGCCCGAAGAGTCTGAGGTTCCACTTTATGATAGATCCAAATTTGTGAGTTTAGAAGCATCTACACGCTACTCTGAGATTTTACTGTCTAAGAATTGTGTTCCCGAGCGTGGAATAAATGTTACAGATCGGAATCAGGAAATTCTCTTTCAAATCCAAAACCGTGGGTGGACTAACTTTGTGAAAACCCCTCAGCCTGCTGTCCTCTCGGTGGTTCGTGAGTTTTATGCCAATGCTCACGACTTTGATCGAGTCAAACGGAAGAATAGGGTTAAAATGCGGGGTGTGTCGGTTAAATTTGATAAGAAAACCATCCACCGACTCTTTGAGCTTCCATACGTTGGCAATGAGGAATTTGTGCACTTTGAGCCCGACCCTATGGAGTTGATGAACAACCTTTGCCACCCCGGGTCCACTTGGATAACGACTTAGGGCATTCCGGTCAAGTTTCCCCGCACGTGCCTTCTGCCCCGGGCCAAGCTATGATATCTATTCATTACGGCCCGCTTTCTTCCCACCACATCGGTCAGTATGGTGCTAAAGAGCCGAGCAACTCTTCTTTATGCCATTATGAGTGGCCGTAGCATTGAGGTAGGCCGCATATTAAACAAATCCCTGTTGGAATCAATTCAGAAGAGCACTACACAGAATCTGGCGCACCCTCATTTGATCACTGCCTTAGCTATACGCGCGGGTGTCTCTATTCACTCTTCTGAGGCCACGACACGGCCTATGGGCGATCTTGATGATGCCAGCATTGCTGCACCGCTTCCACCACTTTATGCGGATGCCGGTGCTGCTGATGTACCTCCTCATATGCAGGCTCCCGCTGTCCCTCCCCCAGCCCCACGTTCTCAGACTACGAGGTATGAACACCTCGATGCTCAGATACATGCTTTACGGAAGGATATGCATCAGGGTTTTGATACGATGATGACAGCCTTTCACGGGATCACTACACAGTTGGACCGAACTGAGAGGCGCCAAAAGCGCCTATGGGATTATCAGATACGCAGTTTCGAGAACTCCCACTCCGGCTCCAGTACCCCACTTTCACCCCCTGCATGGGAATCCCCACCCCATCCACAGCCCGACACTTCCGCAGCTCCTAATGACGCTATGCCCACATCCCCTTAGACATTTTATTGTTTTTCTTTTCTTCCTTTTGAACGGTTGTATTGTTGGCTTTTCACGTTTATTGTCGTTTTCTGGTTGTGGTGTTTATGCTTTTCTCATTATGTGTAACCTTAGTGTTATGATGCTCTTTCTTATCTTTTCTAACTCAACAGATGGCTCGCCTTTAGTTTCAGACTCTACGCCTTGTTGCTCTTTCGTTTTTTGGACATCACTTACCTTCCACACTCAGGGACGTCTTTCTTTCTTCTTCTTTGCATCTATATGTCCGTTCATTGGGGGCAATGTACTAGATTAGTTGGGGGTGGGTTTAGACGTCCCATATTTTATTGTGATGAGGCGAATTGGTGTAATTTGTGCTCATTTGTTAAGATTCATGCTTGATTTGGGATTAGAAAACTGTGATAATCAATGATTTCATGATTTGTCATACTTTTGCTTGGAGCATGATTCGTTTGAGTGTCTCTACTTCATCTAAGATGAAATCATTTGTCGTATTTTACATGTGAAAGCCTTTTTAGCCATGCTTATGTGGATTGTTGAGGATTTAAAGCATTGAACTTTCACTTTTGTCGATTTTGAAGTGTGTATTGATTGTGCAAAGTCATGAAATGATTTAGGCCATCTTTCATTATCTCTAGCCTTACATTTAGCCTTCACTATATTGCATAATCTCTAGACCTTGTTTTGAGCCATATTGATAAGAATGGAGTGTGCTAAGCACACTAAAAACCACCATTCGTCTTTCTTTCGTAAGCCACACCAACCACCCTTTAGCCTAAAAGTAAAACAAAGTCTATTTCCTAATTGAGAGAGCATAGAACTTCATATCATTTGATATTTATTTGGGTATACACTTTGTTTTGGGTATCGAAGCTCATTGATTAGTGGTTTAATAAGGTGGTGTTGTTCTTGCTTATGATAAAATATTGGAGGTTTGGATTTTATGTGAAAAGAGGGGATGAAATGAAGAACTGAAAGTTGGTTAAATAGTCGAGATATATATATAAAAAAAAAAACAAAAAACAAAAAAAAAAAAGAAAAAAAAAATGTTTGTGCTCTCGACAAGGCCATGAACTAGACTTCAATGTGATAAGTGATAAGTGACAAGTTTGGGAGTTGTGAGCTTGAAAAAAAAAAAAAAAAAAAAATTTAAAAGTGATAAGTGACCAGAGGTACAGAATTGTTCGGTTGATAAGTGAGTGTTTAGCTCGATGATATTGCGTTGTATGCTCTCTTGAATTTAGTCACTTTATCCATATATTCCCGTCCAAGCCATTACCTAGCCTTACGTTACAAGCCGAAAAGACCTTTTGATCGTGACTTTCACACTTCATACACACCAAAAAGTTAACAAAGATTTGGATTGTTTCAATGTTTTTATTATCTAATGAGTTTGCATAATCATGTTTTTAAAAATGTGCTTTTGACATAAAAATAATAGATATGGAGTTCATGATTAAGAGATGGATTTCGAGATGTTTTAGAGGTTTTCAAATTGTTGAATGTTCTAGGCAACGTGTAACTTATCATGACTATTTTCGAGGGAGTAACACTCACCTCTTTTGTGGGAAGTGCAAAAATTGAGCCTCATGTGCATACTTGGTTCTGAAACATTCAGCCTTTAAAAGATCCCGAATCACTAGTACAGAAAAGACCTGTTACAGCGCACATTTTACAGCGGTTTTTGGAAAACCGCTGAACGGAGAGACTTATTACAGCGGTTTATAAGTGAACCGTTATAATGGATATTAACCGGGAACCTATTACAGCGGTTCGATAAAAAACCGCTGTAATAGTTCGAACCTATTATAGCGGTTCGATAAAAAACCGCTATTATAGCGCGAACAGAAAAAAAAAAAAAAAAAAATTTTTTTTTAAAGCGGTTCGGGAATGAACCGCTATAATCGGTTTAACCAATTATAGCGGTTCATTCCCGAACCGCTATAACTGGTAGACCGGTTTATACCAGTTATAGCGGTTCGGGAATGAACCGCTATAATTGGTAAACCGGTTATAGCGGTTCGTTCCCGAACCGCTATAACACGTAATTAAAAAAAAAAAAAAATTTCCCTCCCTTTTTTCCCCCCAAAAACCGAGCTCTCCCCTCATTTCTCTCTACTATCTCTCACTCTCTACTCTACTCTCTCTCTCTACTCTACTATCTCCCTCACTCTCTACTCTACTCTCTCTCTCTACTCTACTATCTCTCTCACTCTCCACCACCGCCCCCGCCATCGTCTCCACCACCGCCGCCGCCGCCGCCGCCCCATTTGATTTTTCTCTATCTCTCTACTCGATCTCTCTCCCTATACTCTACTCTCTCTCTCTATACTCTCTCTCTCACTCTCAAGCTACCTAAACCGCCCCCGTCCCGTCGCCACCACCACCCGAAACCGCCGCCGCCCGAGCAGGTGCCGCCGCCGCCGCCGCCGCGCCGCCGCCGCGCCGTGACCCACCACTCTCCTCCTCTCTCTTTATAGGTATATATATATATATGTTTATATATGTTATGTTATATATATATATATATTATGTATATATTAAATTTAGGTTATGTGTTAATTTCTTGTTTGTTATATATTAATGTTATGTTAATTCTGATTTTGTGATGTATATAATGTAGGTTATATGTTAATTTGTTAATTATTGTTATATATATCATGTTATGTTAATTGGGGTTTTATAAATTATATAGTGGATTTTTGTTATTATGTTGTAGTTGATTTTTTACTAACTTTGAATGCAAATCTGATTTGTTCTAGGCATCTCATGAGTATGTTCGATATATGTATGTATATCCCTATGTGTCTAGTTTCATATGAATAAAACGGTTCATGAATCGGAGCTTTCCACAATGAGTTATGAATTTTCTCGTGAAGACGCGCACAGCTGTTTTGAAAATTGACAGATTTTTCTCTAACTTTGAATACAAATCTGCTTTTTTCTAGACATTTACTGAGTATGTGAGATATATGTGTGGATAGCCCTATGTGTCTAGTTTCATATGAATAAAACGGTTCATGAATCGGAGCTTTCCACAATGAGTTATGAATTTTCTCGTGAAGACGCGCACAGCTGTTTTGAAAATTGACAGATTTTTCTCTAACTTTGAATACAAATCTGCTTTTTTCTAGACATTTACTGAGTATGTGAGATATATGTGTGGATAGCCCTATGTGTCTAGTTTCATATGAATAAAACGGTTCATGAATCGGAGCTTTCCACAATGAGTTATGAATTTTCTCGTGAAGACGCGCACAGCTGTTTTGAAAATTGACAGATTTTTCTCTAACTTTGAATACAAATCTGCTTTTTTCTAGACATTTACTGAGTATGTGAGATATATGTGTGGATAGCCCTATGTGTCTAGTTTCATATGAATAAAACGGTTCATGAATCGGAGCTTTCCACAATGAGTTATGAATTTTCTCGTGAAGACGCGCACAGCTGTAATTGACAGATTTTTCTCTAACTTTGAATACAAATCTGCTTTTCTCTAGACATCTACTGAGTATGTAAGATATATGTGTGGATAGCCCTATGTGTCTAGTTTCATATGAAGAAAACGGTTCATGAATCGGAGCTTTCCACAATGAGTTATGAATTTTCTCGTGAAGACGCGCACAGCTGTTTTGAAAATTGACAGATTTTTCTCTAACTTTGAATACAAATCTGCTTTTTTCTAGACATCTACTGAGTATGTGAGATATATGTGTGGATAGCCCTATGTGTCTAGTTTCATAGGAAGAAAACGGTTCATGAATCCGAGCTTTCTACAATTATTTATGAATTTTCTCGTGAAGACGCGCACAGCTTTCTGCACAACCGAGAAGCTCCAAAAACTTTATATCGTGATGCTTTAATTTATTTGTAGTTTTATGTGCTTTTGGATCCAATTGGTGATCAATATTTATAATATGATGCTTTATTTGTAGTTTTTTATGTGATCTATGTGATCCAACTGGTGATCAATATTTGTAGTTGTTCCCCTGGAAATATGATGTTTTATGTGATCCAACTGGTGATCAATATTTTTGTATCGTTTTGTGTTCGTTGTGGGTGAAAGATTAGAGTGTTGGGTTTGTTGTGGTTGAAATTGGTAGTATTTTTTGCGTCGTTTCCCTGTTGAGATTTTAGCGGATCGTAAGATTCGACTTCTGTTGGTTACAACCCACTGAGAAGATTAAGTCGAGAACTTGGTAGAAATATTTGCGTCGTTACTCTGCCGAATTTTTTATAGAATAATGCGAAATAAATTAAAAATAAATTTATTTAATTAATTTAACTATCAACTGATGTTAAAATTATTTAATTTAATTAATTGAGAATTTAGATGGATCGAAGTTGGATTGTAGCGGATCGTATGTCGGAGCAATATGGGAAAGGGGTGAAAGAATTCATCGACTTTGCGGTTGAGCATGCATCGGATCCGACTAGGATTAGTTGTCCATGTTTACGTTGTTGTTTTGGAAAGAGAATTAGTCCACCTGACTTGGAAGATCATTTGGTGTGTAATGGAATTGATAAAAGCTACACACGATGGACAAGACACGGTGAAAGCAGTGCCACCTCAGCTGATTTGGGTGATACATCATATCGATCAGTAGATTTTGACATGGATGATTATGAGCCTGATCGTTTGGAGGAGATGACCAATGTGATCGAGGAGGATTTGCGAAATTGTCCCAAGATGTTCGATAATTTGACAAGTGATTCAAAGAAACCCCTGTATAGTGGTAGTAATTTCACAAGATTGAAAGCAGTCCTAAACCTCTACAAGTTAAAAGCTAACAATGGGTGGAGTGATAAGAGTTTCACAGACTTACTTGGTTTATTAAAAAGTATGTTACCCGATGATAATGTGTTACCTAATCGTACTTATGAGGCTAAGAAGATGTTAACTGCAATTGGCATGGGATATGAGAGGATACATGCTTGTTTCAATGATTGCATCTTGTTTAGAAAGGACTATGCATCATTGACGGTGTGTCCCAAATGTGGCACCTCACGGTACAAGAAGAATGGATCTGCTCCTGTCAAAACAGCATGGTATTTGCCCATAATACCTAGATTTAGACGCATGTACAGTAGTGAAGCGTTTGCCAAGGACTTGACATGGTATGCTGATAGAAGGCTTGAACAAGGGATTGAAGATAACAAGATTAGACATCCTTCAGATTCTCCTCAATGGAAAAAGATCGATAATGATTTCCCTGAATTTAGGGAAGAACCAAGAAATTTACGCCTTGTATTGGCTACAGATGGAATGAACCCACATGGCTTGCAAAGTAGCTCACATAGTACATGGCCGGTGATTTTGATGATCTACAACCTACCCCCTTCGCGATGCATGAAGCGAGAGCATATTATGATGCCTATACTAATTTCCGGGCCGAAACAACCTGGAAATGATATAGATGTCTACTTGGCCCCTTTAATTGAGGATTTGAAAGAGTTGTGGGAGACCGGTATTAAAGTGTATGATGGGTTTAGAAAAGAGAGCTTCAATCTTAGAGTTATGTTGTTTGGTACAATCAATGATTTTCCAGCAAGAGCTAATCTCGAGGGATATGGTGTACATGGGCAATGTGCATGCCCCATATGTGTCAAGAGTACAGATCAATATAGACTCCCACACTCTCAGAAATATGCATTCCAAGGGCATCGAAGATGGTTGAATCGAGAACATCGATATCGTCGGTGGAAGAAAGCTTTCAATGGGAGCATAGAAGAATGTCGAGCTCCTAAGTGTTTGACCGGTGAAGAGGTGTTTGAGAATGTAAAAGACTTGGATATCAAGTTCGGAAAGACTTTTGCAGGCGGCCTTGCAAAAACTGGGTGGAAAAAAAGGTCAATTTTTTTTGATTTGCCGTATTGGAAATCTTTACATGTTAGACATTTTCTTGATATAATGCATATTGAGAAAAATGTATTTGATAGTGTCATTGGTACTCTTCTAAATGTGCCCGGCAAGACAAAAGATGGAGTAAAGGCAAGGTTGGACTTAGTTGAAATGAAGATAAGAGGTAAATTGGCACCAACAATGAAGGGAAAACGTACTTATTTACCTCCAGCAGCTCACACGCTATCTAGAAAAGAAAAAATTGCATTATGTGAGTTTCTTTGTGGAGTGAAAGTTCCCGAAGGGTATTCTTCGAACATTAGCAGTCTTGTATCAATGAAGGACTTGAAGCTAAAGCATATGAAGACTCATGATTGTCATGTAATCATGGATCATTTGCTGCCAATTGCTTTACGGGCCATTCTGCCAAAAAAAGTGAGAGAAACGATAACTAGATTGTGTTTCTTCTTCAAAGCAATGTGGAGCAAGGTGTTTGATCCTGAACAATTGCCTGCACTTCAGAAACAACTTGTCCTCACTTTGTGTGAGCTTGAGATGTATTTCCCACCCGCGTTTTTTGATATAATGACTCACCTACCTATTCACTTGGTTAGAGAGACACAACTTTGTGGACCAGCTTTTATGAGATCTATGTATCCGGCTGAGCGTTATATGAAGGTATTGAAAGGCTATGTGAAAAATCGTAGCCGGCCGGAAGGTTGCATTGTTGAGCGGTACATAGTTGATGAAGCTATTACATTTTGCACAGAATATCTGAATGATTCTAATGTTGCAGAGCTTCAAAAGTCTCCTGTTGTGGGGGGAGGGGGAACAGAAGGAGAAAGCGTAATTGGAAAGCAATTAGTGAGTGTTCCTAGCACACAAAAGGATCAGGCACACCTATATGTGCTCCACAACACCGATGAGGTTGAGCCATATGTCGAAGAGCACAAGGACCAACTTAGGAGAATAAATTCAAGTAAAAATGAAAGTTGGATTTCAAGAGAACATAACAAGAGTTTTATCGATTGGTTCCGAAAGTGTATTCAAGAGAAACAAAATGAGAATTCACTTTCAGTTACAGATAAATTGGCACGGTTGTCGGTGGGCCCGGGCAGATTCGTATTTTGTCATTCGGGTTATCGTATAAATGGTGTCACATTTTATACAAAAGACCAAGATGAACGGAGTACAATGCAGAATAGTGGGGTGAGTCTTGTAGCTGAAGCAATGCATATCTCAAGTGCGAAAGATAATAGCCCTATCTATGCCACTTTACCATATTATGGGGTGATTGAACGTATATGGGAGTTGGATTACAGTTGGTTTCGGGTGCCTGTATTTGGGTGTAGGTGGGTTGACCATAAAAATGGTGTCGATGATAGTGAAATAGGTTTTACTCGAGTAGACCTTGAAAAGGTGGGATACAAAGATGAACCTTTCATTTTGGCATCTCAAGCTAAACAAGTGTTTTTTGTCACCGATCCTGTCGATAAGAGGTGGTCCATTGTTTTATCGGCAAACAAAAATACTTGTATTGAGGATGATGGCCTATATAATGAAGATGATGGAGGAAATCCTATCTTAGGTGGTTCACAATCCACAAATAGTGACGGTGACTTGGATATCAGTGATGATGAATTGTATATGCGAGAAGATCACCAAGAAGGGATATGGATTAATCCTTCTGTTCGTCGGCGTACTAAACAAAATGGTCGTACTGAGGGATCACAAAATATTAGTAAACCAGCGACAAAAAGAAAACGATGAAAGGTATTTGAACTTATTTGATAATTATATGAGTAACTTATTTGAACTCTTTTGTTAAGTATGCAGTTAAAGTGTAAATTATATTGAACCAGCTTGTAATATTATATTAGTGAATGAGTTACACTAACTTCTGTATTTTTTTGCTTTTGTAGGTCGATACCGTATACCACCACAGTCACCCTCTCCTCCGCCACTACCACGACGACCACTACCAATGTAAGCTTATCAATATTTGGTTTTGTACTTTTTGATGTGATTTATATGATCCAACTGATTAATGATGTGATTAATGCATATATATTTATTTTCGTTTGTTGTTGAAATATTTGAATTTCACTTATGAAATCTTGTAGATGGATTCTGGAGGTGCTGCAAACCCAAGTGTTGAAAGTGAGATACGGAGAGGTATTACAGCAATGAAGAAAGTAATAAAGGCCAAAAGTAAAGGCATAAAGCTACAAGTTGGTTGGAACGATTATGGTCAACCAGTTGACCCAAATAAATCAACTTTTGTTGGTTACATTGGCGTGATAGCTCGTGACAGGGTCCCTATTACTATCAGTGATTGGCGCAGCGTCCCTGCAGCAATAAAATATGCCATTTGGAATGAAATAGCTGTAAGTTAGTTATTATATATTATGTTTTTAATTGGTAAATGT
Source organism: Buddleja alternifolia (assembly GCA_019426215.1). Taxonomy (NCBI): domain Eukaryota; kingdom Viridiplantae; phylum Streptophyta; class Magnoliopsida; order Lamiales; family Scrophulariaceae; genus Buddleja; species Buddleja alternifolia. Next base: position 20,868,858 of record CM033399.1, on the reverse strand, counting down.
AGTTTTTTTTTCTCTAAATTAACATTTTTTATATACTTTGTTCTTTGTTTTTTATAGTTGGCCTTTGATATTGACGAAAGTAGACAGAAGTTCGTCTTAGCCGAGGCTGGGAAGCTAGCTCGAAACTACAGGAGCTACTTGACCAGAATCTGGGTAGAGGATGATGATGGGAACATTAATTCAAGCCCACCCGAAAAATATCGTATATCTCAAGAAGATTGGACAAAATTTGTAGAATTACGCCAAAGTGAAGCTTTTCAGGTAATTATTTTAATTTATGGTTTCATTTTAAATTATTTGAAACTATATACATTGACTAATGCCTTGATTATATAATGAACAGCAACTACGTAAGGACAATTCTGAAAGAGCAAAGGACCCTGAATATCCTTACAGGGCATCACGTCTTGGATATGCTCAAGTGGAGTATATTGAGGTACGTAGTTCGTTACAAGTTGTAATTCTAATCAAATTTCCTTACAAATTTTCTAATCAAATCTCCTTAATTACAAATTTTCTAATCAAATTTATTTCCTTACAAATTTTCTTATATAGAAGCATAAAAGAAAGGATGCTGGGTCAGATGTCACAGAGGTGACACGAGCACTAGTGTGGAGGGTTGCACATTCTGACAGCCAGAACAAGATTGATAATGTCAATGTTAAAAGAGTAGTGGAATCAATGGTGAGTTATTTGCAATTTTAGTTATATAGTGTGTTGTATGTTTTTTTAAAAATAATTTTAAAATAACAAATTTTTGTATTTTTTAAATGTATTATTACAGGAAAGCTTATCACAGGAGGGTAGCCACAGTGGACCCGAGAAGACCCGGAATGATATACTGGCTATAGCTCTTAAAAAGAAGGAGCATCCGGGTCGAGTTAGGGGTGTAGGCTTTGGGGTATCCCAAACAGATTACTTTTCGGATTCAAAGCCTTCAAAAAATACGGTGATTGATAACTTGCAAGACACGGTTCAAATGCTCACTCAATCACTATTTGAATTGCGACGCGAGTTTGAGCAGCATAGGGCGTCTGGGTCGTCGCAGCAGCCACATACAGAAGAGGCGGTTTCTTTGAAAGATAGCTGCCCAGAAGTGAAAGACCTTCCTCAGGTAATTAATGAAAAGCATATTGTTTAGTGATAATGTAACTTACAATCCTATATTTCTGTATGATATACAACATTTTCTAATATAATGGTATATATATATATATATATATGTAGGATGTGGTGCAGTGTCAATTAGCACTTTCTACACCGTGTTATCGTTTGGTGGCAAGAGGAACAATGTACAATCAACCAAAGGATAGAACATTGCATACATGTCCATTAGCCTCCCACCTCGTGAAAGTGTCGATTGACATTGCAATTGAAGATATTGCACCCTTACCAGTCCCTCTCGATGATGAAGGAGTGTTCACAGTATCTGAGGCTGTGGGATACATGGTTGCTTGGCCTAAGAGTCTTGTGATTGTCGGTGATGCATCGGTACGTAATTATTATTAATAGCTAGTCATTATTAAATTATAACAATTGTTTAATGTTAATAAATATACTTTCATTGATAACGCCCACGTTTTGTTTTCTTTTGCTTATAGTCTCTCGGAAAATCCAAAGCATCACTCGGAAAAAGCAAATCAGAGATGACGAAGCACTCACATGTCAAAAATACACCTCTAGTGGCCAACCCTCCTTCTCTAGTGGCCAACCCTCCTGCTCCACCCCCTAATTCACTTGCAATTCTTGAAAGGTTCTTTGGGATGATGGCTGCTGATAACACTATCCGGATAGACATACCCGAGGAAATCTTCAATATCCCCTTTCCAGAATATATTGGGCGGGAGGAGATCGGTGACTTTGTGCATAAAGAACAGATAGGAGCCTCTATCATTACTGCTTACATCAAGTAAGTTTTTAAATATTAATTAAGAAAAAGTAAGCTTTTAATTAAATTATTTTACTGCATTAATTTGAACTATGTTTATTTTTGTTACTCAAATTTATTTTATGCTCAATTGTAGGTGTTTGTGGGTTAATCACGTGGTCCCCGAACAAAAACAAAATAAATTCGGGTTCCTTAGCCCACATTCTATATCTGCGGCAGCAGGAATTACTCCCACGCAGCTTGTTGACAAATCGCAATATATAGCAAATACTATGATAGGTAGTGCACTGGAGGGGAAGTTGTTTCTTGCACCTTACAACTCCGGGTGAGCTACTAAAGACACATTGTTATTTTGTAAAATTTGTTACGTAGGCATAACTAATTTAAAATTTTTCTTTTGAATATGCTGATTAGGGGCCATTGGTTGTTGCTCGTGATTGATCCAATTAAAGAGATCGTTTATTATTTGGATTCTTTGCACGGTAATCCAAATAACCGACATGATATGAAAGATATGATCAATCAGTAAGTTTTATCATTCAATTAAATGTATCCATTATATTATATTTAATATTAAGTTTAAAGTATATATATTATAACTAGACTTCATATATATATATTTGCTTGATATTGACATATTTCCTTGATTTTTGATGTTTTTAACAGCGCTGTCTTGATGTTTCGAGCAAATAAAAACAACCAAAAGATCAAAGCAAAAAACAAGGCCTGTACATGGAGTTGTATACAGGTTAGTTTAATTATATTATTTTAATTATAGTTTCAAGAAATTATTCGTATAAAAGTTATTTGTTCTAATACAATTTTGATTTGAATTTAATTTGTAGTGCCCCATTCAAATAAATGCCATAGATTGTGGGTTCTTCGTCATGAAATTCATGAAAGATATTATTAGACACGGAGAATCTATAATCCCACCGACGGTATGCATAATCCTAATTAATATTAATCAAATTCTAATGTCCCTTTTAAGTTATTAAACATTTTTGTTGGATTTTAATATTTGTCTTGCAGTACTTTGCTGATTGTCAGTACGCCACTTACACTATAGAGCAACTTGATGAAGCACGTTCTGAATTGGCACAATACATTTTTAAATGCGCTTTTGATATGCCGGCGGTGTAAGTTGAAAATTATTGTAAATTTTTATTTGATTTAAAAGCAGTGATTAGTTTATATTGGTTTATTGTAAACTCGTTATTATTTGTAATTATTAGAGATTATTATTTGGTGAATGAAATTAATTTTGGATTTGAATTTGTTGTTTCTGTTGAGCAATTGGTTTGTTTTATGTGTTATTGATGAGTTGAATTTTGAGCTTGTGGGAAGGATATAGCTCTAGCTGAAATTATAACAGAAAAAAATAAAAAAATAAAAAATCACGTTACAGCGGTTCGTTTCTGAACCGCTGTAACAGTGAACACTGTTACAGCGGTTCAGAAACGAACCGCTGTAACAGGGTTCACTGTTACAGCGGTTCATCAACGAACCGCTGTAACAGTGTTCACTGTTACAGCGGTTCAGAAACGAACCGCTGTAACAGGCTACGGTTTTTACAGTTAATTTTTATTTTTATTTACCTATTACAGCGGTTCGTTATTGAACCGCTGTAATAGGGCTCATTTTACAGCGGTTTTTAACCGCTGTAATAGTAAACATACCAATTACAGCGATACGTATTACAGCGGTTAAAACCGCTGTAATAGTGAAAAAAAAACCGCTGTAACAGACCTCTTCTGTACTAGTGAATCACAGCGAACAATCTGAACTTATGAGTATTTGTTCACCATCTATTGATCGAGACGATCAAAGCCTAGTTGGGGGGTAGTTGATAAGTTCACATTTTACAAGTATTTTACCCCTTTGATTTAGGTATTTTCGTCATAATTTAGTAATGAATATCCTGCATAGTGCTTTGATTTGTTTCAATTTCATGTGTGTAGGGATGTAAGTCAAATAGATCAATTATTGAGTAAGAAGGCAGAACAAGAGAAGGAAAAGCGAAGAAAAATATGAATCTGCCACTCTGGACCGCGGCACTAAACCCGGCGCAAGACCGCGGTCGCGGTACAATGCCAAATGAGAAACCCGGATAGGACCGCGGCACAGAACCGCGGCCTTCGGCGCCCAGAACACCGCGGCCTTGTTATGACCCTTCGGCACCCTGTTAGGCCTCGGCAAACCGCGGCATGACTTGCTTTTTAGACCGCGGCACTGTGCCGAGGCACTGCTTGCCATCCGAGCCGCGGTCGGTTTAGAATGTGTGCCGCGGTCCGATTTCCCCGATGCCCTAATTTTAAGTTCGCCGTTATCCTCCTTTATAACACACTTTTCTCTTGGAAAACACTTACACTTGTTCTAAAAACACATAGGGAAGCCATAGGAAGACCCAAGGAAGCTTGAGGAGCCATTTTCATCATCAAAAGCTTGGATTCACACCTTGTAATAGGGAGTAATTCAACTCTTTCTCTTTGATTAGTTTATCAACTATGTCTTATAGAATTGTTGAATCATTTGTTATTATAAGTATGAGCTAAGCATCTTTGTGGTTGGGTTATGTAAATACTTTGTGATGTTTTGTGTTTAATGAATGATTAATTTCCGGATTTATTACATTCTTGTTACATGTTTGATTTTATGCTTAATGCTTTCACATGAATGATCACCATGTGTTTGATATAATGCTTTGTCTTGAGACCGAGAGGAGATAAATAAAGGGAGATCGAAAAATCAAACATCATAACGTAACAATTGACTAGAGATAGAATCGATTGCGTTGTGTGGCTTTTTGTGATAAGATGACCCGATTGAATGTAGGATCTTCGTAAGCAAGGAATTCCTTTGAACCTAAATGCATGTTAGTTAATTCAATCTTCACTATAGAGATATAGGAAGTTGTTAACTAGTATAGGCTTGTTATTTCAAGAGATTGAATAATAAATACATTAGGGGGTTTCGCCATAACAAGAGTGTTCTAAAAATCCGGATAATTGAGAGTTCATGAACATAGAATAGAACATAGTAGGATCATAACCCAATCACCTTTTTCCATTCGATTTATTATCTTGTTTATCACATAGTTGTCTTTAATTATTTTCATAGTATAATCAACCATCATCTTATAATTTGATTTAGCTTAGAGTTAGATAATATAGCAATTACGAGCATTGAATCCAATTGTCCCTGTGGAGACGATACACCCCGGGCTAAATAGTCCACTTTATTACTTTGCACGACCTAGTATACTTGCTAGGATTTCGCGTGTCACCAGGCACGCCTCAACATAACGGGGTAGCCGAGTGAAGAAATCTAACATTGTTGGATATGGTTCGATCCATGATGAGTTTCACTGAAGTTCCTAAGTCCATATGGGTCTATGCGCTTGAAACGAAAACCTATCTGTTGAATAGGGCGCCGTCCAAGGCTGTACCCAAGACCCCATATGAAACTTGGTGTGGAAAGTCACCTTCGTATGCTCATTTGAGTATATGGGGGTGCCCCGCTTATGTAAAGCATTTAGTGGGAAACAAATTGGATCCCAAATCCTCTTTGTGTTATTTTTTAGGGTATCGAAAGGAAACTATTGGATACTACTTCTACAACCCTGTGGAACAAAAGGTGATTGTTTCAAGAAATGCTAATTTCTTAGAAAGAGGATTCCGTTTGGATAGAAAAGGCGATGCTGTAGAACTTGATGAGATGAATCAAGGTGATTCAACTCAAGGAGTACAAAATAACCCACCTGACACCAATGAAGCTAGTTCCGATATACCTACTGAGAACACATAACCCTTGAGAAGATCTGAAAGAGTTCCAAAGGCACCTGAAAGATGGCTTAGCCTATTGGAAGAAAAGAACTCAGAAGATCCTCCTTTAGACTCTAATCCAAAGAGTTATAAGGAAGCAATGTCTGGCATTGATTCGGGAAAATGGCTAGAAGCCATGAAGTCTGAAATGAACTCCATGGACACCAACAAGGTATGGACTTTGGTGGACCCACCTGAGGGCGTGAACCCCATTGGCTGTAAGTGGGTCTACAAGCGGAAACTTGGAATCGATGGAGAGGTGGCAACATATAAAGCACGCCTTGTGGCAAAAGGATTCACTCAGAGGTAAGGCATTAACTATGAGGAAACCTTCTCGTGAGTGGCAATGCTGAAATCCATTAGGATTCTGCTTACTATATCTGCATTTCTGGATTTTAAGATCTGGCAGATGGATGTAAAGACTGCATTCCTCAATGGAGAGATTGAGGAAGAGATAAAGATGCAACAGCCAGAGGGCTTTACATTCGAAATGAGCGAACACAAAGTGTGTAAGCTCCAAAGGTCCATTTATGGATTAAAGTAGGCTTCCCGAAGCTGGAATAAATGGTTTGACACTGTCATACAGGAGTATGGATATGTGCAAAATGGTGAAGAGGCTTGTGTGTACAAGAAGGTTAGTGGGAGTGCGGTTACATTTCTCATACTTTACGTTGATGATATTCTTTTGATCGGAAAGGATATTGATCAAAAGAATATTGGAATGATGCAGTCGACTAAAGTACGGCTCTCTAAACAATTTTCCATGAAGGATGTGGGAGAGGCATCCTACGTACTTGGTATGAAGATATACCAAGAGAGATCGAGTAGGCTGCTGGGACTCTCCCAATCCGCATATATCGATCGCGTACTTAAGAGATTTAAGATGGAAGAATCCAAGAGAGGATTTTTGCCAATGGGACATGGGATTACACTTTCCAAGTCGATGTCTCCTAAGACTCGAGAAGAAAGCTTAAAACTGTCCCACATACCTTATGCCTCGACCATAGGTAGTATAATGTACGCGATGATATGCACAAGACCCGATGTAGTGTATGCATTGAGTGTGTGCAGCCGTTATCAGGCTGATCCTGGTGAAAAGCATTGGAATGCAGCGAAAGTGATCCTTAAGTACCTTAACAGGACTAAGGACATGTTTTTGATATATGGACATGGAAAATTGGAGTTAGAGGGATACACCATTTTGGGGGTTTCCAAATTGATGTGGACGACTCGAAGTCTGTCTCGGGATTTGTCTATCTGCTCAATGGAGGAGCCGTCAGCTGGAAAAGTTCCAAGTAAGTAACTGTGTCGGACTCCACCACTAAAGCAGAATATATCTTAGCTTTAGAGGCTGTGAAGGAAGGTGTTTGGATAAGGAACTTCATCCGAATACTGGGAAGTAGTTCCATCCGTTGTAGACGCAGTACCTTTGTACTGTGATAACAACGGGGCTGTTGCGCAAGCAAAGGAGCCAAGGTCTCATCAGAAATACAAGCACTTAAAAAGGCGATACCACTTGATCAGGGAGATCATTGGGAGAAGCGATGTTCGAGTGGAACGTGTGGACTCGGCAGACAATGTGGCTGACCCGCTCACCAAACCCTTAAGCCAAAAAGTATTTAAAGGACATCTAGGGAGAATAGGCCTCAAGTACATTGGCAATTGGCACAAGGGCAAGTGGGAGGTTGTTAGAGTTTATGATCGGCACACCAATTTTGGGCGCCATTCTATTTAATCATAACTTTAGCTAAACAATCCTTTTCATATAAATAAAGTTAATCTTTGGCATTCTTTATTCATGTATATAGTTTGGTCTTAACTTAGAATAAAGTCCCAAAAGATCACACATAGCTATGGGACATCATTGCGCATCGGGAATGGCAATGTGATCCTTAGACATATGTTCCAAGTCGTGAATGGGCTCGTCGAGATGAAGGGATATCGATGAGACCCAAAAGATCTTGATGTTACGGCCAGTGCCACGGAGTGTATCTCATTCCATAGATATTGGCACGGTGAAAGCCTATGCATATATGAGGGTTCCTATTGTGGGAATAGGTATACTGAACAACCGCATGGAAGTTCCATTAAATGGAATCCCAATTGAATCTGGAACTTCCAGTGGTCTTGTAGTATAAGAGTAATCCTTAGAACCTGAGGTTCCATTGGATATCTTATACACAATCGAACATGTCTTGATTTGTGACATGATTACTTAGATGATCAGAAATGGGCAAAATCAGACATGGGTTGATTGTGTATGAAGGCACATGAGAATCAAGATAGGATCTATCTCTGACATTAGTCTTGTCAGTGAATCTCTTATGTTTACATAGTGAATCGACTTTAGGAATTTTCGGCCGAAGTATGATATCTAAAGAGGCGTAGGGTTTCCTCGTTTAGAGTCGAAAGTCGATCTCACCGTATTTGAGAAACATAGTTATTGACTTAATAGAGCTTCAACCTAAGCCACTGCTCTAAATCTAATCAGGAGGTTAGATGGAGGGATTTTACTTATACAAGGATCAAGATCACAAAAGCCGTATCTATATCTTCGTCTTTTTCTAGGTCTTCGTGGCCCGTTGCTGGACAGTAACCACATTTTGTAAGTGCCGAGAATTAATGTGGTGATTAATTCGAGGCTTGATTAAATCAAAGGAATGATGTAATCTAGTGCTTTCTATTTTAGGAAAGCACACTAGCACTTTGGGATAGTGTACTTACTACTAGATAGTAGACGAGCCTAAGGGGTCACACACTTAACTCGTGAGAGTTACTGCTTAAATAATGTGATTAATCAATTTGAGGAAATTGAGAAAATTAGGAAAGTCTAGTACTTTCCTAATATGGAATATGAATTAATTGAGGTGATTCGATTAATTCGACTATTTTAATTAATATTGTAGAATTAATTAAATAAATGGACCTAGTAGAGTCCAAGTATTTTATTTAGTTGGGCATGGTCCAAGTAAAATAAATAAGCCAATTAGAATACGTAAATATAATTAAATGGGTTTTATTTATAAGGGAATATTTAATTAATGGGTTTAGCCCATGATTAAATATGGAGTCAAGAATTAATTCTTGGAGTCCAATAAAAGAGGATGGCCGAATTTCGGCCCAAAAGGATGAGGGATTCGAATTCTTGGTGAAGAAGAAAAGAGTTTTCTTTTTCTCCAAGTCTTGCAATTGGATTAGGACTCTAGGATTCCTATTCTATTTATATATATATATATATATATATATATATGTGTGTGTGTGTGTGTGTGTGATTGCAAGATTAAAAACCCTAAGCTTTTTAGGAGTGCAAAATTCGAACCCCAGTTGGAAAATTGAGAGAGAATTTTCCTTATCATCCTTAAGCCAAAAATCGCCCCTTCCCTTATTCCAATACAACATCGTTTTGTTCATGTGTTGAACTTAACGATTCACATATTCCATCCCTTCACATAATCAAGCCTAGATTTTAGACTTAGACCTGTTTCGTTGGGTAGCACCATTAATGAAGTAGGTGGTGACTTGAACGAGGTGTGGATACATCTTAGAGGTGTGACGTTTGGACCACTAAAACCGGGGATACAATTGACCGGCGATTTCCTCCAAGAAATAGTGTGAAATTGCACCACAAGGTTGAAAAGATCAAATTGGTTGCTGTGAGAATTTAATCAAAAGGTAAAAATTCTTGCAACCTTCTTTATAGCGTAGTCGAGCACACCATTATTCCTGTTTCGGGTGTTTGTACGTTTAAATTTTAAATTCCACTGCTACAAGCCACCGGGGGAATAGTACCCAACCCAACATCGGGTGGCCTTGGAATCCTTTTGGATCTTCTCAGAGGTGGTGTACTTTCGTCTTGTTCTTTATGAATCTCCTCTGTTGTGGTATCAAGTGAGCTTGTTTGTGGCTCTTGAGGTCTCACAGTGCCTTGAGTCTCGTCAAGTTCTACAATCTCATTATTCCCATCTAATGGAAAATCCTTCTCCAAGAAGGTTGCATTCCTTGAAACAATTACTGTTTGTTTAAAGGGATTGTAGAAATAGTATCCACAAGAGTCTTTTGGATATCCCATAAACTTACACAACTTGGACCTCGGGTCCAGTTTATCTCCCACTTGCTGCTTGACATAAGCAGCACAACCCCACACCCTTAGGTGTTTATATGAAGGTGTCTTACCATACCACATTTCATATGGAACCTTAGGCACACTTTTAGATGGCGCCCTATTTAACAGATAGGTTGCAGTCATCAAAGCACAGACCCACATTGAAGAAGAAAGTCCAGTGTGACTCATCATAGATCAAACCATGTCTAACAAAGTTCGATTCCTTCGCTCACCTATCCCATTTAATTGAGGCGTTGGGCGGAGTCTACTGTGAGAGAATTCCATTCTCTTTTAGATAATCCAGAAACTCATTAGATAAGTATTCACCTCCTCGAGCCGATCAAAGAGTCTTGATACTTCTACCAATTTGTTTCTTTACTTCATGTCTGAACTCCTTGAATTTCTCAAAAGATTCAGATTTGTACCTCATAAGGTACACATAACCATACCATGAGAAGTCATCGGTAAATGCTATGAAGTAGCTAAAACCACCTCTAGCACTTATGCTAAGCGGTCCACATACATCAGTATGCACAAAGTCCGAAACTCCACTTGTACACACCATCGATCCAGCGAATGGAGTCTTGGTCATCTTTCCCTTAAGACATGATTCGCAAGTTGGCATTTCATCTAGATCTCCAAGACCAAGTTGATTTTCCAATATGCGTATCCTTTCTTTAGAGATATGACCTAGCCTAACATGCTAAGTTGATGTACTTATGGAATTATCTAATCTTCTTTTGTTACTTTGTTGAATGTTGAGTGTAGGATAAGTTGGGAAAATTGTATAAAGACCATCTTGCAATTCCGACTGTATAATAAGATTAGATTCATAAAACAAAAAACAAGTTTTATTATGAATCTCAAAATGATATCCTTCTCCATCCAAAACTGGAATGGATATGATATTTCTTATTATCTCGGGTACAAAATAGACAGAATTTAAAATTAAAATCCTACTCCCTAGAGCTAAGTGGACGGTCCCTATGGTCTTTGCAGCAATTATTGCTACATTTCCCATCCTTAGGGTCATCTCTCCTTTACTTAGCACCTTGCTTCTTAACATCCCCTGCATATTATTGCAAAAGATGAATACCACACCCAGTGTCAAGTATCCAAGAAGCAGTGTTAACACTAATGTGAACATAAAAAAAGAACATACCTTGAGCCTTTGGTGGATCCTTGCAGTCCTTCTTCCAGTGCCCAGGCTTCCCACAGTTGAAGCAATCATCCGACTTAGCTTTCTGACCTTTGTTTGCCTTCTTCACACCACCAGTACCTTTAAGCCCTTTGGTCTTGTTCTTGTTTTTCTTCTTTCCTTTCTTGGATTTCGATGAAGAACTCACAAGTAGCATAGGTTTTTCTTTCTTGATGGTGCTTTCAGCAGTTATCAACATGTATGACAACTCATTGCGTGAGGCATTCAAGTTGTTCATGTTGAAGTTGATGACAAATTGGTCACAGGACCTAGGAAGAGATTGTAGCACCAGATCGACACATAAGCCACCATCGAGTTCCACGTCCAAGTCACTCAACTTATTGATCAAACAGATCATTTTAAGGATGTGATCCCCAACAGCCAACCCCTCAGTCATCTTTGTCCCAAATAAGTCTTTGGAGATAGCATATCTCTCCTTCCTAGTCCTAGTTTCGTACAACTCTTCTAGGTGAGTAACAATATCCTTTGCAAGTGTCATCTTTTCATGTTGCATTTTTAATTCACTAGACATTGAAGTCATAATGAGACATCGCACTTGGATATTGTCCTCAGACCAGAGCTTAGCGTACTCCCTATCTTTATCAATGCTCACAGGAGTTATTCCAGGCTGTTCAGCCGTCAGGATGTAGTCCTTCTTTTCTGATTGAAGGATAATTTTCAGGTTTCTCAGCCAGTCGGCATAATTAGGCCCAGTTAACTTGTTGGTTTCAAGAATAGCATAAAGTGGATTCTTAGCCATTTTTATTTAGTGATCTACAAAGGTTTCGAGGCAGATATATTAACATGCATTCTAAATAAAGTCTTTATACAATTTGGTCGTTAATTGTACAAGTCTCCCACTATTTTTCTAAAATCCACCACTCTGTGGATAGATTTTAGAGAAAAAATTATTTCCCCTTAGTGGGCATGAGATCTATTTAAATTAATCAAATCACCCTAATTATATGAGTGTGATTGATCCATTTAAATAGTAGCCTCCCCCGACCTTTCACCTCGTTGTATGGTTCCTAAGATAGTTTTACCTCGTCTTTCACATATGGCCCAATTATATGGTGTCCAATATGATACCTCAACGTTAGGTTAAACCCATCAAATATTCCATGGTCAATCCTCTCAGTTCATTGCCCCAATTATATGAGTGTACACTGAGTGATTAGATCCCACAGAGCATCTCTATGCTTAGTGACAATCACAACCTATCTCGACTAAGTTTATCCCCAATTATATGAGTGATTCATCTAGACTCAACGGCATTTCACATGTTGCCATTTATGATGGAAGGCATGGAAAAAAAATCCAATTTCAATTCCACATAGGCCTAATATTTCTTAGGAGGGGATAGCATAATATACTGGTCTCATCAAATTACAATTATCCTGTTTAGTTTTCTATCCTATGCATGCATTCCATACACATCACATATAAATAGAAATAAAAATAATTAGGATGACCCATCTCGAGCCCTAACCTAATCAACCCACTAAGCCAAAGTGGGCGGGACTTCTTGGAAATAAAAATAACCTAACTATTATAATGGATCACCACTGCACACATAGTCTTCGATTGTCCTTCATGTTCTCTCTTTGTCCTCAATTACATAGACTATAATCTAATTACATTCTACTAATTTAATGACAGAAAAAATAAAAGCCAAACCGGCTATTTTTACAACTCTTTGAAATTACATACAAAGAAAACCAAAAATTAGACTAGGCGCGTGGTTCATCCTATCACATAAAATCATGGCAAACCACATAATATGCGATTTCCAAAATTTACTTACCTCTTGTTCAAAATAAATTTCAATTTATTTGGGATAATTTGGATTTTTCACAAAAATTATTTTCCAAGGGAAAACAATAATTTCAAAAATTATAAATTTCCAAAAAATCTAATTTTCAGAAATATTAAAATATAAAATTTTTAATTACGCTGAAAAATTGGGTCGGGCTTGGGCGGCCCGAATCAGCGCACGCTGGACAAGCATAGGCCAGAAACTGCGCGTGCCAAGCACACGCTATTTTGGCCCGATTTGTCCAGCCTATTTGGGCTGGACAACGGGTTTTTCTTACGGATTTTACTATCCCACCTCGGGCCGTGTTGTTACTCCAGTTTCAAACCTTTCGGTTCTTTAGTTTTGCTACTTTCCACCACCGGTGTTTTTCAAATCTAAAAACCTCATCATCCACCCAAATACATAGGATATGTTTAGTTATGTTTTCAACTCATGTTTGGTCCAAAATTCTCACCAAACAATGTTTGGTTCACACAATATTTTGTTAAAAATACATTACTTTTTTGGTCAAAAAAATATAATAATTATTTTCCATCTTACTACACTTACTTTGTCTCTACACTCCTCCTTGTATATTTTCTCTCTCTTCTCTCTCCTCTCTCCTCTCTCCTCTCTCCTCTCTCTCCTCTTTCTCTCTCTTTGTCCACTCTCTATATCATTCTCTCTCCTCTCGTTTTTTATTTAAAAAGTTTCTCTCTCTTCTCTTTGTCCACTATCTCTCTCCTCTCTTTTATCCCCCTCCCCTCTTTCTCCCTTTCTTTCTATCTCCTCTCCATTTCGGTCTCTCTCTCCTCTCTCCTATCTCTCTCCCCCTCTCCTCTCTTTCACCTTTCACCGTCTACCTTTTTTTTTCCCAATTTTGTATTTTTTTTTATAAAATAAATTTTCTTTCATTTCATAGAGTATTTTACCATTAAAATTTAAAATAGAGAATTTCTTTTTGTTTGTAATGCTATCATGAGAAATAGTACAGATAAAACATAGATTGAAATTTGTGGAGTCTGTAAAAGTAAAGCTCTGAATTTTTTTTTCAAATTAGTTATAGTTTCAGTACGGTGCCGTTAAATTTTTTGGTGAACTTTCGAAAATGCCCTTCACTTTTTCTGGACTTCGAGACCCAACTATTTTAGGACAATTATGCTCTTTTAGTGTTATTTGTAATGTTTTGTAAAAGTATAAGTGTTATATGTAATGTTGGATATGTAAAGTATACAAATAATTATTATAATTAAAAATTATTTTCAATAAAATAAAAAAGAATATAAATTATTAAAATCATAAAATAAAATAAAAATGTGTAATATCATTTTAATCTTTTAATTAAATTAATATTATAGTTTATAGAATAGTTTATATAATTTAAAAAATTATATTTTAAATTAATTATGAAATTTCCAAATAAACTTAAAAATTGTATTTTAATAATTTTTATAGTAAATTATTTATTAATATATTATTTTATAAATTAAATAAAAAAGAAAAGGAAAAAAAAGACGAAAAAAAGGAGGGGAGGGGGACTGTTCATCGTCTTCCCCACCCCCACCCCTCATCCCCATCCCACCCCCCTTACCCCACACACACACACACACACATCAATACACACACACAGAGGTTAGAAGCATACACACACACGCACACACACACTGTTACACGCACACACAATTACACATACACTGTTACATGCACGCTCACACACACACATTCACACACAAGCAATTTCTATGATAAAGATACATACATATATGCATATAGATACAGAAATATATACAGATATATATATATATATGTGAATATATATAAACTTTTCTTTTAAGTATATATATCAACTACTATTACTACTATTACTTATATATATATATACTACTATTACTTACATATATACATATATATTTATCTATATAATAATTATTACAATCTCAATATTATATTATAACTTTTAATTATTGACAGACAAAAACTTACTTGATTTGACAACTACAGTAATTTATATTTCCTCTGGAACAAAACCAAACACTATCTCATCAAAAAATACTCAAAAACCAACTCCCAAAACATAACCAAACATAATCTCATCAAAATTGCACGTGTCCCCATAAATTTCTCACCAATAATTTTCACCAAAATACCATCCCAAAACATAACCAAACATAGTCATAGTTCTTTGCGAAACCAAATTTGTCATAAAAATGCTAAATTTTTATACAATTAAATCCCAAACTAAATTCAATTTATAATAACTCAAGGCATCTCGATTTAAACATGCTTCCAATTTATTCATGCGAAAAATAAATAAAGCATAATAAATCACATAAATTAGTTGATTAAACTAACCTGGCTTTGATACCACTGTGGGGTTGGTCAATCCCCGGGGTATGTTAGCACAACGTAATTTAAAATTTTTAACATAACTTCCCCGAAACAGGATTATGGCCGGTTTAATCAAACTAATAATCTGAAGAGAAAACTAATCTACACGAAATACCTTTCGCGCTATTTCTCTCGTACAAGTTTCTAATCTTTTCAACCCGAACAAATACTCCCTTGGACAAATCCATTAGTGACTGTCGGCCTCCTCCAAAATTTTGAAGCTTTGATTTGTTCCTTGTATCTTCAAACGATCCAAATGTCTCGCTTCTAAGATGTATCCACACCTCCGTTATAATTCCCAATAATTATATCTTGGTGCTAGCCTATATAATTATTTTAGACTTAATCTAAGCTTCACTATATGAAGGTAGGAATATGAGTGAAAGGTTAATTTCAACACATGAGCAAAACCTTGTCTTGAAATAATTAGGTGAGATGCGATTTTGGCTTGAAAATTAGAAGACAAATTTTCTCTATTTTTCTTCTTGGGGTGGCCGAAAAATTGCTTGCAAAATAAAGTATATGTGTGTTTTTTTTAACATGCATATTTATAGAGATACTCCTAGGTTTAATTTGATTATAAGTCAAGATGAGATAAAATCTCCAAGATTTGGCTTTCATCTATTCCTAATCAAATCAATTAAGGAGTTTCCTATAAACATGGAACTTAGCTTGCAAGCTAACTTGTTGCCTATTTTATCTCCTAAAATATCTCCTTGATTCCAACTTGATCAAGACTTGGAGGGGAATTAAATCCCTTCCCCAATTCCTCCGCCACCTTGCCTCCTCTTGCCTTGGAATCCAAAGATTTTATCCAAGTTGATTTAATTTTTGACTCCTTATTTAATTAAATAGTCGAACCATTTAATTAAACATTCTAGAATAATTAAAGTCCATCCTTAATAATTATTACCCAATTATTTCTTTAATTTTATTTAATTCTCAACTTCCTCTACTAATTAATTAAAACCCTTGGACTTTAATTAGTCCATTAATTAATTAAATAATCTAATTAATTGATCTCCAATCAATTAATTAATATTCCTCTTTAGGTAAGTACTAGACTTTCCTTATTTCACCTCAACTTGCAAAGTTGATTAATCATATCTTTTAAGTAGGAATGTCAGGAGTTAGTGTGTGACCCCTTAGGCTCGTTCATGTTCTAGTAGTAAGTACACTTTCCAAAAGTGTCATTGTTCCTTTCTATATTTAAAGAGTACCAGATTAAATCTTCCTTGATTTCATCCGACCATGTATCATTCACCAAAACTATATCATGGTACTTACAAATTGAGGTTATTGTCTAGCAACGGGCCCCGAAGACCTAGACACAAACGATAAAAAGATATTTAACATATCATAACCACGATCCTCACATAAGGAAGATCTCTCCATCAATTTTTACGAATTGGTATCTAGAGTAATGGCTTAGTCAAAACTCTTAGACCCAATCACTATGTCTCCTTCATTGCATGATATCGATTCATGCAATCCAAACGAGGAAACACTCCGCCTGTTTGGATTGCCCTACTTTGGCCAAATATTCCTTGAATCGATTTGTTTAAGCAACACGTAGGAAATATTTGATTTGCAATGTTAGTGATGGATCCCATCTTGGTCTCTTATGTACCTTGACACATAACTACTATACCCAAGATATCCCATATGATGACTCGCGATAGAATCATGAGAGAAGTCAAAGTATAGTATATTATGCTCAAAGTCACAGTGGAACCTCAGGTCTTAAGGATCACTCTCATGCCTAAGTGATTATAGGAAATTCCATATTCGATCAGATAACCATTTTAGGAATTTCCCAGTGGGGTGTTCAGTTCACTCATTACCCAAATGAGAACCCTCTTGCAACATCTATGCCTATGGAACGAGACATCTTCTCTAAGAACCATGTGCATAAGCAAGTTTTTCTAGTCTTTTGTCAATATCCCTCATCTTGACAGACTCATCCCGGACTTGGAACCTTTTAAGAATCACGACCTTAGAAACATTTTCCATCATCGTCATTCCTGATGTCCGATGATGTCCCATAGTCATGTGTGATTCAAGGGACTTCGTTCTAAGTATATAATAATATTTTAAGAACAAGAATGCCAATAATTAAAATTTGACTTTATTTATAAAGAAAAAATTGTCTCATAGAGTTTTATTACACAGAGAATGGCGCCAAAAATTGGCTCGCCAGGCATCTACTCTATCAAATTTATACTAACATAGTTATAGATGTTGTCGAGACATCGCATGTGACTGAATTGAGCAATAAATAAACTGTCATCAAGTGTTGTGCAACCTAAATTTGTTATAGAAAATTGTGGCGCACAAGAGGAGGCGTTGTGAATGCCATCTAAAACTCAAAATCTGTTTCAAAGTGCTTGAGTTTTTTAGTTTTTTTAAATTTAAAGATGAGTGTGAGCTAATCAATAGTGATATGCAAAATACACTCATTACATGATATAGTCTAATTTAAGTAAAGCACTTGTAAGGCATTTGTTAAGCAATGAGATTTGTCCATCTTTCCTGTTAGATACCTTTATGACAAAAGTTGTTGAATGGTTTCTTCCAGACGAAATTGTCTTAAAATATAATTTCTTTTGCTTCTCATTTATCGATATGTGAGGTTAGAAGGATGACCGTGCTAGCTGGAGGAGGCCTATTATCTTACTTGCTTAAGGTCAACCTCACTATATCATTTTGGCATATGAGAGAAGGGAAAATTGCATAGGATCCTCCTGTGATATGCGAAACTTGCGCCACACTCCCTTGTGTTATTTTTTTTTTGTAAATCACCCCCTTGTGTTATTTTTTATTCTACATATACCCCCTTTTTGGTTTTTTTTGATTTTTGTTTTCCATCATAAATGTCAATCAAAATGCATTTTTGCCCCAAACATGTTTATAATAGTTAAATAATTTAATTTGGGTTGGATCTAGAACATTTATGATGGAAAAAAACACCAAAAAAAATAAAATCGAAAAGGGGGAATATGCAGAATCAAGAATAACACAAGGGAATGATTCGCAAAAAAATTAACACAGGGAAGTTTGGCGTAGGTTTCACATATCATAAGGGGGTCTTATGCAATTATCCCATGAGAGAATGATGACTATGTTAGCTAGAGGAAGCCTATTGGCGTACTCGCTAATGTTAACTTTCCTCTATAAAATTTATTAGCAGAAAGAGCCTGCTGGAAAACAAAATGAGGTTATTTACTCTTTAGAGTTAGTCCACTTAGACGAGTGTGAACTTTTGAATGTAAGACATTGATGTCTTCTACTTTTCACTATTTCGCGCCGTGAGTTAGTACATCCACCATCTTACTAGTCAGAAGCGCTAAATCCTTGTTAGTTATTCTTAACAAAGGATAGAGACCAAGAGGAGTTGAAAACTATGGTAGAATGCACTAATAGCTAGTGAGATGACATGTCTAATTCGTTTGGACAAATACCAAGGAAAATAAAGTTACTAAATGATTCAAAAAGTTAAGCAACTAAATGAGCTTGCGAAAAGGTGATGAATCAAAAACTTATAGAGAGCTTGATTTTTTTCTGGCACAAATGAGCTTGAGAAAAGGTATCTCACAAGGAAGTGTAATCATGATTGCAGCTTACATCATGAATTATGTGTCTACAAAGTCAATGCTCCACTATAAGTATTTTGGCATGGCAGCAAGCAAACTCCAAGGTTCTACGCCCTTCTTAGATAAGGTTCATTTATACTCGGTGAAGTCAAAGACTCAGTCACACAATGGAGGAGCCTGACATAGACTCAGTCACACAATGTAGATTTTCTCAAGGAGATAATTATGAGAATAACTGAAGTCAAAGAGTGCTTAAGCGATATGAGCTACAAGGTCCACAAGAAGACACTTATTTATCTAGTAAGGGTGTTGTTTCTTAAGGTCATCCGAGAATTGCTATGATAATGAAAGCGATCCTAAAGTCAGTGGGAGTGTCTCAATTGACATGTACTCTTGAAATTCATAAAGTAAGTAGGATCGAACGAGATTCGTTTCCCATCATAAACACGAGATTAAGTGGGATTCCTTTGCATGTACTTATGTGTATGGTTGATGAGTAACTTAGAACATTTGACTTCACTTAGTGTCTTAAGTGAACAGCTGGAATGATGGAAAAGATAGGTATAATGAGGTGACGCAGCAAGCTAAACAATGTTGTTTTGGTGTTTATTAGATTAAATGCAGGCATTTTCAAGTTTATAGTAATCGTTTCATTGTTCTTTATTTTGTTTTTTCTTTTGTTTAAATCTACAGTAAGCTTTTCGTCATCCACTATTTTATTGTTGGTTTTTGTTTATTTTGCAGGTAAAATGAAATGACGTTGTTTTATATATATCTGAGGGTTCCAATGACGTTGTTTAAAGTTGGACTTCATATAGGATGGGTTGGGGCCACATCGGGTTATTTTGCTGTGCCATATTTGTTATTTTCCTCGGCTCTTTTTTTTAATTTTTTATTTTACCGACGGAATAAACAAAACGACGCTGGTGCCTCTGGCGTTTCCAGTGACATCGTTTCTTCCATTGCAATGTTGATCATAGGCTGGACGGGGTCCATACTGGGTGCTTTTGTCGTCCGATATTTGGTTTTTTGCGGCTTGAGTTTTATTAAAGTTTCCACTAAGAAAACAAGATCCTTTGTTTTATATTTTTCTTTTATTCCTTAAATCACAGAATATTTGTTCTTTTTCTGGTATGTTAATTGTTTCCTAATTTTGATGAATAACTTTTTGTTAGACTATGGTATTTTCAGGTGTATCGACGCAACGTTGATGTTTTGGCCTTTTATAATTGTCTTTTTTAAATGTATGTCTGCTTCGATTGCTTCGTATCTTGTCAATTGTTGTATTTCAAAGGTTATTTTCCATATTATTCAATTACGAATTTCTATTTATTTAGAATTTGTGTTTGTGTTGATTTTATTCAAGTTCGTTCAATTGGTATTTTAACATGGTGTCATCGTTATTTTTTCCTGGGTATTTATTTAGAAACTTGTGTTTCTTGTCGGCCACACAATCAGCGGTGCATGAATGGTGGTGCCCCCTCCAGGGTGTGTTGTGGTTGTGTGTCGTTGGTAATTACTACTTTTTCGAGGGTTGTTATATTGTTAGTTTGGGTAATATTTTCTGTGAGTAGTTGTTTTTATCATGTGTGGTCATTTGTTGGGTATATTTTGATCATTTCATCCAGCTAATAGCGACGTTTTGCTGTCTATAACTATCCAGAGGTCTAGATCGGCTTACATGTTTGATCGATCATGGATTAAATTACGTTGTTGCGTTGTGCGTGAGAGGTTGGTTGTATGCTCATCTTCTCATGTGGGACATTTTTTTTTCACGGTCAGTTTTGAGAACATCGTATAAATTAATTCAATGTTCCTATTTGTATTAAGAGTGTACACGACTGCTCTCCTTCCTTTCGTTTAATTTTTTCATTTACTTGTATAATTTTATTGCCCAAATTTTACCTCTATAAATAGACCATGTTATTCTTATCAAAAAATAAATAAAAATAGACCATGTTGTTTGCTCTTCTTGGCTGCCTCTCACTTGTCTTTGTTATACCCTTGTTTTCCGTCGAGAAGGATTTTTCTCTTCTTTTATTATAATTTCTGCATTCTTTTCTTTTCACTTGCATTCGTATTTGTTCACTTAGGTTGTGTGTATTTTACATACTCTTGGTGTGGTTGTGAATATTTTTTTAGCACACTGGACGATTTTTAATTATTCCTTTGGAAGATTTTCGTCTTACCAGTGCCTAGGTCGATTGTGTCTTTCCTTCGCTGTTATTTTGTTCTTGCGTTTGGATGATTCTTTTCTCTCTTGTTTCCAAATTTGGCCGCTCACTTTTCTTCATATACTCTTTTTCTTGTTGTTAGGAATTTCATGTTAGATGTTTTGATGATGACAAGATAGGATTGTATGTTAGACCCCAAAAGAATATAAGTTTAATTTTTAGAACAAATGTATAAGTGTTTGAAAGGTTGTAATTTTATTAAGCTTGTAATTTTTAGCTTTGTAGATTTTAGAGTAAGTGTTGGATACCAAGTCGCTAGTAGAATTCTAGGCGAGTCTATTAGAGATGAAGTTGAAGGTCAGCGTCTGAAGTTAAAATAAAGATGAAGATTTTATCTTAAGCGACTGCCAATCGCTATAGACTGTTTCAGGGTTTATGAATGAAGCACTCAAGGCAATCAAGCGATCAAGAAGATCAAGATTCACTTGAAATAAATTCCGAAGTCACTAAGGACTTAAATGCAATCATTTAACGGGCACTTATTTTCAACGGGAAATAAATTCAAATGCATTAAATGCTTGATAAGAGCATTAAATGTGATAAGGACAAATTGTATACGGAGCAAGCTACCTACTGGCTTAGACTGTCAGAATTTCAGAGTTCAAACCTACCACATCAAATCAGTGCAGCAGGATTTCATGAATGTCAGAGAAAAAGGTATGACTCACTCGCGCGTAAGAGGCACACACCTACATGTGTCCAACAGACAAATCCCAAGAAATTACCTATAAACACCTCACCTCAGCAAACCCTAAAAAATACGTACATACACAAGAAGGTCAACACTTTGCTGAATTATTTTCTCAAGAAAAGCTTAGAAACTTCATAGCCAAAAAATTTTCCAAGCTTTCTACATACATTCCAGATAGTCATAGATATCTCAAACATCTTCAAAGAAGAACCATACACCATTATTGAGATATCCTAAGTTGTTTGAACTTTCTAAAATCAAACAAACCCATGATCAAAACCCTCGACCACATCTATCTGTGTGAAGAAGTTGTCGACTCTACAAGCAGTATTTCTGAGTGAGAGAAGCTTGCTGGTGAAGATCTTCATTGGTGTTGAAGTCTGTGTGATCAAGGAGCCCAAGATCATCATCCCCTCCTCTATTTTGTAGAAGCCTCTGTGCGATTCTTCGATAATCAATTTAGTGGAATTCTTCCGAGCGTTCAAGAAGAAGAAAGATGTAGCTGGGATTATACCACTCTGTGAACCTTAGAAATTCTTGTGTTATTTACTGTCATTTACTATTTTACTATCTTGCTTTATATTTTATCATTTATCTTGAAAAAGACAAGTAAAGCGGTTAAGCGACTATTTGACTAAAAACAAACGCTAAAACTTTAAAATCATTTCCTCGGTACTAACCCTGGTTAAGTGATCTAAGCTCTACCTTACTTTGGTAAATTGCTAAAATAACTAAGTCTAAGATATGTTTACTGTAGCGCCTGACCTAGCGCTCAGTCCTCTAAGCATTCAAACCATTAAAAAGTGATAGGAAATTTTGAAGTCAAAAAAGACTTTAGGGTCTATTCAAACCACCACCCCCCTTCTAGACCCTTTCGTATGCCACTTTGGACCATCACTTGTTTTTTTTTTTTTTAATTGAGAGTTCTGTCCAGATACTTGCCCTGTTTGCGAAAATTATAATGACTGTGGTATCAAGGAATGGAATCATATGAGATGAATTACTCGGATGACCTGAGTTTGTTGACATCCTGAACTTAAATATGACTATTGAATTTATCCTGACTTATCTGAACGAAATTTTGGACGGTGACGTGATATGGACTAAAATATTACATTGATGGATTGAACCTTTGACTTGTTTTGGATAGTTTAGACGAAAATGGGTGGTTGGCTTGCCATCGGTTCTTATAGATTGTCTTTTTGTCCCGTTCAAGTGCTCTAAAAGACTATCAATTTGATTTTGATAATTTATTGAATGCTTGCATTTTTTTGGGAGTCATTGGATGGGAATTTATATTGTGTTAAATGGATATAGACCTATTCTATTTCTAGAATGGGTTCATTATTTCATAACATTGTTGGTGATGTATCACTATTTTATATGTTCGTCTTTTGTTTCGAGTGACTTGATTATTGTACTAATCTCTTCTCTTATTAATTTTGGTTGTTCTTGTAAAGAGGTGAATTTTTTGGGTCCCGAGGTTCTATTAGGATAGATTCTGAAGGTATTCGTATCCATTAGTGTTTATAGTGTTTAAAATAAGGTTAGTCATTTTGTAAACAATACATTACTGTGTTGTATGTGAGCATTCTAATTACATTATATATTTATATGATTGTGTTCATTTGTTGGATTGTGTTTATTAGATTTTTTTCTTTGTGTTGTATGTTGACATCATTATTATTACTGATAAGAGCCGTTTTTACGTGTTTTGAAGTCCGTTTTGTTTATGGTTTAGGTTCATTTATCGCTTGACTCTTGCCACATTTGCGTTTAATCCGTGTGTGGAGTGATTTCAGGTTGTAAATGGATGCAAACGGAGAAAGGGCGAAAAAAATGACGTATTAAACAAGTTCATGCCAAGATGCTTCGCAGACTGGCGCCCAAGCGCGAGATTCACCACGCCTAGGCGCCAGCCCATTACATCAGGACATGCTTCGCAGACCGGCTCCCCAGCGCGATATTCACTACGCCTAGGCGCCGGCCAAGTGAAGTTTCGCAGCACGACGCCCAAGCGTGAAAGATCCCGCGCCTAGGCGCCAGACGATTACTGAAGACAAAAACTGCGCAGACGCACGCCCAGGCGCCAAACATTCCGCATCTAGGCTTGAGCCCTCCCGCGCCCGAGCGCCAGAAATCACGCCTGGGCATCACGCTTACTTTTCCCCCAAGACAACAGTGCCACGTTGGCCGCGCCTGGGCGTCGTCGTAACCGTTTTTGGAACCTATTTATGGAAATTTTCAGCACTGAAAAGTTGTTGAAATTCTGGAGTCGGGAGGCCATTTTCTAGGATTTGAGCCATCTTTTCATCACTCTAAGAAGGGGAAGCAGGGAGATTGAGCTAGAGATTGAAGCTACAAGCAAGGATTCATCATCATTTAAGCCTTAGGGAGTTTTACTTGCATTTCATTTACATGTTTATGTTAATAACCTTGTATATGTTTGTTCTAGATCTTCTTGACTTATTGATGATGAGTTGAATTTGTGGAACTAAGGCCATGTGAAGGGCTAATTTACAAATCAACATATGTGAAGTTAATTTTCGTATTAATTCTCCTGTTGCTTTGTGTGTTGATTTTGTGCTTTGATCACAATCATGTGCTTGATCACCATATGCTTGCTATCTTGCCTAATCTAGTGATTCGAGAGAAGATAGATTAGGGTTCAAAGGAATCAACACATCATCCGAAACAAATGTGGAATTGCCCCTAGAAATAGGTAGAGATTTCCGGGTGCTGTTAGCCGGGTTTATCCGGGGAAGCTCTAGAACTTTAATGCGTGGCTATTGATTAGATTCTCGGATAGACATATTTAGAGCACCGTCAATTAATCATATGATTATTATGTGCCAAGACATCGGGTAATAGTTAATTAAGGAGTTTCCACCAAAGCAATAGGAGTCTAATAATTCAAAGAGTAGCTCACGTATATTGAGGAGTAGATTAGGTTGGAGCATGTGCCTTAGTCAATTTATCGATCTTGAGTTTTAATCTATAGTCCGTTCTCCTTTGTTCTCCATTTTGCTTCTCATATCATTGCAATTTACTTTTGTTTTAATCTTCTTAATTTGAATTGTCTCTTATTTTCTCGCTAATCATAAACTAAAAATTCAAGTCTCCGTGGTTCGACAACCCGGACTTATTTTGTCCACTTATTACTATACATGACTAGTATGCTTGCTATTAAGCACGTTAGGTATTAGCGTGTCAAGTTTTTTTTAGTTTTTGATTTTCATTTTACGTTTTCATAATTCTTAGTTGTGCTTACTTCTTGCTTTTCTTTTGTTTTTCGTATTAGTCTAATTTTGTTTCTCTTGTTTTATTGATAGGTTGGGTTGTGGTGCATGACCCGCTCCTCCAACCAGCCATTATACGATTTCGAGCCAGAAATAGAACGCATTCTTCGGGCTAGTAGACGAGCTCGAGAAATAGCCCACAACTTCAATCCTATTCCAAATGGGAACTTTCCCGATATGAATCTTCCGGAGAATAGGGAATGGTTGCAAAACCTATTCCAAGCTATGCAACCGGCACCTCCACCGCCTCCTCAATCGGTTCGCGGTAATCAACCACCACGGGTACACTCTACTCCGGGACACGTTATCTTTCTGGAATTTGCTACTCCTCATTTCCACATTCCCTCTCATATGTTCGGGATGGTGCAAGCAGAACCATTTTATGGTGACTCAAGGGACTCACCTCATAACCACCTTGATCACTTTGAGAATGTGATCTCGACCATGCAATTCAACCCAAGAGATATTGATGCCATTCGCCTCCGACTATTTCATTTCTCTTTAAAAGATGAGGCTACTCTTTGGTACAAGTCATTGCCCCCGCAATCGATTGGAACATGGGACGATCTCGTGGATGAGTTTCTTAATAAATTCTTCCCTCCATCAAAAATCAACGATCTTCGAAGCGAGATTAAGGGGTTCAAACAATCAAGGAACGAGTCCTTAGCATCCACGTGGGCAAGGTATAAGAGTATGCTACGGAAGTGCCCCGATCACAATTATACCCGAGACGAGCAAGTGCAACATTTCTACAATGTAGTACGAGCTCGGATTCGCCACCGTCTCAATGCGGGAGTTGGTGGTGACCTTTTGGGCCTCGATAGTAGAACCGTGTGGATGAAACTTGAGCAAATGGCAAGGGAGGATGAGCTATACCCCGAAGATCATGACGAGCCTCCTTTCCGAAATCGAAGGGTTGCGTGTGTTCAAGACTTAGAAGAAGTGGGTGCCCCGGAACCGGAGGTTGTAGACGTGAACTTTGTTGGGAATCACAATCGACAACGGTTGAATTTTCACATTCCCAAAAACTTCCCGAAGAGACCAAACCCAGCACAAAACACACAACCGGGCATCTACCAAACCCCGAGGCCTCCTTTCAACAACCCACCTCCGAGGCAAGGCAATCCCAATGTACAAGGTCAAGGGCAAGCACGACCTCCTACCGTCGACGAGCGACTCAATGATCATATAAGAAAATCGAACACGTCGATCAATGAACTCGGGAACATGATGAAGGACATGTTCATGGAGATGAAGGATATGAGGACACAAATAGGGAAAATCTGCTCCGCGGTAAATGGTAGAGCCCCGGGGACTCTACCAAGTGACACAGAAAAAAACCTGAAAGAACAATGCCACGCCATATCTTTGAGAAGTGGGAAACAAGTTGAATGTGATCCTGTTGGTCCCAAGTGGTATACGAAAGGGTCTAGAAGGGGGGGGGGGTTGAATAGACCCTGAAGTCTTTTTTGACTTCTAAAAATTCGTATCACTTTGAAGTATTTGAACGCTCGGAAAGCTTTGAGCGCTGGGTGCGGCGCTTGAGAGATAATGACTTAAGCTCTAGTTTCAGGCGCTTGGGAAAAGTTAACTTAGACTTGGTGATTTCAACGCTTACCAAAGTAGGGCAGAGTTCAGTCACTAAATCAGGGTTAGCACAGCGGAAGTATTTTATAGCTTAGCGTTCGGTTTGTTAATCAAAAGTAGTCGCTTAGTTGTTTTAAAACTTTATCAGAATGTATGCAATATGAATAGTAAAGCAGTAAAACAGTAAATGCTTAAAGCGGTAAATGACACAAGATATTTGTAAGGTTCACTGGGTGATGTAATCCCAGCTACGTCCTTCTTCTCCTTTTATCAGGGAGGTTTTCCACTATGATGATTATCAAAGGGTCACACAGAGACTTCTACAAAATAGAGGGAGATTGGATATGATCTCGGAACTCCTTGGTCACACAGATTTCAGCTCCACTAAAGACCTTCTACCCCCTTGCTTCTTTCACTCAGAAATGGTGCAAGTTACGCTTGATCTCGGAGCTCCTTGGTCACATAGATTTCAGCTCCAATGGAGATCTTCTTCCACAAGCTTCTTTTACACAAAAATATTGCTTGTAAGTCAACAAGCTTTCTCACTCAGATGAAAGGTGTTGATGGTTTTGGTCACGGGTTTGTTTGTTTTTGGAAAGTTCAAACAACTTGTAGATATCTCAATAGTAGTGTAGGTTCTTCTTAAAAAGAGGTTTGAGATATGGGTGACTGTCTAGGAATGTATTTGAGAAAGCTTAAAGGGTTTCGGCTCTGGAGTGTATAAGCTCTTTCTAAAGAAAAATTCAGCAACGTTTTGGACCCTTTTTCTTATTTTTACGTCCAGATGTTTTTCTATATCTGTCTCTCTCTCGTCCCTTTTGCTGAAAAGGTTATTTATAGATTGTTATGAGATTTTGTCCGTTGGACACGGTTGGAATCTCGTTTCCCTAAACATTCCATGAGTTATGACAATCCTAACTTTGGGTATATTTAATTGGTTAGTCATGGTCTTGGTTTCATAAATCTGACAGTCTCGGTCAAAGATATGGCTTGCCCATAAGTTGTAGTGCTTATATTTTAATAGCACTTATCCGACTTTTGATGCTCTTGCCTTATTTCCGTTTGGGATAGTCTTTTAGCGTTTGACAGACGCTTGAGACTAATCTTTATCTTTACTGTTTCTTCAGACGCTTGATCTTCAACTTCATCACTTGGTACACTCACACAGAATTCTTCTAGTGATTTAGTATCACATTCTTAGTCTAAACTCTATAAAGATAAAAATACAAGCCTAGTATAAAAACACGAGCTTTCAGGCGCTTACACATTTGTTCTACGAAAGCTTTTATACTTTACATTTCTTGGGGTCTAACATGGGATCCTAATTGTCATCATCAAAACATCTAACATGAAATTCCTAACAGATCCTGTCAGCATTCCCGAATCCTAGCGCGAGGTTATACACGCCCAGGCGTTGGTGAACTCCAGTCCTGAAAATTCGCTTTGCACATCCGCGCCTAGGCGTGCTTCAGATGGCGCCCAGGCGCCAGACATGACCCAGCAGCAGGAAATGCTTCGCACATCCGCGCCCGAGCGCGAGGTTATACACGCCCAGGCGCCGGATGTTCCACGCCCAGGTGCCGGTACCAGTGCCAGGCGTCGTTCCTTGTCTCTTCAGGTTCTAGCTCTTCGAGTCCAGCGCCTTCTCCTCCTATTGAGATCCGTCTTCCCTTCCCAAATGCACAGAAGAAGAAAAAGAAGGAGATGGATCCGAGTTTCCTCCGTATTCTATCTTTTCTTTGTGAGGTGAAGGTCAATATTCCTTTGGTGGATGCTATTTTGCAAATGCCGAACTATGTGAAGTTTTTCAAGGATATTCTCTCCAACAAGCAAAAATGGGAGGAAAATGAAACAGTTTGCTTAACCGAGGAGTGCTCGGCCGTCTTACTCAACAAATTGCCTCGCAAGCTCAAAGACCCCGGGAGCCTTACCATACCATGCACTATTGGTGATCTTACTTTTGACAAGGTGCTTTGCGATTCGGGAGCAAGTAGCAATCTCCTCCCCTACTCTATCTTCAAGAAGCTCGGTCTAGGGAAGCCCAAACCTACCTCGATATCCTTACAATTGGCAGACCGTTCAATTAAGCATCCGGAGGGCATCATTGAAGATGTAATTGTTCAAGTGGACAAATTTTACTTTCCGGTAGATTTCGTGGTGCTCGACATGGAAGAGGATGTGGAAGTACCATTGATTCTAGGGAGACCCTTCCTCGCCACGAGTAAGCCAATCATAAACGTCGCCGATGGTAAGTTAACTCTTCAAATGGGTGACGAAAAGGTTATATTTGATGTTTTTAAAGTGCTTAAACATCCATATGATCATGATTCATGCTTACGTATCGATGCATTTGACACTTTGATTGGTGAGACATCTCAGGAACACATGGTAGATGACCCGCTAGAGGCATGTCTTTTGCAATCCATAGATGTCGATTCGGAGAGTGAGGAGAAATTGGAAATTGTTTGTGGACTAGAAAGGCAACTTCCTTACCATGTCATGGGGGTTGAAAAGTTAGAGTGATCACTTTCGGCTCCTCTCCGCCCTTCCATTGAAGAGGCCCCTACCCTTGATATGGTCGAGAAGTTCCTTGAGATTTTCATGGACGATTTTTCTGTTTTTGGAACATCTTTTGATGTATGTCTAGATCATTTGACCCGTGTTTTGAAACGTTGTGAGGAAACCAATCTTGTTTTAAATTGGGATAAATGCCATTTCATGGTTCGGGAAGGGATTGTGCTAGGTCACAAGGTCTCTCATAGAGGGATTGAAGTAGACCAAGCAAAGATTGAGGTCATAGAGAAACTTCCTCCTCCTACCTCGGTTAAGGCCGTGCGGAGTTTCCTTGGGCAGGCCGGTTTCTATAGGCGGTTTATCTTGAATTTTTCCAAAATTGCAAAACCATTGTCTAACTTACTTATTAAAGATGCACCGTTTGATTTCGACTCTTCTTGCATGCAGGCATTCCTAACTTTAAAGGAGCGGTTGATATCCGCCCCCATCATGGCACCTCCCGATTGGAGCTTACCCTTTGAGTTGATGTGTGATGCTAGCGACACCGCTGTGGGGGCGGTACTTGGCCAACGAAAGGGGAAGGTATTTCAAACCATTTTTTATGCTAGCAAAACTCTTAATGAGGCGCAAATGAATTACGTAACCACCGAAAAAGAGTTACTAGCTATAGTATTTGCATTTGATAAATTCCACTCCTATCTCGTTTTGAACAAGGTGATTGTGTAAACAGATCACTCCGCCCTTAAGTATGTGCTTGCCAAAAAGGATGCCAAACCTAGACTTATTAGGTGGATTTTGCTTCTCCAATAATTTGACATAGAAATCAAGGATAAGAAAGGAGTGGAAAATGTGGTTGCCGACCATTTGTCTAGAATAGAGACCCCTACCCCCGAGTGCATGCATGATAAACCAATTTGTGAGGAGTTCCCCGATGAGCAATTGTATGCTATTCTTCATAATGATACTCCTTGGTATGCCAATTTTGCAAATTACCTTGTCACGGGAGTTTTTCCTCCGGATATTACTTTTCATCAAAAGAAGAAATTCTTATTTGATGTGAAGCAAAACTTGTGGGATGAACCGTATCTATTTAAGATTTGTGCAGATGGCCTAATTCGAAGATGTATGGCCGAGGAAGAAATTGCATCTGTTCTAGCTCATTGCCATGACATGTCGATAGGTGGCCATTTTAGGCCTTCTAAAACAGTGGCTAAGGTACTCCAATCAGGTTTCTTTTGGCCCACACTCTCTAAAGATGCATTTTTGTATGTCCAATCTTGTGATAAGTGCCAACGAAAGGGTAATATCTCTAAAAGACATGAAATGCCTTTGAATAGCATGCTTGAGTGTGAGTTATTTGATGTCTGGGTATTGATTTCATGGGACCTTTCTCGAGTTCTTGTTCAAATAAGTATATTCTTGTTGCGGTCGACTACGTCTCTAAATGGGTTGAAGCCGAGGCTTTGCCCACTAACGATGCTCGGGTGGTTACGCGATTTTTAAGGAAAAGAATTTTCTCTCGTTTTGGAACCCCTAGAGCAATCGTTAGTGATGGGGGCACCCATTTTTATAACAAGCAACTCGAACACTTATTGAAAAAGTATGGGTTAAGGTATAAAATTTCAACTCCCTACCACCCTCAAACAAGTGGGCAAGTGGAGGTGTCTAATAGGGAAATTAAACGCATTCTTGAAAAAACGGTCAATGCATCTAGGAAAGATTGATCTCTTAAGCTAGATGATGCCTTATGGGCTTATAAGACCGTGTTTAAAACCCCAATTGGCATGTCCCCTTATCGCCTCGTTTTTGGAAAGGCATGTCATCTACTGGTTGAGCTTGAGCATCGTGCATTTTGGGCTATCAAATTTCTCAATTTTGATTCTACACTTGTAGGTACACATCGATTGCTCCAATTACATGACCTCGAGGAATGGCGCCACCAAGCTTATGAGAATGCTAAACTTTACAAGGAACGCACAAAAATGTGGCATGACAAACACATTCTTCCCCACAAGTTTCAAGAATGAGAGAGAGTTCTCCTTTACAACTCTCGACTCCGACTTTTTCCCGGGAAGCTCAAGTCACGGTGGTTTTGCCCATTTCTTATATCCCACGTATATCTCTCGGGTGCCGTCGAGCTCACAACGGACACTGGGCAAACCTTCATGACAAATGCTCAAAGATTGAAGCCTTATATGGGGATTGATGGACCACGGGACAAGGTGTCCATCCGCCTCAGGGATCCTCCATGATCTTATGTCTCAAGTTGAGCTACCGACTATAAACTAGCGCTTCTTGGGAGGCAACCCAAGCTCTCTCTTCATTCTTGTCTTTTCGTGTTTTTAGCTAGTTTATTTTATTTCCTTGTGTTTCATCTCTTTTTGTCGGTTTTAATCGTTGCATTTTTCTTTTTGTGTTGCAAGAAATATATTGAAATTTCAACCCTCTGATTCCACACCTAGGCGCCACATAACTATGCCTAGGCGCCGAGGGAGCCTAGCAGAACATTTCATTTCGCATCATGGTGCCTGAGCGCCACCAAATCGCGCCCAGGCGCCGCACAGTGTTGATAGCTTGGCTTCCACCGTGTGTACCAATCTTCGATTCAATTTCCTTAGTGGAATCGGGTTTGCTGTTCAACAACCCTATGGTGATGTGTACTTTACTCCTTTATTTTTCGAACATTAGGGACAATGTTCATGTTAAGTGTGGGGGGGTATGCTGGACCTGTTGTAGTCCTGTTTATCCATGTTTTATGTATATTTTTTTTGGTCCAAGTTTTGGAGGGGGGGGGGGTGTACCTCTACATGTGAATCGGGTGCATTTTTTTAAATTTTTGGATAGAATTTCAACCCTTCACTTGATGCATTGAGAATTGTTAATTTGAATCAATGACATGTTTTCTCTATCAATTTGGATTTTAATGACTACACACATCGTCTCCTTGCTTGTGGGACCCTAAACGAGACTAGAGTATCCTTAAGATGATTCACATATGAACATAAGTCGAAGGTAGAGGAGTCGAGTGGACAATCATTTTGAAACACTTAAAGGCTTGATCACGGAAATGTCAACGTAGAATTTTCACATGAGTTATGAGTTGAGAATGTTAACTTTGTATGCTTAACAATAATAAAAGAGGTTGACCATTGGTATGACTGCAAAAGTCAGGCTTAATAAATACTGGGGGCGAAGAGCACCATGCCTTGAATACTGTACTATTACGCTAATTTGAGCTAAGCTCAAGCCAATGTAAGTGCTAAGTGTGAATGAGGACCTAGTTTGGTTTTGTGGCCTTTGACACTCGAGTGATTAAGCCCTTAGGAGTGTTTCTACACTTAATACCCTAAAGCCGTGCGGTTTAGGAGTTATTGGCCTAAAGCTCGTTACAAGGGTGTCATAGAAAGCCTAAGGGAATCAAACATTGCACACAGTCTAGCCTCTAAGGTTTTGAATTGAAAGTTGCATAAGTTAAAGCCTAAAATGGATAAAATGATGAATGTTGTGCGGCTATGAAGTTGCATTCAATTCTCGTACCATGTGAATAATCGAAAGTTGATAGATATGGGATTAACGCTTGTAAAGTGGTAAAAATGCCACTCGACTATCATACGCGAGATTTATTACACTACACCCATGGGATGATATTTTCGATGTTAAGGCGTAACATGAGCAAGGGTGTGACGTGTATATATATGTGTAATTTTGAGCTTAAGCGGATGAATTCATGTCATTGTGCTCTTTTTAATCATATTGATTTTCGTAATTGTGATCAGGGTTGAAAATCTTTTGATTTTGTGGGTATATCGCATGCAAACCCTCACGAGACTATAACTAGTCCTTTGAGGTAACTCAAGGGTTCAAAGGCTTGTTGCATTCGCTAAATGCAACCGTGTACTCCAAAAAAGTGAGTTAGGTAGTTCCTTTTCTTTCTTTTTGTCCTTTCCGCGTTTGATGATGTTTTCTTATCTTATTATT
The DNA here is from genome assembly GCA_019426215.1 of Buddleja alternifolia. Taxonomy (NCBI): domain Eukaryota; kingdom Viridiplantae; phylum Streptophyta; class Magnoliopsida; order Lamiales; family Scrophulariaceae; genus Buddleja; species Buddleja alternifolia. The sequence continues at coordinate 20,835,767 of CM033399.1, read as the reverse complement.
TTTATTGCTCGAGGACGAGCAATTGATAAGTGTGGGGGGTTGATAAGAGCCATTTTTATGTGCTTTGAAGTCCGTTTTGTTTATGGTTTAGGTTTATTTATCGCTTGAGTCTTGCCACATTTGCGTTTAATCCGTGTGTGGAGTGATTTCAGGTTGGAAATGGAGAAAGGGCGAAAAAAATGACGTATTAAACAAGTTCATGCCAAGATGCTTCGCAGACTGGCGCCCAAGCGCGAGATTCACCACGCCTAGGCGCCAACCAATTACATCAGGACATGCTTCGTAGACCGGTGCCCCAGCGCAATATTCACTACGCCTAGGCGCCGGCCAAGTGAAGTTTTGCAGCACGGCGCCCAAGCGTGAAAAATCTCGCGCCCTAGGCGCCAGACGATTACTGAAGACAAAAGCTGCGCAGACGCACGTCTAGGCGCCAAACATTCCACGCCTAGGCTTGAGCCATCCCGCGCCCGAGCGCTAGAAATCACGCCTGGGCATCTCCCTTACTTTTCCCCCAAGACAACAGTGCCACGTCGGCCGCGCCTGGGCGCCGTCGTAACCGTTTTTGGAACCTATTTATGGAAATTTTCAGCACTGAAAAGTTGTTGGGATTCTGGAATTGGGAGGCCATTTTCTGGGATTTGAGCCATCTTTTCATCACTCTAAGAAGGGGAAGCAGGGAGATTGAGCTAGAGATTGAAGCTACTAGCAAGGATTCATCATCATTTAAGCCTTAGGGAGTTTTACTTGCATTTCATTTACATGTTTATGTTAATAACTATGTATATGTTTGTTCTAGATCTTCTTGACTTATTGATGATGAGTTGAATTTGTGGAACTAAGGCCATGTGAAGGACTAATTTACAAATCAATATATGTGAAGTTAATTTTCGTATTAATTCTCCTGTTGCTTTGTGTGTTGATTTTGTGCTTTGATCACAATCATGTGCTTGATCACCATATGCTTGCTATCTTTCCTAATCTAGTCATTCGAGAGAAGATAGATTAGGGTTCAAAATAATCAACACATCATCCGAAACAAATGTGGAATTGCCCCTAGAAATAGGTAGAGATTTCCGGGTGCTGTTAGCTGGGTTTATCCGGGGAAGCTCTAGAACTTTAATGCGTGGCTATTGATTAGATTCTCGGATAGACATATTTAGAGAACCGTCAATTAATCATAGGATTATTATGTGCCGAGACATCGGGTAATAGTTAATCAAGGAGTTTCCTCCAAAGCAATAGGAGTCTAATAATTCGAAGAGTAGCTCACGTATATTGAGGAGTAGATTAGGTTGGAGCATGTGCCTTAGTCAATTTATCGATCTTGAGTTTTAATCTATAGTCCGTTCTCCTTTGTTCTCCATTTTGCTTCTCATATCATTGCAATTTACTTTTGTTTTAATCTTCTTAATTTGAATTGTCTCTTATTTTCTCGCTAATCATAAACTAAAAATTCAAGTCTCCGTGGTTCGACAACCCGGACTTATTTTGTCCACTTATTACTATACACGACTAGTATGACTGCTATTAAGCACGTTAGGTATTAGCGTGTCAATTACCGTTTTAGTTTTTTCACAGTTGAATGATGAATGGGATTTTTTATTTTTAGTGAGAATGTGCTACTGACTCTTTTATTCCATATATTATAATCATACAAATCAATAAGTGAGTTTCATACTATAAAACATCAGAATCATTCTTTTTATTTCATTTGTTTTCATGTTCCCATTTTATATTTTTGATAATCGTTGATTTGTTTTCATGTTCCCATTTAATGTTTTAGGTAATCTTTTATCTCAGTACTCTCCTGACTCTCTCTCTCTCGGTGTAAGTTAGCAGAATTGCTAACGTGCACTGTTGGCCATGTCTAAGAGGAAGAAGGGCCAGACAAAAACCACCATTGAGCTAGTGAGTACACCAACCCCACTGATTGCAACACCATCTGAGGATAGATTGAAGTCACAGAAGCAGCAGCAAGTGAGTAATCGATCTGAATCTGGAGTGAATGATGTCGATAAACAAGGGCTGAATGAAGAGGGGAAGCTAGAAGAGATGTTGAAACAAGTACGGGATTGTGCAATTAACACTGAATCCTACGGTACAGGCCTCTTCTGATAATGTTTGGAGTAATTTTGATATCACAAAATTAAGAGGGGCTGGCTGTAAGCTCAGTTACATGGAGCTTGAAGGACAAAATGGCCAACAAATTGGGCGTATCTCAGAGGACGACATACATTTGTAAATTGAATATTGGAACTCTGCAGTGGTTTGCTATATACTTGGGGCCAACCCTCCTTTTTTGGTGATAAATGGTTTCATACAAAGAGTTTGGGGTAAGTTTGGCATTGATAAAATTTTAATGAAGCAAAATGGTGTGTTCTTGGTGAGATTTCATTTTGTTGGCAGTGATCCGCATTAGTTCTACAATAGGAAACAGTCCAAATCAGAGGGTATAGAAGGAGAATGAGTGGCGCATAGTACCAAGGAGTGGACAGAGTAGTAGAGGGGAAACCAGCGGTACAAAGGATACTGAGCATTTACTTGACAGTATGGAAATGCATGAATATCAGGTGGAACCGGGGTTAGTAACAGTCCAGGTCACTAATCATAGATAACATTGGGGCATGGAATATTAGAGGGCTTAATTGCAGAGGGAAATACCAGCCCTCTGTAATAAATTTGGTTTGGGTATGCTTGGAATTTTAGAACACAAGATAAAACAAGTAAACTATGAAAGAGTGTATAATAATATTGCTCAAGGTTGGGGAAGCTATATTAATTACAATGCTAGTGTGAGACGAAGGGTTTGGATTATGTGGAGGAGGGAACTTTACGATCTTTCAGTGATTAAGTCTGCTCCCCAGCTTATTCACTCTAAAGGGTTTCATAAAGCAACTCAGAAGCACTTTTCGATTTCCTTTGTGTATGCCTTTAATCACCTGCAGGAAAGGCAGTCTTTATGGGCAGATCTTAAAATGACAGCAACAACTATTATTGATCCTTGGCTTATCCTAGGAGACTTTAATATTGTTCTAAGGGAGAATGACAGGATTGGTGGGGCCTCAGTCACTGTCCAAGAAACTTTGGACTTCCAGGAGTGTGTTAACTCTTGTGAACTTGATGAAATGAGATGGAAAGGTCACTTATATACATGGAATAATTTCCATGAACCTGGGGACATAATTTATGATAAGAGGTGTTTTTACGTGTTTTTAAGACCGTAATTCTTATGATTTGGATTCACTTATTGCTTAAATCATGTCACATTTGCATTTAATAGGTGTGTTAAGTGAATACAGGTAATAAATGAGAATACCGTGAAAAACAAGTTCAAGGTTTTTCAACACCGCGGTTACATCTCCTATTCGAGCGATCCGTACTGCTGAAAAGTTTCACAAAGTTTTAGATGTATGTCTTTTCAAATGTGAAACATCCAAATCGCAGGTCTATAGGATAATTGTGAAGGAAATACTTGCTGCGCCGAACAGAGAAGTACATGTGCAGGATACGCCCCAGCGCCCTCCTAGTCATGCCTAGGCATAGTGGAGTTTCACCATAATTCAGCACATTGTTGAGGGGTTGTCCAATTTACTTTGACTCCATGTTGAAAAGAATAGTTCCCTTGGAAATATTTCAAAGTTGTAGATCATGTGTTAGCTTCACATGCTACATCCAATTTGGAGATCTGTGGAGAATTTTATGAGGAAAATACTAAGACAAAGCAGAAAATTCATGTGTTTTGTTGAGTTTTCACATTTGTGGAAGAGTTGCCAAACTTTAAGCATCACCTTAGGTGGAATTCTCATGGAACTTTAATGGGAAGAGTGGAATAGGGGAACCCATACTCTTCATCATTCACTATCAATTTCAGTAGTATCTTATTTCTCCACCATTCATCACTATTCTTCATCACTCTTGTTTGGGGATTGAAGGCAACTTCAAGTCCATGGTTTTTATAGCATTCATGTCTATGAACATTGAGTTTTTCATATTATCAGCTAAATTCAAAACTAGCAGAAGGCTAAAACTTATACTATCTTGCATATACTTGATCACTATATGTTAGAATCTTATGCCTAAAATTTTCGGGAGAAAATTGACTTAGGGTGCAAGAAATTCCATCATGGCTAAGTTGCCCTAGACATATAAAGATTCCCGCCAGACTCTAACGTTAGTGTTTAGTGGTTAGATTTCCGGATAGAAATTTGGGAAATCAATCTAAACATAGGAGTTTATACACACTTATTCTACCCTCGGAGCTCTCACAATAACAATATAAGCGTATCCACGAGAATAAATATAATTGAGAACCTAGTGTGCCTTATCCCCTTTCTATTTTGTTTTAATCATTTGACCTTGTTCTTATCTTACGATTTCAACTCATTTTACCTTTATTGATCTTTGTTGTTATAAAATCTTAAACTAGAATTCCTTGTGGTTCGACAGACTTCTCGTTAAACACACGACTAGCTAAGATTAGAGCGTGTCTTGAGCAATTGCTTACCAGCAGAAATTGATAAGTTAATGAAAAGAATGTTCCCTTAAATATTTCAGATTAACCTTGGTGGATCAGAGATACTAAGTACTTTCAGTATGTAACCAGGCAAGTTATTGAAGAAAAGACACTACCAAAAAGAGTATCCAAGGAAAAAGAAGCCTATTAACTAAGATCATTGCATTGAGTTAATTGGGTCAGGTAAGTGAAGAAAAGAGGTATTAACAGTCATTGATGAGAATGGGTAGGAAGTGAGAGAGTACAATAAGGTTATAGACCATTTCATTGATTTTTATAAGAACGTTTTGGGTACAAGGGGGAGTAGAAATCAGTCTGATCAGTTAGTATATGAAGCAGGCCCTAGGTTGACTATGGAACAGCAACTAGGGATGATACAACCCTTTAGCAGGGAAGATGTTAAGAGAGCCCTCTTCAGCATTAATAGCCATAAAAACCCCAGGCCCTGATGGCTATGGGAGTGAATTTTTAAGAAAGCTTGGGGTATTGTGGGGGATGAGCTTACCAATGCAGTGTTGAATTTTTTTGAAGATGGGCAATTATTAAAGCAAGTAAACAGCACCACTCTGGCTCTTATTCCTAAAGTTAACAATCCTACACAAGCAAGTGAATACAGACCAATTGCATGTTGTAATACCATTTACAAGTGCATCTCCAAACTACTAACTGGTAGATTGGCTAATGTGCTACCCTCCCTGGTGAATGAGAATCAAGGAGCCTTTGTGAAAGGAAGGTCCCTCATTGACAATGTTCTCATTAGTCAAGAACTGATTAGGCTATATAATAGGAAATCAGTCTCACCTAGATGCTTAATGAAGATAGATTTGAAAAAAGCGTATGATTCTGTTGAGTGGGAGTTCTTGAGGGAGATGATGGAAGGTTACAGATATCCACAAAACTTTACAAATTGAGTAATGGAATGTGTTAGTAATGTTAGCTTCACTGTAGCTATTAATGGAAAGAATCATGGCTTTTTTCAGGGGGAAAGGGGGATCAGACAAAGGGACCCTATTTCCCCTCTATTATTTGTTCTTGTTATGGAATTTTTGACAAGAAGTTTGAGACTTGCTGCAATGAACAACACATTGAGATTTCACCCTGCTTGCAAGTCCTTGAAACTGACAAATATTTGCTTTGCAGACGACTTGATGTTGTTTTGTAAAGCCTCTTTCCACTCAGTGAAAACTTTATGGAAGCAATTCAAGAAGTTTTCTGCCACTACAGGGTTATATGCTAATTAGGGAAAATCTAACATCTATGTAAGAGGGGTTTCTCAAAATATAAAGCAAAACTTGATTAATTTAACTGGCTTCAGAGAGGGAGAGTTTCCATTTAGATACTTGGGGGTTCCTCTGTCACCTATCAAGTGGTCTAAAATGGATTGTCAAGGCATTGTGGAAAAAAATGGCAGCAAGGCTTACCAGCTGGGCTACTAGGAATCTCTCCTATGTAGGTAGAACTCAATTAATTAACTCGGTGGTAATGTCTTTATATGTTTACTGGTCGTCTGTGTTCCTGTTGCCCCAGTCTGTGATAAAACAAATTGAGCAAAAATGTAGAGATTCTCTTTGGGGGAAATAAAAAATGGCCCTGATCATCTGGGAAAATGTGTGTGTACGTAAGAAGTTTGCAGGGTTAAGTGTGAAAAATTGCAAAATTTGGAATATAGCTACCATTGGAAAACAAGTATGGGCCTTATCACAGAAAAAGAATACTTTATGGGTGAAGTGGATAAGTAGTGTGTACTTATAAGATGCTGAGTTTTGGGACTACTTTCCTCCCCTGGATAGTAGTTGGACCTGGAAGAAGGTTAATTCTGTCAAGCTAAAATTAAAGAAAGGATATAATAAAAAAGATGGGTTGTTGAGAAGTCAGGTGTGTATACCATCAAGAGTGCCTATGACTGGTTGCAAGGCACCAAAGACAAATTTCAGGGGGCCCAGATTGCGTGGAACAAGCTCAATATTCCTAAGCATGCCTTCATTTCGTGGGTAGCTCTCCACAGAAGACTTCAAACAAGAGAGAGGTCAGGTAAGTTTTTGATACTTTCTGATTGTAACTGCTTGTTGTGTTGATGCGTTGTAGAATCTGTGAAGCATTTATTTTTTGTTTGTGGATGGATTAAGCCAATTGTTCATGCTATTATGAGTTGGTTGAATGTGAGAGGATGCCCTGAATATTTTGAAAGATGGATCAGGTGGCTTAAGTTGGCTTTTAGAAGGTGGAAATTTAAACGAAAATTTTTGATTGTTGCCGTGGTTGGCTTTATGTATAAAGTATGGGAAGAATGAAATCGCAGACTATTTACTCAAAAGGAATGTGTGGCCTCAGTCATTGTGGATGGTTTGAAGGGGGAGCTTTGCATTCGATTTGCAGAGTACAAAGTGAAGAAATTAAACAATAGAGATAGAATATACCTTGAAAAGATTTTACATTGATTTTGTTTACCTGTAAATGAGTTAATTTCTTTTGGCACGCATGGGCAATATGTGGTGATGTGTAGTTGTGGGATGCTTTGTTGTAAATTTGTTTGTTGGTAATGAAGTTGCTTACTTTACACCAAAAAAAATAAAAAATAAATAAAATCCTGGTCCTTTTAATTTTGTAGTCATTTCGTGGTCATATTGCTATTGACATGTTTGATCGGTTTGATATTTCATTTGGATAATTTGAGGTGTATCTTGGTTTGTGTGGGAGAGTACTGGAAAGGAGCAAGAATTAGTGTTTATTGACGATGTTACTTCGGATAGAACGAGTTGTAGCGTTAAAGTGAAAATTTATGAAAAATACTTCGGCGATATGGTATATAAAGTCCAACAATTTTTTTAAAAAAAATTTAATTGATGGAAAGGTGTGCTGTTTTTCAAATTTTTTATTTTAATTTGCTACCATATTAATGATAGAATGTTCTTGGGAAGTATGTCATTCGGAGATTTTGATGTTGTGATCTTTTTGTTATTTTGTTTTAGGGAACGAAGATATCAGCAACTGCGTATGGGCAAGACATTGATACTTTAAAGAATAATTTGGACTTGAACATAACATATGTTATATATAAGGTTCCTGTTATGGACGTAGTTGAGAAATTCAAATTTTTTGATCATAAGTGTCAATGGATAATGAATTCTATGACTACTATTCGTGGAGTTCCGAATGATTTCGATATGGTTGATACTCAAATGGCTGGGTTTACTCGCCTGTCCAAACTTTGCAATTTCCTTGGTGACAAGATGCTGATTGATAATATTTCATTTTTGATTGTGAAACGCTTCGTTGGTTTGAGTATTTATCTATTTTTTTGACTTTTTGATGTTATTGTTGTTAGTATAGATGTTGTTTCCATTGTTATCGATAAGAGGCCTCCCTGCACAATTAGTTTTTAGGGTCGCATCGTTGTTTTGAAAATTTTTGGTGTGATTGATGAAAGGTTTGATTCATCAAATATTTTTTTATGCACTTGGTCTGTTAAACTTTGGTTGATTTCATTTTCAAATTTTTTTACTGTAGTGCATCTCCGTGTGTCCTTACATTGTGGAACAACTTGGTTTCTGATGAGGGATAAAAAGTTAGCGTTGATGGTTCTACATATGCATGAGGTTAAACTCGCACGTTTCATTGTTAACACTTATTATGATAGTCATGCATAACTCATAAAAGTATTTTTAATCGAACGCTATGTGTCAAGTTGTTTTTGTTTCATGTGTATCCCTTGCATCGACAGCTACGTCCACAGTTACCGTGGAACCCAGAATTTTAGAAGCATATAAATTGCATGTATGGTTGTTTTCTTATCTTATTATTATTATTATTTATCAAGAGTAATCAAAGTCTCTATTGTGTTTAAGATTTGCTCCTCGTTTTTTCGTGATTGTAGGAGACAGACTCACAGGGAGTTATTGAGGGTTATTGTCCCGAGCTGAAAAGTCATTAATAAAGAGAAAGACGTCTTCTATCACTTCTGTCCTTGATGTTGGGATTTAGTCTAGCGGATAAATTTTTTGATCCGAATCACACCGAGAATCGAATTCGGGGATTTTTATGATATTTATAATTACGCAATAAGAACGTATTATGTAAGAGAGTAGTCGAATTACCTCTTGACAATAAATTTCAATAAGTCAGCAGCAGCCCGAGAATCCGCCCTCTAGATACTCACGCTGAAGAAATTTCTCTGAGAAAACTTCGATCTCTTCCCCGACAACAACGGCAGCGGCAGCTAGTTGGACAGAGAGGGAGGGATTTTTGTCTTTCTTATTGCTCTAGGTTTCTTTGGCTCAAATTCAGATTCTGAATAATGACTTGTGTGTCGAATTCTGACACTGACTAACTACTTATATCAAATAAGCAAAACCCCTAGGTTTACTAAGAGGGGACTGCCGCTGGGCCTCATAGGGATGCGCTTTTGGGCTTTGTTCCATGTTAGCCCATGTGTAATTAATTAAATCCAAGTTCAATCCAATTGACAATTAATTCATTACCTTAATCCATTTAAAATTAATCTAATTTATTTTATTCAACTTATAAATTGATTTCCAATTAATTTAACTTATCAATTAATATGATTTAATTAATTTATTTAATTCAATTAAATATCTTTAATTAAATCATGCCATCCATTTCGTCAGTCAATCACATCTAATGTGGTTTTACCAAAATACCCTTAGCGTGGAAATATTCCTTTTCTTCACATAGCATGACTCTCTAAGCTTGATTCAATTGGTAGTGGGATGATTCCAAAGGATAAGATTATCATCTAGCCAGCACCGTGGAACCAAATCATAAACCATATGCGTATAAACTCTTCACCGACGAGACCCGATCAAGTAAGAGCTATGGTAGTCAAACTCATAAAACTTGATGTTGTACTCGGTAATCATAATAACGTGAAATTACCAAACTACACTTAGTGATCATCACGAGTTAGTTAATTTGCTTTGGCCAAAGACTTTGTAATTTTATTACTTATGATTGTACAGGTCACATACTCATTTACTGTCGAGACGGTGAATCCTTTATTGGTAGTTATCTTACAATGTCGAATGCACCATGTGGATCATACTTCGAGATCAACCCCACCTATCAGCTAGTACGGATCTAACAACTCTGATAACATATCCAATACTACAAGCGCATTGTAAACAACTCCTCAGGTCAAAAGTTTACACATACTATCGCAATCTTAATCCTAATCATTTAACATCAAAAATTTATTACCCATGTGATTAGATTAATGCGAGTCGAGTTGAAATATGTTAATTCCATTAATCATATTCATGACAGCAGCTCCCACTATCTAATCAGTGTTCGACTGGAACTTCCTTGTCAAAGTAGTTGTCATACGAGTTGAATTTTAATGACTAATTAAAATTCATTAACTTGCGAACTCCCTTTTTAAGAGATTAAGTACTTGACTCTTCCAGTGCCTCCTCTCAACCATAAGAGTTGGAAAGTCTATCTTCAAATCTCATGGACTTATTTGTTCAATAGATTCATGTATCATTAGATTTATATGATCAAAACCTTTATTCTATAAATAGAAATAATAAATGGTTTGTACAAATAACTTATCAAAGCCCTACTCAATCTAATTCCTCGTAGGCATTGAAGGCATACACCTAACAATCTCCCACTTGAGCTCAACACCAATCGCTATGGTATTTGATGCCTATCTTCTCAAGATTTTCATCTAGCACTGCCTGTGATAATGGCTTGGTGAGTGGGTCAGCCACTTTTTCTGCTGAGGTTATTTTCTGCACTTCAATATCGCCTCTTCCAATGATTTCTCATACTATATGATATTTCCTCTTCACGTGTTTAGATTTATTGTGTGACCTTTGTTCTTTAGCTTGCACAATTGCTCCATTGTTGTCACACCATAGTGGCAACAACATTTCCACGCTAGGAACCACTTGAAGTTCGGCTATAAACTTTCTCATCTAAACAGCTTCTTTGGCTCCTCAGAGGCAGCCACATATTCTGCCCTCATTGTGGAATCAGCAGTTGTGCTTTGCTTGAAACTTTTCCAAGACACTGCTCCACCATTGAGCGTGAATATGTACTCAGAGTTGGACTTGGGGTCATCAGGATCAGATTCAAAATCTGCATCGGTGTAACCGTTCGTCTTCAATTCTTGACTTCCATATATTAATAACATATCGTTAGTTATTTTTAAGTACTTTAAGATACACTTCACTGCTGTCCAGTGTTGCTTCCCTGTGTTTTCTTGAAACCTACTAACCATGCTCACAGAATATGCCAGATCTGGTCTCGTGCACAACATCGCATACATGAGAATTTCTACTGCCAATGCATAGGGTGTATTTCTCATTTCCATTCTATCCTTGTCCGTTTTAGGACTCATAAATTTGGAAAGATGAATACCATGTCTCATGGGCATAAGTCCTCCCTTAGAGTTATGCATTTCATATCTCTTAAGAACCTTCTCTAGGCAGAGCGTTTGGGAGAGTCCTACCATTTTATTTGCTCTATATCTATATAGGCGAATTCCCAGAATGTAGGTTGCTTTTCCCAAGTCTTTCATGGAGAACGTGCTTGAGAGCCATGTCTTGACTGACATCAATAAGCCTATGTCATTCCCTATAAGTAGTATGTATTCCTGATGAAGCCATATTTCTTTTCTACTTCATCGAACCTTAGATTCCAGCTCTGAGAGATTTGTTTCAGTCTATAAATAGACCTATTAAGTTTGCAAACTTTAGGAGAATATGCATCGAATATGAAGCCCCTGGGTTATTGCATATAAATGTCCTCCTCGAGGTATCCATTTAGAAATGCGGTCTTCACATCCATTTGACAGGTTTCATAATCTAAGTTTGCAGCTATGGCTAGCAGAATTCTAATAGATTTGATCATGGCTATTGGCGAAAAGGTTTCCTCAAAGTCAATGCCCTTCTTTTGACTATACCATTTCGCCACCAGCCTGGCCTTATAGGTATCCACCTTGCAATCCAGACCAATCTTTCTCTTATAGATCCATTTGCATCCAATTAGTCTTCCTCATTTGGTAGATCAGTAAGAGTCCGGACTTGGTTTGAATACATCGAATCAATCTCTACTTTCATAGCCTCAAGCCACTTCGAGGAATCTATATCCGTTGCTGCTTCATCATAGTCAGAGGGATCATCTTTATGGCTCCTTTCTGCGTCAACATTCAAATAATGTTGTGTATCGTGCAGATAGCCATATATCTCAAGAGGCTGAGATACTCTGCTAGATTGTCACTGTGACGGTTGTGTCATATTGGGTTCAGATTCTTGAACTAATGTCTCCGAAGGGGTGTTATCTTGTTCTTCCAATCAATCTTCCTACCTGCAGCACCTTCTCGGATGAATTCTTCTTCAAGAAAGTGGGCTTGCATGGGCACGATGATCCTATGATCATTTTGCAGGTAAAATAGGTATCTCATCAAATCTATAAGAAAATTGATGAAACGTCCTTTCAGGGATCTATCCTCAAGTTGCTCTACCTTAGTCTTCTTTACATATGCTGGACAACCGCATATCTTTATGTACTTGAGACTAGGCTTCCTATCGCTCCATATTTCATATGGTGTAGTGGGAACATATTTCGAGGGACATTTGTTTAGAATATGCTCAGATATAAGCAAAGCATGCCCCCACAGAGAAATGCGTAAATCAGTGTAGTTAAGCATGGAACGTATCATGTTCAATAGAGTACGATTCCTTCTTTCCGCTACCCCATTAAGTTGTGGAGTTACTGGAGGAGTTAGTTGTAATACTATGCCTTGTTCTTTTAAGAACTCATCAAACTCGGCACTCATGTATTCGCCACCTCGATCAGATCTAAGTGTCTTAATACTGTGCCCAGTTTGTTTTTTAGTTAAAGCTTTGAATTCCTTGAACCATTCAAGTGCTTCTGACTTATACTTCATCAAATAAACTAGACCATACCCAGAGTGGTCAGTTGTGAAGGTTATAAAGTATTGAAAACCTCCAAGGGCCGCATCCTTGAGAGGCCCACAAACGTCAGTGTAAATTAATCCTAAAACTTGATTTACCCTTTCGAAATTCCCAGTGAATGGTGACCTAGTCATCTTGCCTTTAAGACATGATTCACAAGTAGGATATTGGTCAGACCAAAGTGGACCAATAAGCCCACGTTTTTCCAACTCATGAATCTTAAATTCACTGGCATGTCCCAGTCTAAGGTGCCATATGAGTTTTTGGTTTACTCCACTCATACTACATTTTCTAGTCATAGTATTTACCATACATTGATTTCAGACATTCAAATAATATAAACCATTAATTAGAGGTGTAGAGCCAACATACTTATTTCTGAAATAAATATCACAAGAATTATGTTTAAAAGAAAATAAATATCCTTTCCTAACCAATACAGGAATAGAAACAATATTCTTGAGGCCATTGGGCAAAACTAGGCAATCATCTAAACTTATTTTATGTCCAGAAAATAATGTAACAGAAGTAATTCCAATGTGCGTCGTAGCCACTCTTTGTCCGCTTCCAACATTAATCATTACTTCCTTCTCATCCAACTTTCTACTTGCCTCCAAATCTTGGTTCAAAACATATATATATATGAGCACTAGCTCTGGAATCTAGAATCCAAGAAGTGGAAAATATCATCACAGAATATTTTATTTAAAAAATATAAGGTTCTATACTTCCTTTATTTTCTGCTTTCAGCTTCAGACAGTCACGCTTCCAGTGCCCTACTTCTTTACAATGGAGGCATATATCTGTCTTTTTAGAGCCCCTACCGTTGAACCTCTTCTTTTGGTTTGCCTTGCCTTCGGATTTCGTAGAATATTTTGCCACTCCCGATTGCTTCTTGCCTTGTTTTTTCTTCTGAGTTTTTGAAGTCTCAGTAGAAATGACCAAAGCAGTCTCTTTCGTCTTGGGGTCCATTTGTGCTTGATGAGGATTTGAGAATTTGTTCAGAAGACCCAGCAGTGAACACTCAATGTCATTCATGTTGAAATTTAGTATAAATTATGAAAAAAACTTGGGTTGTGATTGCAGGATGAGATTAGTCTGAAGCTGGAAGTCCATAGAGAAGTTGAGAGCCTCAAATCTCTCAAACATGGAGTTCATTTTCAAAACACGATCTCCAACTTTCTCTCCTTCCTTCATTCTCGCCCCAAAGAGTTAACTGGAGATCTCATAACGAGCAGTCCTGTTGTGCTCTCCGTAGAGTTCCTTTAGATGAACCATGACTTCAGCAGTTGTTCCCATATTTTCATGAGATCGCTGTATTTCATTGGTCATTGATCCTAATATGCACCCCTTGACACGAGTGTCAACTTTTACCCATTCATCACGGGCAAGCCTATCTTCAAAAAATTCAGGATCCGAGACTTCAGGCATGTCTTCATCGAGCATATATCCCAAAGATTTAAGGCTGAAACAATCCTGATATTTCGTACCCAATAAACCAAATTCGGTCCAGTGAGGACTTTTTTCACAAACAACACGGTCAAAAGGTTAGTCATTTTGTAGGAAATAAACTGCAGAAGATACCAAGATTTACAATAAGATGTGTTATTAAGTACTTCCAAATAAAATCAGGGATTTCAATATTTACTTGACTCCAATTATTTTTCTCGAAACATTGCACTCCCACTACAATAATCAAAAACCTTGTTGGATGGGTTTCATAGTGAGTGATTGAGTCCCTTAATGATCTAAACAAATTACAACCTTTTTCGATATATAGTCTGTTAGATCTTTGAGGTGGTGTCTTACACTAATCGGTCCAACCGATGATTCAATTTTCTTTAGCTCATGGATCACTGAACCGTAACCTATTTCGATATATAGGTGGTGATCCATCTGAGTCATTTTTCCCATCAACTCCTTTCAGTCTAACAATTTAATCCCGCCTTGCAAACTTTTTCTATACATGAAGGCATCAAATGCACTAGAGAAGATAGAGTACCACGTCTTGATGCATGACCCCTTTGTTCCGAGATGTCGCCATTAACTAGAAATGAACCCACCTTCTAAAGCTTGATGGAGAGCTACGACATCCAATGCCCCTTAACTTACTCAGTATTTTTCTAATGGAAGAATTATAACAGTTGACAATGTTAATAGGATTGGTCTCACTTTGCACATTAATTTCTTTATCGCGCAATTTAAAGGAAATGCATAAGAATAAGCCTAGAAATTCTAACAACACACACATGTATGGACTCTTCTAGATACCGCTGTTGTGATTCGATCTAGCAGATGAAAATTTTGAACCGAATCACACCAAGAATCACATTCGGGGATTTTCATGATATTTAGACTTACGCAATAAGAATGTATTATGTAAGAGAGCAATTGAATTACTTTTTGACGACAAAAATTCGATTAGTCAGCAGCAGCCCAGACTCCTGCCTCTAGATAATCATGTTGAAGAAATTTCTCTGAGAAAGCTCCGATCTTCTCCCCTACAACAATGGCAGTGACTGCTAGTTGGAGAGAAAGGGAGGAAATTTTGTCTTTCTTATTACTCTAGATTTCTTTGGCTCAAAATCAGATTCTGAATAATGACTTGTATGTAGAATTCTGATACTGACTAACTACTTATATCAAATAAGAAGACCCCTAGGTTTGCTAGGAGGGGGCAACCGCTAGGCCTCATAGGGATGGGCTTCCGAGCTTTGTTCTATCTTAGCCCATGTGTAATTAATTAAATCCAAGTCCAATCTAATTGACAATTAATTAATTACTTTAGTCCAATTAAAATTAATCTAATTAATTTAATTCAACTTATAAATTAATTTCTAATTAATTTAACTTATGATTTAATTAATTTATTTAATCCAGTTAAATATCTTTAATTAAAACATGTCATCCATTTCGTCAGTCAATCACATCTAATGTGATTTTACCAAAATACCCTTAGCATGGAAATATTCTTTTTCTTCACATAGTGAGACTCTCTAGGCTCGATTCAATTGACAGTGGGAGGATTCCAAAGGATAAGTTTGTCACCTAGCTAACACCGTGGAATCAAATCGAAACCCAATTGAATACGAGATGAACATGTCATCACGAACCTTGAATACGACTACCACATACGTATGAACTCTTCACCGACGTGACCCGATCAAGTAAGAGCCATGGTATGTCAAACTCATAAAACTTGATGTTGTACTGGGTAATCTTAATAATGTGAAATTACCAAACTACCCTTACTAACCATCACTAGTTAGTTTATTTGCTTTTGCTAAAGACTTTGTACTTTCTATTACTTATGATAGTACAGGTCACATACTCGTTTACTGTCGAGACGGTGAATCCCATATTGGCAGTTATCTTACAATGTCGAATTCACCATGTGGATCACACTTCGAGGTCAAGCCCACCTATTAGGTGATACAGGTTTAACTACCTGATAACATATTCAATACTACAACCACATTGTAAACAACTCCTCATCACGTCTAAAGTTCATGCATACTATCTCAATCTTAATCCCAATCATTGATTGTCAAATAGTAAATACCCATGTAATCTGATTAATGCGAGTCGAGTTCAAATTTGTTAATTCCATTAATCATATTCATAACACCAGCTCCCACTATCTAATCAGTTTTGGACTGGCACTTTCTTGTCAAAGCAGGTGTCATACGAGTTGAATTTTAATGCCTAGTTAAAATTTCGTAACTAGCGAACCATCATTAAGAAATTAAGCACTTAACTCTTCCAGTGCATCCTCTCAACCATAAGAGGTGGAAAGTCTATCTTCAAATCTCATGGACTTATTTGTTCAATACATTTAGATGCCATTAGATTTATATGAATAAAGTCAAAAGCTTTATTATATAAATAGAAACAATAATATCAAAGTCATACTCATTCTAATTCCTCATAGGTATTGAGGGCCCACACCTAACACTTAATACTGAGGATGTTTGCAATTTTTTTCTTTCTTTGTTATGTGGCTTGTGATTTTGGATTTTTTTTTTTTTTTTTTGTGATTTGTTATGTTTTATTTGATTATTCTTTAGGGGTTAAAGTATATGGTGGAGGTTCAGCCTAAAAAAATGGATTTCCGTCAGCGATGTTTTTATATAGCATGTGACCAGTCTATATCTTCAACTATTGCTGAGGTTGGCTGGGAATTTCACTGTAATTGATGTAATGCAATTCGAATTTCCACTCCAAGGTTATTTTTTTATATTGTTTCTTCTACTGGAAATGAAAGTATGTGTAAATATATTGGGTAATTTATTTTTAAAACAAGTATGTATTAAGTATTTTATGTATCGAATTATTGATTATGTAGGCCAATATGTTGACGATGAAATTCTTTGATTTGTCTGGGTAAATTGATGCCAATGTTTTTGGTGATCTCGTGGAGAAATTATTGAAGGTTGATGAGAATCAATGCTATCTTTTCTTTAACGAGGTTTGCTTCCGATATTTTATTTATGGTGTGTATAGTCATGTAGTTGGTGAGCAAATTAATTTATTGTTATGTTGATTCGCTGAATTTGTTTTGGGCCCTGCCATTTCTAGCGTTATATATTGTCGAGTTGTGTCAGGACAAAATCTTAATTGAGCAATTGTGGGTGTCTATTTGGTGAGGATTTGTTTTGTTGTATGTTGTTTAACTTAGTATATGTTTTGTTTGTTGTAGAGGAATGAACAATTTTTGTGTGGTGTGGACCAAAGTATTGAAAGGTAAAGGTATACTATGGGTGTTAGAAAGAATAAGCTTGTCCGAACCGATGCGAATCACATCAAAGATGCAGTGATCGTATTTTTGGGGACGAGGATGATATATCTAATATGGATTCAAATTTAGATGGTATTGAGCACAAAAACATGGAAAATGTGTGGTTTAGAATGTTGATAATTCAAAAAAGAGTCACCTATTGTTGAGTGTAAAGGTACCAAGGCTGTTGAGACAAAGCGATCTAGTAGTGTTACTCGGAGACTATATGATGAAGGTTGATTTGTGTAATTGTTATTATTTATTTAATGGTTTGTAATGTGCTTATCTTTTTTGTTATTTTTTTTTACGCAGATGAGGTAGTGGAAAAGAATGAGCCAAACAAATTGTCGTCCAAGAAAATAAGGAAAAGTAGATGATTGTGTTTTGGTGTTTATGTAAATAATTTTTTCTTTTGGTTGTTATTTTAATTGTGGCCAGTGAGTAGTGGCTTTCCAGGGTTTTAATAAAGGATCTCCAGCAGGGTGTACGTATCCCAGGTGGCCATGAATTTGTATATATTGATTTGTGGTCTTTTTTTTAAGTATTATAAGATATATTTGCGCGATACTTTTCTATCGAATAGTGTCTAATAGATTTTGTGTGGTACTTGGTTGAGCATGCTTTGATTAATATTATTTATTTTAGTTACATGAGTTTTGTATTTGAGACGCTTTTAAATCTACTCAGGACTTCATTTCTAATGAGGATAGTAAAAATAATACTTATCGCTTTTTTGTTCAATAAATAAAGTAAATGAGGCTTTCAAATATCAAAGACAATGCGTAATGTGCTTAGCTGTTTGGAATTTTTTATGGAATTCCTTGACGTAATTATGTTTTCTTTAGTCTCTCTTAGTTAAGCCTTTTTTATTTGATCGTGCTATTCAATTATTATATTTTTCTAATAATTTGGTATTAATATGGATATAACACATGGTCTATTTTTTTTGTTGGCAATATATGCATCGATCGATTTTCAATATTGGAGGGTCAAGTTAATAAACCCAACAAAAATTATATAGTTATTGTGATTCGAATGGCGAATGGTACTGGTAAACCTTTTTTATTTGATCACGTTGTTCTATTATTATATTTTTCTGATAAAGTGATATTAATGTAGATGCAACACAAGATCGGTAGCAATCGGCTTTTCCTTACTTAATAAAATTTATTGTGTCTCAATATATTATTTGGTTAGGAATTAAGATTATTGGATTGAATGTGCTTTGGTGATTTTGTTTTTGGGCTTGAAGGTTATATTTGCATCTTGGTAGGGGCTTAATATAGTTTGAAAGTTTGTAAGGTCTAGTTATTGATAAAAGAATTTTTATTTTAGTCCTCCATACCACTCTATATATAAGACAGACCTGACCCTTCACTTTCCTCTTCCTATCTAGCCACCTAGCAAATCTGAGAGAAGAAAACACCATAGGAAGAACTCTTCATTTCCAACAAAACAAATCAGCCATGGTAGTTTGAGGTGTGAGTAAGTTTTGAGCCAACAAATGACGTCTGATTTTTTTTCTCTTAAGCTCTATTTATTCCTAAGAAGCTAAGGAACATCTCAGTAGTATTTATTTCACAAATATACCTTGGAAAAATTGTGAAAAGTTCGAATTGCCGAGGGTCCCTAGTAAATCATCAAATCTGCCATTGTTGCAAGCCTAGCTATTTTTGACTTCTTGGGTTGCACTTCTTCTCTACCATTGAAAGGTAATCATGCTCTACACCTTGAGTGGCCAATTTTACCTGGGTTTGTGTTGGATTGTTGATGTAATAGCTAGTTTCTTACATGCAAAGTATGATTTTGAGGGGGAATAGTGACTTTGGTATTTGCATGAGTAATCTGTTTTGGCCCGAACTTGAAATGCATAACAAACTTAAAATTTTCACTTATTTAAATATGCCGTGAAAATTCATATGGATTATAGTTGATATTAATTAAGAATCAAGTGAGTTACTTGACATGCAATATGAGTTTATATGATTTTGTAATGAAAAACCAGGTTACTAAGTTTTAGTTGTTCTTTAGTTGTTTTGAGAAATCATTTGGAAGGCCAGACAAGTAGATTATGCATATAAAATTTTGTACAATTTGGAGTTATGATGGATTTTCTAAAAATCTTGAAATCCGTATCGCCAGAGTGCAATTCGGTTTTGGTAAAGTGGACTTTAAGCTTAAAATATCTTACTTAGACATTTTCATTCCCTTTGGAATTTTTACTGAATCTATGCTGCATATATAGTAACATATCCAAAATTAAACATTTTTCAAGTTGTAGTTAATTTTTAAAAGTCTTTGAATACCGTTGTGCTAACTGTGATGTCTGTATAACAACAGTGAAATTTTGATACCCTTATGTGGTTTTATCAAACTCAAAACATTTCTATAAATTTTGTTAATGTTCATTAGTATATCGGGATTGTATTGGTAATTTTTGGATAAGTTTAAATTTTCTATGATTTTATAAAATTCTCACACCATAACTTGCTAATCTAGTCATTGAGATAGCGTTGAGTTGTGTTACTGCTCTTTTGTGTGCTATAGGTATTTCGGGGTAAATGAAATATGTAGTCTTTATATAAGTTTTGGTTTACTCATTTGGTGTAGATGATCGAGATAACTAAGTTGTGTAGCTTGCTTGTTCGAGTATAGAGATTAGAAATCTAATATGTCATTTGGCTAAAGTAGGTTGTGTTGGAGGTTCGCCCGAGGACAACACTTAATAGCTCGGAAGTATAGTGAGTTGCATCTCAAAAATTATATCTATAAGTCTTTCAAAACTGAAAGAAATTTTTTCTACGTCGTATACATATTTCTACGCATTTGTCATTGTTTGATCTTCTATCAAATGAAAATGATTTTCAATGCATATTTGGTGAAAATACTTCCAAGAAAGCATCTCTTTGACATCTGTTTTGACACTTATTCAATAAAACTGACTGATTACTAAATCATGAGCCTAAATAAATCCACTATTGAAACAAACGTAAAATTATGTGATTGCATATTGTATATGGTTGAGTGTTGGGTCCAAGTATCAGGTGTGGATAGGTCTAGGGTTCGGCTGGACAGGCATGGGCATGCGATCTTAAAATGGTTCCTGCTATCCACGGCGAAATCCCAACACCCAAAGACAGAGTGTTCTGAGGATGAGTGGGTCATAGGAATTTAAATGTGGCATTTCTAGAATATGACCAACAGGTATCGCGAGCTTGAGTGGGGAGGCATAAGGTGATGGATTTTAAGCCGAGTGTTTTAGGGTGACAAGAAAGAAGCAGCAGGACCCAAGTGCTATGAGCAAAGTCATCGAACACGATGCTACTGCTAACATGGCCCCCTATTGCGTAAGTGTGCTTTATTGATTGTTCCTTGTTTTGTTTACTTATTGTCTAAATGCATTCATCAAAGTTAATACTTACAATTTTATTGATATTGTTTATTGGTACTACTTTTCGATTTGTGTCTAAAAATTATTTTAAACACTCTTCTCTCGTACATTGGCACTCACTAAGCTTTCACTTATGTACTTCTTTTCTTTCCTTTCAGATATAAATAAATCCGACAATGAGACTAGCTCGGAGAACCATTAATGTTATGTACGTAGCTATGTTGTAGTTTGATTTTGGTAGAGCAACAAACCTAGTTGTGTTAGGGTTAAAGTTTCGGTACCTAACTACTATGTGATTGTTGTTGACTGCTTAGAAATTATCTTTTAGGGAGTTCTTTGGTTTAAGTCTTCAGTTGAGACCCTTTATGGAATTAAAACTAAGGGTGTAACATGATCATGTATCGATCGCTTTATGCAATATAGGAGGGGGTGGGGATCAAACTATGAAACCCCAATATAGGAGGGGGTGGGGATAAGTGGTGGTACCAACTTTTAAAGGTTAGAACGCTTAGGAAGCTGAGTGCTTAGGTCAGACGCTACAGTAAAGATAACTTAGATTTAGTGATTTCGGCAATTTACCAAAGTAGGGTAATGCTTAGATCACGTAATCAGGGGTAGCACAGCGGAATTGATTTTAAAGCTTTAGCGTTCGTTTAGGTTAAATAGTCGCTTCACAGATTTATATTATCTTTTTCAAAATAGATAAAATAATATAAAACAAGACACTAATGAAAGTAAATGACACAAGATATATAAGGTTCAATGGGTGATGTAATCCCAACTACGTCCTTCTTCTCCTTTTTCACTTGGAGGGAATTTACTAAGGTGATTATCAAAGAATCACACAGAATCTTCTATAAGGTAGTAAATAGGTGACAATGATCTCGGACTCCTTGATCACACAGATTTCAGCACCAATGAAGATCTTCTTCTACAAGTTTCTCTCACTCAGAAATACTGCCTGTAAAGGGTTTCAACAACTTTCTCACACAAATGAAAGGTTGAGGGTTTTATCACAAGGGTTTGTTTGTTTTTGGAAAGATCAAATAATTTGGAATATCTCAGTAAGATTTTAGGTTTCTTCTTCGGAAAATGTTTGAGATATTTGTGACTGTATGAAATGTATGTAAAAAGCTTGAAGAATTTTGGCTATGAAGTTTCTAAGCTTTTCTTTGAAAGAGAATTTCGGCAGAGTTTTCTTGTGCATGTACGTATGGATCACTGTTTAGGGTTTGCTGGGATTAGGTATTTGTAGGCCATTCTTGGGATTATGTCCGTAGGACACATGTAGGGGCGTGCCTTTCATGCGGTGCGTGATTATACCTTTTCTCTGACATTCCTGAAATTATGCTGGGTCCGATTGGACGGGAGCAGCTATAAACTCTGAAATTCTGACACTCTAGTCAAAAGGTGGCTTGTCCACAAGTCATATTGGCTTATCACATTTAATGCTCTTATCAGGCATTTAATGCATTTTGAATTTATTTCCCGTTGGAAATAAATGTCCATTGAATGATTGCATTTAAGTCCTTCATGACTTGAGGATTTATTTCAGGTGAATCTGATACTGATCGCTAGAGTGCTTTTAGCGCTTGATCCATGAATCCTGAAATAGTCCTTTAGCGTTTGACAGACGCTAAGGATAAATCTTCATCTTCTTCTGACTTCAGACGCTGATCTTTAACTCCATCTCTAATAGGGGCTCACCTAGAATTCTATTAGCGATTCAATATCTAATACTGAGTCTAAAATCTACAAAGATAAAAATTACAAGCCTAACAAAATTACATTCTTTCAATCGCTTATACAATTGATCTATGAAACATAAACTTACATTATATTTTGGGGTCTAACATAAAATCCTATCTTGTCATCATCAAAACATCTAATATGAAATTTCCTAACAATTTCCCCCTTTTTGATGATGTCAAGATTTTAACTCTTATAACTCTTTTATAAATTAAGAGTTCAAAGAAAAGCCCAAAAATAATTATAAGTTAGCGTTTGGAAAGTTAGTAAAGTTAGCTAATGTTAAATTAGCCTCAACAAGGTGTTTCAGAGATAAATCATTCATTCATATAGAAAGATAAGCATACATGATTTATACTGAATATAAGATAATTGAAGGTGATAACAGAAATAAAAGAGATAAGAAAAATATAAAGCATTCATTTTTTCTGTCACTTTGTGCTTTCTACTCCTTGGTAGATCTCATTTGCTAAGTCCATAAGGAGTCAATCAACGTCTATCATGGTGGTATGTTGGAGTTCATCATAGTCATGCCTTCATTGTCTAGCGCTTTCATTCAGTTCCTTCTGTCTGTCCACCCATTCCCTCGGAGAGGTATACCAAGTTCACGAATTAAGTCGTAATAGATGTCTTGTCTTCTATCGTTGGATGGTTTCCAGTTGATAGGTTGTCTAATCGGTCCGACATAGGGATAAAATCCCATAGGGATGAAATTCGACGTCCAAGTCCGGAAGCAAGTACCTTCCTAGATAATATCTTGGCTTTCTCTTTTTAGTTAGTATCTTCTTTATGCTCACTATTTCCTCAAACATTGATCGCCAGCGTTTATTATCTGTTTTAGATATTGCGTTGGACTTTTCTTTATCTTCCCCCTTGATAAGTCCATATTTTACAGTATTTTATGTCCCATTGTAATATGATTTGATCGTTACTTTGATCATTTTTTATCCCTCATAATGCTTTGATTGGTATATATTTTGTTTTGTAGGATAAAAGTTGATTTACGCATGAAAGACGAGAAAAGAGATCCAAATTGAGCTTGAAATTGAAGAAAGAAACAAAAGAAGATAGTTGACGAAAGATTTTACACAATGCTCATATATAAATGAGGTTTTCGTCCTCTTATAGGCCGAATCATACTAAGGTTTTTTCTTCAATATTGTAGATCTATTTCTTAGCTTCACGTAGCAACTTGAATCAACTCAATCCGACATTTGTAGAGAGAGTTATGATCAAAATACGAAAGCTGTGAATTCTGCGTCAGAGGACCGCGGTCTGATAAGAGTTTGTGCCGCGGTCCAATTCTCCCGAAGCCCTAAAATTAAGTCCGCCGTTTTTGGTCTTTATAACACATTCTTCACTTACCAATAGGCTAGAAAATGCTCTAAAACACCAAGGGGAAGCCATGGAAAGTCCTAAGAAAGCTTGAAGAGTCATCATCATCATCATTTTCATCATCAAAGCTTGGATTCAAACTTTGTAATAGGGAGTAATTCAACTCTTTCTCTTTGATTTGTGTATCAACCATGTCTTATAGAATTGTTGAATCACTTGTTGTTGTAAGTATGAGCTAAGCATCTTTGTGATTGGGTTATGTGAATACTTTGTGATGTTTTGTGTTTAATGAATCATTAATTTCCGGATTTATTACATTCTTGTTACATGTTTGATTTTGTGCTTAATGCTTGCATATGCTTGATCACCATGTGTTTGATAAAATGCTTTGTCTTGAGACCGAGAGGAGATAGATAAAGGGAGATCGAAAAATCAAACATCATAACGTAACAATTGACTAGAGATAGAATCGATTGCGTTGTGTGGCCTTTTGTGATAAGATGACCCGATTGAATGTAGGATCTTCGTAAACAAGGAATTCCTTTGAACCTAAATGCATGTTAGTTAATTCAATCTTCACTATAGAGATATAGGAAGTTGTTAACTAGTATAGGCTTGTTATTTCAAGAGATTGGATAATAAATACATTAGGGGGTTTCGCCATAACAAGAGCGTTCTAAAAATCCGGATAATTGAGAGTTCATGAACATAGAATAGAACATAGTAGGATCATAACCCAATCACCTCTTCCCATTTGATTTATTACCTTGATAATCACTTTATTTATCTTTGATTATTTTCATAGTATAAACACCTATCATCTTATAAATTGATTTAGCTTAGAATTAGATAACATAGCAATTACGAGCATTGAATCCAATTGTCCCTGTGGAGACGATATACCCCGGGCTAAATAGTCCACTTTATTACATTGCACGACCTAGTATACTTGCTAGGATTTCGCATGTCAAGTTTTTGGCGCCGTTGCCGGGGACAATTGCGTTATTTGATATTGTAATTCACTTATCTTCTCTAAGACTAAGTTGCTGTTTTTGTGTTTCTAGTTGCTGTTTTTGTGTTTTAAGTTTCTGTTTTTGTGTTTCAAGTTGCTGTTTTTGTGTTTTTAGTTGCTGGTTTTGTGTTTTAAGTTGCTGTTTTTGTGTTTTTTGTTGCTGTTTTTGTGTTGTAAGTTGCTATTTTTGTGTTTCAAGATGCTGTTTTTTGTTTTTTTAGTTGTTGATTTTGTGTTGTAAGTTGCTGTTTTTGTTTTTTATTAAGTTGCTGTTTTTGTTTTTTTAGTTGTAGTTTTGTTATGTTTTTTTTATTTTTTTTTATTCTTGAATAGATGAGCATCAATGACTTTTATTGGTCAAAACAAGGATGGGATGAAGGTGCCGAGTACGGGAGTCGAGTGCAAGATTTATGTTCGTGGTGTGGAGACGCTCATCATAGCGATTATTGTCAACACGGATGGAGAAGTCAGCAAGACTTGCCATTGAGTTATTATGTTATGAGAGATTCACAAGCATACCTGCAACAAGATAAGTCCCCCTTTCTAATGCAGGGAGAATTTGAATCGGCTAACTTTCAGAACCATGGGGATTATCAGCAACAATGTGATAGGGACCCAAGTTTTGAGGAGTTGATGATCCAATGGATGAAGTCGAACGATGAGCGGTCTCAAAATCTCGAAGCATCTATAATGGAATTGCAAACACCACTCAACCAACTTTCCAACTTATTGGTAGAGAGATCATCAGACACTTCTCAGAGTGGCACAGAGGAGAATGATGAGGTATCTGATACAGAAGTTGAACAAGTTGTTGATTCGACACCACATTGTCTACAACCCATTGCTACACCAGCACTACCTTCAGAATCTATGTGTGGTGAAGTAGATGCAACATCACTGGAGCACCTTCAATTCAGCATAGGGATCCCAAAATCCACTCCATCAAATGACCAAGAAAAAAGCATTAGAAATATTCAAGAATCCAATGCCACCTACCATCATATCTCTTGATTTCTTAAGAATGTGCATCAATAACCAGAGAGCTAGAGTGGTGGAGGTTGAAGACAAAGTTTACAACTTTAGTGGCCCGTTCGAGGCATACACTAAGAACCCAAGTGATACTACGGTTGAGAATGAGGAGATCCGAAGATATACAAGTCACTGGGATATATCACCACTAAAGTTGTCAGAATCAAGGCTCAGGGAGTTAGGCCTGGCCACATACTTATTAAAACCATCAATGGAAAACTCCCCATCTTTAAAATTCACTTTTAGTTATTTACAATTTTATTACATTTTTGTAAAAGTGAATCTGAGCTCATATCTTAGTTTTTCAGGATTTGTGAATGTGATGGGAAATGAGAAGCCTTTACGCAATTGGAAAAAGCACAAAAAGGCTCATCTATACAAAGTTGGCATTGCTCCTTATGATCCACCATGAGCAGTGCAAGGGAGTCGAGCTACCGACTTTAAACAAGCGCTTCGTGGGAGGCAACCCACGTTTTACATGCTTTCTTTCATTTCCGTTTTTTTTTTATTTTTTAATTTTGTTTTGTTTCTTTTGTTTTAAGTGTTCTAAGTTGTTTTGATGATGCTTTTTGTCTCTTCTTGTTTTTCTAACTTCACAGATGGCTAGGCTTTATTGTCAGACTCTTCGCCTTGTTGCTCTTTCGCTTTTTGGACATCACTTAGCTTCAAACATCAGGGACGTCTTTCCTTCCTTTACTTTACATTTGTATGTTCGATCATTGGGGACAATGTGCTAGATTAGTTGGGGGGTGGGGTAGACGTCCTAATTTTATTGTGATGTGGTGATATGGTGTAACTTGTACTCATTTGTTAAGTTTCATGCTTGATTTGGGATTAGAAAATTGTGATAGTCAATGATTTCATATTCACGATTTGTTATACTTTTGCTTGGAGCATGATTCGTTTGAGTGTCTCTACTTCATCTAAGATGAAATCATTTGTCGTATTTTATATGTGAAAGCCTTTTTAGCCATGCTTATGTGAATTGTTGAGGATTTAAAGCATTGAGCGTTCAATTTTGTCAACTTTGAAATGTGTGTTGAGTGTGCGAAGTCATGAAATGATTTAGGCCATCTTTCATTTTCTTTAACCTTACAATTGGCCTTCACGATACTACATAATCTCTAGACCTTATTTTGAGCTGTATTGATAAGAATGGAGTGTGCTAAGCATACTAAAAACCACCATTTGCTTTTCTTTCGTAAGCCACACCAACCACCCTTTAGCCTAAAAGAAAGAAAAACAAAGTCTATTTCCCGAGTAAGAGAGCATATAACCTCATATCATTTGGCTTTAATTTGGGTTTACGCTTTGTTTTGGGTGTCGAATCTCATGGATTAATGGGTTAAAAATTGTGTTTGTTCTTGATGATTTTGAGAAATTTTGAGGTCTTGATTTTATGTGAAATAAAGAGAGGAAAAAGAAATGTTGTAAGTTGGCTAAAGAGTCGAGAGATTGGAAGTTACCGAAAGATATATTATGTGAGCTCTCTCTCGATTTGGCTACGAACTGAGCTTCAATGTGATTTATTTGGTTTGGGAATCATTTTTCCACCCCTAGCATCAAAAGAAACAAGTTTTGGGGTTATGAGTTCAAAGGGAAAAGAAATCGAAAAGCGATAAGTGACAAGATGTAGAGATTTGTTCGGTTGATAAGTGAGTGTTTAGCTCGATGATATTGAGTTGTATTCTCTCTTGAATTTAGTCACTTTATCCATATATTCCAGTCCAAGCCACTACCTAGCCTTACGTTACAAGCCAAAAAGACCTTTTGATCTTGACTTTCACATTTCATGCACACCGATAGGTTAACAAAGTTTTGGAGCGTTTTAATGTTTTTATTATCTAATGAGTTTACATAATCTTGTTTAAAGTGTGCTCTTGGCATAAAAATGGATATGGAGTTCATGATTTTGAGATGGAATCGAAGATGTTTTGGAGGCTTTCAAATTGTTGAGTGTTCTAGGTAAAGTGTATCTTGTCATAATCATTTTCGAGGGTTTAATTCGTGTGCGTGCTTGATTATTGAGACATGAAACCTTTCAAGATCCCAAAGCAAGTTGTAAAATCTGAACTTATGAGTACTTGTTCGCCATTTATTGATCGAGACGATCATAGCCTAGTTGGGGGGTAGTTGATAAGTCCATATTTTACAGTATTTTATGTCCCATTGTAATATGATTTGATCGTTACTTTGATCATTTTTTATCCCTCATAATGCTTTGATTGGTATATATTTTGTTTTTTAGGATAAAAGTTGATTTACGCATGAAAGACGAGAAAAGAGATCCAAATTGAGCTTGAAATTGAAGAAAGAAACAAAAGAAGATAGTTGACGAAAGATTTTACACAATGCTCATATATAAATGAGGTTTTCGTCCTCTTACAGGCCGAATCATACTAAGGTTTCTTCTTCAATATTGTAGATCTATTTCTTAGCTTCACGTAGCAACTTGAATCAACTCAATCCGACATTTGTAGAGAGAGTTATGATCAAAATACGAAAGCTGTGAATTCTGCGTCAGAGGACCGCGGTCTGATAAGAGTTTGTGCCGCGGTCCAATTCTCCCGAAGCCCTAAAATTAAGTCCGCCGTTTTTGGTCTTTATAACACATTCTTCACTTACCAAAAGGTTAGAAAATGCTCTAAAACACCAAGGGGAAGCCATGGAAAGTCCTAAGAAAGCTTGAAGAGTCATCATCATCATCATTTGCATCATCAAAGCTTGGATTCAAACTTTGTAATAGGGAGTAATTCAACTCTTTCTCTTTGATTTGTGTATCAACCATGTCTTATAGAATTGTTGAATCACTTGTTGTTGT
Source organism: Buddleja alternifolia (assembly GCA_019426215.1). Taxonomy (NCBI): domain Eukaryota; kingdom Viridiplantae; phylum Streptophyta; class Magnoliopsida; order Lamiales; family Scrophulariaceae; genus Buddleja; species Buddleja alternifolia. The sequence goes on along the minus strand of CM033399.1, from coordinate 20,807,200 downwards.
AAGTATGAGCTAAGCATCTTTGTGATTGGGTTATGTGAATACTTTGTGATGTTTTGTGTTTAATGAATCATTAATTTCCGGATTTATTACATTCTTGTTACATGTTTGATTTTGTGCTTAATGCTTGCATATGCTTGATCACCATGTGTTTGATAAAATGCTTTGTCTTGAGACCGAGAGGAGATAGATAAAGGGAGATCGAAAAATCAAACATCATAACGTAACAATTGACTAGAGATAGAATCGATTGCGTTGTGTGGCTTTTTGTGATAAGATGACCCGATTGAATGTAGGGTCTTCGTAAACAAGGAATTCCTTTGAACCTAAATGCATGTTAGTTAATTCAATCTTCACTACAGAGATATAGGAAGTTGTTAACTAGTATAGGCTTGTTATTTCAAGAGATTGGATAATCAATACATTAGGGGGTTTCGCCATAACAAGAGCGTTCTAAAAATCCGGATAATTGAGAGTTCATGAACATAGAATAGAACATAGTAGGATCATAACCCAATCACCTCTTCCCATTTGATTTATTACCTTGATAATCACTTTATTTATCTTTGATTATTTTCATAGTATAAACACCTATCATCTTATAAATTGATTTAGCTTAGAATTAGATAACATAGCAATTACGAGCATTGAATCCAATTGTCCCTGTGGAGACGATATACCCCGGGCTAAATAGTCCACTTTATTACATTGCACGACCTAGTATACTTGCTAGGATTTCGCGTGTCACCCCTTCTTGACATCAGCAAAGTATGTCTTCAAGTCAGCGATATCTTGGCGCATAAACCTGCCTATTTCAACCTAAGGGGCAACTTGTTCAGCGATACTTTAAGAGGCCAGATCGAAAGTAGTGTGTCGCTCAGTATTAGCTGAAGCATTCTGCGCAAGCATCCAATTGAATTCTTCGGAAAGCGAAGTGATCAGGGGTGATATGGTATCCATGACTGCGATTGTGCTCTTTGTAGCAGCGGTTGAGATATCACGGCTTCGAGTGTCAGAAATAATTCGGATTTGCCTATCAGCTGTATCCAAAATCTTTGAGCAAGAACCCTCAATGTTTTTAACTGAGATCTGTACTGATTGTCTGAAATCTCGAGCATCTGGATCACTGTCCGAGTTCGAGTCCGAGGAGGAGCTCTTAGGAGACGGAATGAGTCCGTAAGAGCTAGAAATTGCAGCCTTGCCTTTGGTTTTATCTCTGATAAATGGCTCTTCAGGATCTTCAGCAATTTCAGCATGAACTTCATCTATCTCTTGATCCATGGATGAATCTGCAATCCTTGACGGGGGCTCGACTACTGGGGCGCTAGAAAGATCTGGCAAAGAGGCCTCGAGAATTTGAGCGGCATCCACAGTAGGAAAATCTTATATTTCAACAATTTTGACGAAAGGAGAAGGGTCTTCAACAGCAATGAGCCAGAGTGGGCCAATCGCTTCCATCATATGCCTTGGATTTATCAGGTAGGTCTGCGAAATAAGGAATATAGCGTCTTCACACTCTTCATTGCTTAGTGCAAGTTGCACTCCTTCCGGCAAATTAACTTCTGAAGTATAATAGTTGTAGAAGTTCAAAATGAATGGCATAAGCGCTTGAGCTGCTTCTTGGTCCACTGACCCGATCAACGATATCATCTTGGCCACTTGAATGTTCTGTTCATAAAAGAGCACAGGGTGAAGATTGTATCCTTGGAAGTCGCTTAGCCCTGAATAGTGGTTGAAAGTGATGTCCAATGCTTGTGCTTTTTCTATCACTGCTCTTCTGTCTCGGTAGAATTCAGCAAACTCAGCGTGCTCATCTGCAACATTGACACGAATTTCACTTTGTTCAGGAAGAAGCGGTTGTTTACTGGTGGAGGCTTCTTCGTTCAGATCTGGAAAGATGCGTTGAACAAACGCTTGATGAGGGTGAAACACATATCGTCTGCCTTGACTGAATAAGGCTAGTTGTTGACAGATGTAGCTCTCGATAGGTTGCTTGTAGCCTGGAAGATCGCTAACATTTTCGGAAATATGCTATCGCTGTTGAAGTAAAAGGGTAGCAAACCCTCAGCGTCTGTATTTGATTCCAAATTCAAATAAGAATGGATATCTCACAAGTTCTTCAAGAGTATAGAAGTGTAAAACCAACTCTTTAGCCCATCTTGCTGTATCCATCATCCATCGCTTGCCAAGCTTGTTAGCTTTCTTCTGATCTTTTCTAACGGCAAGAAATTTCTCAAAACGTTCAATTTCTTCATCGTAATCCTCAACCCATAATCTTGCAAGGTATCACGGGCTTCATCTTCTATCCCCGAGTTAACTGGATTTGGACACTCAGCAACAATCGGTCCTTTTCCTTTCCAAGCTTGTGTGGATTAGGAGAGAGAGCACGAAGGCGGAACAGTCGCTGGTTCTTCAAGCGCTGGCTCTGTTGGAGCGCTTGTCGATGCAGTTGGAGTGGAGAGAGGAGTACGCCTTCGGGCTAGCGGTACTTCTTCCACCTCTTTTTTTTCTTCTTCTTCCTGAGGGAAGATAAATGCTGGAGGAGGAGATGGTGATTTCTGTTTCTTCTTTGGTTCTGGCTTCTACTTCTGCTTCTTTGCTGGTTTTGATGGCTCAGTAACTTTCAATGTGATTTTTCTTTTCGGTCGCTTGACCACCACCTCTTCTTCCGATGAAGACAAAGACGCTTGCTCTTCATCATCGCTGCGAACAACTCCTTCGGCAAGAAGTCGCTCACGCTGTTCTTTGGGAACCGCTGCACCACCACGTTTTCTTGGCTTGAGCAGCTCGCCGATCATCTTCTTTCCATAAACCTTTAGTGCTGGCATTTTTTTTCCAGCGGTGTTGGTGATATCGCTAGCGCTAAGAATTTGACTTAAAACAATCTCGTAAGGCTTAGGATTTACTAATTTGGCCATCATTGCCTTGAAGTAATTAAAAATGTAAAGCGACCAATTTATCTCCAGTTTGGTCAGAATGGCCACCATCATCTTGTATTGAGGGTTGGAAACTTTATCGAAGCTTCCCTTTCTTCATTAGATCATCTTGGCGCATATGTCCGCAAGAATGACATATTCGCTCTTCATGTCGTTTTTCTTGAAATTGGGTTCATAGGCAACTTCAACTTCATCCTTCTTGATCAATGCCCAAACCTTGGTAGAATCACCAAGAGTGACATTTTCAACTTCGGCACCATTATTTAGCAAGTTTAGTAAAGATGGAATCGGAGAAGGAGTGAGAACGAAGGTCTCACGGGCAAAGGGAAAGACATGGGAAATGGAGTTTCCATCGTCGGAGATTTTTGCATTTTTGAAGAAGAATAGGGTTTCTTCCTCAAAGAAGTTGAAAACAGCAGTTATCATGTCGCGTAAACTAGACTCCTAGACAAGTGGAAGAACAGTCCTAAGAGGAAACTTCTGGTTATCAAATAGATAGTCCCAGTTAACAAGAAGCCGACGTTAACAGCGACTGGTTTATCAGATTTGGAAGATTTTTCAGCACCAGATTTTGAAGATTTGGGTGCCATTAATGAACTGAAAAAGCTTTGGTAGAGGAGAGAAAAGATATACTTCTTGCCTTAGAGAGAAAGAACTTTTACAGTAGAGGAATTTTTAGAAGTGACAAAGTTTTACTGTAAAGGTTGTGAAGGGTTTAAATAGGAGGCAAAAATAACTCCTCAACTAGTAGATGAAAGACATGTGCACAGAAGTTAATTTTTAAAAGAGCAAAAATTAAATCTGAGTCATTTACACATAAATACGGATGTCAAAAGGTACGGTAAATATGGTAACAACTGTGAAATATAAAATTTTGAAATCCGCAGTTACATTTTCAAAACGTTTGAAAATTTTTGAAATTTTCAGCGTGAAATGCATGCTCCTGATAGTACAGTGACGCGTAGTCAGACATGTGCAGTTACTGAACCGCCTAGTTTTTAAATAAGAATCATTAACCTTCAGCTTGATTTGATAAGCATGGGTGGGCATTTGTCAAATCTAATCTTTTGGACTTATCCGCATGTTACTTTCAATGATGAAAACTATGCATGAATTTCAGAAAACGATTACTTAGCGTTAAAGTGGGGTTGAAGTCTTTTTGAGAACAAAATTTAATTTCTTAAAGTTAAAGATAAAATCAATCGCTTGGATTTATAAAAGACATTTTCATTTATTAGAGATGGATTTTGTCATGCATAATAGATAAGCGCTAGTGATCAATGCATAAATTTTCAAAGTCATTTTTGATCACAGTCACTTATGAGTTGAGACAAGTACAATTTTAAGGTTCCCCCTATAATTGTTGACTCATTTCAATTTAATAAATGATTTAGACATAAACATAAAGTGGATTCCCCCTAAATTGTATGCCTATAAAATATGGTGCTCTATGATTTAAGCGTTTAAATCAATCATACCTAATTCACTTCTGAAAGTGAGAAAGTGTTGTTCGTTGAGCGCTTTGGTGAAGATGTCTACCAATTTTTTGTCAGTACCAATGAAGTGCATGGAGATATCTTTCTTTTGAACATGGTCACGCAAAAAATGGTAGTGAATGTCAATGTGTTTAGTTCTAGAATAAAGGACTGGATTTTGGGTCATATCTAAAGCGCTTTGGTTATCACAATGGATTGGGGTAGGACCTAGGATTGTTCCATAATCTCTAAGTTGTTGACTCATCCAAAGGATTTCTGCACAACAGCTCACAGCGGCTACGTACTCTGCTTCAGAGGTAGAAGTCGCTATGGATTGTTGTTTCTTACTATGCCACAAAATTAATCTATCACCTAAAAATTGACATGTACCACTAGTACTCTTTGTATCTATTTTGCATCCTGCAAAATCTGCATCTGAATAACCAATTAGTTCAAATGGAGAGTCGCTTGGATACCATAAGCCCACATTCTGTGTGACTTTTAGGTATTTAGGGATTCTCTTGGCAGCATTTAAGTGTGATTCTCTAGGATCATCTTGAAAGCGTGCACACATGCATACCTAAAACATAATATCGGGTCTACTAGCGGTAAGATAAAGAAGTCATCCAATGATACCTCTATAGTTATTGATATCAATTTTCTTCCCACTTTCATCTTTATCTAGCTTAAGCGTTTGGCTCATTGGAATTTTTAAAGATGATGCGTTTTCTATACCAAATTTCTTAATCACATCTCTTGTATATTTAGCTTGGTTTATAAATATGCCATTAGGGAGTTGTTTAACTTCTAATCCTATGAAGAAAGTTAATTCACCCATCATGCTCATTTCAAATTGTTCTTGCATCATGTTCAAAAATTTCTCACACAATCGCTTATTAGTAGAACCAAATATAATATCATCAACATAAATTTGGACTACGAGAATATCTTCATTATGGGTAATTTTAAAGAACGTTGTATCAACGCTGCCTTTTGAAAAACCTTTTCCTATAAGGAAGATAGAGAGAGTGTCATACCATGCTTTTGGTGTTTGTTTAAGGCCATAGAGTGCCTTATCCAACTTGTAGACCATACTTTTGCCATGGTTGTTGATGAATCCTGGAGGTTGCTCCATAAAAACTTCTTCTTGGAGTTTACCACTTAGGAATGCACTCTTCACGTCCATTTGGTATACTGTGAATTTGGTGAATGCGGCAAACGCTAGGAACATCCTAATCACTTCAAGACGGGCTACTGGGGCATACATCTCATCAAAGTCAATACCCTCTTCTTGACAATAACCCTGAGCCACTAATCAGGCTTTGTTTCTTATAACAATGCCATCTTCATCCATTTTGTTCCTAAAAACCCATCTAGTTCCAATAACTCCTTGGTGAGTTGGTCTTGGTTCTAGCGTCCAAACCTTGCTTCTCTCAAATTGGTTAAGTTCCTCTTGCATTGCTTCTACCCAACTTGAATCACTGAGCGCTTCATCCACTTTCTTTGGTTCAATTTGAGATAGGAAGCTTACGAACATGGCCTCATTGATTGTTGCGGACCTAGTTCTAACAGGTGCTCCAATATCTCCAATTACTAACTCTGGTGAATGGTCTCTAAGCCATTTATGGTCTGGATGGAACGGGTTATGAGACTCTTGATTGTTAATCGCTTGAATTTCATTAGTCTCTGGCGCAATCGCTGCATCATTCACAGTTCCAATTTGCTCTTCATGATCAATAGTGATTCTGACAGTATCATCATTTGTAACCTCACGAGTAACTTTAGGAATAGGCACAAAAACTCATCATCCTCCTCATCATCACTGTCATCTCCAAGATTGATTTGTGACGCTTGTTGGATAAGATCTTCAATTCCTATACCATCAGGATTAACCTTACTCGGTTTTTGGTTAGCATCATCAAACACAACATGAATGGATTCTTCAACCTTCGATTTGATCTTATTTAGAATGCAAAAACTCTTTCCGTTCTTGGCATAGCCTAGAAAGATTCCCTCATCCGCTTTAGGATCAAACGTCTTTAGGCTGTGGGATCCATTGTTATGAATGAAACATTTTGAACCAAATACATGAAAATATGAAACGTTAGGCTTACGTCCCTTCCAAAACTCATATGGAGTCTTCTCATATTGCTTGTTGATCATACACCGGTTATGAGTGTAGCAAGCGGTATTGATAGCTTCGGCCCAAAACCTTTGAGGCAGCTTAGACTCTGCAAGCATCGTCCTAGTGGCTTCTTTAAGCGTTCTGCTCCGTCGCTCGGCTACTCCATTCTGTTGAGGTGTTCTAGGGCATAATACTCATGAAGTACTCCAAAATCTATACAAAACTTCTCAACAAATTGGTTAGTAAATTCAGTTCCTCTATCGCTTCTAATTCTCGTTACCTTTAAATCTTTATAACTTTGTAATTGGTGAATTAGCGCTGTGAGCTTGACACTAGTTTCATCTTTGGTCGCTAGAAATTCTACCCATGTATAGCGAGAAAAATCATCAACTATTACTAGCGAGTACTTTTTACCACTAACACTCATTATTTGAATAGGACCAAACAAATCTAGATGCAATAGTTCAAGAACGTTAGAAGTAAATAGACATTGTTTCTTCTTAAAAGATGATTTAACTTATTTACCCATTTTACATGCATCACATAAGCGATTCTTCTTAAAGGAACCCTTAGGTAATCCCTCTACTAGATTTAGCGATATTAACTGAGACATTGCCTTAAAGTTGAGGTGATTCATTTTTCTATGCCATAACCAACCCAATTCATTTTAACTTTTAACAACAAAGCATGTGGGGTTGTTATCAATTGTAGAATCTCAATCTACTAAATACACATTGTACAAAGCATGTGGGGTTGCTATAGCTTCGTTAACATAGCAGTAGTCACTTGAAAATTTTACTTCAAAACCTTTCTCAAAAAATTGACTAATGCTTAACAAATTATGCTTAAGACCTTCAACATAATATACATCACTAATCATGATGTTCCCCCTATGCATGATACCTATACGTTTGGTTTTACCTTTGGAGTTATCACCGAATATAACTTGAGGACCATTGGTTGCACGATAGTTGACCAAGAGATCCTTTGATCCAGTCATGTGCCTTGATGACCCACTATCGAAGTACCACACTGAAGTATCGGTGTTGGCTCTAGGTACCTGCATTTAAAGGATAGTTCTAATTCTTCTTAGGTACCCATGTTGTCTTGGGTCCTTCAACGTTAATCACTTTGGTACTTTAGGAACCCATATTTGCGTAGTCTTCATTGGAGAAATACTGGCCTCCTTGGGTCTCACATTGTGTTGTGTGTTGGGTGTATAGTAATATCCTTGATTACAATAGTAATCATAATCATAATCATAATTATCATAGTATCGATAATATAATCTAGACTGCCTTGGATATGGACGCTAGTATTTCCTTGGCGCTGGCTTGGGTTGCACTTTTGGTGCTGGACGCTTGGCTCTTAATTCACAGTGATCAGATTTATCCTTGGCCTTTTAAGCTTTTAGATGAACCCGTCTTTGTGAATCATTTGCTTTCGCCTTTTCCTTGCCTGAGTCAGCTTTGGCTTTCTCATTTGGCCTCGTACAATTGTCGCTATGTTCATTCAGTATTTGACTTTGTGAACTTTTCTCATAAAAAAAACACCCTTTCCTTTGTTGTTTGCCGTAACATTGGATTTGTTTGATTGTTTACCGAATTTATTGCATCCTAAACCAGTCTTTTCACCAAACATTCTTGTTACCTCAGTCACATTATCCAACTTTCTTGAAGCTTTTGATAATGATGAGATGAGCTGCTCTGATTTGGCAAGTCTAGCAATCAAATCAGCTTCTCTCTTGACTATTATATTAAGATCGCTTTTCAATTGAGTAATCTCACTTTCAAGCGATTGGTTGTTCTCAATGCATTGTTGCTGAACTTGCAACTCTGCTTTGAGCATTACTTTATCACTTTTGAGTGATGAGATAATAGCGAAGTCATTTTGATATATTTTGGCGGCATCTTGACAATCTTTATAATATTCATTAACTTTGTCAAGTAATTCATCATAAGAAAGAGGATGAGATAATCCAGTGGTTACCTTTGGTAGGGAATCGTCAGACGCTTCATCATCTCTTGCTATAAGACAAATCAATGTAGAGTCGCTTGTTGGCTCATCATCACTACTTTTATCTGATGATTCCAAATCCTCTTCAGGTGCGGAGAATGGTTCAGATTCCGCTAGCAAACCTTGTTGGCGAAGGTCGCTCTTAAATTGATTTCTATCCTCATAGTGTTGCCTTGTGGGCTTAGACACATTTGGATAAGGACAATTTACCCGGTAGTGCCCTGGTTTCCTGCAATCATAACACAAATTAGTTTTCATTTTCTGTTCAGTGGTTAATCACTTTGAAAAAACTGGTGCTGAGAGATTTTGAGTAGGAGTTGTAGGCGCAGGATAAGGAACTGGCGCTACTAGTTGAGGTGCAGAATATACTAGCGCTTGATACTGAGGCGTTGGTGCTGGGGGAAGTGTTTAAAATGAAGTTTGTCCAATAGGATTTCTCTTGTCATATCTTAGAAATTTCTTGAATTTCTTGACCAATAAAGCCATCTCTTTTTCTTCATTTGATTCTGTCACTTTCACCTCACTAATCGCTTTACCCTTGCTTTTGGTGGTAGTGATTAATGCTCCTGATTCAGTCACTGAAGTCGATGTGTCGCTGACTTCACCTAATTCGAACTCAAATGCCTTTAATTCTGAAAACACATCTTCTGGAGTAAGAGTCTCCAAGGTCTGTGATTCTCTCATGGCAACAGTCTTAATCAAATACTTGCTTGGCAGACTTCTGAAAATCTTATTGACCATTTCCTTGTTGGTCAATTCCTTGTCTAATGACGCAAATAAGTGATGAGCAAAGTGAACCTTGCGTCCAATTGTTCTAGCATCTCATTGGTCTGCATCTTGAAATGCTAGAATCTTTGCATGGCTATGGAGAGCTTGTTCTCCTTCATCTGTGTTGAACCTTTACACACAATAGCTAACTTATCCCATATTTCTTTGGAAGTCTTACATTGATTGATCTTGTTGAACAATGCATCATTGTCTCCTAACGCTGAGTAAAGTGCACTTCGTCCAACATTATCTATATTTGCTCTTTTCCGACCATCTGGCGTCCATTCTAACTTGGGTTTCTCGACATATCCATTTGGAGTTGCTTCATCAGCTCCAGGTGCTCAAGTTATCACTTTCATGATCTTAATAGGGCTATCTAAAATTACATCACACATTTCATTAGCGCAAGAACATAAATACGCGAATGCTCTAAGTTTCCAAGAATCATAGTTTGACTCTATCAACTTAGCCATTTTGTTAAAATCCATAATGAGAAGTTTTGAGAGAGAGTTTTAAAGCTACTAAGTTTTAGAAAAAATAGATCTAAACAAGTAGTTACGCTTGGAAACGGTTAGGTTTCTACTTCAACCGCTCTGATACCACTTGGTGGTCCCAAGTGGCATTCAAAAGGATCTAGAAGGCGGGGGGGGGGGGGGGGGGGGGGGTTGAATAGACCCTGAAGTCATTTTCAACTTCAAAAAGTTCATATCACTTTTAAAGGTTAGAACGCTTAGGAAGCTAAGCGTTTGGGTCAGACGCTACAGTAAAGATAACTTAAACTTAGTGATTTTGGTAATTTACCAAAGTAGGGTAATGCTTAGATTACTTAATCAGGGTTAGCACAATGGAAATGATTTTAAAGCTTTAGTGTCCGTTTACATTAAATAGTCGCTTAGCAGATTTAGCTTGTATTTATCAGAATAGATAAAATAATATAAAACAAGACACTAATGAAAGTAAATGACACAAGATATATAAAGTTCACTGGGTGATGTAATTCCAGCTACGTCCTTCTTCTCCTTTTTCACTTGGAGGGAATTTACTAAGTTGATTATCAAAAAATCACACAAAATCTTCTACAAGGTAGTAAATAGGTGAAAATGATCACGGGCTCCTTGATCACACAGATTTCAACACCAATGAAGATCTTCTTCTACAAGCTTCTCTCACTCAGAAATACTGCCTGTAAGGGATTTCAACAACTTTCTCACACAGATGAAAGGTTGAGGGTTTTATCACAAGGGTTTGTTTGTTTTTGGAAAGATCAAACAACTTGGAAATATTTCAGTAAGAATTTAGGTTTCTTCTTCGAAAGATGTTTGAGATATTTGTGACTGTATGAAATGTATGTAAAAAGCTTGAAGAATTTTGGGTATGGAGTTTCTAAGCTTTTCTTTGAAAGAGAATTTGGGCAGAGTTTTCTTGTGCATGTACGTATGTATCTCTGTTTAGGGTTTGCTGGGATTAGGTATTTATTGGCAATTCTTGGGATTATGTCTGTTGGACACATAGGGGCGTGCCTTTCATGCGGCGTGTGATTATACCTTTTCTCTAACATTTCTGAAATTCTGCTGGTTCCGATTGGATGGGAGCAGCTATAAACTCTAAAATTCTGACAGTCTCGTCAAAAGGTGGCTTGTCCACAAGTCATATTGGCTTATCACATTTAATGCTCTTATTAGGCATTTAATGCATTTTGAATTTATTTCCCATAGGAAATAAATGTCCTTTGAATGATTGCATTTAAGTCCTTCATGACTTGAGGATTTATTTCAAGTGAATCTGATATTGATCGCTAGAGTGCTTTGAGCGCTTGAACCAAAAATCCTGAAATAGTCCTTTAGCGTTTGACAGACGCTAAGGATAAATCTTCATCTTCTTTTGACTTCAGACGCAGATTTTCAACTTCATCTCTAATAGACTCACCTAAAATTCTATTAATGATTCGGTATCTAATACTTAGTCTAAAATCTACAACGATAAAAATTACAAGCCTAACAAAATTACATACTTTGAAACGCTTATACAATTGATCTATGAAACATAAACTTACATTATATTTTGGGGTCTAACATAAAATCCTATTTTGTCATCATCAAAACATCTGACATGAAATTTCCTAACAATAAGGAAAAAACCTTGTCATTAATGATAAGTTAGCCATCGGTGTGGTAATGAGCTCGCTTGTTGCACAAATCAATAAGATCAATTTCAATTAGAATGAAGTTGTTCTTTATAAAATTGGTTCGGCCTACACTCTAGACATTGAAAGTTTAAAAATTTAGTGTGAAAGGGCAAATATGTTTTTATTAATAGTATAATATATTTTTGCCGTCCAATTTATTTGTGGGATCGTTGCAAATACAATCCAGAATTGCACAAGGCCTTGCATTGAATGTCCCATATGGGACCCATTAGATGGAAAGTACACAAATACCCTTACTAAGGCATGGTAATAAAACAAAAGAAAAATTCAACATTTGTGAAATTTCTTTTATACCCTTACTGAAAAATATGTAATAAAAGAAAATAAAAACCAGGACTTTGTAAATGTCTAAATTAGCCTTTCATGACTTTCAATTAAAAAAAAACTGAATAAAATGAAATTGCATTGCTACCATTGTTTGCTGCCTGCGATTTCTGCCATTTCCCCACAAAACGTTCAAATCAGATTCTTTAATTAGGATTCTTCAATTAGGGTTCTTCAAATCAATTGATTCCAATTTCTTTACAATTGATTCGTATTTCCCAAAGAAGACTTGCGACATTTGTTTTTTCCCCAGAGAAGAGTCACGACATTGCTGCACTTCGAGAAGACTCGCACAATTGTTTTCTAGAAAAGAATGCAATTTGACTATTCGAGTTTGGTTTTTGTAGTTTTTTGGAGGTGCATTTGGTACGGTTTTTGAATTAGGTCAATTGATTCCAAATTCTCTACAATTGATTGATGTTTCCCATAGAAGACTGGCGACATTGTTGTCCTGTTTTGCGAAAGACTTCAATTTGATGATTCCAAATTGATTTCTGTAGTTTTTGGAGGAGCAATCGGTATCCAATCGAGCCGAATAATAGGTAAATTTGTTCATTATTAAAACAACATAATATGGGTTTCTTGATAGTTTCTTCGACATGGCCATTAAAATGTTAAAAAAGCTCCGACATGCCCACTAAATGAAATGGAATGTTAAATTGAATGTGTTAAGAGTATTATATGTTAAGTGGAATGTGTTCAGAGTTGAATAAATTATGAAATTGTTCTAACTACAAGCATAAATTATGTGCCTTTTTTTCCCTATTATACTATCGATACGATGGTATGTGGCAGATGAAAGATGGAGACATTAGTGGAGCATATGAATGGATTTCAAATAATAATTTTGCTTTGATTAACACAATAATTGGAGGAGAGGGCGTTGATCTTAACACGGTAACAATTTCCAATTTTCATGATTGTATATTTCAAAGGGTTTTTTTTAAAGAAAGGAGTATGACATTAAAGTGAGTTATACCCCTTTGTCCTATAAATGTTTAACCCCTATATATATAGTCGACGATTTTGATTTAAGGTGTTATCTTATGGACCAATGTCCGCTATCAAAATGCAGAAGCATTGTCCATGTTGAGCTTATTAAAAAGACGGTTTCTGTTGAAAATAACATTTTTTAAACTGATGTTGAAAATGATTTTGTTGAAAATGGTGATTGTGGCTTCCCATATATGGACCATCCGGAATTCGTTAATGAGGATCCAGATACTTATGTTGATGTCAATTTGGTTTACGACTTTACATCTGCCCCTGGTCGGCCGAGTAGTGTATTAAAAAAGCCGACGTCCCCGCCCATATCGATAGCTTCTGCCCCAACTCCTGTGGAACGAGCAGCTCCATCTTTTGAAAGATGTGACTCAACTCCAATTCTTCCATCTCTTAATCTTGCATCTAACCCTGTTGAGACTAGTGAAACCTTCAGTTTTGATGATGGTATAGATCTGCCGATTGGACATGAATTCAGAAGCAAAGCTGAGGTGTTGGATTTGGTTGTGGCTGCTTCGTTCAAGGCAACTTTTCGTTTTAGGACAGCTAAGACAACAAAGGTCGCATACTGTTTTAAGTATAGAGGCGAGGATTTTAACTAGATTTTGCGTGCAGCAACGACCAGAGGGTTAGATGTTTTCACCTTGCGCTTTCATAATAGAATCCACACATGCTCACCTTCAGTGGATAAAAGTAGAGAAAAGAGTAGCGCAAGGATGGTTTGTAATATGTTATTGAAGAATTATCCATGTCAATATGATACGCCGCCGCGTAGTTGACCTTATGACAAAGGATGACATTAATGTTTCTTACCATAAAGCTTCGCGGGGTAAAGCATTAGCTTTAAGTACTCTCATGGGTGATCCGGGTGAGAGTTATGCTACAATTCTGAGTTTTTTGCATGTGTTGAAGGAGATGAATCCTGGTACAGTTACTCACTGTGTTACAGGTGCGGATGACAAGTTTGTGTCTTTATTTTTTGCATTAGGAGCATGCATTGAAGGTTTCGAGTTCATGAGGAAGGTTATTTTTATTGATGGAACACACTTAAACACCAAATACAAGGGTGTGTTATTAGTTTGCACTGCCCAAGATGTCAACAAACATCAATATCCCCTTGCGTTTGGTGTACTGAAAAATGAAAGCGATTCGACTTGGAAATTGTTCTTGGAGAAGCTTATGGAGGTCATACCAGATTCTAAAGATCTGGTCATCATTTCAGACAGAAATGCGAGCATCTTAAAATTAGTTGAGGCAGTGTATCCTAAGGCTTCACATGGATATTGTGCTTACCATATCTCTAAAAATATGAGGACTCGCCTTAGTATAGGCAGGGGCAGTAAAAATAGAAATGAACATCGGGACAGTGTGGTATCAAAGTTCATGGGTTGCGCTGAAGCATATACTGTTTAAGAGTTCGATAAATGTTTTGATGACCTAACAAAAAGGCAACCTCCTACATGTGTCAAGTTTCATGAATATACGCGACAATTACTCCTTATAAAGGAGCGTTGGGCCAGGTGCTTCTTTAAATGTTCACGATACAATATTTTGACTTCTAACGAAGTTGAGTCCATTAATGTTATATTGGTTAAAGCTAGAACTCTTCCGGTGGTAATTATTTTGGATGAGATTGTGAAGTTAATATCTAGGTGGTCAATAACCACCGCAACAAAGCGTTAGAGGGTGGATCGTCACAAGTCCTTACTCCAAAAGTTGAAACAACATTGCATGCAAGGAAACACGATGCCAGTTTCTTTAGAGTCGATGAAATAAATAAGATGTCACGTGAATATGTTGTCAGACGCATGACTTTGGATTCTGATCAATTCTATGTTGACCTCCAGAATAAATCATGTAGTGGCCGAGTTTTCGACATTGACCAGATCCCTTGTGTGCATGCTATAGTAGCATTTTCAGAATTTCCTGTCGGCGAAGAATTGGATTCTCTATGTTCGGAATTCTACACAAAATTTTTGTGGGCAATGGCGCATGACAGAACCATATACTCTGTTTCTAGAATATCCAATTGGAACATTCCAGCTGAAATACAGGACATTCAGGTGGTACATCCTGACTACTTGAAAAGGCCTGGAAGAGTTCAAACGGTGAGAATGGATGCTGGCGGACAAAAGGTTCGCAAAAAATCAAAGAGACAAAAAGATCCGACAAGGTTCTAAATGTAATCAAACCCCACTAACTGAACTATAGGGATGCACAATTTTTTCATGAGTCAATAATTGTGGACTTGTAGTAATTTTATTGATGGATTGATGTACAATTGTTATTGGGATTCAAGTTGCCTTGTATACCGCGTAACCGGATGTTTATCACACCGGTATAATCTTGTGTTTTTCAATTGTTTCTTGCCTCAAACTATAATCGAAATATATAAAACATGTCATTTTTATTAGTTTCGCAATGGTTTTGTAGTATTCTGTGTCACCTAATTTAATGTCAGTTGTGTATGTATCGATGTGCAATTTTTTTTGAATATGCCTTGTATACCGCGTAACTGGATGTTTATCACACCGGTATAATCTTGTGTTTTTCAATTGTTTATTGCCTCAAACTATAATCTACTATATAAAACATGTCATTTTTATTAGTTTCGGAATGGTTTTGTAGTATTCTATGTCACCTAATTCAATGTCAGTTGTGTATGTATCGATGTGTAATTCTGTTTTGAAAATGCCTTGTATATCGTGTAACCAATGTTTACACCGGTATAATGTTGTGTTTTTCAATCATAATTCGTTCTGATTGGCTCCAATTTGAGTTTATAATATACATAAAACATGTCGTTTTTATTAGTTTCAATAATTTTCACCTTTCGAGTTTGGGTTTGGGGTTTGGGTTTAGGGTTTAGGGTTTAGGCTTCATATACATATCTTTTCAATTAAGTTAAGCGCTTTACTATTACTTTATTTCAACTAATTATAGGTCAATTTATGATGGATCGATATGTGTTGATCCGAAGTAAGTGAAGGTGTGCAATATTGTAACTAACTATATCGTATCAACTTCATGTGTCATATAGTAATCATATGAGTTGATTGAACTTCATAATGTTTGTGCTATAAATAAAAGTTCCAACGTTTTTATTTTCAATTACTACTATATGAAAATTCAATATGACTCCAGTTATTGGTATGAATTATTCTTGTGATCTAAATCATTCTTGTGATCTACCTAGATAACTACGATACTCCACTTACCCAATAAATATCCATTCGTATAAGCATATGTGATCTAAACCATAAAAATATTATTTCAATTAAGTAAATATTTTAAAGCAATTTTTATGTCAACCAATCATATGCTGATTCATTAAGGATT
Source organism: Buddleja alternifolia (assembly GCA_019426215.1). Lineage (NCBI taxonomy): Eukaryota > Viridiplantae > Streptophyta > Magnoliopsida > Lamiales > Scrophulariaceae > Buddleja > Buddleja alternifolia. The sequence continues at coordinate 20,791,012 of CM033399.1, read as the reverse complement.
ATTCCCAACATTTCATTCAAACATGGCCATTATACTGCCTATACCGGATACATATATCCCTCCGGTATATGACTTTCCGCCAATTCTTTCATTTTCATTTTTTACCGCCAAATATTCAAAATCCCATTACACACGACTTCCCGCCCATCTTTTCATTTTCATTTTTTTAACAATTCAAAAACTATATTCCCGCTCATTCCTTTTCTCCCATTACTTTTCAGTTTCCCCCCTTTCATTTCACAATTATTCACCAATTGATTATCAGCAGTCTTCCCTTATCCCATTATTCACCAAATTCAATCAGCAGCTTCCCTTCTCCCATTATTCACTAAATTCAACCAGCAGCTGCTCTTTTCAGTTTCCCCTCTCATTTCACAATTATTCACCAAATTCAATTCAAATACACAGGATGACTCTATGTGGAGAAGTTGGGTGTTGTGCGACGACTATATGTAAAAAATTGGAATGGGAATCGTGCTTTTTCAGAACGAAACTAAAGTCCGAGGTGACTGAATTATTAGCCACTATCGTGTTCTCAGTGACGGGGGTGGAGTCTATTAGGACATTGCTATATGAAAAACAAGCTAATTGCATTTTTGTACAACATAATATTGCCATGAATGTAATGTATAACCACGCAAATAACCGTCTCGATGCTCGTCGTAGGTATAGGTTGAGTATTGTATCCAATTTTCATGTAGTGAACTGAGGGTAATGTGCAGGGATTTACCTACAGGAAAATTGATTGGTAACCGTCCCGTGTTTACCAGAGTTGAGATCCCCCCAAAAAATCCAAACTCAGATGCGCACAAGGAGACAATTGTAGCAGCCGATGATTCTTGCTTCTACTTCGAATTCAGACAGAATGTAAAAAAGTTAATAAAAAAGATGTTGGATCATGAGCATTTTTCCAATGATACTATAAAGGTCATTGAGGAACACAACAATATTCACCTCTTGCATATTATTAGAAATAAGATAGCGCATGAAGCTAGTAAAGCACTGAAGCGAGGAGTTGGCGATGATTTGGAAGAATGTTTTGCATCCACCAATTTTGACAACGAGGATGAGGCATTTGGTGTGGAGTGTGACCGCATTTAAGGAGGAAGGTATATGTAGTTTAAATTCTTAATTGCATGTAACTGGATATTTATCATATATAAAACATGTTATTTATGTCAATTGCTTATGGTTCGGTATGAAATTGTGTTTTGAGTATGCCTATTATACTGCTTAACCGGATATTGTGTTTATGGTTCGGTTTGAAATTGTGTTTATGGTTCGGTATGAAATTGCATAAAACTGTTATATAACTCATTTTCTCCTGAATTAGTGAATATCTTAAGTGTTTGTGTGAGCGTCTGTTTGAGAGTTTGAGCGTTAGAGTGAAGAGTCTAACTTCAAAGATTAAATTCACTGTACTTGTAAATCATTTTCACCTAATTAGTGAAGCGTCTGTTTTGAGCATGCCTATTATACCGCTTAACCGGATATTTATTATACTGGTACAAGCTTTGGCACTAAAAATGGTTCTAATTGCCTCAAACTATAATATAATTATATAATATATGTTATTTATATTAGTTTCAATGGTTTCTTAGTTTTCTGTTTCACCCAATTAAATGTCAATTGTTTATGGATCGACATGAAATTGTATTTTTAATATGCCTATTATACCGCTTAACCGAATATTTATCATACCTGTATATTTATCAGATTAAATTCATACAGATTAGAATCAATTCAAACTAGATTTCATAACAAAACTTATATACTTTAGCAAAACATAGGGAAAAGCGTAAAAAACACTATCAAAACTAATTGACAACTTTCACACTTTTAACACATTGTATGAAGAAACAAATCACCTAGGGTAAGCCCCTCTTATGAAATGAATTTGCACATTGTTTGACGCGGTATCTTCATATGCCCTAATTGATAACCTCTTATGCATGGTACGTGTCGAATGTGCCAAAATAAAATTTACTGTTCTCACAAGGATTTGTAGTACTCGTAAGTCCAGGTCGAACTCTAAAGATTGGTTGATCAAAATATTCAACGGGGGGGGGGGGGGGTTGTTTGGATGAATTCAATGACTAAAAATGACAGGAACTAAATAGGAATTTCAATAAACGTAAAATATCGATTCAAGGATAATTCGTTCTTTAATTCAAGTCGATCATAGACACCTAAAATACTATCTATTCTTCGATTACTTAGCCAAGAACCTAAATAACCAGCTATTTAGATCCTTATTGACTTCCTTATATCATTAACCAAAGCCCAGCACCCGGTTAAATTCTTATTATCAACTGAATCGGTATTAAGCAATCCTAATCATGTCAATAATAGCATAATGAATTAGAAGCGACTAAGGATAAACAATAGTTTAAGCAAGCGCCAACTATTTAATTTACACTAATGTTTCCCTCGAGTAATCAATGAAAACTGGGATCGCAATCTTGAAAACTCAATTGCTACGAGCACAAATCAAGCATAACAATTACGGATTATGAAGATTTGTTAGCAATAGATTGTAATAGATAATCAACTAATATGCATCTTAGATTATCATCTACACAACCATGAACATTAATAATAAGAAACAAAAGATAATCAACCCGTAGATAGATCATGAAGCTCCGTGTCTCACAACATATGAATTAAATTGAACTACCTTGAATCGAAAGAGAAAATTAGCTATTCATTAATAAAAGTACAATAGTTGATATAGTATTTTTCTTAACTCTCTTCTCTCTTTTTTAGCTCTAAGAATGTGCTATATTTATAGAGAATAGGCTTCCTTCATAAGAATTTGAAGTTGTCTTCTCTTTGAAATCAATTTGAAGTTGTCTTCTCTTAGAAATCAATTTGAAGTTGTCTTCTCTTAGAGATCATTTTGAAGTTGCCTTCTCTAGCCGCCAGATTTTAATGCAGGAATTAGAACACTGATTTGGACTATTTGCAGTCCGAATTTGACTTTGCCTCCTCTTAGAAAGTTGTAGATATGCATGTTGGCTATCCAATTCAGCTGGTTTTGTCCAAATACAATGCATGTACCGCCAGATATGAATTTTCTACCAAAGTGGTGCAGTCCAGCCCGCAACAGAAACAGCTGTGAGTTCTTGAGTGTATTTGAGCCTTATCCCATCCTAATTCGGTTTAGTGTTCTTCATATGAATTATGGAGATTTTCATTCGATTTCTAACCATATAAAAATCACTAACACAAGAGGTGTTTAGCTCCAGATAGGATTGTAATTCCATTGTCGCGCCGAATTGCCCAATTTGATTGAAAATGATTAATTCAATTTAAAACCTACCCAATTCATAAAATAAGATAAGATTAGTTCAAATGGGTGTATAATCACAATAAAATGCTAAATATAAAGGGAATTAAATATATAAATATTGCACTCATCAAATTCCCCCACACTTAGCTCTTGCACGTCCTCGGGCAAATATAAAGAGATAAGAAAACAAAAATCAACTATGATAAACCATTTTCGCAGGTCTCACGATTGCATTTAGCGTATGCAATAAGCCTTTAAACCCCTAGGTTACCCCTAGTGGACGAGTTTCGTCTCGTGAGGGTTTGCAGAAAATATACTCACAAAATTTTCAACCTTCGCAAAGTACTAGTCAATACATTCCAACAATTGATTATGTAGTAATGGCATGAATTTGGCACAATGAAGATCAAGGTGAATGCATACATATAAACTCAGCTCATGTTGTACCCATAAATAGAAATCAACTTCCCTAGGGTGTGTGAGTATAATCTAAGGCATTATAGTCTAAGGCATCTTCACCACATTAGTTCTAACCTTTCACTTATGACAACACTGGACATCCATGCAATATTAAGAAACTAACGGTTTTTATAACTTTTTTTTTTTCAAAAGAAACATTAAATTCAAATTTAGGACCGGGTGCAATGTCTTGTCCCCTTAGGCTTTCTATGTCACCCATGTAGTAAGCTTTAGGTCAATGACTCCCAAACTAGATAGTTTTAGGGCATTAAGTGTTAAAACACTCCATACGGACTTAATAACTCGAGTGGCAAAGGCCACGAAACAAAACTATGGTCTTTTAATCATTACATTACAAGACTAGCTCGAGTACTACTCAAGAGCTTTGACCATTGGGTCATTCCAACCATTCAGCACTTTCAAACTTACGCAATTTATAAGCTGTTTATATCGTTTGGTATCTCGATATATAATGGTCATCTTTGGTTGAAATTTGCAAAAAGTCTTTCCTTATGTGTTAGGATGGAATCCTTTCGACTCCTGTGCCTTCGATTTCGTGCTCGGTGTCATCTAAGAAAATTAATACTAATCTAGGATCATCATGAGCAAGTCTAAAATGTATGTGTAAGTAAGTTCAAATTAAATTAATCAAAAACATGCCAAAACACAAATCAATTAAATCAAATTGGATTAACTAGGTAGCCAAGATCTTTAATTTTTGAGATTTTTGTTTTTTGTTTTTTTTTTTTAAAAAAAAATAGATAAAACATTACTAAAAATAAAAGAATGCACATACATTTACCCTCTCCCCCACACTTAAAATTTGCAGTGTCCTCAATGCAAGCACGTAAATTAAAAGTGAACATATGAAAGTAAAAGAGAGAGGGAAAGAGAGCAAATCTGATAGTGGCTGTTCAACCACTCTTGGGTTGCCTCCCAAGCAGCGCTTTTGTTTAACGTCATTAGCTCGACGTGGCCACATTTTAGTCCAAGTATGTTGGATTGCTCAATCGATCTTCTTCTATTGTATGCTCTTTAAAACCTTCAAAGAAAAGTTTTAGCCTATGTCCATTGACCTTGAACACCTTGTTAGTTGCTAAGCTTTGAATCTCCACTACACCATAAGAAAACACGTTAGTAACAACAAAGGGTCCAATCCAACGAGAACGTAATTTACCAGGCATTAATTTTAAGCGTGAGTTGTAAAGTAACACTTTTTGTCCAACCACAAATTCTTTTCTAGAGAGCATCTTATCATGAAACCCCTTGGTTTTCTCTTTGTAAATTCGTGAATTCTCGTAAGCGTCAAGACGTATCTCTTCTAATTCTTGTAGTTGCAACTTCCTTTGCTGACCAGCTTGTTCCATATTCATATTGCAACTTTTAATAGCCCAAAACGCTTTGTGTTCCAACTCTACCGGAAGATGACATGATTTACCAAAAACTATCCTGTATGGTGACATCCCTATAGGCGTCTTATATGCTGTCCGGTATGCCCATAATGCATCGTCAAGGCGAGCACTCCAATCTTTTCTATTTGGGTTTACAGTTTTCTCCAAGATTGATTTGACTTCTCTATTTGACACTTCGGCTTGTCCATTTGTCTGAGGAGGATAAGGAGTGGATGTCTTATGAAAAACACCATATCTTTTTAGCAAGGTATCTACAACTCGATTGCAAAAATGGGACCCCTGATCACTTATCAAAGCTCTTGGTATGCCAAACCTACTAAAAATATTAGACTTGAGAAAACCTACAACAACTTTAGAATCATCAGTTTGAGTGGCCTTTGCTTCCGCCCACTTCGAAACATAATCAACAGCAAGTAAAATATAAACAAAACCAAAGGAGGAAGGAAAAGGGCCCATAAAATCAATACCCCATACATCAAAAATTTCACAAACAAGTATAGGATTTTGAATCATTTCATTCCTACGACTTATACTTCCCGTCCTTTGACATTGTTCACAATTTTTACATAAAATATAAGCATCACGGAACAAAGTAGGCCAATAAAAACCACTATCTAACACTTTTCTTGTCGTCCTCTTAGGTCCAAAGTGACCTCCACAAGCATAAGCATGACAAAAGTTCAAAACAGATTCAATTTCAGAATCAGGCACACATCTCCGAATAATTTGATCAGAACAAAATTTCCACAAATATGGATCATCCCAAACATAATATTTTGATTCACTCTTAATTTTATCTTTCTTAGCTCTACTTAACTCATTAGGCAAAGTTCTAGCAACTAAATAATTCACCAAATCAGCATACCAAGGAATCATACCTTGTAGAGCAAACAATTGCTCATCGGGAAAGAATTCTTGTAGTGGCTCCGGATTTTCTTCTCTCACCAATCGGCTCAAGTGATCAGCCACTAAATTTTCTGCTCCCTTTTTATCTTTAATTTCCAAATTGAATTCTTGGAGAAGAAGAATCCATCTTATTAATCTCGGTTTTGATTCTTTCTTTGCCAAAAGATGCCTTAAAGCTGCATGATCAGAAAACACAATTACCTTAGATCCAAGTAAATAAGAACGAAATTTATCTAAAGCAAAAACAATAGACAAAAGTTCTTTTTCAGTAGTAGAATAATTGCACTGAGCCGGATTAAGTGTCCGTGATGCATAATGGATCACGTGAGGTTGCTTGCCAACTCGTTGTCCCAAAACCGCACCTACTGCATAATTACTTGCATCACACATGATTTCGAATGGAAGAGACCAATTAGGGGGCTGAATTATTGGAGTCGTGGTTAGTGCTAGTTTCAGTTTGTCAAAGCTTCTTTGCATTCATTGGTAAAGTCAAAGGCTACATCTTTTTGCAACAATTTGGACAATGGCAAAGCAATCTTCGAAAAATCCTTGATGAATCTACGATAAAAACCTGCATGACCAAGGAAAGATCGTACATCCCTCACACATGTGGGGTAGGGTAAGTTCACAATTAAATCAACTTTAGCTTTATCTACCTCAATACCCTTACATGAAATAACATGTCCTAACACAATCCCTTGTTCTACCATAAAGTGACATTTTTCAAAATTTAAAACAAGATTTGTGTCAATGCAACGATCAAGCACATGAGATAAATTATTGAGGCAAGCATCAATTGAATCTCCATGCACCGTAAAGTCATCCATAAAAACTTCAGTGCAATTTTCTACTAAATCGGAAAAAATACTTATCATGCATCGCTGAAATGTGGCTGGTGCATTGCAAAGTCCAAATGGCATTCTCCGATATGCGAATGTTCCAAAAGGGCATGTGAATGTGGTCTTTTCTTGATCCTCTGGTGCAATTACAATCTGGTTGTAACCGGAGTAACCATCAAGAAAACAATAGTGAGATTTACCGGCTAACCGCTCAAGCATTTGATCAATAAAAGGTAAAGGAAAATGATCCTTTCTCGTAACCATGTTCAACTTGCGGTAATCTATGCACACTCGCCATCCATTCTGAATTGTTGTTGGAACTAGATCATTATTTTGGTTCTGCACCACCGTCACTCCAGATTTCTTTGGTACAACCTGAATAGGACTCACCCACTTGCTATCTGAAATTGGATAAATCACCCCCACATCCAATAACTTCAAAATTTCTTTCTTCACTACATCCATCATTAACGGATTTAGTCTTCTTTGAGCCTCTCTACTTGGTTTAGATTCATCCTCAAGCAAAATTCGGTGCATGCACATAGAAGGACTAATGCCCTTGATGTCGGCTATAGTCCACCCTATTGCTGTCTTATGATTTTTGAGCATTCTCACAAGTCTTTCTTCTTGCACCGTAGTCAAATGCTTAGCAATTATTACTGGCAGTGTCTCAGCCTCTCCCAAGTATGCATATTTGAGATGATCAGGCAAGGGCTTAAGTTCTATAACGGGGGCCTGCATCACAGATGGCAATAGCTTTGTATGATTAAGTGATAACTCAATTTTTGAAATATTATACCTATTAGGGGCTAGTGGTAGTGATTTTAGAGCCATGATTATCTCTTCAACTTCGTCACTGAATATCAGATTATCCTCAAATTCTAGTAAGCCTTGACTGAGTACTACCTCCAATGCATCTAAGTAACTTGTTTCAAATACATCCTGCACCAACTTATCAACAATGTTAATAGAATAAATCGAATTTACATCAGAGGGATACCTCATGGACTCTAATATGTTAAATTTCACAATTTGCCCATCGAACTCCATTGATAATGTACCATCATGTACATCAATCTTGGTCTTTGCTGTTTTTAGAAAGGGACGTCCTAAAAGGATTGGTGTTGGATTCGGGGAACCATTGTCCTCCATATTTAGAATATAAAAATCAGCTGGGAATATCAAATCGTTCACCTGCACTAACATATCCTCAAGTACACCCTCAGGGTACGCATTAGATCGATCAGCTAATTGTATAATCACGCCCGTTTGTTTCAAAGGACCCAAATTTAGAGATTCATAAATCGAAAGAGGCATTACGTTTATAGATGCACCTAAATCTAGCATGGCACGTTCAATTCTATTATTTCCAAACAAATAAGGAATAGTAAATGTACCTGGATCCTTACACTTAGGTGGCAACCTCCGTTGAATTACTGCGGACACATTCTCATCCACCTTGATTTTCTCATCCCCTCTCAACTTCTTTTTTGTAGTGCACAACTCCTTAAGAAATTTTGCGTATCTCGGAATTTGACTTATCGCATCAAGCAAAGGAATATTCACTGCTACTTTCCTAAAAGTCTCCAAAATCTCCTTTTCTTGTTCTTCCTTCTTGGACTTACCTAATCTACTTGGAAATGGAACAGAAACAGGAATAGTGTTAGTGGAATTATGCATTTTGGACTGAGCCATTACCTTTTGAGAATTTTTCTGATTGATTTTAGCGTCCTCCATTTCTCTTTCTTTTTCTGGTAAGCTTGGAATTGTCGGTTGAATCTCTTTACCACTCCTCAAAGTTACAGCACTTGCATTTTCTTTTGGATTTATTATTGTTTGGGAGGGTAATTTTCCCGAACCTTGAGTCTCCAACTTGCTCATTGAGGTTGCTAGCTGACTTATCTGTTTTTCTAAATTTTGTATGCTATTCCTTGTTTCCTGCTGAAATTGTTGAGTATTGTTAGCAAGAGATTTAACAATTTCATCTAAAGGCATACCTGAATTCGAAGATTGATTCGTTTGATGTTGTTGTCGTGGCTGGAAAGAATTTTGATAACGATTTTGTCCAGCTGGATTTCCATAACTGAGATTAGGGTGATCTCGCCAGCCTGGATTGTATGAATTAGAATAAGGATCGTATTTTCTTTGTGGCTGACCTGGGAATCCTCCAATGGCATTGGCTTCCTGGTTAGTATTTTCTTGCAATGTAGGACACGCATCAGTGGGGTGCCCTGTAACCGAACAAATACCACATACCTTTGCTACTTGCGAATTTCCTACGGCCATCTGACGAACTAATGAAGTTAACTCAGAAATTTGATGCTCTAGGTTAGATGTACTTACCTCGTTGACTTTTTTAGGTGTATGATCTAACCTCATGCCAAATTGCTGTGAATTTGCTGCCATGTTGGAAATTAAAGTCCTAGCAGCTGCGGGGGTTTTATCCACTAGAGCTCCTCCACTCGCTGCATCAATCATGTTCCTCTCCATGGGAAGTAAGCCTTCATAAAAATATTGAATTAATAGTTGCTCACTTATCTGATGGTGTGGACAGCTTGCACACAACTTCTTAAATCGTTCCCAATATTCATATAATGATTCTCCGTTGTACTGCCTTATGCCACAAATCTCTTTTCTTATGTTGGCAGCCCTCGACGCCGGAAAGTACTTCTCCAAAAATAGTCTTTTGACCTCATTCCATGTTGTTATCGTCCCTGAAGGTAAGTAATAAAGCCAATCTTTTGCATCATCTGCTAGGGAAAATAGGAATGATCTTAATTTAATTTGTTCCTCGGATACTCCTGTCGGTCTCATGCTCGAGCATACAACATGGAATTCTTTTAGGTGCTTGTTTGGGTCCTCACCTGCAAGACCACGAAATTTAGGCAATAAGTGAATCAATCCAGATTTTAATTCAAAATCGACATCTAAATCAGCATATTCAATGCATAAAGGTTGTAAATTAAAATCTGGAGTAGCTAACTCCTTCAAAGTCCTATTATTTCCAGCCATGACTTCCTCTTCGTCTGAGTCACTCGAAAATAAGTGAAGAGATATGGAACTTCCGTGTGGAGATAAGATAGATTTTTCCGATTGCACGTTTTCCGATTCGCTCGTCTTTTTAACGTCTTTCCTCAATCTACGCAATGTTCGTTCAATCTCTGGATCAATTTCCTGGGTCTTAGATTGAGAAGAACGAGTCATAAACTACAAAAACTCAAAAGGGATTAAAAAAATGACGAAAAAATTTATAACTAAAATTAAAAAAAAAATATTCAAAACCCCTTTTTTTTTTTTCTAAATACTCAAAATATTCAATAAAACTTAAAACTAAGAAATATATGAATCTAACAGCCTATATATATATATATTACAATAATAATAAAATTTTGACCAAAAACCAATCCCCGGCAACGGCGCCAAAATTTGGTACGTGTCGAATGTGCCAAAATAAAATTTACTGTTCTCACAAGGATTTGTAGTACTCGTAAGTCCAGGTCGAACTCTAGAGATTGGTTGATCAAAATAATATTCAACGGGGGGGGGGGGGGGGGGTTGTTGTTTGGATGAATTCAATGACTAAAAATGACAGGAACTAAATAGGAATTTCAATAAACGTAAAATATCGATTCAAGGATAATTCGTTCTTTAATTCAAGTCGATCATAGACACCTAAAATACTATCTATTCTTCGATTACTTAGCCAAGAACCTAAATAACCAGCTATTTAGATCCTTATTGACTTCCTTATATCATTAACCAAAGCCCAGCACCCGGTTAAATTCTTATTATCAACTGAATCGGTATTAAGCAATCCTAATCATGTCAATAATAGCATAATGAATTAGAAGCGACTAAGGATAAACAATAGTTTAAGCAAGCGCCAAATATTTAATTTACACTAATGTTTCCCTCGAGTAATTAATGAAAACTGGGATTGCAATCTTGAAAACTCAATTGCTACGAGCACAAATCAAGCATAACAATTACGGATTATGAAGATTTGTTAGCAATAGATTGTAATAGATAATCAACTAATATGCATCTTAGATTATCATCTACACAACCATGAACATTAATAATAAGAAACAAAAGATAATCAACCCGTAGATAGATCATGAAACTCCGTGTCTCACAACATATGAATTAAATTGAACTACCTTGAATCGAAAGAGAAAATTAGCTATTCATTAATAAAAGTACAATAGTTGATATAGTATTTTTCTTAACTCTCTTCTCTCTTTTTTAGCTCTAAGAATGTGCTATATTTATAGAGAATAGGCTTCTTTCATAAGAATTTGAAGTTGTCTTCTCTTTGAAATCAATTTGAAGTTGTCTTCTCTTAGAAATCAATTTGAAGTTGTCTTCTCTTAGAGATCATTTTGAAGTTGCCTTCTCTAGCCGCCAGATTTTAATGCAGGAATTAGAACACTGATTTGGACTATTTGCAGTCCGAATTTGACTTTGCCTCCTCTTAGAAAGTTGTAGATATGCATGTTGGCTATCCAATTCAGCTAGTTTTGTCCAAATACAATGCATGTACCGCCAGATATGAATTTTCTACCAAAGTGGTGCAGTCCAGCCCGCAACAGAAACAGCTGTGAGTTCTTGAGTGTATTTGAGCCTTATCCCATCCTAATTCGGTTTAGTGTTCTTCATATGAATTATGGAGATTTTCATTCGATTTCTAACCATATAAAAATCACTAACACAAGAGGTGTTTAGCTCCAGATAGGATTGTAATTCCATTGTCGCGCCGAATTGCCCAATTTGATTGAAAATGATTAATTCAATTTAAAACCTACCCAATTCATAAAATAAGATAAGATTAGTTCAAATGGGTGTATAATCACAATAAAATGCTAAATATAAAGGGAATTAAATATATAAATATTGCACTCATCAATGCACCCCACTTGGATCATCAAAAAATTGATTAACACAGTAAATATTTAGTGTACCCAACTCAGTTGCGTGTGACACCACGTAGCAAATGTAGCTTAGCTCGCAATCAGAACACGAGAAGTTGAAGATCGTGACCTCATTCAATGCCTCCAATCCCATTGCTTGCAACTTCCAGTCCTCTATGTAGTTGGATACACTAGTGCCCGCGTTTTCCCATAGTGCACCCTACACAGGCTAAGTCAATTACAATTATATTTTAGAAACCCAAACAAAGAATGTGTTAAATAAACCATGTAATAAGCGACAAATAATAAAACTTAAAATTTTACCACCAAATGGACTTTAAGTTCATTCAATTCTGTACATCTACTGATGAGCACCAATGTGACAGCAAGATTGTCTAGCTGCTTCGAACACCTGATCTCTAGGTGGTGCATATTAATAAAAAAATACTTCGGCATAACGCAATGTAGAGACTCCACTTGCACCAGTATCTACCAAAGTTAAGAAAAAAAGAAAATCACAACAACTTCTTAAAAGCATTTGCACTTATTCAAACAATGATAGATAGATAGATATACCCTAACAAAATCAACTAGGACACATGCTTGGTCGCTGGATAGCGATTCGTTTGTTATTTTAACGACCTCTCAAAGTAGTCGCTTTGTCAAGCAACTTGCTCCGATGTAACTTCGATCGCTGTGTACTATCCACTGTAAAGAACGAGGAAACGACCCCAAAACTTGTAAATACCCCGGACCTTGTTGGTCTTGTTTCAATAAGATAACAAGGACATCTACCTCGGGGAAGTATACTTTTACATTCACATTTCCTTGGGCCCGGTTGAATGTCATCTTAAATGTTTTTACAAATGGAAAATAGGCCTCAGATTAAGTTAGCCCTCTAAAATCACAGTTCAATAACTGCAATTCATTCAACTCGGGACACCATTTCCCAAGTCCTGAAGAAAACGTGGTATCAAACAGCACAACGTGCTTCAATACGAGTGTTTTTAATTTTGGTAAATTATATCTATCGTCCCACCTAACAATGTAGGTTGGTAGATATAATTTTAACTGAACAAGAGTTTGTGAAAAAAATAGATCGTTGGAGAGTGAAGTGGACAATTGGCCAACTAATTTCAGTTTTCGAATAGAATGTTCTACTCCAAACGCCACCCAATCTTGCGTAATCCGATATAGGTAGTTGCTAGAGAGGGAAGTTTAAGGGACTCACACCAGTTATATAGGTAACCGATATAGGATGCGAAAATAGGTATGAAGACAGGTTGTATCAAAACTTATACAGGTATGATACGTATCCGGTTAAGCGGTATAATAGGTATACTCAAAACACAATTTCAACTTTGATCCTATAAACTAACATAAATAACATGTAAGGGTTAAGTATGTGAAAAGACTTTCACTTTTTACATGTCAGACTAAGTGTGTGGTCGTGGTTAATAGGTGGTTTCTTAGTTGTATCCCATTTCCCCATTACCACTAATATAGGTAGTTACTAGAGTGGGAAGTTACCAAAGCTTATACCGGTATAATAAATATCCGGTTAAGCGGTATAATAAGCATATTGAAAACACAATTTCATGTTGATCCATAAACAATTGACATTTAATTGGGTGAAATAGAAAACTAAAAACCCATTGAAACTAACATAAATAACATATATTATATAATTATATTACTGTTTGAAGCAATTATAACCATTTTTAGTGTGATTGAGAAACCAAAGCTTATACTGGTATAATAAATATCCGGTTAAGCGGTATAATAGGCATACTCAAAACACAATTTCAACTTCGATCCTATAAACTAACATAAATAACGTGTAAGGGTTAAGTATGTGAAAAGACTTTCACTTTTTTACATGTCAGAGTAAGTGTGTGGTCGTGGTTAATGGGTGGTTTCTTAGTTGTATTCCATTTCCCCATTACCATTAATATAGGTAGTTACTAGAGTGGGAAGTTACCAAAGCTTATACCGGTATAATAAATATCCGGTTAAGCGGTATAATAGGCATATTGAAAACGCAATTTCATGTCTATCCATAAACAATTGACATTTAATTGGGTGAAAAAGAAAACCAAAAAACCATTGAAACTAACATAAATAACATATATTATATAATTATATTACAGCTTGAGGCAATTAGAACCATTTTTAGTGTATTTGAGAAACCAAAGGTTATATCGGTATAATAAATATCCGGTTAAGCGGTGTAATAGGCATACTCAAAATGGACGCTTCACTAATTCAGGTGAAAATGATTTACAACTACAATGAATTTAATCTTTGAAGTTAGACTCTTCACTCTAACGCTCAAACTCTCAAACAAACGCTCACACAAACGCTTAATATATTCACTAATTCAGGAGAAAATGAGTTATATAACAGTTTTATGCAATTATTTTAATTTTGGATCGAAAAATCACAATCTGATACCAGTATGATAAATATCCGGTTATACCTCTAAATGAAATAGAATACTAAAAAACAATTTACTGCTAATTGGGTTAAATACAATACTACAATAATTAACAATTTACAAGTTAACTATTTAACAGTGTTCATCAATCAACTCTTAACCTCAAAATATCTCTAGCTACTCGTCTCCTGAAATAGAGCATGTTGTGCTGCCCAAAACAAAGCCCAATATTGGCGCGACTACTAGAAAAGTCAGCGTACTTCATCATGAACATTCCACAGTCAAACACATTATGCTGTTGGGGATGGTCTGTGGTGCGCTCGTAATGCCAGTCACTCAAATCAATTGATTGTCTGCTATTTTGCTTCGCCTCATCGATATAACACCGAGCTAGATAATCTAAAACTTTGTGATCATATCCACCAAATGAATCAAGATACTGCAACTTTTGGTCTTTTTTGTTTATAATAGCTAAACACCAATGTTCATCTTCTTTTCAGTGAATAGGCACAAACAGTTTGTCACACTTAACAATGTGATATCCAATAGAGGTCACGCCAGTCTATTCCTTGACCGATTTAAAATCATACTCACCATCACAGACCAAACTCCCGTAAAAGAAATGGCTAAAATAATGGCATCTTAAATATTTGGTTGGCTCCCTAATCTCTCTTTCTTTCAACAAATTAAAATACAAATCAACCAACTCATCATTAATCCAACCTTTTGGCCGTAAACACTGAAACTTGACACGACAAAATCCTAGCAAGAGAACTAGGTCGCGTAAGTAGTAAAGTGGATTTCTAAGTCCGGGGTTATCGTATCCGCAGGGACAACTATAATCTAAGTACCAAGACTACTATATTACTCAATTCTAAGTTAAATCGGTCGATAGAAAGGTTGATTAACTAATTAATAAATACTAGAAAATAAACTAAGGCAACGTCACACCAAATAAAGGGAGGAAACAATAGAGAGAAGCGATCAAGGCACATGGTTCAACCGATTATGCATTTAGATTGTGATTTAGGTTCTATTGGATTATTAGATTGATTTAGCTAAGGCGAAATTCCCTAACGTACGTACTACCCAATCTCTTGGCATAGCAACCCTACCCTTGGTAACGATTTCCTATATATCTCTATATGAAACCCGATTAACGAGGATGCATTTAAGGTCTAGGAATTCCCCATGTGAATGGAAAGCCACCTAAAGAAACCGAGTCTATCTCTAGTCGGTTTAACTATAGGGTATTCAATGTTTATATCTTCCCTAGGTTATTATCTCTCGATCTCTAACCTAGGCATTTTATCAAACACTTGGTGATCAAGCAAATGTAGCATTGAGATCAAATATTGAATACATAGCTAAAACCAAAATTAATCCAATAAACACCAACAAATCAACAATCAAAATAACATAAACGGCCTATCCATGGCCTCAATCAAACAAGTTTAGCTCATATTCATGTCAAAAGTGCAAATATAAATCATACAAGTCATAGGAGATTTGAACAAATTCAAGAAACAAATATGTAAAAACTCCTTAATTCTTGTAGAAATGTGGATTCCTTTTTGAATTCTCCATGTTTTGACCTTTAATCTTCTCTTCTAAGCTCTCCCTCTCTCTATTTTCGTGTGGTTGCTGATATCCAAGGTGTGTTTGGGTAAAAAATGGCTAAAAGGGGTATTTATAGACCAACCCGCTGCCTCGAACGCCGCGGCGTTCGCTTGTTGAACGCCACGGCGTTGGCTACTGCATGTGAACGCCGTGGCGTTCGTGGATGAATGCCTCGGCGTTCGTCCCCTGCTGCTCCAGCCAGTTTTGGTAAACCTCACATAACTTTCTCTACCGATGTCGGAATAAGCTGATTCAAGTTGCTATAAAATCCTCAAACAAAGATCTACAACTCTCAAGAAGACACCAAGGCCTAAATCAAACGTTATAGGGGATAAACGCGTCTCACAAGTTACTGAATGAGAAAACTCCGTCGTAAGACG
Source organism: Buddleja alternifolia (assembly GCA_019426215.1). Taxonomy (NCBI): domain Eukaryota; kingdom Viridiplantae; phylum Streptophyta; class Magnoliopsida; order Lamiales; family Scrophulariaceae; genus Buddleja; species Buddleja alternifolia. The sequence goes on along the minus strand of CM033399.1, from coordinate 20,774,757 downwards.
TCTCTTCCGATGACGTTTTCACTTCCTTCCCTACATATCTGATCTTTGTATTCAACATAAGAAATGTACCTTTCCCTCTTATATTTCCATTGGTATACCAAGTGTGTAATTTGTACATGGGTAGAGAAATCTATTCCATAAACTCTAGCACTGCACATACAGCATTTTACCTTGTGTTGTATCTTTCTTCATGATTTACCTTCAATCCTTGTTCTTTTCCTCCAAATCATATGTTATTCTAGAAAATATGAGAAAACAAGGATCAAAGCATCAAATGTGATCAAATTATCAAGGAAACAATCAAAACCAAGTCGATAAACGGGGGGAAACTAGTGTAAAAATAACATATATCAAAACTTTTCGCCGGTTATGCAAATATCAGACAGATAGTGACTCACCAACATTTTTGTAGTATTGCATTTTGCAAAGGCAGTGGCAATGACTTTGTATTCTACCCGGGTAAGCCGTGAAAAATATTCTGTAGCCATGGGATTATACACAGATTGTGCAACAGTTTTTCTCGGCGGCTTCCCCTTGGGTACAAAGCAAACTACTTCAACATTGTTTACACATATAGATCAAATGAAGACATCAGGATTTTCATCAAACAAAAAAGACATTATGCCATATTAAGTCTTACGCACTTTTTTCTTCTTCTTTCCATCAGGATTGGTAAATGGAGATCTTTGATACTTGGATAGCGTAGGCATCCTCTTCAAATTTTGTTCCACAACTGCATCCTCTACCTTTGAATCACCACCTACATCCAATCCACCATCACCTACATCTACCTTCAAATCACCACCTGCAACAGAATCTTCATAAGAAAGAATAGCTAAATCATCCTTTTCAACAACTTGATCCTCACCACGAACAACTTGATCCTCACCACGAACATCTTCATCCCCACCACCGATAGCTTCATCCTCACCACCACTTTTTGCCCTTCCACTCGATAATGATAACTCAAAACTCAGTGCAGATAACTCAGATTTGACAGAAGATAACTCTGATTTCAAAGAACCTAACTCACAAGTTAATTGCGATTTCGCAGTTGTCAACTTAGATTTTACAACAGACAACTCATATTTCACAAAACCTAACTCACAAGTTAACTGGGATTTAGCAGTCACCAACTCAGATTTCACATAACCAAACTAGCAAGTTGATTGGGATTTAGCAGTTGACAACTCAGATTTCACAGCAGACAACTCACATTTCAGGGCAACATTGTTTTCCACTAACATATCAACCCTTGCCATCAACTCACCAAACATTTTAACAACTGGATCATTGGTGTTAATGGGATTTGATGAGACAACTGGTTCAGAGGACTGTGGAGATCTGGATGTACCACATTGAAAGCTTTCAGTTTCATGTCTGCTACCATCATGAATGTGGGCTGAAAGTTTAGTCACTGGAATAACCGCACGTTGAGATTCCACTTATATACAGAAAATATCATCAAATAGGATTCTACCTCATTTCTCCAGTATTTCAGTCCACAATTTAGTGGTGGTGTCAATGATGTTGTTGGTTACATCATAAGGAGCAAAACTTTGAATGTGGTCTGTTGCTTGTTCCTCCAGCGTGGGTTGAAGTATGCTTTTAATATCCTAGCAAACAAAATAGCAAAACAAACAAAATCATTGAAATAAAAAACTAGAAAACAATTGAAAGTAATATAAATAACATTGAAATAAAATCTTTTACTGCTTAGTTTTACATAGAAGGTTACTGACTACAGATAGTTAATGTGGTTTGTGCAAATGGAGAAACACTATGAATCACTATGATTACCCGCCAGTTTGATGTGATGGAAGAGTGTAGATAGAGTACAACATAGACTATTGAGTCTACCCACTACTTCAAGAAGCGTGTAAAATTTATGCCTGAGTGTTATAAACAATCTTTATATTAAGTGTTGAGTGGAATATGTTCAATGCTTAACTCGTATTACTTGTGAAATTTATATTGACGCTTGAGATCAAAATCCTTTTATACTTGAGCGTCAGTATATTATGCATAAATAATTCTGAGCATTGATGATCATCCATATGAATGTTTTTTATGATCATCGACTATCAGTAAGATAAAGAAGTGATTCAATGATACCTCTATAGTTTGTGATATTAACTTTCTTCCCTCTTTCATCTTTATCTAACTTAAGCGTTTGGCTCATTGGAATTTTTGAATATGATGCATTTTTCATACCAAATTTCTTAATCATATCTCTTGTACATTTAGCTTGGTTAATAAATATGTCATTAGGGAGTTGTTTAAATTCTAATCCTAAGAAGAAAGTTAATTCACCTATCATGCTCATTTCAAATTGTTCTTGCATCATTTTCGAAAATTTCTCACATAGACGCTTGTTAGTAGAACCAAATATAATATTATCAACATAAATTTGGACTAAGAGAATATCTTCGTCATTGGTAATTTTAAATAATGTTGTATCAACGCTGCCTTTTGAAAAGCCTTTACCAATAAGGAAAATAGAAAGAGTGTCATACCATGCTCGGGGTGCTTGCTTAAGTCCATAAAGTGCTATATCTAATTTGTAGACCATACCCTTACCATGGTTGTTGATGAATCCTGGTGGTTGCTCCACATATAACTCTTCTTGGAGTTTACCATTCAGAAAGGCACTCTTCACGTCCATTTGATACACAGTAAACTTGTTGAACACTGCGTACGCTAGAAACATATGAATTGCTTCAAGACGGGCGACAGGAGCATATGTCTCTTCAAAGTTAATACCCTCTTCTTGGCAATATCCTTGAGCTACGAGTCTGGCCATGTTCCTTATCATAGTGCCATTCTCATCCATCTTGTTTCTATAAACCCATCTAGTTCCAATAACTCCTTGGTGAGTTGGCCTTGGTACTAGTGTCCAAACCTTACCACGCTCAAACCGATTCAGCTCTTCTTACATTGCTTCAATCCAACTTGGATCGCTTAGCGCTTCATCCACTTTCTTAGGTTCCATTTGAGACAGAAAGCTTGCGAACATAGCTTCATTGAGTGTAGCAGCTCTAGTCCTAACAGGCGCTCCAATATCTCCGATAATCTGCTCAGGTGGATGATCACGCAGCCATAGTCTATCTGGTTGGAAAGGGTTAAGAGGTTGAACAGGTGCTTGACGATCAGACGCTTGACTACTCTCTTACGAAGGCGCTTCAAGTTCACTGATTCTTATTTGATCTTGATGATCATTAGCAATTCTTACTTTGTTATCCAAAGTAACCTCACGAGTAATCTTAGGAGGTGGCACTGAGATCTCATCATCGTCGTCACTATCATCATTAATGGTAATCTTAGACGCTTGATGACACATATCTTCAACTCCTACATCATCCATATTAACCTTACTCGGTTCTTGGTTAGCATCATAAAAAACAACAGGAATAGATTCCTCAACCTTTGATTTGATCTTGTTTTGGATACGAAAATTCTTTCCATTCTTGGCGTAGCCTAGAAAGATTCCCTCATACGCTTTAGGATCGAATGTCTTTAGGCTTTGGGATCCATTATTATGGATAAAACATTTAGAACCAAAGACGTGAAAGTATGAAACATTTGGCTTACGTCCCTTCCATAGTTCATATGGAGTTTTCCCATGCTGTTTGTTGATCATGCAACGGTTTTGAGTACAACAAGCAGTGTTGATCGCTTCGGCCCAAAACCTAGAAGCAAGCTTGGACTCTGCTAACATCGTCCTGGCAGCTTCCTTGAGCGTTCTGTTCCTGCGCTCAGCAACACCATTCTGTTGGGGAGTTCTGGGAACTGAATACTCATGATGTATTCCATTCTTTGCACAAAACTTCTCAACAATCTTGTTAGTAAACTCAGTACTGTGATCTCTTTTTATTCTCACAACCATAAGATTTTTCAATGTTTGAAGTTGCCGATTAAGCGTTGTTAACTTGTCACATGTCTCATCTTTGGATGAAAGAAATTCCACCCAAGTAAATCGAGAGAAATCGTCTACTATCACCAAAGTATACTTTTTACCACTCACACTGATTGTTTGAACAGATCCAAACAGATCCATGTGAAGTAGTTCAAGTATTCTAGAGGTAGATAGATGAGGTTTTTGTTAAAGTTAGTGTCCAGCGCACCAATTATTGGGCGCCATTCTTTGTAATAGTAACTCTAGAGTTGAACAATCTTTTTCTTATAAATAAAGTCAATCTCTTTTAATATGTGTGGCATGTCTTTATTCTTAAATTAGTTTTTACATTGGCTTAGAATAAAGTCCCGAAGGATCACACATAGCTGTGGGACATCATTGCACATTAGGCGCGACAATCATGGAATATGTCTCGAAGGCTGTGATCTTTAAACATTGTTCCAAGTCGTAAAAGGGTTCATCGAGATAAAGGGATATCGATGCAACCAAAAAGACTTGCTCATATGAGAGTAATCCTTATGGACCTAAGATTCCATTGGATGTCTTATGCGTAACCGCGGATGTTCTTGATTTGTTACATGAACACTTTAGATGATCGAATATGAGCAAACTCAGACATGCACGTCTTACGTAGTAAGGCACGTGAGAATCGAGAGGAATCTATCTCTGACATTAGCCATTCGGTTAATCTCCTATGGTTACATAGTGAATCGACTTAAGGAATCTTTGGGCGAAGTATGATATCTAAAGAGGCGTAGGGTTTCCTTGTTTAGATAGTCGAAGTCGATTTCACATAACATGGAAAACATAGTATTGAATTAATAGAGTTTCGACCTTGGCCACTGCTCTAGATTTGATCGGGAGATTAGATAGAGGGATCTTACTTATGCGAGGATCAAGATCGCAAAAGGCGTATCTTTACTTTTGTTTTATCTAGGTCTTTGGGACCCTATGCTAGGTGGGCAACCGCGATTTGTAAGTGCTGAGAATTAGCTCGGTGACTAATTAGAGGCTTGATTAAATCAAAGGATTGATTTAATCTAGTACTTTCCATTTTAGGAAGGTACACTAGTACTGTTGGAAGGTGTACTTACTACTAGATAGAAACGAGCCTAAGGGGTCACACACTAATTCGAGAGAGTCACTGCTTGAATAGATGTGATTAATCAATTTCGAGAAAATTAAGGGAATTAGGAAAGTGTAGTACTTTCCTAATATGGAATATAAATTAATTGAAGGATTCAATTAATTTTACTCTTTTAATTAATCTTGTAGAATTAAAAATGGACCTAGTAGAGTCCAAGTATTTTATTTAATTGGGTAGAGCCCAAGTTAAATAAATAAATGTTGGAATTAGATGGTTGGATTTAATTTGACTTGTATTTAATTGATGGGTTGAACCTATAATTAAATTGAGAAGTCAAAATTAAATCCTAGAATCCAATTGACTTGTGTTGACCGATTTTTATGAGAAAAAATAAGGGGGGGGGGGTTTATGTGATGGAGGAGGAAAAGAGTTTTTGCCTCTTCCAAGTCTTCATAGGATAAGGATTACTAGAGAGTTTGGGAGAAAGGAAGTTTCCCTTTTCTAATTGGACTCTAGGTAATCTTCACCTTTAAATAAGAGATGAAGGAGACTAAAATTAATAGTCATAATTGCTGGAAAAATTCGCCCCCCTCACTAGACGTAAAAATCGGCCACCTTCTCCCTCTTTCCAACAAGACGTCGTTCTATTCATGTGTTGAATTAAACGACTTAGAAAATATTCCTACCCTTCACATAATCAAGCCTAAGTTAAGCTTAGAATCGTTTTGTTGTCTAGCACGCAAGGCAAGACGATTGGTGACTTGAACGAGGTGTGGATACATCTTAGAGGTGCGACGCTTGGAGCACTCTAAACCGGGAGATACGAAAAGATGACGGGAAATTTCTCACTCAAGGGAAATTATGTGGATTTGCACCACAGGGTTGCTGAGATCCAAAGTACAAGGTGAAATGAAATTTTTGAAAGGTATAATTTCGTTTACCTCTATATCAAATTCGATCGAACCAATTTCATATTCCTGATTTTGGGTGGTTATACGTTTACCTTTTGTAAAATTTTAATTTCCGTTGCCACGAGCCACCCGAGGGAATGAGTCAACCCAACAGTTTTCTCTTGAAAGATGATTTGACTTGTTTTCCCATTTGACAAGCGTCACAAAGACGATCCTTATGAAATAGTTCTTTTGGTAATCCCTCTACAAGATTTAGATTTATAAGCTGAGAAATTGTCTTAAAGTTGAGGTGATTCATTTTTCTATTCCATATCCAACCCGTTTTAGATTAATTTTTAGCAACAAAACATGTTGGGTTGTTATCAAGTGTTGAACCCCAATCTACCAAATATACGCTGTTTGTTCTTTTTCCTTTCCATTTAGTAGACTTAGTCTTAGCGACATTTATATAGCAACATTCGCTCGAGAATATGACTTCAAAGGCTTTATCACAAAATTGACTTATGCTTAATAAATTGTGCTTTAGACCCTCAACATAATAAACATCACTTATCATGATGTTCCCCCTATGCACAGTACCTATACCTTTGGTTTTACCTTTGGAGTTGTGACCAAATACAACTCGAGGACCGTTGGCAGCTCGATAGTTGATCAATAGATCCTTGGAACCAGTCATATGCCTTGCAGATCTACTATCGAAGTACCAAATAGATGTATCGGCTTTAGCTCTAGGTGCCTGCAATCAAAAGAAAAGTTCTATTTCTATTTAGGTACCCATTCTTGCTTGGGTCCTTCAACATTAGTAGCATTGTTAGTTTGAATTAAAACTTTGGGAACCCATATTTGCCTAGTCTTCATTATCGGAATACTGGCCTTCTTGCGTTTCACATTGTTTTGTGTGTGCTTTTTGTGTGTATAGTAATATCCTTGATTATAATAGTAATCGTAATCATAATCATCATAGTAGCGATAATATGATCTAGACCGTTGTGGATATTGACGCTGGTATTTCCTGGGCACTGACTTAGGGTGCACTTTTGGTGCTTGACACTTAGCGCTTGATTCACAGTGGTTAGATTTATCCTTAACCTTTTGAGTGTTTGGACGAACCCGTCTATGTGAATCATTTACCTTTGCCTTACCCTTGCCTGAGTCAGCTTTGGTCTTCTCATTTGGCCTCGTACCATTGTCGCGTGGTTCAACATGTGTTTGACTTTGTGAACCTTCTTCAACAAAGAAAACACCCTTTTCTTTGTTGTTTGTTTACCGGATTTATTGCATCCTAAACCGGTCTTTTCACCAAATAACCTTGCTACCTCAGTCATATTGTCTAGCTTTCTTGACGCTTTAGATAATGATGAGACGAGCTGTTCTGATTTGGCAAGTCTAGCAATTAGCTCAGCTTCTCTCTTGATTATTATATCAAGATCACTTTTCAACTGGATTATTTCACTCTCAAGCGATTGATTTTTCTCAATGCATTGTTGCTAGATTCGCAATTCTGCTTTGAGCATTACTTTATCACTTGTGAGCGATGAAATGATATCAAAGTGATTTTGGTATAATTTGGCAGCATCTTGACAATTATTGTAATATTTTTTGACTTTGTCAAGTAATTCTTCATAAGAGAAAGGGAGAGATAATTCAGTGTTTACCTCAGGGGACGCTTCATCATCTCTGGCCATGAGACAGATAAGCGCTGAGTCATCATCACTACTTTCCTCTGAAGACTCCAAATCTTTAGGAGCGGGCGCTTGTTCTGATTTCGCTAAGAAACCTTGTTGGCGAAGGTTGCTCTTGAATTGGTTTCTATCCACGTACTCTTGCCTTGAGGGATTGGATACATTTGGATAAGGGAAATTTACCTGGTAGTGCCCTGGTTTCCTACAATTATAACAAAGATTAGTTCTCATCTTTTGTTCATTTGTTAACCTTGCATTGTGTGGTTTTGAGACCACTGGCACTGAGAGATTTTGTGCAGACGCTTGGTACTGAACATGGGCTTGGGGTATAGGAACAAAATACTGAGGTGCTTGAAACTGGTGATGTATTGGAGCAGGCGCTTGATATGAACCTTATCCTTGATTGCTGGAAACTTTTCCTTTCTTTTCATAACTAAAAAACTTCTTGAATCTATTCAGTAGAGCCAACTCCCCTTCCTCGTTAATATCTGAAACCTTTCCCTTATTACCTGATTTACCCTTGATTGATGCTATGAGCGCTCTAGACTCAATTACCGGACTACTCACAACATCACTGCCTGAATTCAACTCAAACTCAAATGCCTTGAGTTCTAAAAAGGCATCTTCTAGAGTTAGAAGATCCAACATATTTGATTCTCTCATAGCTGTTGTCTTCATCAAGAATCTACTAGGTAGACTTCTGAAAATTTTAACCACCATCTCTCTATTTTGTAAGTCCATTCCCAACGATGTAAGTTCTGTAACGAGAGTTGTGAATCTTATGTCCAATTGTTCTAGTGTCTTGTTAGGTAACATCTTAAAACTGTTGAACTTTTCTTTAGCAATGGAGAGTTTATTTTCCTTGATCTGAATTGAGCCACCACAGATTATGGCCAACTTATCTCAAATTTCTTTAGTAGTATTACATGATTTGACTTTGTTGAATAAATTGTCATTATCACCAATAGCCGTATATAGAGCGTTACAACCAACATTGTCTAAATTTGCTCTTCGATGCTCATTAGTGGACCACTCCTGTTTAGGCTTCTCAACATAGCCATCTGGAGTTTCTTCCGTGGCTCCAGGCGCTCTGGTAATAACCTTCAAAATTTGTATTGGCCCATCTGAAATAATATCGCACATTTCGTCATCACATGAGCAAAGGTATGTAAAAGCTTTGATGTTCCATAAGTCATAGTTTGACTCAGTAAACTTAGGAACTTTAGAAAATGCCATAAATAAAATTTTAAAGCAACTAGATTTGAAAAGGATCTAAGCAAGCTATTACACTTGGAAATTTTAAAATTTCAAGTTTAACCGCTCTGATACCACTTGTTGTCCTAAGTGGCATACGAATGGGTCTAGAAGGGGGGGGGGGTTGAATAGACCCTGAAGTCTTCTTGGACTTCAAAAAGATTCGTATTAAAAAGGTTTACTTGAAATATAGATGCTTCAGCTGAGCGTCTAATGATGACTGTTTTAGAAAGTTAACTTAGACTTTAAGAATTGAATACTTTAACCAAATAGGTTTAAGCGTTCAGTTCTTTGATCAGTGTTAGCACAACGGAATGATTTTGGAGTCTTCCTTTTTGAGAGCTTTAGCGTCACAGAAAGTATTTTAGTTGCTTAGCGTTTGATTGTGTTTTACTTAATCGATTTATGCAATGATATGATAATAAGAAAATTGATTGTAAAGTAAATAATACAATAATTGTAAGGTTCGTTGGGTGGTGTAATCCCAACTACGTCCTTTTTCTCCTTCAACACTTGGAGGCAATCCACTAAGATGATTCTCAAAGAATCACACAGAATCTTCTGCAAATTTGGGAGAGATGGATGTCGATGACTTGAGCTCCTTGATCACACAGATTTCTGCTACAAATCACTTCAATCCCCTTGCTTCTTTCACCCAGAAATAATGCAAGTATCCAACTTTGACTTCACATAGATCGCGAGGCTTAGATGAGGTTTTTCTAAATGCTTTGTTTGATTTTAAAAAAGTTCAAACAACTGGGAATATCTCAATAGTAATGTAGGTTTCTTCGAAAAGAATGTTTGAGATATTGGTTAACTGTCTCAGAAGTTTAAGAAAAGCAAAGAGAATGTTTTGCTTGAACATTCTGGCTTTTCTGAGAGTTTAAGGAATGAGACTTCAATGCAACAACAATTTGGCTTGGAATTGATCGCTGATTTGGCTTGTTGTTGAAGTCTTATTTATAGGCATTCTTGGAAAAAGTGTCTGTTTGACACATGCACAGGGGCGTGTTTCTCACTTCCGCGAGTGAACAACTTTTGTCCTTTTTCCTGAAAATTTGCTTCACAAAAGTTGGTGCTGCAGTCTGTGAATAGTTGACAGTCTAATAGGGTGGCTTCTCCGTACGTCCGAAAGAGCTTATCACATTTAATGCTCTTATCAACATTTAATGTATTTGAATTAAATGCCCGTTCACAATTAATGATCTCAGAATATTTGCATTAAACTTCTTCTCGACTTAGAAATAAATTCAGGTCATGAAATCAGTCATTGATAGACGCTCATTCATTTTTTAATTACTCCTGTCCTATAAGTGACGCTTGATATAGCAGGTCATTTAGACGCTTGGAATCTTCATCTTCATTCAGATTTCAGGCGCTTGAGTCTTCAAACTTAACTACTGATAAGCTCACTCAGAAATAATCAGACGCTCAGTCTAAGAGTACTTAGCCTAACAATCTAGAGCAGAAATGAATTAAAGCCTATAAAACCTATTACAATTCTAACACTTCAAAGCTTATACAAGATTTCTACTAAAATCAAACTTACATATTTTGGGGTCTAACATAAAATCCTAATTGTCATCATTAAAACATCTAACATGAAATTCCTAACATATATGATTATGGCTTATGGATTCGGCCCGTTGTTGTTTTGAGATACTCATGTGTTCACTTAGAAATTTTGTTCAAGTCTTCTCCACAAAATTGTAGATGGGGATTTCATTTTTACTTTTTAAACTAAATACTTATTTCTTTTCTCTGAGCTTATCTTAGCAATGTTTAATATGCGAGTTTGTTTTGGATTTGGTAGGTATTAGTATCTTATTTTATCATTATCTTTTTCTGTGGGTGAAAAAATTGGATCCATGCTTGAATTCTCATATTAACTCCCTATATAGTTTTTATTTTTGTAAAAATTGAGGAACATTATTGAGAATGTCAAACTTGGTAAAAGATTATCGCTGAATCTCACATTTGACAAGGGAAAAATGGGGAATGAAATCTCCTAGATATATAAAATTATAAAATATTGTGAAAGTTGTTTAGGACATATGAGATTATTTGCAAAATCAATTCTTCAATATTGTCTTCAATTTCCGCATACAAGACTTCAAGGTCGGTGAGAGCTCTATTTTACAAGCCACCACAATCTCTTGACGTGGATACTTCTGAAAGTTAAAACAAAGTGTAGATTTACTGCATTCAGTTTTATGGTTTCTGCCATCTTTTCTTTTTCTTCTCATTTACTTTCACTCTATATTTTCTACTTTGTTGAGTTTAATTAAAGTGCAAATGTGCAAGATTGCAGGAAATCAATGGAAGAAAATGAAGTTATAGTTTTCAAAAATATCTAAGTTGCCTGAAAAATGTCACTTGCTACAAAACCAATGATGGACAAAATTAATGTAACATTGGAGCGTATGTCATCGCATGAGTGAGAAACAGAAATGTTATATCTTGAATTTTTGTTAGATTCCTCTACCTTAGAATTTTACTTTAATTTTTTTTATCGTAATTCACTTTTATTTTCACATTCTGGATTCACCCTAGATGCAATTATTTTTTGAATTAGTAATCTATTATCCACATTTATGTTTGAAATGTATTCTATCTTATTATTCAATATTAATATTGTACTATTTTTTAAACGCACACGCATCGAGTGTGCATTGTCCACTAGTAGTTATGAAAGGGGAATAAAAGCATTATGGTAGATTTCGAGAGGACGAAAAAGCGTTGTGTAGTTTTGTTGAAGGGATGGTGATTATCCTGTACAAGTGAAGGGGAAAAAAATTGCGTCATTTTTTTCATAAAATAACCCAAATATTATAAAGTAGAGAGATTAGAGAGTTAAGTAGAGAATTCTTTATTGATATTTTGTTGTGTCTCTACAATACAATGGCATAGCCTATTTATAGGCACAAAACAAGAACCTCAAAGGTTGATTACATAATGAGGAGAGTAAATTACATTGACTCATATTAATGATGAAAAGTGGAAGGACATGGAGATGAAGAGATTTTGGAGTTGTATGGACATCCACAAAATAATTATTCATAACACTCCCCCTTGGATGTCCATCACTTAAGAATATGCCTCGTTAAAACCTTACTAGGAAAAACCCAATGGGACAAAAAGCTAATGAAGGAAAAAGGGTACATATCAATACACAATTTAGATGCTGCCTCATTAAAAACCTTACCAAGCCTTGGTTAAGGGAAAAAGAGTGCAGCGTGTATTATCTCCCCTTCATGACAATATCAGTCAAGATCTTTAAGTCTACACACGCCAAAGCCACCCTATTGGACTGTTAACTTTTCACAGACTGCAGCACCAACTTTTGTGCAACAGATTTTCAGGAAAAAGGACAAAAGTTGTTCACTCGCGGAAGTGAGAGACACGCATCTGTGCATATGTCAAATGGACACTTTCTCCAAGAATGTCTATAAATAGGACTTCAACAACAAGGCAAAAAAAACATCGATCAATTCCAAGCCAAATTGCTGTTGCATTGAAGTCTCATTCCTTAAACTCTCAGAAAAGCCAGAATATTCAAGCAAACATTCTCCTTGCTTTTCTTCAATTCCTGAGACAGTCAACCAATATCTCAAACATTTTTTTCAAAGAAATTCACACTACTATTGAGATATTCATAAGTTATTTGAACTTCATCAAAATCAAACAAACCGCTTTGAAAAACCCCATCTAAGCCTCACAATCTGTGAGAAATCGAAGTTGGATACTTGCATTATTTTTGGGGGAAAGAAGCAAGGGGATAGAAGTGATTTGGAGCAGAAATCTGTGTGATCATGGAGCTCAAATCATCAACATCCATCTCTCCGTAATTTGTAGAAGTCTCTGTGTGATTCTTTGAGAACCATCTTAGTAGATTGCCTCCAAGTGTTTGAGGAGAAGAAGAAGGACGTAGTTGGGATTACACCACCCAACGAACCTTACAAATATCTTGCTCTTTACTTTACAGTCATTCTTCATTTTATTATATCTTTGTATAAAACTATTAAGTAAAACTCAAGAGAACACTAAGCAACTAATACATTTTTCTTGTGACGCTAAAGCTTTCAAAAAGGAGGACTCTAAAATTATTTCGTTGTGCTAACGCTGATTAAAGAACTGAACGCTTAAACCTATTTGGTTAAAGTATTCTAATCTTAAAGTCTAAGTTAACTTTCTAAAACAGTCTTCATCAGACGCTTGGCCTAAGCGTCTATATTTGAAGTAATGGTTTAGTGAAGCGTCTACATTTCAAGCGTCCAAAATATTTTAATAAAAATTAATTTGAAGTCGAAAAAGACTTCAGGGTCTATTCAACCCCCCTCCCCCTTCTAGACCTTTTCGTATGCCACTTGGGACCAACACACTTAATAATTCTCCACAAGAAAAGTTTAAAACGAGGATATAACTTTGATTTCCACAACAATTTGCACAACGTAACAGACGGGGATAGAGAGTAAGGAAACCTCCCTTTTTGGTGAGTGAAATACACAAATTTGACTGAAAACCTTCCATTAGTGGAATGAGTCCAAATAGGGCAAGGGGCTGCCAAAGAAGTAAAAAAACAGATTTTAAGAATTGCATGAACCAAAGGAAGAGAAAATTGAGAACCTCCATCTTCCAAGACGACGAATCAGGGAGGAACAATTTTTTAACAAAGAAAAATTCCATCAAAACCGCCTCCAGCAGATTTGGTTTTGGTGGATTAAATCCTTCAATCGAGGGAAACCATGGATTGCACTATGTGCGAAAATGACAATTAGGCGGCACTTGAAAGCAAAGGCCTTTGGAAATGATGTTTTTGCAAGCAAGAATATCCCTCAAAATCCAAGAAGCACCTACGGGGCAAGAATTCATTTCAAGAAAAGAAAGGTTTCTGAAATATTTAGCTCTGAAAACATTAACCCAAACTTTATCATCATTATTAACAATATTCCAACCAAGATTAGCAATCAAGGCTCTATTTAAATCTTTTATGCGACGAAAACCGAGGCCTCCAACACACTTAGGTAGACAAATATCATCCCATTTTTTAAGAAAAAGCGCTTTTTTAGAAGGATCCTTGCCCCACCAAAAGCAGCGCATGATTTTGCCAATACTGTTACAAGTAGAGACAGGGAGACAAAAAGTAGACATCGGATAAATAGGAATCGCTTGGATAATCGATTTTAGGAGCACTCCCCTACCGGCTTGAGAAAAAGAGTTGATTTTCCAACCATTTGATTTCCTACCTATCTTATCAATGATCTCTTGAAAAAAAATGCTTTTAGAGGGCGGTTTACAAAACGGAAGGCCAAGATGTTGATGCTTGTGATTACATTCAGACATGCCCAGAATTTGAAGGATATCATCTTTTTTGCAAGAGAAGGGCACTCAAGATCCTCCTCTAGACTCTGATCCGAAGAGTTTTAAGAGTGCAATGTCTGACATTGATTTGAGAAGATGGCTAGAGGCCATGACATCCGATATGGACTCCATGTACTCTAACAAGGTGTGGACCTTGGTTGACCCACCTGAGGGCATGCAGCCCATTGGCTGTAAGTGGGTCTACAAGCGAAAGCTTGGAGTCGATGGAGAGGTAGTCACCTATAAGGTTCGCTTCGTGGAAAAAGGATTTACTCAAAGACAAGGGATTGACTATGAGGAAACCTTTTCGCCAGTGGCTATGCTGAAATCCATTAGGATTATGCTTGCAATATCTGCATATTTTGATTATGAAATATGACAGATGGATGTAAAGATTGCATTCCTCAATGGAGAAATTGAGGAAGAGATTTACATGCAATAGCCAGAGGGCTTTACATCGAAAGGGAGCGAACACAAAGTGTGTAAACTCCAAAGGTTCATTTATGGACTTAAGCAAGCTTCTCGAAGCTGGAACAAACGTTTTGACACTATCATACAAGAGTATGGATACGTTCAAAACATTGAAGAGGCATGTGTGTATAAGAAAGACAGTGGGAGCGCAGTCACGTTCATCATACTTTATGTCGATGACATCCTAGTAATTGGAAATGATGTAGGGATGATGCAGTCAACTAAAGTATGGCTCTCTAATAGATTCTCCACGAAAGATATGGGAGAGGCGTCCTACATACTCGGTATGAAGATCTATAGGGATAGATCGAATAGGATGCTAGGTCTCTCCCAATCTGCATATGTCGATCGCGTACTCAAAAGATTTGAAATGGAAGAGTCCAAGAATGGATTCTTGCCAATAGGACATGCCATCACACTTTTCAAGTCTATGTGCCCAAAAACTGAGGAAGAAAGAGTGAAAATGTCCAAAACTCCCTATGCTTCTGCGATAGGTAGTATAATGTACGCGATGATATGCATAAGACCCGATGTAGCTTATGCATTAAGTGCGTGCAGTCGATATCAAGCGAATCCAGGCATGGCACACTGGAGTTTGGTGAAAACAATCCATAAATATCTAAGGAGAACTAAGGAATAGTTCTTGATATACGACGAGGAGAATTGGAATTAGAGGGGTTTACTGATTCGAGTTTCCAATCGGACAAGGATGACTCGAAGTCGGTGTTGGTCCCAAGTGGTATACGAAAGGGTCTAGAAGGGGGGGTTGAATAGAACCTGAAGTCTTTTTCGACTACAAAAGATTCGTATTAAAAAGGATTTTGGACGCTTGAAAAGTAGACGCTTGAAGTGTCTACCACTTGACTTAAGCGTTCACTTAAAATATAGGCGCTTTGGTGAAGCGTCTAACGAAGACTGTTTTTAGAAAGTTAACTTAGATTTCAAGACTTGAATACTACAACCAAATAGGTTTGAGCGTTCACTTCTTTGATCAGTGTTAGCACAACGGAATGATTTTTGGAGCCTTCTCTTTGAAAGCTTTAGCGTCACAGAAAGTGTATTTAGTTGCTTAGCGTTTGATTAAGTTTTACTTTATTAGTTTATGATATGACAATATGAATGTTGAAAGTAAAGTAAAGAACAATATTTGTAAGGTTCGTTGGGTGGTGTAATCCCAACTACGTCCTTCTTCTCCTCCAACACTTGGAGGCAATCCACTAAAATGATTCACAAAGAATCACACCGAATCTTCTACAAATTAGGGAGAGATGGATGTCGATGACTTGAGATCCTTGATCACACAGATTTCTGCTCCAAATCACTTCAATCCCCTTACTTCTTTCACCCAGAAATATGGCAAGTATCCAACTTCGACTTCACACAGATCGCGAGGCTTGGATAGGGGTTTTTCTAAACGGTTTGTTTGATTTTGATAAAGTTCAAACAACTAGGAATATCTCAGTAGTAATGTGGGTTTCTCCGAAAAGAATGTTTGAGATATTGGTTGACTGTCTCAGGATTTGAAGAAAAGCAAAGAGAATATATGAATGCTGAAAGTAAAGTAAAGAACAGTATTTGTAAGGTTCGTTGGGTGGTGTAATCTCAACTACGTCCTTCTTCTCCTCCAACACTTGGAGGCAATCCACTAAAATGATTCACAAAGAATCACACCGAATCTTCTACAAATTAGGGAGAGATGGATGTCGATGACTTGAGATCCTTGATCACACAGATTTCTGCTCCAAATCACTTCAATCCCCTTACTTCTTTCACCCAGAAATATGGCAAGTATCCAACTTCGACTTCACACAGATCGCGAGGCTTGGATAGGGGTTTTTCTAAACGGTTTGTTTGATTTTGATAAAGTTCAAACAACTAGGAATATCTCAGTAGTAATGTGGGTTTCTCCGAAAAGAATGTTTGAGATATTGGTTGACTGTCTCAGGATTTGAAGAAAAGCAAAGAGAATATTTGCTTGAAAGTTTTGGCTTTTCTGAGATTGTAAGGAATGAGACTTCAATGCAACAGCAATTCGACTTGATAATTGTTCTCTGTGTTTGGCTTGTTGTTGAAGTGCTATTTATAGGCATTCTTGGAAAAAGTGTTCGTTTGACACATGCAAGAGCGCGTGTCTCTCACTTTCGCGAGTGAACAACTTTTTGTCCTTTTTCCTGAAAATCTGTTGCACAAAAGTTGGTGCTGCAGTCTTTGAATAGTTGACAGTCCAATAGGGTGGCTTCTCCGTACGTCTGAAAGTGATTATCACATTTAATGCTCTTATCAGCATTTAATGCATATGAATTAAATGCCCGTTGGCATTTAATGCTTTGAGAATATTTGCATTAAAACACCTTCTGGACTTAGAAATAAATTCAGGTGAAATTAGTCATTGATAGACGCTTATTCAATCTTGAATCACTTCTATCCTATAAGGTGACGCTTGGTGTAGCAGGTCATTCTAGAGGCTTGGAATCTTCATATTTATTCAAACTTCAGGCGCTTGAGTCTTCAAACTGTACTTCTGATAAACTCACTCAGAACAAATCAGACGCTCAGTCTAAGACAACTAAACCTAACAATCTAGAATAAAAATAAAACAAAGCTTATTACAAATCTAACGCTTCAAAGCTGAAAACAAACTTACATATTTTGGGGTCTAACAAAAGATCCTAATTGTCATTATCAAAACATCTAACATGAAATTCCTAACAATTTCGCCCTTTTTGATGATGGCAATACTTACTCTTTTATAATTCAAGAGTTAGACAGCCAAAATAAAAGTTAGCTTTGATTAGATAAGGTTAGTTAAAGTTAGTTACGCTTCAACGAGATGTTTCAGCTGAAAAATGCATTTTATATAAATCAAACAAGCATTTTTACAACTAAACAAACAAAATATAAGAGACAAGAATATAGATAATGCAAATCAAAAAGCTTTAATGACTTGATCTAAGTTTGTATCGCTTGGGCATTTCAGATCGGATAGCTCCAGTCAGACTATCTTCCAAGGTCATCATCGATTCATGATCTTTGTTGATTATGAGCTTATTTTCTTCTTGTTGTCTCTTCTTGAAAGTAGTAAAGTGTTTGTCCCAATCAGTTGGATTAATACCAATATACCTTAGACAAATTCTGAAAGTTCAGATGAAGTTCGACATCTGCCTCTCTTCAGCTAATATTTTTGGATCTAAAGGTTCTGGAATGGATGCTCTTTGAAGAGGGATGTCAAACTGTTCTAACATTGCTCTTGTAGGTATTGGTAGATTTGGATATAGTGCTCTTGGAGGTTCCCTTAGTGTTCTACTAGGCGCTCCAAAGTCACTTACTTTAAAAGCAGTTATCCAAGAGGGGAGACTTAGCGCAGAAGGAGAGGTGAAGACTTGACGCTTAATAGGCGGAGGCTCTTGAGCTCTTGAACAAGACGCTTTCCTCTTTTCTCCTTTCTTCTTCTCTTTCCCCTTATTGCTATCATCAGACTTCAGAAAGTGTTCTGTAAGTAAACTTACCTGATGAGCAATCTGAGACATAGAGTCTGAGATGTCGTCCATACGCTTGTCGAAGCGTTCCTGCAGTGCGAGAAGATTGGCGTTGGTAGCAGCATTCGAGAGATGTCTGTAGGGTTTCGAGGCGCTTTTCTAACTCTTCTTTCATGGCAAAGTAGCATCATGCATTTCTTGAAAAGTTTGTTTGCACTCACCAACAGCCGCTTGAGCTGAGCTACGCATATGAGCAATTTGAGCGCTCATAACGTGAGACTCAATCTTTGCCAAATTGTCTTTAATCCAGTGAAGGGATTCTTCATTCTGAGTAGCATGAGCACTTATGTCCCCCAGAACGGATTTGAGCAAAGGACCAAAAGATTGACTCACATCTGATTGAACTGCTTGAGGAGTCAGTCACTTGAATCTGGATGAGTGTTTCAGAGAGTCAAGAGGAGCTTGATATGCTGGATCAAAGACAGTACCTCGTACGTCAAGAGAGAGATCCTCAGCAATATCAGCAGCAACCGGTTCAGGAGCGTCAAGAATATCCTCTGGTTGAGACGAATGAACAGGTTCTTCAGTAGACGCTGGAAAACTGGCAACTTCAGAAGTGGACGCTTCAATTGACTTAGTAAGGGCTTCCTCTAACGCTGACTCTGTTTGGCGAAAGTCATCGAATTGGAAGTTCCAATTTGCTAAATCGGCAAGAGAAGTAGACGAAGCTTCCAGAAGTTCAGTGAGTCTAGATCTAGAGCAGCAAAAACCAGAAATAAATGTGCGAAGAGGACTATCAATGGCCCTGATGTGCATGGGACCAATGATATCAAGAACATGATGTGGAAAGATTTTGGACGGCGCTTGACAAATAGAGAAAATGGAGTCTGGAGAGTAATTTCGAGAGAATCCAATCAAGCAGTTAGACGGAAGAGACTTGAGACACTAATCCTCAGGTACATAAGCAGCGTAGTACTCTTCTAAATATGGATAGATCGCTTGAGCTAGTCCTTGATTTCTTTCTAGCAGTGAGAGGACAAACTCATAATGATGGAGTACCTCTTTGCGGATAGAAAGGAGCAGTGGATATCCTCGAAATGAATTAATGACGGACCCATTCCATTATCTGAGATTGGCAGTGAAGATTTTGTCGAAAAGAGATAAGGGAGTCATAATCTTCACCATTAAGTTAAAATTATCTTCGCAGTGGCTGGAAGCGAAATTCTGGCTAGTAATTTGATTACTTCGACTGGTAGACGGTTGAGCGTTGTAATGTAGAGGAGTAATGGACAGTCTGTGAAGCTCTTGACGCAGACATTGTTTAACTTGATGTCTAATTAGTGGGAGCTTAAGAACAGATCCAACTCTCTGTTGACGCTTCTTTAGGCAATACTTGGTGAAATGACGCTTCTTGTCATGCATGCCTATGCCAAACAAATGGGGAGCTTGAACTAATTCTGAGAAAGTGTACTTGTTTCCCATGTACGCTTCAACCCAATTGACTTCGTTCATGCAGTAGTCTGTGCCAGCGTTGACAATAGCTCGAATGCCTTCATGGTGAATATCTCGGATAAATTCAAAACGATATCTATCGGTCTGATAGTTAGCATTCCAGACGCTATCAAAATATGCATCAGCTTCAGTCTGGATCAGATCTATGAGAGATTCGAGACGCTCACCGGCATGAACTGCTTTATTTTTCCATAAGCAAAGTGGATTGACCAAAGCTAGGTTTTCAGGACTATTCGCAATATGAGGAAAGTGTGTGTAGCCTTCTCTGTTCAAGACTGCCTCTGATGGATTGAGAAAGCTAGGACGAAGTGGCTCATACACACGAATATTGTAGTCTCTGAGAGCAAAACCTGTAGGCTTGATGTGGCCAGAGTCGAGGTAATACACTAGATCCACATCACATCTAGGAGTTGTTCTTCCTTGTCTGTCTTGTTGAAGAATGAGAGAGGATGATATTTGACCAAGAGTTTTTTGTAGTTCAATGGCCCTATAATACTTTCTCTCAATTTCTGTCATCTCAGTGTTAAACACTATATCCCTGATTTTATTGTCGATATCAATCAGCAGGGCAATTTCATTCTCAGCAGCAATATATCTGTCTTCATTATATCCGGCAGGAATGAAATCTTCTTGATTGAATGATATCTGGAGGCATGTAGTTGATTGAATGATCAATCGTCTTCAGCGGGTCCAATTGGAAAAAGTGCCTTGGCTTTGTAATGTCTTCAGCAATGATCTGACCTTCTGAGCGTGCCTCTGTTATAGCTGGAACAGGGATTGATGACTGAACCTCTTTGAGAGCAGGTTCCTCAGGTTCAATTGCAGCAGCTTCTGCGGCAATGTCTTTGGCAATCGCCACAACTTCGGTCATCTCAACATCTAGATTAACATCGATTGACGCTTCAGCAGCAGTTGGAACTAAAGCTGTAACAAATGAACTATCCTCTATAAGAGCAGGATCTTCTACAGATGTAGGAATAGGAATGCTGTGGGAAGAAATAAACTTACCCTGAGAACTTGTCTCAACAGCAACACTTTGAGCGCTTGGCTCAACAGTCTCAGGCTCTTCAGGAACAGGAGCAGCTCGACGCTTGGTTGTCCTGGAACGCTTGAAGATTTTCTTCACGTTGACTCTTTCAACGAGTTTGTGCGCTTGAGCGGGAGAAGCAGCAGCTGGTTCATCGAATTCAATTTGTTTGATGATTCCTTCCAACTTCCTCCGCTTGAGAGGTAACTTGTCCTGTGCATCCTCATCAGTTTCCTCATCATTCTTCTGAGGAGCAGGAACAACTTGTACCTTGGGCTTTCTAGGAGCCCTCTTCTTGGTAACAGCTGGATGCTTCACGGTTTCCTTTGGAGCAGGACGCTCAGTCTCTTCATCAAACGCTTCACGTACAGTCTAACGCTCAGAAAGTGG
Source organism: Buddleja alternifolia (assembly GCA_019426215.1). NCBI lineage: Eukaryota > Viridiplantae > Streptophyta > Magnoliopsida > Lamiales > Scrophulariaceae > Buddleja > Buddleja alternifolia. The sequence continues at coordinate 20,753,670 of CM033399.1, read as the reverse complement.
TTTAGCAACACCACCAACTTTGGGAGGATTGAATAGATTGGTCAGAATCCTTCGTCCCAAAAACTTGTTCTTATTCAGCGGGAGACCAGATGAGTAAACACAGTCTGATCTGTACAGAAGGTCACTCAAAACAAGTCCATATTGTTTATTAGGGGTGTTCAGATAGTCCCTAAACCTTCCAAAGATGTACTCACTCCAGTTGATTTTGATGGAGAGGAGTATAGCAGTCCTCATTTGAAATTGGGTGGGGTTGACCTTATCTGCATTCAATAATTTTACTACAGAAATCAGCCAACAGTCTGTACTGAGATACCATGATATTTCTTTTCAAAGTGCTGGGTGTAGGGTATGCCATGGTACTCCCTCATAACCGTCATTAGGAAGATTGAAGTTCTTTGCAATGGAGTCAGCAGTCAACACAAATTCTTTTGCTGGCTCTTTCTTGAACATAGAGAGGAGGCAAGAGATAGACTTCTTATCCTCCGAAAGTTTTGCAGTCCTCCAGAAAGTATCAACTTTCGTCGGAAATAAGTATGAGTACGGTGTTAAGAACTTCTTGAGTCCAGCCTTTGTAACAGTATCCATCATATCATGCAGGTTGATTTGGGATTAATCATACAAGAATTTGCAATCAATAACAAGGCCTTCAGTAACCTTGATGTTAGGCTCGGCAGAAGTAGATGAAGCTTTCTTTGGTGCCATTTTTGAAAGTAGAGTAAACTGAGATTTTCTTTTGCTTTGAGAGAGAGAGAGAAATTTGCAGAAATCTTTGAGTGAAGTTGAATGATTTTTCTATAGAAGTTGTGTTTTTAAATGACACAGTAAAGAGTTTTGAAACTTGTGTTCTCTAGTCTCTGTAAGATTTAGACACGTGTAAGGACTTTTGAATCTCAACCATAAATTCATTAACTGCGGACGCGAGTTTTGTGTAAGAGAGAGAAGTTACATTTGGTAATTCTCATATATAATGATTTGACATCCGAGTTTAAAAAATAAATAAAAAAAAAACATTTTGTATTTTCAGAGTGTAGCACACGCGCCTGATGGTAGACTGACGCGTACACAAACACGTGCTATCTCTGAACCGTCATTTTAAAACTTTTGATTACGCGCCAGTTTGATGTGATAGAAGCGTGCAAGTAGAGTACAAAATAGACTTTTGAGTCTACCCACTATTTCAAAAAAGATTCCCGCCATTTGATTACGATGGACTTTATCCGATGTAGAGTGGAAGAGACGAAACATCTCGTGGGAGACGACCCTGAGGCACTTGTGGAAGCTATTCAAGTGGGTTGGACTCGCCCGGAATGGGGTTGGTTTAAGCTTAATGTTGACGCATCCATACAAAAAGATCACATGCATCAACATGCTCTTGTTGCTATTGGAGGCGTAGTTAGGGATATGCATGGAAGATGGCATGGAGGATTTGCTGGTACTGTAGCCGATTCTTCTATTTTAGCCGCTGAATTGAAGTGTATTCTCCAGGGTCTCACATTTGCCTGGGATATCGGTATTCGGAAAGTTGAAGTCGAGAGCGATTGTTGGGAGGCGGTTGATAGTATTACTACGGGGAGTCAATCACATCGATATTTCGAGATAATATCTAAGATTCGCGATTTAATTGCTCTACCTTGGCAAGTGAGCATATCTCATATTTGGAGAGAAGCAAATAAAGTGGCGGATACAATGGCACATGTGGGTCACAGTCATACGCTCATGCGGTTCAGGAACGCGCCTCAATATCCTCATCACATTTTGGAGCAAGATAGAGCAGGCATAACTTGGACTAGATATGTAACCTTAAACTCGGGCTTGTCGAGTTAAGGTTTAGGATACTCCCTTCGTTTTGGAAACAAAAAAAAAAAGCTTGAAAAATTTATGCATGACTGTTAAAAAACATTTTTATATTAAGAGTTGAATGGAATTGGTGCAACGCTTAACTGATACTACTGGGTGATATATCATTGGAAAATTTAGACGCTTAGGATTGAAAAGACTATTTATGTTTGAGCGTCCAATATTTTATGCATAAGTAATACTGAGTGTTGATGATCATGCATCTGAAAATTTTGATCATTGACGCTTGCAGTCATGGTCAAGTACAACTTTAAGGTTCCCCCTAAATTTGATAACTTGTACCAGGTAGGAAAATCTTTTAGACATAAATTAAGTGGATTCCCCCTAAATTATATGTCTAATAAAATATGATGCAAAATGATTAAGCATTTAAATCAATCATACCTAATTCACTTCTCAAAGTGAGAAAACGTTGTTCATTGAGTGCTTTGGTGAAGATATCTGTCAATTGTTTGTCAGCTCCAATGAAGTGCATGGAGATATCTTTCTTTTGAACGTGATCACGAAGAAAATGGCATATAATGTCAATGTGTTTGGTTTTGGAATGAAGAACAGGGTTTTGAGTCATGGCTAGAGCGATTTGGTTATCACAATGAATGGGGGTTGGGCCTAGGATTATTCCATAATCTCTAAGTTGTTGCCTCATCCATAACACTAGTGCACAACAACTTCCTGTGGCTACATACTCAGCTTTGGCTGTGGAGGTACTATGGATTGTTGTTTCTTCCTATGCCATGGAACTAACCTATCACCTAGAAATTGACATGTACCACTAGTACTCTTACGATCTATTTTGCATCCTGCAAAATCTGCATCTGAGTAACCAATTAGTTCAGAAGGAGAATCCCTAGGATACCATAAGCCCACATTCTGTGTGCCTTTTAGGTATTTAAGGATCTTCTTGGCAGCAATTAAGTGTGACTCTTTAGGGTCGGCTTGAAATCGTGCACACATGCATACCGAAAACATAATATCAGGTCTACTAGCAGTAAGATAAAGGAGTGATCCAATGATACCTCTATAATTAGTGATATCAACTTTCTTCCACTTTCATCCTTATCTAACTTAATCGTTTGGCTCATTGGAATTTTTGAATATGATGCATTTTCCACACCAAATTTCTTAATCATATCTCTTGTGTATTTAGCTTGGTTTATAAATATGCCATTATGAAGTTGTTTAACTTGTAATCCTAAGAAGAAAGTTAATTCACCCATCATGCTCATTTCAAATTGTTCTTGCATCATTTTTGAAAATTTCTCACACAGACGCTTGTTAGTAGAAACAAATATAATATCACTAACGTAAATTTAGACTAAGAAAATATCTTCGTTATTGGTAATTTTGAATAACGTTGTATCAACGCTGCCTTTTGAAAAGCCTTTACCAATGAGGAAGATAGAGAGAGTGTCATACCATGCTCGGGATGCTTGCGTAAGCCCATAAAATGCTTTGTCTAGCTTGTTGACCATACCCTTACCATGATTGTTGATGAATCCTGGTGGTTGCTCCACATATAATTCTTCTTTGAGTTTGCCATTCAGGAAAGTACTCTTCACGTCCATCTGATACACCATGAACTTGTTGAACGCTGCATATGCTAGAAACATGCAGATTGCTTCAAGACGACCGACAAGAGCGTATGTCTCTTCAAAGTCAATACCCTCCTCTTGGCAATATCCTTGAGCTACGAGTCTGGCCTTGTTTCTTATCACAATGCCATTCTCATCCATCTTGTTTCTATAAACCCATCTAGTTCCAATAACTCCTTGGTGAGTTGGCCTTGGTACTACCGTCCAAACATTATTTCGTTCAAACTGATTAAGCTCTTCTTGTATGGCTTCAATCCAACTTGGGTCGCTTAGCGCTTCATCCACTTTCTTAGGTTCCATTTAAGATAAAAAAAACTTGCGAACATAGCCTCATTGAACGTAGCGGCTCTAGTCCTAACAGGCGCTTCAATATCTCCAATAATCTGCTCAGGTGGATGATCACGAAGCCATAGTCTATCTGGTTGGAAAGGATTAAGAGGTTGAACAGACGCCTGACGGTGAGACGCTTGATTATCCTCTTGCGTAGGTGCTTCAAGTTCACAGATTCTTGTTTGCTCTTGATGATCACTCTCTTCATGATCATCAGCATTTCTTACAATATTGTCCATATTAACCTCACAAGTAATCTTAGGAGGTGGCACTGAGATCTCATCATCGTCGTCTGTATCTTCATCAATAGTAATCTTAGACGCTTGATGACATAGATCTTCAACTCCAACATCATTCACGTTAACTTTACTCGGTTCTTGGTTAGCATCATCAAAAACAACATGAATAGATTCCTCAACCTTCGATATGATCTTATTTAGGATGCGAAAATTCTTTCCATTCTTGGCGTAGCCTAGAAAGATTCCCTCATCCACTTTAGGATCAAATGTTTTTAGACTTTGGGATCCATTATTATGGATAAAGCATTTAGAACCAAAGACGTGAAAATATGAAACATTTGGCTTACGTCCCTTCCACAGTTCATATGGAGCTTTCCCATGCTATTTGTTGAGTGTAACAGGCAGTGTTGATCGCTTCGGCCCAAAACCTAGGAGCAAGCTTAGATTCTGTTAATATAGTCCTAGCGGTTTCCTTAAGCGTTCGGTTCTGGCGCTTAGCAACACCATTTTGTTGGGGAGTTCTGGGAGCTGAATACTCATGATGTATTCCATTTTCTGCACAAAACTTCTCAACAATCTTGTTAGTAACCTCAGTACAGTGATCGCTTTTTATTCTTGCAACCTTAAGATTTTTCAATATTTCATTAGTGGTATTGCAAGACTTGATCTTGTTGAATAGGTTGTCATTATCACCAATAGCCGTATATAGAGCGTTACAACCAACATTGTCCAAATTAGCTCTTCGACGCTCATCTGGAGACCATTCTTGTTTCGGTTTCTCAACGTAACCATCTGGAGTGTCTTCCGTGGCTCCAGGCGCTCTTGTGATAACTTTATATATTTTGATTGGCCCATCTGAAATAATATCACACATGTCATCATCACATAAACAGAGATATGTAAATGCTTTGACTTTCCATGTGTCAAAATTTGACTCTCCATGTGTCAAAATTTGACTCAGTTAGTTTGGGAACTTTAGCGAATGCCATGTTTAAAATCTAAAGCAACTGAGGTTGAAAAAGGATCTAAACAAGCAGTTATGCTTGGAAATTTTAAAATTTCAACTTTAACCGCTCTGATACCACTTGTTGGTCCCAAGTGGCATATGAAAGGGTCTAGAAAGGGGGTAGAATAGACCCTGAAGTCTTTTTCGACTTCAAAAGATTCGTATTAAAAAGGATTTTGGACGCTTGAAAAGTAGACGCTTGAAATGTCTAACACTTGACTTAAGCGTTCACTTAAAATATAGGCGCTTTGGTGAAGCGTCTAACGAAGGCTGTTTTTAGAAAGTTAACTTAGATTTCAAGACTTGAATACTACAACCAAATAGGTTTGAGCGTTCACTTCTTTGATCAGTGTTAGCACAGCGGAATGATTTTTGGAGTCTTCTCTTTGAAAGCTTTAGCGTCACAGAAAGTGTATTTAGTTGCTTAGCGTTTGATTAAGTTTTACTTTCTCAATTTATGATATGACCATATGAATGCTAAAAGTAAAGTAAAGAACAATATTTGTAAGGTTCGTTGGGTGGTGTAATCCCAACTACGTCTTTCTTCTTCTCGAACACTTGGAGGCAATCCACTAAAATGATTCTCAAAGAATCATACAGAATCTTCTACAAATTAGGAAGAGATGGATGTCGATGACTTGAGCTCCTTGTTCACACAGATTTCTGCTCCAAATCACTTCAATCCCTTTGCTTGTTTCACCCAGAAATATGGCAAGTATCCAACTTCGACTTCACATAGATCGTGAGGCTTCAATAGGGGTTTTTCTAAACGGTTTGTTTGATTTTGATAAAGTTCAAACAACTAGGAATATCTCAGTAGTAATGTGGGTTTCTCCGAAAAGAATGTTTGAGATATTGGTTGACTGTTTCAGGATTTGAAGAAAAGCAAAGAGAATATTTTCTTGAAAGTTTTGGCTTTTCTGAGATTGTAAGGAATGAGACTTCAATGCAACAACAATTTGACTTGATAATTGTTCTTTGTGTTTGGCTTGTTGTTGAAGTCCTATTGATAGGCATTCTTGGAAAAAGCATCCGTTTGACACATGCAAGAGCGCGTGTCTCTCACTTTCGCGAGTGAACAACTTTTTGTCCTTTTTCCTGAAAATCTGTTGCACAAAAGTTGGTGCTGCAGTCTCTGAATAGTTGACAGTCCAATAGGGTCGCTTCTCCGTACGTCTGAAAGTGCTTATCACATTTAATGCTCTTATCACATTTAATGCATTTGAATTAAATCCTCGTTAGCAATTAATGCTTTGAGAATGTTTGCATTAAAACTCCTTCTGGACTTAGAAATAAATTCAGATGAAATTAGTCATTGATAAACACTTATTCAACCTTGAATCACTTCTATCCTATAAGGTGACGCTTGGTGTAGCAGGTCATTCTAGACGCTTGGAATCTTCATCTTTATTCAGACTTTAGGCGCTTGAGTCTGCAAACTTTACTTCTGATAAACTCACTCAGAACAAATCAGACGCTCAGTCTAAGACAACTTAACCTAACAATCTAAAATAAAAATAAAACAAAGCCTATTACAAATGTAACGCTTCAAAGCTGAAAAACAAACTTACATATTTTGGGGTCTAACAAGGGATCCTAATTGTCATTTTCAAAACATCTAACATGAAATTCCTAACACTCGGTCTCTGGGTTTGTATTTCTGTTTAGTGGCGTAGTAGTTAGCTGGAAGAGTTCCAAGCAAGCAACCATAGCCGACTCCACCACTGAAGCAGAATTCATTGCAGCAAATGAGGCTGCAAAAGAAGCTGTTTGGATGAGGAACTTCATCCAAGAATTGGGTGTCGTTCTATCCGTTGGGGATCCAGTAATGGTATACTGTGATAACAACGGGGCTATTGCGCAAGCAAAAGAGCCGAGGTCTCATCAGAAATCCAAACATGTTCTGAGGAAATTCCGATTGATACGAGAAATCATTGGAAGAGGCGACGTTCGAATGGAGCGTGTGGATACAGCGTACAACATAGCGGACCCACTCACCAAACCCCTTAGCCAAAAAGTATTTGAAGGACATCTAGGAAGAATGGGCCTTAAGTACAAGGGCAATTGGCGCTAGGGCAAGTGGGAGATTGTTAGAGTTAGTGCCCGGCGCACCAATTATTGGGCGCCATTCTTTGTAATAGTAACTCTAGAGTTGAACAATCGTTTTCTTATAAATAAAGTCAATCTCTTTTTTATGTGTGGCGTGTCTTTATTCTTAAATTAGTGTTTACTTTAGCTTAGAATAAAGTCCGAAGGATCACACATAGCTATGGGACATCATTGCACATTGGGTGTGTCAATGATGGAATATGTCTCGAAGGCTGTGATCTTTAAACATTGTTTCGAGTCGTGAAAGGGTTCATCGAGATAAAGGGATATCGATGCAACCTAAAAGACTTGCTCATATGATGCATACTCTGATAGAAGTGTATCTCGTTCCATAGATACTAGCACGGTGTGAAAGCCAATGCATATATGAGGGTTGTCATTGTGGTAATGGGCGAACTGAACAACCCCATGGAAGTTCCTGAAATGGATTTCCAGTCGAATGTGGAACTTCCAGTGGTCTTGTAGTATAAGAGTAATCCTTATGGACCTAAGATTCCATTGGATGTCTTATGCGTAACCGCGCATGTTCTTGATTTTTTACATGATCACTTTAGATGATCGAATATGGGCAAACTCAGACATGCACGTCTTACGTAGTAAGGCACGTGAGAATCAAGAGGAATCTATCTCTGACATTAGCCAGTCGGTTAATATCTTATGGTTACATAGTGAATCGACTTAAGGAATCTTCGGCCAAAGTATGATATCCAAAGAGGCGTAGGGTTTCCTCGTTTAGATAGTCGAAGTCGATTTCACATAACGTGGGAAACATAGTATTGAATTAATAGAGCTTCGACCTTAGCCAATGCTCTAGATTCAATCGGGAGATTAGATAGACAGATCTTACTTATGCGAGGATCAAGATCGCAAAAGGCGTATCTTTACTTTCGTTTTATCTAGGTCTTCGGGACCCTATGCTAGGTGGGGAACCGCAATTTGTAAGTGCCGAGAATTGGCTTGGTGACTAATTCGAGGCTTGATTAAATCAAAGGATTGATTTAATCTAGTAGTTTCCATTTTAGGAAGATACACTAGCACTGTGGGAAGGTGTACTTACTACTAGATAGAAACGAGCCTAAGGGGTCACACACTAACTCGAGAGAGTCACTGCTTGAATAGATGTGATTAATCAATTTCGAGGAAATTGAGGGAATTAGGAAAGCTTAGTACTTTCCTAATATGGAATATAAATTAATTGAAGGATTCAATCAATTTTACTCTTTTAATTAATCTTGTAGAATTAATTAAATTAATGGACCTAGTAGAGTCCAAGTATTTTATTTAATTGGGTAGAGCCCAAGTTAATTAAATAAATGTTGGAATTAGTTGGTTGCATTTAATTTGACTTGTATTTAATTGATGGGTTGAACCTATAATTATATTGAGAAGTCAAAATTAAATCCTAGAATCCAATTGACTTGTGTTGACCGATTTTATGAGTAAATAAGGGAGGGGACATTTTTTTTATGTGTGGTGGAGGAGGAAAAGAGCTTTCCCCTCCTCCAAGTCTTCATAGGATAAGGATTACTAGAGAGTTTGGGAGAAAGGAAGTTTCCTTTTCCTAATAGGACTCTAGGTAATCTTCACCTATAAATAAGAGATGAAGAAGACTAAAAGGATGATGAATAATTGCAGGAAAATCCACCCCCCTTCCCTAACCTAAAAATCAGCCACCTTCTCCCTTTCTAACAAGACGTCGTTCTATTCATGTGTTGAATTAAACGACTTAGAAAATATTCCTACCTTTCACATAATCAAGACTAATTTAAGCTTAGAATCGTTTCGTTGTCTAGCATGCAAGGCAAGACGATTGGTGACTTGAACGAGGTGTGGATACATCTTAGAGGTGCGACGCTTGGATCACTCTAAACTCGGAGATACGAAAAACGAAGGGCAATTTCTCATTCCAAAACTTTTGAAAAAAGATAGGAGGCATCCCATCCGGCCCAAGACTTTTAGACGGGGCCATGGAGAAAAATGTATTTTTGATGTCAACAGGTAAAGGAATCTCACACACAACAACATTATCCTCATTGTCCACAACAGATGTGACTAAATTTTCCAGACCAATAGGGAATATAGGGTTACTTGACTCAAATAAACCAGAAAAATGCTCAACAAAAACCGAACCAATATCATTCCAGCTAAAAACAGTAGATAGCTGATAAGTCCATATTTTACAGTATTTTATGCCCCATTGTAATATGATTTGATCGTTATTTTAATCATTTTTTATCCCTCATAATGCTTTGATTGGTATAAATTTTGTTTTGTAGGATAAAAGTTGATTTACACATGAAAGACGAGAAAAGAGATCCAAATTGAGCTTGAAATTGAAGAAACAAACAAACAAAGATAGTTGACGAAAAAGTTTACACAATGCTCATAGAGAATTGAGATTTTCGTCCTCTTATAGGCCGAATCAGACTAAAGTTTCTTCTTCAATATTGTGGATCTGTTTCTTAGCTTCGTGTAGCAACTTGAAGCACCTCAATCCGACATTTGTAGAGAGAGTTATGATCAAAATACAAAAGCTGTGAATTCTGCGTCAGAGGACCGCGGTCTGACAAGAGTTTGTGCCGCGGTCCAATTCTCCCAAAGCCCTAAAATTAAGTCCGCCGTTCTCTTCCTTTTTAACACACTTTTCTCTTGGAAAACACTTAAAACATGCTCTAAAACACCAAGGGGAAGCCGTGGGAAGTCCTAAGAAAGCTTGAAGAGTCATCATCATCATCATTTTCATCATCAAAGCTTGGATTCAAACTTTGTAATAGGGAGTAATTCAACTCTTTCTCTTTGATTTGTGTATCAACCATGTCTTATAGAATTGTTGAATCACTTGTTGTTGTAAGTATGAGCTAAGCATCTTTGTGATTGGGTTATGTGAATACTTTGTGATGTTTTGTGTTTAATGAATCATTAATTTCCGGATTTATTACATTCTTGTTACATGTTTGATTTTATGCTTAATGCTTTCACATGAATGATCACCATGTGTTTGATATAATGCTTTGTCTTGAGACCGAGAGGAGATAGATAAAGGGAGATCGAAAAATCAAACATCATAACGTAACAATTGACTAGCGATAGAATCGATTGCGTTGTGTGGCTTTTTGTGATAAGATGACCCGATTGAATGTAGGATCTTCATAAACAAGGAATTCCTTTGAACCTAAATGCATGTTAGTTAATTCAATCTTCGCTATAGAGATATAGGAAGTTGTTAACTAGTATAGGCTTGTCATTTCAAGAGATTACATAATAAATACATTAGGGGGTTTCGCCATAGTAAGAACGTTCTAAGAATCCGGATAATTGAGAAGTTCATGAGCATAGGATAGAACATAGTAGGATCATAACCCAATCACCTCTTCCCATTTGATTTATTACCTTGATAATCATTTTAGTTATCTTTAGTTATTTTCATAGTCTAAACATCAATCATCTTATAATTTGATTTAGCTTAGAGTTAGATAATATAGCAATTACGAGCATTGAATCCAATTGTCCCTGTGGAGACGATACACCCCGGGCTAAATAGTCCACTCTATTACATTGCACGACCTAGTACACTTGCTAGGAATTCGCGTGTCAAGTTTTTGGCGCCGTTGCCGGGGACAATTGCGTTATTTGGTATTGTAATTCACTTATCTTCTCTAAGACTAAGTTGCTGTTTTTGTGTTTTAGTTGCTGTTTTTGTGTTTTAGTTGCTGTTTTTGTGTTCTAAGTTGCTGTTTTTGTGTTTTAGTTGCTGATTTTGTGTTTTAGTTGCCGTTTTTGTGGTCTTAGTTGCTGTTTGTTTGTGTTTTTAGTTGATGTTTTTGTTTCCTAAGTTGCTGTTTTTTTTTTAAGTTGCTGTTTTTGTTTTAGTTGCTGTTTTGTTATGGTTTTTTTTTTTAATATTCTTGAATAGATGAGCAACTATGACTTTTATTGGTCAAAACAAGGATGGGATGAAGGTGCCGAATACGGGAGTCGAGTGCAAGATTTATGTTCGTGGTGTGGAGACGCTCATCATAGTGATTATTGTCAACACGGATGGAGAAGTCAGCAAGACTTGCCATTGAGTTATTATGTTATGAGAGATTCACAAGCATACCTGCAACAAGATAGGTCCCCTTTTCTAATGCAGGGAGAATTTGAATCGGCTAACTTTCAGAACCATGGGGATTATCAGCAACAATGTGATAGGGACCCAAGTTTTGAGGAGTTGATGATCCAATGGATGAAGTCGAACGATGAGCGGATGAAGTCGAACGATGAGCGGTCTCAAAATCTCAAAGCATCTATAATGGAATTGCAAACACAACTCAACCAACTTTCCAACTTATTGGCAGAGAGATCATCAGACACTTCTCAGAGTGGCACAGAGGAGAATGATGAGGTATCTGATACAGAAGTTGAACAAGTTGTTGATTCGACACCACATTGTCTACAACTCATTGCTACACCAGCACTACCTTCAGAATCTATGTGTGGTGAAGTAGATACAACATCATTGGAGCACCTTCAATTCAGCATAGGGATCCCAAAATCCACTCCATCAAATGAACAAGAAAAAGCATTAGAAATATTCAAGAATCCAACGCCACCTACCATCATATCTCTTGATTTCTTAAGAATGTGCATCAATAACCAGAGAGCTAGAGTGGTGGAGGTTGAAGACAAAGTTCACAACTTTAGTGGCCCGTTCGAGGCATACACTAAAAACCCAAGTGATACTACGGTTGAGAATGAGGAGATCCGAAGATATACAAGTCACTGGGATATATCACCACTAAAGTTGTCAGAATCAAGGCTCAGGGAGTTAGGCCTGGCCACATACTTATTAAAACCATCAATGGAAAACTCCCCATCTTTAAAATTCACTTTTAGTTATTTACAATTTTATTACATTTTTATAAAAGTGAATCTGAGCTCATATCTTAGTTTTTCAGGATTTGTGAATGTGATGGAAAATGAGAAGCCTTTACGCAATTGGAAAAAGCACAAAAAGGCTTATCTATACAAAGTTGGCATTGCTCCTTATGATCCACCATGAGCGGTGCAAGGGAGTCGAGCTACCGACTTTAAACAAGCGCTTCGTGGGAGGCAACCCACGTTTTACATGCTTTCTTTCATTTCCGTTTTTTTTTCTTTTCTTTTAAATGTTCTAAGTTGTTTTGATGATGCTTTTTGTCTCTTCTTGTTTTTCTAACTTCACAAATGGCTAGGATTTATTGTCAGACTCTTCGCCTTGTTGCTCTTTCGCTTTTTGGACATCACTTAGCTTCAAACATCAGGGACGTCTTTCCTTCCTTTACTTTACATTTGTATGTTCGCTCATTGGGGACAATGTGCTAGATTAGTTGGGGGGTGGGATAGACGTCCTAATTTTATTGTGATGTGGTGATATGGTGTAACTTGTACTCATTTGTTAAGTTTCATGCTTGATTTGGGATTAGAAAACTGTGATAGTCAATGATTTCATATTCATGATTTGTTATACTTTTGCTTGGAGCATGATTCGTTTGAGTGTCTCTACTTCATCTAAGATGAAATCATTTGTCGTATTTTATATGTGAAAGCCTTTTTAGCCATGCATATGTGAATTGTTGAGGATTTAAAGCATTGAGCGTTCAATTTTGTCAACTTTGAAATGTGTGTTGAGTGTGCGAAGTCATGAAATGATTTAGGCCATCTTTCATTTTCTTTAACCTTACAATTGGCCTTCACGATATTACATAATCTCTAGACCTTATTTTGAGCCGTATTGATAAGAATGGAGTGTGTTTAGCACACTAAAAACCAACATTCAATTTTCATTCGCAAGCCACACCAACCACCCTTTAGCCTAAAAGAAAGAAAAACAAAGTCTATTTCCCAAGTAAGAGAGCATATAACTTCATATCATTTGGCTTTAATTTGGGTTTATGCTTTGTTTTGGGTGTCGAATCTCATGGATTAATGGGTTAAAAGGTGTGTTTGTTCTTGATGATTTTGAGAAATTTTGAGGTCTTGAGTTTATGTGAAATAAAGAGAGGAAAATAAAATGTTGTAAGTTGGCTAAAGAGTCGAGAGATTGGAAGTGACCGAAAAATATATTATGTGAGCTCTCTCTCGACTTGGCTACGAACTGAGCTTCAATGTGATTTATTTGGTTTGGGAATCATTTTTCCACCCCTAGCATCAAAAGAAACAAGTTTTGGGGTTATGAGTTCAAGGGGAAAAGAAATCAGAAAGCTATAAGTGGCGAGATGTGGAGATTTATTCGGTTGATAAGTGAGTGTTTAGCTCGATGATATTGAGTTGTATGCTTTCTTGAGTTTAGTCACTTTATCCATATATTCCCGTCCAAGCCATTACCTAACCTTACGTTACAAGCCAAAAAGACCTTTTGATCTTGACTTTCACATTTTATGCACACCGATAGGTTAGCAAAGTTTTGAAGTGTTTTAATGTTTTTATTATCTAATGAGTTTGCATAATCTTGTTTAAAGTGTGCTCTTGGCATAAAAATGGATATGGAGTTCATGATTTTGAGATGGAATCGAAGATGTTTTGGAGGCTTTCAAATTGTTGAGTGTTCTAGGTAAAGTGTAACTTGTCATAATCATTTTCGAGGGTTTAATTCATGTATGTGCTTGATTATTGAGACATGAAACCTTTCAAGATCCCAAATCAAGTTGTAAAATCTGAACTTATGAGTACTTGTTCGCCATTTATTGATCGAGACAATCATAGCCTAGTTGGGGGGTAGTTGATAAATCCATATTTTACAGTATTTTATGCCCATTGTAATATGATTTGATCGTTACTTTGATCATTTTTTTATCCCTCATAATGCTTTGATTGGTATAAATTTTGTTTTGTAGGATAAAAGTTGATTTACACATGAAAGACGAGAAAAGAGATCCAAATTGAGCTTGAAATTGAAGAAACAAACAAACAAAGATAGTTGACGAAAAAGTTTACACAATGCTCATAGAGAAATGAGGTTTTCATCCTCTTACAGGCCGAATCCGACTAACGTTTCTTCTTCAATATTGTGGATCTGTTTCTTAGCTTCGTGTAGCAACTTGAAGCACCTCCATCCGACATTTGTAGAGAGCGTTATGATCAAAATACAAAAGCTGTGAATTCTGCATCAGAGGACCGCGGTCTGATAAGAGTTTGTGCCGCGGTCCAATTCTCCTGAAGCCCAAATTAAGTCCGCCATTTTCTTCCTTTTTAACACACTTTTCTCTTGGAAAACACTTAAAAATGCTCTAAAACACCAAGGGGAAGCCATGGGAAGTCCTAAGAAAGCTTGAAGAGTCATCATCATCATCAAAGCTTGGATTCAAACTTTGTAATAGGGAGTAATTCAACTCTTTCTCTTTGATTTGTGTATCAACCATGTCTTATAGAATTGTTGAATCACTTGTTGTTGTAAGTATGAGCTAAGCATCTTTGTGGTTGGGTTATGTGAATACTTTGTGATGTTTTGTGTTTAATGAATCATTAATTTCCGGATTTATTACATTCTTGTTACATGTTTGATTTTATGCTTAATGCTTTCACATGAATGATCACCATGTGTTTGATATAATGCTTTGTCTTGAGACCGGGAGGAGATAGATAAAGGGAGATCGAAAAATCAAACATCATAACGTAACAATTGACTAGAGATAGAATCGATTGCGTTGTGTGGCTTTTTGTGATAAGATGACCCGATTGAATGTAGGATCTTCGTAAACAATGAATTCCTTTGAACCTAAATGCATGTTAGTTAATTCAATCTTCGCTATAGAGATATAGGAAGTTGTTAACTAGTATAGGCTTGTAATTTCAAGAGATTGAATAATAAATACATTAGGGGGTTTCGCCATAGTAAGAACGTTCTAAGAATCCGGATAATTGAGAAGTTCATGAGCATAGGATAGAACATAGTAGGATCATAACCCAATCACCTCTTCCCATTTGATTTATTACCTTGATAATCATTTTAGTTATCTTTAGTTATTTTCATAGTCTAAACATCAATCATCTTATAATTTGATTTAGCTTAGAGTTAGATAATATAGCAATTACGAGCATTGAATCCAATTGTCCCTGTGGAGACGATACACCCCGGGCTAAATAGTCCACTCTATTACATTGCATGACCTAGTACACTTGCTAGGAATTCGCGTGTCAATAGCTCATCAATGGAAATAGAGTGAATGCGATTATTCCTACTGTGAAAAATAATTGAAAGGTGGAAAAAGCGAGTGTTGTCATCCCCGTTCTCAAGCCAACTTTGCTTCGATTTTTGGCTCTAAAGCAATTCTTGTTTTTTGAGCAATTCATTGACGCAAAGTTGAAAGAAACTTTCCCGAGCAAGTACCGAGGCTGATTGATCTAAGGTTTGACAGTCCACAATAGTAGATTTAGTTTGGGAAATTTGAAAGTGAAGATTACCAAAAACGGTTCGGTTCCAAAGTTTTAGGGCTACCTGAGTATTTTGAATCTTTGATTGGATTTGGAAAAAAGGCGATCCAAAAGTAGCACCATTCCAAGCATTAACAACGACATCTCAACAAGAAGGGTCCCTAAGCCACATTTGTTCAAATCGAAATGGTTTTGGACCCCCACCAACCGACCAAGTTGTATGGAGCAGAAGAGGAGAGTGGTCAGATTAAATGGCTGGGAGGTGGTGCACAAGGGCTTCAGAAAAGAGAAGGGTCCAATCAGCATTAGCCAGCCCTCTGTCAATTCTTTGTTGGATATTAGTTGAATTTTTTCATTCATTATTCCATGTGAATTGGTACCTCGTGAAACCCAAATCCGAGAGAGCTAAAATATCAATAACCGGTTTAAACGCCCCATGAGACGAACTGGCATAAGGTCTTCCCCCTTGCTTATCAAACTGAGATGTAATGGAATTGAAGTCTCTAATAAGGAGCCAAGGACCGAAAGTTAATGACGAGAGATTTTGGAGATCCTCCCAAAAGGCTGCCTTAGCAGCAGCAGTACAGGGGCCGTAAACAGTAGTTAAGGACCAAGGAGCTGAGGATGGATGAGATGATATAGAAGCATGAATGAAGGAGTGAGAGTGGGAAATAACAGAAAGATGCACATTGTCCCGCCAGGCAAGACACATGCCCCCAGCAAGGCCACAAGGTTTAACTAAGAAAACATGAGAGAATTGTAAACGACTGAGAAGAAGGGAGATTGAAGAAGAAGCAGAATATTTAGTTTCACAGATGAAGATGATATCCGGATGATGTTCATGAACCAATGCCCTAAACGATCTTTTTACTTCGGGTTGGGCAAACCCTTGGCAATTGCAAGAAAGGATAGACATTACAATTACTCCCTTAGCCCCCCCGGGCCTGGGAAATTTTTTTCAGAAGAGTTGGAAGGACTCGGAATTTCAGTCAACACCACCGAGGGTGTACGCTTAACATGTAAGAGCGAGCAATTCTTTTTATATGGATAAGTCTTCTCTCAGAGCCAATAAGACTTTGGATTTTGAATTCTTCTCCAATGATGGTTTGTGGTTCAGGAGGTTGATATTTTTCCTCGGTAGAGTGATACCAAATTTTTTAGAAATATGGAAATTATTGAGAGGGTTTTCGATGGAGGAGATGAGTTGATCAGAGATGGAGATGGACCTTTGTTTGGATTTTTTTTCAGGTTGAGTATTGATTGATTCCAGAATCAGTAGAGGACGTTTAGAGTTTGGTTGTTGAATTTGAGTTGTAAACTTCGGTCAGCTTGGTTAATAATTTGTGAAACCAAAGGGTTGGAGAGAATCGGGCTCGAATTAGGAATCAATGGGGCCTCTAAATTCGGCCAGATGTAGAGATTTCAGAATTAATAACTTGGGCTTCAAAATGCGACAATTCCCTTGGCCCATATTCAGAAATTGAAAGATGTTTGGTGAGCCAAGGGGTTTTGGGGGTAAGATAGGCTAGTGGGTCCACATTAATTGATTTAAAGGGATAGAATGTACTTTCATTTCCCCTCAAACTATCAAAGCGTACAGAATTGGTAGGGTTGAAAATAGCACATTCAGAAGGGGAGAGCGATTTTATACCCCTAATCGGCATGGCCGTGTCAGAGGAGTAGGTGTGATCGAGACTTTGATATGAAAGTTATGAGGAGGCATTAAGTTCAGGCTGCAGCTTTTGAGTTAAAGGGATTTTCTGATTTTTGGCGATGTGGGTTTTCGAACCACAAATTTCATCTGTGGACAGATCTACCCCTGAAAAAGAATAGGCGTTAGGATTCTGTGCTAATTTTGTGGGGTGACAAGGATGGTGTCGGCGGTAGTTATCGGAGTGGTGGGTGGCGGAGATGAAATAGAGCTTATTTTTTGCAACTGAGAAGTGGTGATTTTTGGGGTTATTATTAGAGATGATGAGTTAAAAGATGTTTTGGAGTTTTGAATGTACTCAACATGAAGCCACGGTCCGAATTTACGCAGAGGGGGGGAATTATCTTTTGGGTTCAAATCTGACGAAGGAAGAGGGAGGTTTAGGCAGCTAGAGAAGTTGTGACCAAGACATCCACAGGAATAGAAAAATTCCGAGAGTCTCTCGTACTTGATGTTCATCGAAATGGCTTTCCTAGATTCTGTGGTGAGAAGTATTGAATCTTTCGAGGGAGAGGAGATGTCAAGTTCCACCCGGATTCACAGAAACTTGCGCCATTTATAGCTTTCTTTAGCTAGGTCCGCTTTAATGAAGGATCCAAGAGAGTCCCCAATAAATTTAGCAGTAGTACTATTGATGAAAAAAACCGGTAGATTAAAAGCTTGGATCCAGATTTGGGAAAAATTAAAATCAATATCTTTTGGGGCTTGTTCCATACTCCAGATTTTAATTGCCACCAAGTAGCTCCTAAATGACCATGGAGCCATGTTGAGGATTCTGCTAGCATCATCAGAGTTTTCAAACACAAAAGATAAAGTATTATCATCCAAATTGCTTACTTCCACTTCACCTTTTGGACTCCAGGCTCGGAGAAGGGTGTTTTTTATGGACCCAAAGTTAAGATTTTTTTCAGAAATGACTTTACAAATTAAAGTGCTGCCAGATGGGGGTTTATCTTGTGGGATATGGTTGTTGGTGGGTGTCATGTGACTTGAAGACATGGTTAAGATAAGAGGGAGGAGTAAATGTAAAGATAGAGGAAAAGATGAGATAAATGACGAGAGAGAGATAAAGAGATAAGGGAAAAATGGGAAAAGTTGAGACAATCAAACCAGGGATCAAACCCAACTACCTACAAGAGGAAAGTTCTACTCCTTGGAGAGAGAACGGAGGAATGCTTTATGTATACTTTATTTGGTAATGGTATTACACATGATATAAATATGAATAATCATTTGTTCCGAATTAAACTGTTCAGATAATGTAGCGAATACCTAATTTCTTTGAATATATCTAATGATTAAGTTGTCGTTGTAATGTCCTTTTAGGACATCACTTTATTGTGCCTCTGTGCTTGATTAAATTGGGTATTGATATACCTAAAATATTAGAAGATTTAATAGTCGTCAGCTCATATTCCTTGAAATATATAGGGTCGTATATTTGATATACTACCTCAAATACGAGGAAACGAGATGGGTTTCACACTCGGTCCCTATAACCTTGGTATTTACATTACACTCCAAGATCCGTGTGTTTTTGCAATTCGGGTAGGGTCGGTTCATGGCCCGACCCGATGGGCATCGAATCTGTGCCACCCATCACACACACGTGTAGAGAATCCGTAGGCAAGACGTCTTGTCAATCATTCGTCCTACAGTACCGAATGGAAACTCTATAAATACAGTCATTTATGAAGAATTGGGGACCGAGAGTTTGAGCAATAAATACTACGAATCATTCTTCGTGTAGCTCGAATTATTGGAGACTCGAGAATACGAACCTAGAATATAAATACGAGAGATCGTCATAATACGAATCATATCTATTCTAGCTACATGTTTGAACTACGTCTAGACTTGATCCTGAAAGGGTACGTAGGCAGCTCAACATCTGAGTGCAGTCTATATTATTGAGAACGTGACTTTCGTGCATATTATCGATCCTGTTGACTGAAATAGTAGGGAGTAGGATCCGTGCTAGATCAGTTTGGTGCCGTCTGTGGGAAACTACTTGAGAGTTGCTGGAATTGGCATCAGTGATGGAGGGTGGAGGTCAGAAGGATAAGCGAGTTCGCATTGAGAATTCTGTGTCTTCTGCGCCTGACAGAAGCGGTGGTGACCGAGGTGATGAGAAGATGTTAGTAACAAAAGGAGAGTTGGAGAAGATGGTTCAGCAGAAGGTGGATGAGGTTCTGAGTCGTTTGATGGCGTCGGGGCCGGTAACTCCGAGCATACTTAAGACTCCGGGGGCTCCCCTGGCTCCTAGGAAGCTGTTCCCTGAAGATGAAGGTTTGAATCTGGAGCGTAGGAAGAGGGTCGAGCAAGGAGCACAGTCCGATGAGGAGGTCAACAGCGGGGCTAGTGCGCGCGGGGAGGTTCGATGGGGAAAGCAGCCCTTGCAGGAGGAGAGGGAGCAGCCAGCCTTGTCAAGGGCAGAAATTGATGATATTTATGAAAAGCTTGGTAGGGCGACTCGTAGACCGGAGGCGCCTCTTTCAAAAAATAGGCCAATGTCTGCACTGATGGCTAGAAACTCGTCGTTTTGTGAAAGTATAATGTTTGAAGAACCCCCGAGTTCATTCAAAGCTCCTCTTTTGCCTACATATGATGGGACGGGTGCTCCGGGGCCACATTTAACTACTTTTGAACTGCTGATGTCGTTGTATCATCGGTCGAATGCCATAAATGCACGGGTTTTTGTGATGACTTTGGTCGGACGGGCTCAAGTCTGGTTCACTAGTCAGCAGCCCGGTTCGATAATGTCTTACGAATAGCTCATTAAGAGGTTTGAAAATCATTTTGCCGCCAACAAGAAGGCTAAGAAGTCCGTGTCGTCCATGATGGGGTTCAAGCAGGGTTCGGGCGAGAGTCTGAGGGATTTTGTTCATAGGTTTAATCAGGAAATTTTAGAAATACCTAAATTAACTCATGATCTTGTGGTAACATTTCTTTTGTTGGCTTTGAAAAAAGGTACTTTGTCCTTTGCCCTTGCTCGTCGTGCACCTAAAGATCAAGAAGAGCTGATGCAACTGGAAGAGCAATGCATCAACGAGGAGGAAATGAACCTATCAAAAGATTTTGAGGCTTGCAAGCCCGTAAATGATCGAAGAGATCGAAAAGACAATAGCTATCGACAGGAAGGGTCGAGGTCTGAAAAGAACCACGAACGACCCCCTCGATACTCAAAATACGAGCAGTACACCTCCTTGAAAGCATCAAGAGGAAGAGTGCTACTGGCAGTGCAGCATATGAATGCAATTCGATGGCCTAAGCCAATGAAATCGAAATCTAGAGCAAATTCAGATAAGTATTGTCAGTTTCACAAAGACAATGGCCACGATACTGAAGAATGTTATCAATTGAAAGATGAACTTGAACGTCTGATTAAAGATGGTGTTCTTAACGACTTTATTGATCGTACTCTTGCGGAAGTAAGAGCTCTGGAAACCAATCGCACAACAGAGATGCAACGATCGCGTAGTCGATCACCCGATCGTTTCTGTTATAAAAGGGATGGAGACCAGTACGAACATCAGGTCCGGGACAGTCGCCCATATGACCGCTCCCGGACTGATGAACATCGTCGAAGTGACAACTATCGACGCAATGATAAAAAGAGGGACAATGATAACAGTCGTCAGGGTGATCGATGTAAAGAACATACTGATGTTAACTCTGCTGGTGGCTGAGCACTCGGAATTAGACTCGTTAGCATCGGTCTTGCCAGTTTCGACTGAGACCTCTTGAAAGGATGCGATTACTGACTATCTAGTCAATGATGAGCTACCTCGTGATAAGATTGGGGCCAGAAAAGTCATTCAAAGAGCAACTAGGTTTGTAATGATGGATGGAGAGCTTTATAAGAGGTTGGTGGGGGGGCCTGATAAGAGGCATTTTTACGTGTTTTTAAGCCCCTTTGCGTTTATGTCTTAGGTTCATTTATCGCTTGATTCTTGCCACATGTGCGTTTAATTCGTGCATTAAGTGATTTCAAGTCTTAAATGGATACAATCAAAGAACGGGATGAAGAATGACGTATAAAACAAGTTTAGGCCAAATTGCTATGCACCCCTACGCCTAGGCGCCATCTTGCCCACGCCCGGGCGCCGTATCTACACCACTTTCCACGTTCGAGCGCTTTTTCCGTATGTTTAGAGACCGAATTGGATGACGTTTCCTTCTACAACGTTGTAGAACTATGTGTTAGCTTCAAATGAGGACTTGAATCATCCAAATCGAAGTTTTGTGGAGAGAGTTATGAAGGAAATACAATTACCACGCCAGACAGAGGCAAATACTCCCAACATTCTGCTGACGGCGCCCGAGCGCCATAATTCCCGCGCCTAGGCGTGGCCACATCCGAGATTTGATTCCTTTCAGCCAAAAGATCATCATTTGATGGGGGAATGGAACATTTAAAGCCAAGAGGTCATCACATGTATGAGAGGGATGTCATAAGTATGTTTCTTACTAGATCTACTTTAGGGAATTTTATACTACTCACTTTAAGAGTAGTGGAGGACACACTAAGGGGGGCACACACTAGGAGCTGATTTGTTGTGGTCTTCTTAAGGCATTTTTTGAGCAATTAACCGGGACATCTGGGAGGAGGAGAGAGAGGGAGGCATTTTGGCCATCACTTTTCACTCATCACCATTTCTTCATCACTTTTGGAGGGGAACAAAGAGAGAGGAGCTAAGGATTGAAGATCAAGAGAGCAAAGATCCATCATCAATCAATTGAGGGAGTTTTAATTATTTGCATTTACATGTTTATTTCCATGAGTATGTATATGTTTGTATTAGATTTTCTTAAGGCTTTGATGAGAGGCTAATATTGTAGAACTAAGGCCATGTGAAGGCCAAATTTATGAATCAATATATGTGAAGTTGCTCTTTGAATTAATTCTCCTATTGCTTTGTGTGTTAATTCTATGCTTTTATTCCAATCATGTGTTTGATCACCATATGCTTGCTATCTTGCCTAATCTAGTTGTTCGAGAGAAAATAGATTAGGGTGCAAGAGAATTAACACATCATCCGAAACAAATGAGGGATTGCCCTAGAAATAGGTAAAGATTCCCGGGTGTTGTTAGCCGGATTCGTTCGGGGAAGCTCTAGAACGTTAATGCGTGATTTTTGATTAGATTCTCGGATAGACATATTTAGAGAACCGTCAATTAATCATAGGATTATTATGTGCCGAGACATCGGGTAATAGTTAATTTAGGAGTTTCCACCAAAGCAATAGGAGTATAATAATTCGAAGAGTAGCTCATATATATTGACGAGTAGATTCGGTTGTAGCATGTGCCTTAGTCATTTTATCATACGAGAGACTAAATCTATAGTACGTTTCTTTTTGGTTCGTTAATTGCTTACTCGTTTTATTGCAATCTACTTTTGTTCATTTTCATTAATCATAAACTAAAATTCAAGTTTCCGTGGTTCGACAACCCGGACTTTTGGTCCACTTATTACTACATACGTCTAGTGCACTTGCTATCATAGCACGTTAGCTTTTAGCGTGTCAAGTTTTTGGCGCCGTTGCCGGGGACTTGTTTATTTTAGTTTTTTTTTATTTTCACCAACATTTTTTATAATTCTTAGTTTTCGTTTATTTCTTGATTTTCTTTTATTTTCGTGATTAGTCTAATTTTGTTCTTGTATTTAATTGTTAGGTTCTTGAGGTGCATGACCCGCTCCTCAAACAAGCCTCTATACGAGTTGGAGCCCGAAATTGAACGAGTTCTTAGGACTAGTAGGCGAGCAAGAGAAATGGCCAATAATCTCAACCAAAACCCAAATGGAAATTTCTCGGACATGAACTCACCGGAAACTAGGGAGTGGTTACAAGGTGTTCTACAAGCCATGCAAGCGGTACCTCCTCCACAACTCCCGTCGGTTCGGGGTAGCTTACCACCTAGGGTCCATACCATTCCGGGGCCCGTAGTCGTACCTAATTTCTTCACACCAAACTACCACATTCCGGCTCACATTTTTAATATGGTGCAAGGAGATCCTTTCTGTGGAGAACCGTACGAATCACCACACGCTCATTTGGAAACCATAGATGAGGCTCTTGTGACCATTCAATATCACCCACGTGATCTTGATGCTATTCGTCTAAGAGTCTTCCATTTCTCATTGAAGGATAGGGCGACAACATGGTACAAATCCTTACCTCCACAATCTATTACAACATAGAGTGAGTTGGTCGATGCCTTTTTAAATAAATTCTTTCCACCCTCAAAAATCAACGAGCTACGGAGTAATATAAAAGGGTTTAGGCAAAGGAGCAAGGAATCTTTAGCCGAGGCTTGGGCTAGATATAAGGGCATGCTCGGTAAATGTCCCGATCATAATTTTGGGTTGAATGAACAAGTACTCCATTTCTATGATGGGGTTAGGTCACGTATTTGGCATAGACTCAACGCGGGTGCGGGAGGAGATCTCCTTGGGTTAGACTGTCAAAGTGTATGGGACAAAGTCGAACAGTTGGCCCGAGAAGACGAGCTTTACCCCGACGATGAAGAGGCCTCATCCTCTAAAAAGGTTGCTTGTGTTGAGGAAGTAGTAGTCTTGGAACCGGAGGTTGGCAATGTTAATTATGTGGGGAATCAAAATAAACCTCGGGTGAACTTTCATATACCCGAGAATTTTCCCAAAAGGCCCAACCCCGCACAGAACGCACAACCGGGGATCTATCAACCGGGGATCTATCAAGCTCCACGACCACCCTTCAATAACCCACCCCCGAGGCAAGGCAATTTCAATGGACAAGGTCAAGGTCAAATGCAAATGCGACCTCCCACAATCGATGAGAAACTGGATGCTCACATGAAAAAGTCCGATACATCTTTCAACGAACTTCGAAGTATGATAAAGGATATGTGTATGGAGATGAAGGATTTGCGAACACAAGTAGGGCAACTTTCTAATGCGGTTAACGGTAGAGCCCCGGGGACTCTCCCAAGCGACACGGAAAAGAACCCGAAGGCCCAATGCAATGCCATAGCCTTGAGAAGTGGCAAACAATTGGAGAATGACACTGCCAGTACATCCGCGCCCGAGCGCCCCGACATGCACGCCCAGGCGCCTGATCTAACCTGTTCTGGACAAAATTCTCTGTTTCCCGCGCCCGAGCGCCCCGACCTGCACGCCCAGGCGCCTACAGATACGCGCCTAGGCGCCAATATACGCGCCCAGGCGCCACCCACAAACCTGCCAGCTGCATATGTTCTGCATCCCGCGCCCGAGCGCCCAGAAATGCACGCCCAGGCGCGAATAGATCCGCGCCTAGGCGCCGATATACGCGCTCAGGCGCCGCCTACTGTTTCTGTGGGTTTTCATCCGTCTAATCCAACGCTTTCTCCCCCTATCGAAGTTCGTCTCCCCTTCCCAAATGCTCACAAAAAGAAGAAAAAGGAGATGGATCCGAGCTTTCTTCGAATTTTGGCAATCCTTCGGGAAGTGAGAATTAATATTCCATTTATTGACGCCATAACTCCTCACAACTCCTCTCCCAAGCGATTTCCGGCGACACTCTCACCTTTTCCGGCCATCTCCACCGTGTTTCACCGCCACTTTCCATCAACATCACTCGCTGCACAGTGACCCCTCCTTCACATCCAACTCGGTGCGAAAATTTTGGGGAAAAAGGTGAGTTTTGGCTTTACCCTTCTTCCATTTCCGATTCATAGACGACGAGTAGGTGCCTTACATTATATTTTGAGGATTATTTGGGGCTTCGTCCGATTGTGGATTGAATTTTTTTTTAGGACTTCTATTGAATTTGTGGATCGTAATCAAAAAAATTGTGGGTTGTTGTGTTGAAATTGGATGCTATTTTGTTGATTAAATTGTGGATTATTGCTTAAAGAATTGAGGAATCGGTTAAATCCGTGGATTGTTGCTAGAGTGTGGGTTGCTCTCTGATTTTGGTGTGTTGTTGGGCGTTGACGATTGTTGTATTTGGTTGGTTGCATTTGGGTTGATTTGAGTAGTTGAGAAGTTGATCATTGTTGTTGCAAATGACGAGAACTACCAACAGACCGTCCAAGGGTAAGAAAAAAGTGGGTGAGGGTTCCTCTAATGAGCCCGAGACTCCCGATAATACCCGTTTTGAAAACCCCCAAGTCCAAATTATGTGTCAGAGTTTGAGCACCCCCCACACCCTTATTAAGGAGCACTATTTAACCACCCGGGGACAGCCCTCTGTGCACGAATTGATACAGTTTCATCGCTTACAGTTTTTCTGTCAAAAGCCCGAGGCCATTCATCTTCCTTGGGTCCTGGAATTCTTCAGCTCCGGGGTTTATGATGAGATTGAGACACGAGGATGGCTGGGGACTACCCTTTTGGTCCGGGGCAAACATGTCAATTATGAGTTGAGACAGATTAGGGAGAGCATAGGCACCCCGACCCCTCAGACATGCGAGTTCACCACTCTTTACAATGCAGGGCGCCTCCGAGTTAGCCTGTCGGATATTTTGCGGGTTATTGGCCGAGAGGGCTGGGAATGGGTACCCGGAGAAGCTCATGTCCCCCGTAGGGCTCTATTACCCAAGGCTGCTTTCTGGCTCGACTTCATCCGATTCAATTTAATACCGAGTACCAATCGATCAGAGGCAAACAAGGAACGGGCCACCCTCATCTACGCTATTATGTCCAAGAAAGCTGTGGACTTTGCCCGGGTAATCCACAAGTCTTTGACGGACCACTTTAGGAAGTTGAAGAATGAGTTAGGGCCGTTGATTAACAAAGAATTGGCTAAGCAAAAAGGAGAAGGTCCCACTCGGAAGATTCCCATCATTCTCCCGTCACTGATCACAGCTTTATGCAAGGCGGCTAAGGTTCCCACATTTCCTATGGAGCGTACTGAGCTTCCTGGTTCTTATCTCACCGTGGTAGATGACGACTCCCAGGCTCCTCCACCACCAGCTACTTCCAAGAGGCCTCGCCCGTCTTCATCCCGGTCTACTAGCTCCCCACAGTTTCCACCTATGGATGCCGCCGCCATTAGACAATTAAAGGATGAATTGAGGGATGAGTTGCGAGATGAGATGAGGGTGGTCATGTCCGACACTTGTGCTTATTTCCGTCAGCTTTTTGTAGAGCATGAT
Source organism: Buddleja alternifolia (assembly GCA_019426215.1). Lineage (NCBI taxonomy): Eukaryota > Viridiplantae > Streptophyta > Magnoliopsida > Lamiales > Scrophulariaceae > Buddleja > Buddleja alternifolia. The sequence goes on along the minus strand of CM033399.1, from coordinate 20,727,311 downwards.
GCGTTTGTCGGTTGGGGGCCGTTTGATTATTCTGCTCCTCCACCTTACCCGCACCCCCCGCCTCAGCAGCCCGCAGATATGCACGAGTCAGGTGCTCTCGTTCCTGAAGGAGGTGATGATGAGGTTCATAATGATGAGGGTAGCCCGTTGATTGATTTGGATGATCTCGGCGGAGAGGATGAGGATTACATTGACCGTTTTGGCACCACCGATTAGGCTTATCTTGTTTTATTTCCATGCATGTTTCTTTTCGTTTTTGGATATCTTTTGTTGGGATGTTGGATATTTTATGTTTTATGTTTGGATGCTTGATGTTTTCTTTCCATGCATGTTTCTCATTTTTGTTTGTCTCGTTTTGTTTTATTATATTCTATCCAATGTTTGATGCTCTGTATGGCTAGCATTTGTTTACCTATGTAGTGATCGACACAGTGATTGCCATCCGTGGACTTGATTGCCTTAAGTGGACTCGGGTTTGCTTTTCAGCTTCCCTATGGTGACGTGTACTTTGCCCTTCTCTTTTTCAAACATTGGGGACAATGTTCATGATAAGTGTGGGGGGGTATACTAGATCCATTATAGTCATGTTGATTCATGTTTTACATATTTCGGTCCAAGTTTGGGGGGTGCTGTACCTCTACATGTGAAATGTGTGCAATTTTAATTTTTTTTTGGATAGAATTTCAACCCTTCACTTGAGGCATTGAGTATGGTTAATTTGAATACATGGTATGTTTTCTCTATCAATTTGGTTTTTAATGGCTATACACATCGTTCCTTGCTTATGGGATCCTAACTAGACTAGATTAACCTTAAGATGATTCACATATGCACCTAAATCGAAGGTAGAGGAGTTGAGTGGGCAATCATTTTGAAACACTTAAAGGCTTGATCCCGGAAATATCAACTTAGAATTTTCACATGTGTTATGAGTTGAGAACGTTAACTTCGTGTGCTTAATAATAATAAAAAGAGGTTGAACATTGGTATGACTGAAAAAGTCAGGCTTAATAGATACTGGGGGCGAAGAGCACCATGCCTAGAATACTGTACTATTTTGCTAATTTGAGCTAAGCTCAAGCCAATGCAAGTGTTAAGTGAATAAGGACCTAGTTTGATTTTGTGGCCTTTGACACTCGAGCGATTAAGCCCTTAGGAATGTCTCCACATTTGATACCCTAAAGCCATCTGGTTTAGGAGTTATTGGCCTAAAACTCGTTACACGGGTGTCATAGAAAGCCTAAGAGGATCAAACATTGCACATGGTCTAGCCTCTAATGTTTCGAGTTGAAAGTGCATAAGATAAATCCGAAAGTGGAATGAAGTGATGAATGTTTAAGTGGCTATGAAGTTGTATTCAATTCTCGTACCATGTGAATAATCAAAAGTTGATAAATATGGGGTTAATGTTTGAAAAGTGGTAAGAATGCCACTTGACTATAATACTTGAGATTTATTACACTACACCCTTAGGATGATCTTTTCAATGTTAAGGCGTAACATGAGCAAATGTGTGATGTGTATATATTTGTAATATGAGCTTAAACAGATGAATTCATACCATTGTGTGCTATTAATCATTGTAATTTACGTTGAGTGATCGTGGTTGAAAATCTTTCGATTTTGTGGGTATATCGTCTGCAAACCCTCACGAGACTATAACTCGTCCTTTGAGGTAACTAAAAGGTTCAAAGGCTTGTTGCATTCGCTAAATGCAACCGTTTACTCCACGAAAGTGAGTTAGGTAGTTTTCTTTTTGTTTCTCTCTTTGATTGATGATGTTTCCTTATCTTAAAACTCTTATTGCTCGAGGACGATCAATTGATAAGTGTGGGGGTGTTGATAAGAGGCATTTTTACGTGTTTTTAAGCCCCATTGCGTTTATGTCTTAGGTTCATTTATCGCTTGATTCTTGCCACATGTGCGTTTAATTCGTGCATTAAGTGATTTCAGGTCTTAAATGGATACAATCAAAGAACGGGATGAAAAATGACGTATAAAACAAGTTTAGGCCAAATTGCTATGCACCCCTACGCCTAGGCGCCATCTTGCCCACGCCCGGGCGCCGTATCTACATCACTTTCCACGTTCGAGCGCTTTTTTCGTATGTTTAGAGACCGAGTTGGATGAAGTTTCCTTCTACAAAGTTGTAGAACTATGTGTTAGCTTCAAATGAGGACTTGAATCATCCAAATCGGAGTTTTGTGAAGAGAGTTATGAAGGAAATACAATTACTGCGCCAGACAGAGGCAAATACTCCCAACATTCTGCTGACGGCGCCCGAGCGCCATAATTCCCGCGCCTAGGCGTGGCCACATCCGAGATTTGATTCCTTTCAGCCAAAAGATCATCATTTGAGGGGGGAATGGAACATTTAAAGCCAAGAGGTCATCACATGTATGAGAGGGATGTCATAAGTATGTTTCTTACTAGATCTACTTTAGGGAATTTTATACTACTCACTTTAAGAGTAGTGGAGGACACACTAGGGGGGGCACACACTAGGAGCTGATTTGTTGTGGTCTTCTTAAGGCATTATTTGAGCAATTGACCGGGACATCTGGGAGGAGGAGAGAGAGGGAGGCATTTTGGCCATCACTTTTCACTCATCACCATTTCTTCATCACTTTTGGAGGGGAACAAAGAGAGAGGAGCTAAGGATTGAAGATCAAGAGAGCAAAGATCCATCATCAATCAATTGAGGGAGTTTTAATTATTTGCATTTACATGTTTATTTCCATGAGTATGTATATGTTTGTATTAGATTTTCTTAAGGCTTTGATGAGAGGCTAATATTGTAGAACTAAGGCCATGTGAAGGCCAAATTTATGAATCAATATATGTGAAGTTGCTCTCTGTATTAATTCTCCTATTGCTTTGTGTGTTAATTCTATGCTTTTATTCCAATCATGTGTTTGATCACCATATGCTTGCTATCTTGCCTAATCTAGTTGTTCGAGAGAAAATAGATTAGGGTGCAAGAGAATTAACACATCATCCGAAACAAATGAGGGATTGCCCTAGAAATAGGTAAAGATTCCCGGGTGTTGTTAGCTGGATTCGTTCGGGGAAGCTCTAGAACGTTAATGCGTGATTTTTGATTAGATTCTCGGATAGACATATTTAGAGAACCGTCAATTAATCATAGGATTATTATGTGCCGAGACATCGGGTAATAGTTAATTTAGGAGTTTCCACCAAAGCAATAGGAGTATAATAGTTCGAAGAGTAGCTCATGTATATTGACGAGTAGATTCGGTTGTAGCATGTGCCTTAGTCATTTTATCATACGTGAGACTAAATCTATAGTACGTTTCTTTTTGGTTCGTTAATTGCTTACTCGTTTTATTGCAATCTACTTTTGTTCATTTTCATTAATCATAAACTAAAATTCAAGTTTCCGTGGTTCGACAACCCGGACTTTTGGTCCACTTATTACTACATACGTCTAGTGCACTTGCTATCATAGCACGTTAGCTTTTAGCGTGTCAGGGCCGCTGCTTCGATGTGTAACGCCATCAGAGTCAGAATATGTTCTACAAGAAATACACGAGAGGAGTTGTGGAAATCATTCTGCAAGTAGATCATTAGCTCAAAAAATAACGAGGCAAGGCTATTTTTGGCCCACCTTGGTAAAAGATGCATATGGATTTGCCAAAAAATGCCGGCAGTGTCAACTACATTCTAATGAGATACATCAACCAGGGACCCCTATGGAAGCAATAAAAATTGCATATCCATTCGACCAATGGGGCATTGACATCCTAGGTTGGTAAAACCTCATCGACACACGTGTTATAAAATGACATAAAGTGTATGATTGACTAATTAAATTGTATGCAGGACCTTTCCCTCCAGCTCAAAATCAAAAGAAATTTGTTATAGTGGCAATTGAGCATTTCACGAAGTGGATAGAAGCAGAAGTTGTAGCTCGCATCACAGATAAAGTCGTCATTGACTTCATTTGGAAGAATATAATATGCAGGTTAATTAACCTAAATACAATCGAATGAATCCGAATGACAATGTAATTCTCACTTAGAAGAATATAATATGTAGGTTTGGTATACCCCGAATACTGATATCTGATAATAGGACGCAATTCAATGGTAAAGCTATCACTGATTGGTGCTCCGAGTTGAAGATACAGCAAAATTTCACCTCGGTCGGTCATCCCCAAGCTAACGGACTGACAGAAGTGGCGAATCAAATACTTTTGCAACATCTTAAAACCAAACTCGATGGAGAGCGAAAGGGATGGGTAGAAGAGCTAAATGGTGTGTTATGGGCATATCGAACAACACCTCGTTTGTCAACAGGAGAAACTCCATTTTGCTTAGTTTATGGCTCCGAAGCGGTCATTACAGCGGAAATTGGAATGATGACTTATCGAGGGAGCGCCTATGACCCCGAAGAGAATCGGTCTACAAGGGAGTTTGAGTTGGATGTCATCGATGGAGTACGAGACAAGGCATATGCCAACATATTGAGGCAAAAAAGCACAATGGCAAGAGCATATAACAGAAGGGTGAAGGCTCGATCTTTTCAAGTCGGAGACCTTGTTCTAAAAAGGGTGGACGTGTCGAGACATGTGAAGAAGTTGGAAGCAAACTGGGAAGGGCCATTTAAGGTCGTTAAAATCACGAAGGCTGACCTATCGATTACAAGATCTCATAGGTAAAGATCTACCATGCCCTTGGAATGTAAATAACTTGAGAAAATTCTATGCATAAATTGTGTATAGTGCAGTTATATAAAATCTAGTGGTATAACTTTGCCTCGGTATTTATTTGGATAAGCGTTTATAATCAGTTTGTTATTCTGAATATGCATATATAGTAAATTAAAAGGGGATGAAATCCTAGTTCGACATTTGACATATACGATGATAAACGTGAAATGATGCAGCCAAACGATCCCGACGCTGAGTCAAATTAAAATGATGTCAAAAGAGAGTGCAAAAGTATCTCGAAATACAAAAATTCAGTCTACCCAAAAATAACAATATTATAAATACAATTAAGCTAAGTCAGCTACAAAACTACATTGAATTAGTCCTCGATTATTTGAGGCTCGTCAACTGTGGCCGTGGCTTCACCCTCTCCCTGCTCGTCACCCCGATGGATCGTTGCCTCTAATTCTCGCTCGAACTGGATACTTGCTCCAGACTCGCCGATAACTAAGGTGTCGAACTCTGGGAAATAAGTATAAGAAACACCTTCTGGGGGGGCTGCCGAAGGTCGCTTGAGGGGAGCCCTCAGATAAGAGTTGGAGAACTCTTCCTCCTGGAAAGTGGAGGGGAGATCTCCCGTCTCCTTCAAATAGTCGAGAGCCTTGTAGAAGTCGTCCTGTATGTCGTTCAAGGCCTGATCGAGCAAACGATCGTTGATCACTATTGAGTGCAGCATGTCGCGAGCTCCGCCCAAACGAGCATCGTCAAGCTGGCGCCGGAAGGAGGAGGACTCCTGGAATTTCCTGCGACCGGCGGTTTTGCCCAAGGCAAATTGGCATCGTCTTTCAGCTTCGGTGCCCTCTTGCAATGCACTTAGTTGTTGACGGAGCTCAGCGTTGGATCTCTCTTGATCAGCCATTTTGAGCTTATACGCATTGTAGGATCGGCAGAGCATATCGAGCTCTTTCTGCGAATGACGAGAGTAAGTTTCGTCTTACGCAAATTACAATAAAAATAAATGCGTAAACATTAAGTCAAACTTACTTGTAGAGAAGAGGCTTTTTCCTTGTCCTCTTGAGCAGCCAGCAACTCAGCTTGGACTTGTCCCTTATAATCCGTGAGCTCTTGTTGAGATCTCCTCAGGACCTCCTTGAAGCTCGAGTTGGTAAGGGACAGCTGGTGTATCAAGAGCTTCGTCTGAAATGACACAATGTTAAATGAAGTTATAAAACACGGGTTAATACAAAAATACTGAGTCGTGACGAATGTACCTTTTCGAGGTACTGAGTTGCTTGCTTCTCGACGATGGGGTGAGGCTGATCGAGGATCAGAGCCTTATCCTTGGGTAGCAGCGTGCGATGGAATAGTTCAATTGCAGGGTTGCCGCTGCGATCCTCGAGTATGCTGTTGTCCGGGTATATATGCCAGTCCTGGATAAGGGGCTGTTGGTCAGGCCGAGGAACGGCGCGTTCAGTCACCTCGCAATCGAGGTAGTCTTTGAGAAGGAGCGATTCGGCCTCATTGAGTAGCTCGTATTCATGAGCACTAGGCTCGTCTGAGGGTCCAGGTTGGGGTGCGGGAAGTGCAGCCTCGGCGGAAGCGGGTTGAGAAGTACCCTTCCGGTGAGGTCATTTTTTGGGGCGACCATAAGGAGCGCCTGTCAGATCCCCAACTGCCTCGGAGCGACAACGACGGACGAGAGAGCCCTCCTCGGCCTCAGGGTCGTTTGCAGCGCTGGTGCTTCGAGGAGGACGAGGTGTGGTTGAGGTGGTGCGTGGTGGCTGGGCACGACTGGACCCCTGGACTTGGGGTTCACCAATCCGTAGGGCGGGTTGCCCCTGAGTTTGCCCACGACCGCGACCCCTGCCGGTACCTCGACCAGCTGCAGCGGCGGCTCATTGAGCCGCCTCGGCTGCAATAACAGCTCTCTTGTCTAGACGAGCCTGTCTTTCTTCCATTGCTGCGAAAGAAAACAAAGATAAGCATGAGATGCATTAGATAGAACACAAAATATTACGAAGTATTGTAGCGGATACAATACGAGTATAAACTTTACCAAGATTTTCGACGCCAGGCACGTTGGCGCTACTAAGCCCACACGTGACAAGCACTGATTCACTCATCACGACGTCGGGATTGAACAGCCGTTTGAGAATGTGTTTCAATGTTCATCGAAGTATTGTGGGTCGACCGACGTTGCTCAAATCAACGAGGTCCATACCCCATGGACGAGGTACATTCCAATGTTCGTTTAAGGGTGGAGCGATGAAGAAAAACTTTTTCTGCCAATCTCCAAACGAAGATTGAGTTCGAGATTGTAAACGATAATGACGCTGGGGTGCGAGGAAGAAAAAGCCTTCCTCCTTAGATTTAGTGCTTCGATGCACTAATAGAAAACCATTAAAGTTTTTTATATTCGGATGAACCCCGTACATCCTCATTACGACTATAAAGAAAATTATATGCTTATACGAATTTAGAAGCAATTGAGTAGGGCTCAAACGAAGATGTAGAAGAATGTTTACTATGGCGGGATGAAGGGGAAACCTAAGGCCAGACGCAAGATGGGCCACGTGTATGGTGCGAAACCCTTGGGTGGACGATGCATCCAATCACCCTCGTTGGGGACCATAGTGCGATACTCAAAAGGGATATGATACCTAGCCCTAATGTCCGCAATATTCGATGCGTCAAGATCGAGGAATAACCTAGCCAAGGGATTTGTCTACAAGCCCTATCCATATCCGAAAATAACTAAGAATTAACATCTTCGTCTCCCTCGAGATTTGGATATGGAGGGTGACACGCTAAAAGCTAACGTGCTATTGTAGCAAGTGCACTAGTCGTGATGTGAATTCCTCATTAGTTGCGGGTCATGATGTGAATTTCTTGCACCCTAAGTCAATTTTCTCCCGAAATATTAACCTAGGCATAAGATTCTAACATATAGTGATCAAGTATATGCAAGATAGACAAAAACACAATTCACATCACATAACAATATAAGAACAATCTCAACAATCATCTATTGTAAGCATATATCACAATTTGGCCTTACATGGCCCTAGTCTTACGAATTTAGTTCATAATTGAAAGCATAAAAGACATAAGAGAAATATTCATAGACATAAATGAAATGAAAAGCTCTTAAAAACTCCCTAAATGGTGAATGATGATGGATCTTGAAGTTGAGCCTTCAATCCCCAAGATCTTTTCCTTCCTCTAGTTTTCCCCTCCAAGAGTGATGAAGAATGGTGATGAATGGTGGAGAAATCAGATTAGGGGCTGCCCTCCTCTCCTCCAAGAATCTGAAATTGATAGTGAATCATGAAGAGTATGGGTTCCCCCTCCTTTTATAGCCAAAAATTCCACTAAAGTATGCATTAAGAATTCCCATTAAAGTTCCCCAATGAGAATTCCACCTAAGGTGATGCTTAAAGTTTGGCTTTTAAGATTCCAACCAGCTAAAAAATGTTGAACTTTCGGCCATTAAGAATTCCACCAAGCATAACCATGTGAAAACTTCAACAAAACACATGCATGCTGCCATTTTCTTGCTTTCCAGCGCAGTCTTAGTAGGTTCCTCATAACCTTCTCCACAGATCTCCAAATTGGATGATTCAAGTCCCCATGTTCAGATAAAACATAGATCTACAACTTTGCAGAAGGACATTTTGTCCAATTCGGTCTCTAAGTATACCTAAATTACGTTTCAACATGGAGGTTGTTTCTGATTTGGCACCCATAAAGTAAATCTACCAAGAAACACACTTATGACAACCCCTCAACACATGTGCTGAATTATGGCCAAAAGTGATTCTTACCCATCATATAATGCTGGAATTTAGGCTGAAAAGGAGTAACATTCGGACTATCCATGCCTAGGCATGACTAGGAGGGCGTTGGGGCGTATCCTGGCACATGTACTTCTCTGTTCGGCGCAGCAATCGTATTTCCTTCACAATTATCTCTATAGACCTCCGATTTGGATGTTTCAAGTTCCCATTTGAAGCTAAGACATACATCTAAAACTTTGTAGAAGGAAACTTTGTCTAAGTCGGTCTCGAAATATACGGAATTATCGCTCGAATGTGGTAGGAGATGCATAAACCGCCTAGGTGTTGAAAAACATGCTTGAACTTGTTTTGTACATCGTTTTTCTTCCCTTTTCTTCATGTATTCTCATTTATTACCTGTATTCACTTAACACACCTATTAAATGCAAATGTGACATGATTTAAGCAATAAGTGAATCCAAATCATAAGAATTACGGTCTTAAAAACATGTAAAAACACCTCTTATCAACACCCCCAAACTTATCAATTGCTCGACCTCGAGCAATAAGAGCTATAAGGCAAGACCAACATCATTCAATGGGAGAAAACAAAACAACTAACTAACTCACTTTCGTGGAGTAAACGATTGCACTTAGCGGGTGCAACAAGCCTTTAAACCTTTGAGTTACCTCAAAGGACGAGTTATAGTCTCGTGAGGGTTTGCATAAGATATACCCACAAAATCTAGCAAATTTTCAATCCCAACCGAATCAACACATCTCAATATGATCAACAAGAATGAATGGCATAAAATCAACCTTTTAAAGTTCACAAATATATATATACATAGCAACTACTTTTGCTCATGTGACACCAATACTTGAAACGACTCCCTAGGGTATAGTGAAAAATAAATCTAGGGTATTATAGTCGAGAGGCATCCTTACCAAATTTTGGACATTAATCCCATATCTATCAACTTTTGATCAAACACAAGGCACAAGAATTATAGAAAATCTCATAGCCATTTAAATTTCATTATCTCAAATATTCAACATTCAATTCATATGGAATTTCCATTAAACTTCATTAAGGCTAGATCATGTGCAATGTTTCATTCCATTAGGCTTTCTATGACACCCATGTAACAAGTTTTAGACCAATGACTCCCAAACTAGATAGTTTTAGGGCATTAAGTGTAGAGACACTCCTAAGGATTTAATCACTTGAGTATCAAAGGCCACGAAATAAAACTAGATCTTTTAAACAATTCACTTCTTTTGGCTTGAGCATAGCTCAAATTAGCATAATAGTACAGTATATAGGCATGAAACTTTTCACCTCCGGTACGTATTAGCCTGACCACTTTTGGTCATACCAAAATTCAACCTTTTCAATTCATTGTTAGCATATAAAATTACTACTCAACTTATAACCTTATGAGAAATCTAAGTTAATATTTCTGGGAATAATTCCTTAAGTTTCTCAAGATGGTTATCCTCTCAACTCCTCTACCTTCGATTTAAGTGCATTGTGAATCATCTAAGGAATCAATTCTAGTCTAAGGTCTCCACGAGCAATTTCAAAGATATATATATTCCATTAAATTCAGATTATTTCAAGAATTCATGCCATTTTTCCAAGTCAATCAATTTCAATGCATCAATTGGAAGGACTAAAAATTTTTCATGCTTGATTTTCTCAACAAAGAAGCATATAAACATGATATCAAACAAACTTTCCCCAAATTCAAGTTAAAAATTAGGATTGCATTTTCAATATTCAAAATAGATACTCTTCTACCCCCAAACTTAAATCCAACATTGTCCCCAATGTTGTTACAACATGCATACACAAAGGTAAAAGAACACTTACAACCAAGGATATTGAAGAACATCCTTAAGCTTCCAATGCATCCTTACAAAGTTTCTCCTCTTATCGAGTAAAATAAGAATCTCTAAAGGTGGGGTCCAAATGTGCATCATATCTAACACTTCAACTTTTTAAACCATCAAGCATAAGAAAAACATACATGCCCAAAGTGCATGCTTGAACACAAAAAAAAGAAACAAACTAAACAAAACAAAAACGAAAGCAAAAAGAAAAAAGAAAAGAAAACTTACAAACTTGGGTTGCCTCCCAAGAAGCGCTAGTTTAGAGTCGGTAGCTCGACTTGAGATAAAGAATCGCTAAAGATCCTGGAGGGGAATGGTCACTTTATCCCTCGACCCGTCAATCCCAATGTAATGCTTTAACCTTTGGGCGTTTGTCATGAAGGTTCGTCCATTATCCGTTATAAGTTCAATGGCACCAGAAGCATACACACGAGATACAACAAATGGTCCCGACCATTTTGACTTGAGCTTCCCGGGAAAAAGTCGAAGGCGAGAATTGTATAGTAAAACCTTGTCTCCTTCATGAAATTCTCGGGGAATAATACGCTTATCATGCCATGTTTTCGTTCGCTCCTTGTAAAGCTTGGCGTTCTCATACGCTTGATGGCGCCATTCCTCAAGTTCGTGTAATTGGAGTAATCGCTTGGTACCTACGAGTTGAGAATCAAAATTTAGAAATTTAATAGCCCAAAAAGCGCGATGTTCGAGCTCAACCGGTAAGTGACATGCTTTTCCAAAGACAAGGCGATATGGGGACATGCCAATCGGAGTTTTAAACGCGGTTCTATATGCCCACAAGGCGTCATCTAGTTTAAGGGACCAATCTTTTCTAGATGCGTTAACCGTTTTTTCAAGAATGCGTTTAATCTCCCGATTCGACACCTCCACTTGACCACTCGTTTGAGGATGATATGGGGTTGAGATTTTATGCCGTACCCCGTACTTGTTCAGTAAGTGCTCAAATTGTTTGTTACAAAAATGGGTGCCCCCGTCACTAACGATTGCTCTAGGAGTTCCAAAACGAGTGAAAATCCTTTTTTTAAAAAATCGAGTAACCACCCGAGCATCATTAGTTGGTAAAGCCTCAGCTTCGACCCATTTGGAGACATAGTCGACCGCAACAAGAATATACTTATTGGAACAAGAACTAGGGAAGGGTCCCATAAAATCAATACCCCATACATCAAATAGTTCACATTCAAGCATGTTATTCAATGGCATTTCGTGTCTTTTAGAGATGTTACCTGTTCGTTGACACCTATCACAAGATTGAACATACAAGAATGCATCTTTAGAAAGAGTAGGCCAAAAGAAACCTGATTGAAGCACTTTAGCCACTGTTTTAGAGGGTCCAAAGTGACCACCTACCGACATATCATGACAATGGGTGAGAATTGATGCTATTTCCTCCTCGGGGATACATCGTCGAATGAGGCCATCTGCACAAATCTTAAATAGATATGGTTCGTCCCACAAATATCGCTTCACATCAAATAAGAATTTCTTCTTTTGATGATAAGTGATATCCGGAGGAAGAACTCCCGTGACAAGATAATTTGCATAATTGGCATACCAAGGAGCATCATTATGAAGTATAGCATACAATTGCTCATCGGGAAACTCCTCACAAATAGGTTTATCAAACACACACTCAGGGTTAGGAATCTCTATCCTAGACAAGTGGTCGGCAACCACATTTTCTACTCCTTTCTTATCCTTAATTTCTATGTCAAATTCTTGAAGAAGTAAAATCCACCTAATGAGTCTAGGTTTGGCATCCTTTTTGGCAAGCAAGTATTTTAATGCGGAGTGATCAGTGTACACAATTACTTTATTCAAAATGAGATAAGCATGGAACTTGTCAAATGCAAATACTATGGCTAGTAATTCTTTTTCCGTGGTTGCGTAATTCATTTGTGCATCATTTAAAGTCTTACTAGCATAGTAGATGGTTTGAAATACCTTATCCTTCCTTTGGCCAAGGACCGCACCCACCGCGGTGTCACTAGCATCACACATCAATTCGAAGGGCAAACTCCAATCGGGAGGTGCCATGATGGGAGCGGATATCAATAGCTCCTTAAGAGTCATGAAGGCCTGTAAACAAAGGGAATCAAAATTGAATGGTGCATCTTTGACAAGCAAGTTAGATAACGGCTTTGCAATTTTGGAAATTTTTTGATAAATCGCCTATAGAAGCCGGCATGACCAAGAAAGCTCCTCACGGCTTTCACCGATGTAGGTGGAGGAAGCTTTTCTATTACCTCAATCTTGGCTTGGTCCACTTCAATCCCTTTTTGGGAGATTTTGTGACCTAGCACAATCCCTTCCCGGACCATAAAATGACATTTTTCCCAATTCAAAACAAGATTTGTTTCCTCACAGCGTTTTAGAACACGGTCCAAATGATCAAGACATGTGTTAAATGAGGTTCCAAAAACAGAAAAATCATCCATAAAAATCTCAAGGAATTCTTCAACCATGTCATGAAAGATCGCCATCATACATCGTTGAAATGTGGCCGGGGCATTGCATAATCCAAACGGCATCCGCCTATAAGCAAACGTGCCATAGGGACAAGTGAAAGTTGTTTTCTCTTGGTCCTCGGGGGCTATGGCAATTTGGTTATAGCCGGAATACCCATCTAGAAAACAATAAAAATCATGTCCGGCTAACCTTTCAAGCATTTGGTCAATGAATGGGAGGGGGAAATGGTCCTTACGAGTGGCATCATTTAACTTGCGATAATCTATACACACACGCCACCCGGTAAGCATTCGAGTAGGGATTAATTCATTGTTCGCATTTTCTATCACAGTTATTCCGCCCTTCTTGGGTACTACTTGAGTCGGGCTTACCCATGCACTATCAGAGATAGGATAGATTATACCTGCATCGAGTAGTTTTATAACCTCTTTCTTTACCACCTCTTGTATTTGTGGATTTGACCGTCTTTGTGGTTGGCGTGTAGGTTTTGCGGACTCCTCCATGAGTATTTTGTGCATGCACACCGCTGGACTTATGCCTTTTATATCCGCAATTTTCCACCCGAAGGCCTTTTTGTTGGCCTTCAATACTCTCATGAGTCGCTCCTCCTATTCTCCTGTCAAAGAAGATGAGATAATTAAAGGTAGAGTCTCATTATCATTTAAAAATACATATTTCAAATGTAATGGTAATGGTTTAAGCTCAAGGATAGGGGCCTCTTCGATAGAAGGGCGAGGAGGAGCCAAGAGTGATCTTTCTAATTTTTTAGCTCCAATGACGTGGTAAAAAGGTGTCTTCTCTATGCTAAACATGGTTTCCAATTGTTCTTCACTCGCTGAATCGACATCCATAGATTTGGAAAGACATGTCTCCAATGGGTCGTCTACCATTTGTGCCTGAAAAGTCTCATCAATCAACATATCAAATACATCGATGCGTAGACATGAGTCAGGATCACATGGGTGTTTAAGCACTTTAAAAACATCAAAGGTGACCTTTTCATCTCCCACATTTAAGGTTAGCTTACCATTGGAAATATCGATTACCGCCATACCAGTGGCTAGGAATGGTCTTCCTAGGATCAGGGGTACCTCAACATCTTCCTCCATATCAAGAACCACAAAGTCAACCGGGAAGTAGAATTTGTCGACTTGAACGATTACATCTTCGATTATTCCCCGTGGTCTCTTGATTGATCTATCGGCAAGTTGGAGGCTCATTGAAGTCGGCTTTGGGTTACCAAGGCCCAACTTTTTGAAAAGAGAGTACGGGAGGAGGTTGATGCTAGCTCCCGAGTCGCACAAAACTTTTTCGAAGGATAATGGCCCAATCGTGCAAGGAATAGTGAGACTCCCAGGGTCTTCAAGTTTCATTGGTAATTTATTAAGCAATACGGCGGAGCATTCCTCGGTTAGGCACACCGTTTCGTTTTCCTCCCACTTTTGTTTGTTGGATAAAATATCCTTGAAAAATTTCACGTAATTTGGCATTTGTAAAATTGCGTCTATAAAAGGAATATTAATCCTAACCTCACGAAGAATTGCTAAGATTCGAAGGAAACTTGGATCCATCTCCTTTTTTTTCTTTCTATGTGCATTAGGAAATGGCAGACGGACCTCGATGGGAGGATGCGTTGGAGTTGAAGAGCCCGCTGTGGAGGGTTCAGGAGGTGGCGCCTGGGCACGACAATCGGCGCCAGGGCGCTGGGTCTCGGGCGCCTGAGCGTGATCATCGGGACGCTCGGGCGAGCAATTGCGAAGCATTCGTTCACTGTGGGTTGATTCCGGCGCCTGGGCGTTCTCATCGGGGCGCTCGGGCGCGAAAATGCGAACAGCATCATTGACTATCTGTTTGCCATTTCTTAAGGTGATGGCGTGGCATTGCTCCTTCGGGTTTTTTTCTGTGTCACTTGGTAAAGTTCCCGGGGCTCTCTCGCTGATCGCCTTTGCCATTTGACCCATTTGTGTCTTTAAATCCTTCATGTCCATCATTATATCCTTCATCATAGTACGGAGTTCGTTGATTGCTGAATCCGATTTCTTTATTTGTTCATCGAGACGCTCTTCGGTTGTAAGAGGTCTTATTTGCCTTTGTATATGAGGATTACCTTGCCTTTGAGCTTGGTTATTGTTGAATGGGGGCCTTGGTGCTTGATAGACGCCGGGATGGGCATTTTGTGCCGGATTGGGCCTCCTTGGAAAATTTTCGGGCACATGGAAGTTCAATTGAGGTCGATTGGCATTTCCAACATAGTTTACATTGCCAACCATTGTTTCCAAAGCAACTTCTTCGCCCAACTCTTGAACACAAGCAATCTTTTTAGTGGGTGTGATTTCTTCATCATCGGGATAGAGTTCATCTTCCCGGGCTAATTGCTCAATCTTGTCCCACACACTTTGGCAATCGAGCCCAAGGAGATCACCACCGGCGCCGGCATTGAGCCTATTTCGGATGCGCGAACGGACTCCATCATGGAATCGTAATACTTGCTCGCTCAATCTTAGGTTGTGATCCGGACATTTTCGGAGCATGTTTTTATATCTAGCCCATGCCTCGGCTAAGGACTCATGATTCCCCTGCTTAAACTCCTTAATGTTGCTCCTTAGCTCATTGATTTTGGAGGGTGGAAAGAATTTGCTCAAAAAGGCATCGACCAATTGTCCCCATGTTGTGATGGATTGGGGTGGTAGAGATTTGTACCACATGGTCGCCCTTTCCTTTAATGAGAAGTGGAAGACTCTTAGACGAATTGCATCGAGATCCCGTGGATGAAATTGGGTAGTCATGAGAGAATCGTCTAAAGTCTCCAAATGCTCATGAGGTGATTCATGGGGCTCTCCATAGAAGGGTTCGCTTTGCACCATGCTAAAGATGTGTGACGGAATGTGATAATTTGGTGCAAAGAAATTTGGAAAGACTACGGGCCCCGGTATAGTGTGGACCCTTGGAGGTAGACTTTCCCGAACCGATGGAAGTCTTTGAGGAGGTGCCGGTTGCATAGCTTGGAATAGATTTTGTAACCATTCCCTGTTTTCCGGGAGATTTATGTCGGGAAAATTCCCATTTGGATTTAGATTGTCGGCCATTTCTCGAGTGCGTCTACTAGATCGAAGAACACGCTCTATCTCCGGCTCAAAATTGTATAGAGGCTCGTTAGAAGAGCGGGTCATGCACCACAAATTACACCTAACAATTAAACACAAAAAACAAAATTAGAATAATAAAATAAAAGAAAGGTTAGAAATAAACGAAGAACTAAGAATTATGAAAATTTAAACGAAAAATCAAAAACTAAAATGAACAAGTCCCCGGCAACGGCGCCAAAAACTTGACACGCTAAAAGCTAACGTGCTATTGTAGCAAGTGCACTAGTCGTGTGTAGTAATAAGTGTGGACGAAAAGTCCGGGTTGTCGAACCACGGAGACTTGAATTCTAGTTTAAGATTTGTAATGAAGTGAATAAACAAAGTAAGAATAAATTCAAATAAAATTTGTAAAGAACAAGAACAAAGATGAGCAAGTGATTTAAAACCAATTATAAAGGGAGACTAAGGCACATGCTAGGTTCAAATTGATCAAATATACTTATAAAGGTTCTTGTTGAAGGATTACACTTATATTGTTATGGTGAAAACTCCTAAGGTAGAGAATAACCGATGTCTCGCGTATAAACTCCTATACTTAGATCGTGATTTCCCAAATATCCCTATCCGGAAATCTAACCACTAAACATGCATTAATGTACTAGAGTTCACTCGATTTGAATCGAACGACTTCACCCGGGAATCTTTACCTATGTCTAGGGCAATTCCTCATTAGTTGCGGGTCATGATGTGAATTTCTTGCACCCTAAGTCAATTTTCTCCCGAAATATTAACCTAGGCATAAGATTCTAACATATAGTGATCAAGTATATGCAAGATAGACAAAAACACAATTCACATCACATAACAATATAAGAACAATCTCAACAATCATCTATTGTAAGCATATATCACAATTTGGCCTTACATGGCCCTAGTCTTACGAATTTAGTTCATAATTGAAAGCATAAAAGACATAAGAGAAATATTCATAGACATAAATGAAATGAAAAGCTCTTAAAAAGTCCCTAAATGGTGAATGATGATGGATCTTGAAGTTGAGCCTTCAATCCCCAAGATCTTTTCCTTCCTCTAGTTTTTCCCTCCAAGAGTGATGAAGAATGGTGATGAATGGTGGAGAAATCAGATTAGGGGCTGCCCTCCTCTCCTCCAAGAATCTGAAATTGATAGTGAATCATGAAGAGTATGGATTCCCTCTCCTTTTATAGCCAAAAATTCCACTAAAGTATGCATTAAGAATTCCCATTAAAGTTCCCCAATGAGAATTCCACCTAAGGTGATGCTTAAAGTTTCTTTTAAGATTCCAACCAGCTAAAAAATGTTGAACTTTCGGCCATTAAGAATTCCACCAAGCATAACCATGTGAAAACTTCAACAAAACACATGCATGCTGCCATTTTCTTGCTTTCCAGCGCAGTCTTAGTAGTTTCCTCATAACCTTCTCCACAGATCTCCAAATTGGATGATTCAAGTCCCCATGTTCAGATAAAACATAGATCTACAACTTTGCAGAAGGACATTTTGTCCAATTCGGTCTCTAAGTATACCTAAATTACGTTTCAACATGGAGGTTGTTTCTGATTTGGCACCCATAAAGTAAATCTACCAAGAAACACACTTATGACAACCCGTCAACACATGTGCTGAATTATGGCCAAAAGTGATTCTTACCCATCATATAATGCTGGAATTTAGGCTGAAAAGGAGTAACATTCGGACTATCCATGCCTAGGCATGACTAGGAGGGCGTTGGGGCGTATCCTGGCACATGTACTTCTCTGTTCGGCGCAGCAATCGTATTTCCTTCACAATTATCTCTATAGACCTCCGATTTGGATGTTTCAAGTTCCCATTTGAAGCTAAGACATACATCTAAAACTTTGTAGAAGGAAACTTTGTCTAAGTCGGTCTCGAAATATACGGAATTATCGCTCGAATGTGGTAGGAGATGCATAAACCGCCTAGGTGTTGAAAAACATGCTTGAACTTGTTTTGTACATTGTTTTTCTTCCCTTTTCTTCATGTATTCTCATTTATTACCTGTATTCACTTAACACACCTATTAAATGCAAATGTGACTTGATTTAAGCAATAAGTGAATCCAAATCATAAGAATTACGGTCTTAAAAACACGTAAAAACACCTCTTATCAGAGGGAGAACGTCAGGAGACTCGGGCTCAAGGTTTATGGGGGGGTCGTTCACATTGGGTTCGGGAGAAATCTCGGGGCTACTTGAACTACTATCTGACTCACAATGACTAGATGAGGTGGCCTCGTTTTCCTCATCAAAAACTCGGGGTGAGGCACCCACACCGGAGGTACTCATAAGTGATGATTTTTAAAACAAAAAAAAAACAAAGAAAATATGCAAAGTATGGGAGTAACAAAAAAGAGGAAGAAAGCTTATACCTAGTAGCTTGCAAAAATTTGAATTTGAAATGGAAGAGAGTCTCCGAATAGCGAGGACGCCGGAAGAAACTGTGCTACTACTTCTATAAATCAAAGCTGGAGAGTAAAAATTCAAAAGGAAGGGTAAGTCTATATATATACTAGGGGTAATTTGAAGTCAACGG
This sequence comes from Buddleja alternifolia, assembly GCA_019426215.1. Classification (NCBI taxonomy): domain Eukaryota; kingdom Viridiplantae; phylum Streptophyta; class Magnoliopsida; order Lamiales; family Scrophulariaceae; genus Buddleja; species Buddleja alternifolia. The sequence goes on along the minus strand of CM033399.1, from coordinate 20,708,802 downwards.
TCCGGATCGACTAATCAAAAGTTGCATCCAACAGTGGAGAGACGTGACGTTTCTTATCTCTCTCGGAATTCGAAAGGACAGAGCGACAGCACAGACACGTCTCTCCACTCTTGGATGCAACTTTTGATTAGGCGTGTCAAAGTTAATTAGAATAAACGGCTGCAAGGTAATGATTGCAGTGGATGAATTATAATTAAAAATATAAGTAAGGGAATAAATGCCCAGGAAAGGTAACAATTGCATAAAATTGTACTTCGTCAGTCAAGGGTCAAGAACTTTCAGGTTTTTTACCTTCACTCACGAAGTGGGGGACTTAATGATATACCTAAAATATTAGAAGATTCAATTGTCGTCAACTCGTATTCCTTGAAATATATAGGGTCATATATTTGATATACTACCTCGAATACGAGGAAACGAGATGGGTTTCACACCCGGTCCCTATAACCTTGGTATTTGCATTACACTCCAAGATCCGCGTGTTTTTGTAATTCGGGTAGGGTCGGTTCATGGCCCGACTCGATGGGCATCGAATCTGTGCCATCCGTCAAACACACGTGTAGGGAATCCGTAGACAAGACATCTTGTCAATCATTCGCCCTACAGTACCGAATGGAAACTCTATAAATACAGTCATTTATGAAGAATTGGGGACCGAGAGTTTGAGCAATAAATACTACGAATCATTCTTCGTGTAGCTCGAATAATGGGAGACTCGAGAGTACGAACCTAGAATACAAATACGAGAGATCGTCATAATACGAATCATGTCTATTATAACTACATGTTTGAACTACGTTTAGACTTGATCCTGAAAGAGTACGTAGGCAGCTCAACATCTGAGTGCAGTCTATATTATTGAGAACGTGACTTTCGTGCATATTATCGATCCTGTTGACTGAAATAGTAGGGAGTAGGATCCGTGCTAGATCAGGTATTATGATAAGTTTTTGGTAATTGCTCCCACAGTGTTATGTTGGTTCGATATGCATTACATAATCCCCGTTTGAATGTGGCCTTGATGTGGAGGACCTAGGTCCACATCGGGTAACTTTATAATTCTATGTTTGAATTTATTTTTTCTCGACGGGGCTACAAGCAAAACAATGTTGTTCTGCTGATTATTATTATAGGAGACTGTCGTTTTGCCCATTTTCCCAAATATATGGTAATCTTTTCATCATCATCTATTTTAATTTTCCTTGATTATCAATTATATATAATAAATTTGTAGTTAACTGAATTGAATTTTGGTTAATATAATAATTTGTAGAAGTTGATTAGTTTACACTAGTTGTGAGCACAAATCAATGTGTATTTGCAATGTATTTAAATTTGCATGCAGCAATGGGACATCCTAATATTTAACTGAAATATGTAAATGTATTAATCTCTACATGATGCAGGGCAAAAGATAATTGGGACGAGGTGAACTTCGTCTATGCTTTTGTGGTTAGTGGTAAACGTTATTCATCTATTTGGATCATATATTATATTAGATTTGAATGGTAGTATAAAAGTTCTTGGAGCAGAAATTCTCCTAAAGTTGAAAAGGTGGTCTTAGAACTCTAAATTAACTTCCTAACTTTATATAATGAAGGGCGAAAATTCTCTCTCTATCTAAAACCTAATTGATTGATGATGGTATCTTCTTCATCTTATCTTGGATCTTCTTCATCCTCACTTAAATCTCACCATGCTTCTACGTCCTCTAACTTCAAGCTTTCAGAATTTGAATCAATTTCTAAAGGTTTACCTTTGTTTTCAAGCTTGTTTAATCTTCCTGAAGTTGCCTGAGATCTTGTTTCAAAGGGAGAGTCGCAGACAGAGACTGATTTACATAAATCTGAAACTCTAGCAAAGGTACGATCGCCAGGCGACGGAAGCAATCGAATGTCAAACTCTAGGTAAGAATTATTTAAGGATTTTCGATGTGGGTCAACATTGTGTGGATTCGGCGTCTCCTCTAATTACTACTCGATTTGCCAACGTAGTTGCCACCCTTACTCTTTATAAGAATCGAATGAATTGGTTTCATGGATCTGTTGATTTTCTTGATAATCCGGTTGTTTCACCATCGAATAGGATTCATCCTTCATCGAAATTTGGTGTTGCTAAATCGCAGTTGATGTTCGAACATCCGAAAGTCCTAAACAAATAGAAAGTACTTTGACGTTCGAACGTGATGACCCCCCCTGTTCGAACGTCGTCTCCAAAATCGATAATATCGTCTAAGAACAAGGAAGATATATCGGTTGTGTCATTCATGGTTCGGGGAGTATGTGTAAATCCGAGTCAGGATACGGATAAGCAATTTTGAAATATTAAACGAACTTCGTTGCGTTATATTCCGGCGAAAAAGATTAATGGTAAATGTATTGTTTGTCCAATGTACGGTCTGGATTGAATCGTTGCGATAATACTCTTGTGGGTTACTTTATTGGTAAAAATCCGTTCTTCCTTGGAGTTAAGAATTATGTTTTTTGGTATGGAAAGGGTTAAAGGAGGTAAAAGCTACAAGCAGTGGTTTTTTCTTTTTCAAGTTTGATAGTGAATCATCTATAGTAGAAGTATTATAGGGAGGACCTTTGTTATATCAAGGCCAACCGTTGTTCCTAGAGAAATGGCTAACGGCAATGACACTAGAGAAGAAAGAGCATAAGGAAGTTCCAGTTTGGGTTGAATTTTGAAATTTACCTGCGGAATTCTGGACAACTGATGGATTAATTGTCGTTGCAAGTGCATTAGGATGTCCATTATACCTCGATGCGTTTATATTATCAATGGAACGTATTGATTATGCTAGAGTGTGTATTCTTATGACAATAGGGGATGGCTTTCAATATGAAGTTTATATGATGTTGCCATCGGAATCAAGAGAATATAATGGTACATGTAGGATAGGAATTGAATATGAACGGAAGCCTATGTTGTGTAGTTTGTGTATGTCTTTTGGACTTAGTGTTCAACAATGTCCTATATCTAAAAAAGATGAGAGACCCCCAGTAAATATTTATGTACCTTAACAGCATGTACTTAATAAGATCTCGAAATAGAACTCAAAGGTGGGTGGATGGATTAATGTTGGTCATAAACAGGCGATAAGTAAAGAAGAAAATAAGCAAAGGAGGAAAGCTTCAGCTGATCATTCGAGAAGTTCAGGTGAAGGAGAAGTTTCAGGTAAGGATGAATTAATTATCTAAAATAAATTTGCTAGTTTGGTTGAAGATATTCAAGATTATGAGTTGGGACCTTCTAAAGGATGTCGTGTACAATCTGACTTAAGTGAAATAAAGACTAGCTCGTTGAAAGGGCCTATAAGCGAGGATGCCCTAGAGAATGGTGGTTAATGATATCTATAATTTGTTGGAATGTGTCTCTTCAATATACTTCTATTAAGTGGATTTGCATGATAGCGTGGTAGATTCTGTTCGCGTTCGAATGTTAGTTGTTTCAACGTTCGAAAGTTAGGTGCATGTTTACTATTGTATTAACGTTCAAACGTTGTCATCAATATTTTGGTAGATATTGGATCTAGCTTATTCTTGGTTAACAATCGTTTATCTAGTGTTGAGAATAGACTAGGTGCATTTTGGTTGTGGCAAGGCAGTACCTTGCGCACTATTTTTGTATTCCCCCTTTTGTTTTAATGCAATTGACTTTTCCCACAAAAAAAAAAAGTGCTTGGAAATTTTGTTTTTTGTGGTATGCTTCTTTTTACATTTTAATTTAATGTTCGATTCATCGTCGAAGATGGATTTAGTATATGTTTTTACACCAAGAAAATATATCAAAAAGGGACTATTTTTTAGTATGGGTTGCAAGTTTGTTCATGCATTTTCGTGTGTTCGGTAGGTAGCATTGTTCAAAGTATAGGTCGATATCCGATAATATCGGCCGATACATATCCGGTTTGGCCCTTGCCGATTTGATAATATAGGGAGATATCTAATATTATCTGAGGTTATACATATCACCGATAACATCCGATAATATCGAATGATATCGCGAATACGATGGGGATCTCAGATATTATTTTCAAGATAAAACTTTTATTTATTTTTTATAAATATGCTTTAGGATATAATTTAATGGGTATATTATTACATATACCTTGAAAACTTATGATACAATTATCAAAGTACTCTTTTCTATTACAAATTTAGGTTCGACAATATTATTATATTTAAATTTTTTATATCTAATGCGGTGTTTTTTTTTTACAATGTACCAATTAATGGAAACTTTTGTTTTCTTTCTATTCTACAATCATATAAATTTTTATAATTTTTTTAGCAACCTATCATGCATTATTTCGTATTACCCTATAATTTCTCGATACGCCGCGAACGATATGGAACAACACCTACCGATATTATCACCGATACCGCGACTTTGGACCATGGAAGGTGATGTACCAAACTTGGTAAACCAAACCTAGGTCCTCAGATCGTGCTATAGTACGAGTTTAAGCTAAGGAGTTGGCTAGGGTCGTACGGTAGTACGACTCTACCCTTAATCTAATATTGAAATACTCTAATATTAGGGATGAGGGATCCACATGTCCACAAATGGGTCGGATAAATCCAACCAATAACCCTAGGTGTGACCAGGGATTAGAACCGTCAATTAACCACACGTGGCATTATTGTTAGTCATCAAATGTCACCATCAAATCCGTACAATATGAATATCTATAAATACCATTTCAGAATGAGTAATAAGGGTTCACAATCTGATTTTCTACTATAGACTTGAGAGTAAGTTCCCTATATAAAAATTTGGGCTCTCAGTTTGCAAATACGACTCTCCAGCTGGAAGCGTATCTCCTTTTTGAACTAAATTAGACTTGATCCTCAAGTAGGTACGTAGGCAGCTTAGTACTATCTAAGTGCAGTCCATAATCTAGTATTCACCTTGTATAGTCGTGCGACTCGACCCAGACTGAGATAGGAAAGTTCCTCCCGGATCTGACCTAAATCAGTTGGCGCCGTCTGTGGGAACATTCGCTTTAGATTGCTGGGTAGAAATTCAGATATGGACATTGCAAATCAAAAGTTAAAGTAAGTGCAAATAGAGAAGTCGTCCACCGATTGTTCGGATGCGTTGAGGCACAGAGAAGATGCAACTACGAGCGCAGGAGTGATCACCATGACGATGGAGGAGCTAAACCAAAAATTGAAAAAGCATGGAGATGAGATACTGCAAAGGTTTATGGCACAAACCACGACAACACCAAATATAGGTCAAGTGCATTCTTCACCTCCAACCCCGAGGAGATTATTCCACGGGCAAAGAGGTAAAGAAAGTGATAATGAGAAACATGAAGAGCAGAGGCATCTGTCAGATGACGAAGTGAATAGTCATAGGATATTGGGCGAAGGAAAGGGAAAAGCCCCTATGATTGAAGTTTTGAAGGAGAAACCAACCCTCTCCCGGGCGAAAATTGAAGATATGTACGAGAAACTAGATATGGCCAGTCAAAAAGTGGAAGCACCTAAGAGGAAGTTTAGGTATGTGACACCGTTGATGACTAGAAACTCCTCGTTCTGCGTCGACATTTTGAGGGAAGTGCCCTTAGCCAACTTTAAGATGCTTGAACTAATGAGGTACAATGGTACAGGTGACCCTAGACCTCACTTAACCACATACGAATTGATGATGTCTTTGTAGGAACAATCTGAGGCGGTCAAAGCACATATATTTATCACGACTCTAACGGGACGGGCGCTCAAATGGTTTACGAGCCAGGCGCCGGGGATCATAGTGTCATACGAACAGTTAGTTCGCAAGTTTGAAAATCATTTTGGAATTAACAAAAAGGTTAAAAAAGCAGTCTCAGCAATAATGGGGTCGAAACAAGGTGTGGCAGAGAGCTTAAGAGACTTTATACATAGATCCAATTAAGAAGTTTTGGAGATACATGAGTTGACACAAGAGTTAATCGTGACATTCCTACTATTGGGTCTCCAAAAGGGACCGTTCGCATCAGCTTTGGCGCGAGGTGCTCCTCGAGATCATGAAGGTCTCATGGAGTTGGCAGAGCAATATATCAATGAAGAGGAGATGAACTTCCTAAAAGATGCTGAAAACTTTCCTCCCAGGAACAATCGAAAAGATCGAAGGGACTAGCATAATGAACGACACGAAGGGTGGGGGTCCAAAAGAGACCACGAATGACCCCGTTGATTTATAAAATATGAACGGTACACACCTCTTAACTCTACACAAAGTAGAGCATTGATGGCAGTTCAGCATATGAATGTACTTCAGTGGCCAAAACGAATGAAGGAAGGACGTCGCCAAATTTTGTGATTTACACAAAGACAAGGGGCATGACACCGAGGAATGCTTCCAATTGAAGGATGAAATAGAGTGGTTGATAAAAAGTGGAATGTTAAATAACTTCATTGATTGCACTCTGACGGACATAAGAGCCTCTGAGGCCGACAGTAGGAAAGAGGTAAGACGTTCACGAAGCAAATCAAGGGATCGGGAGTACAATCGAGGTTACCAAGGTCGACGTAAGGATCAACAAAAGTGTAAGTATCATCGAGGGAATGATCAACCTTGGAATGATAACCTTCGATGCAACAACAATCGGCATAGGGAAGAAAACCCTCGTCGTAATCGTCGACATCACGAAGGAGATAAAACGAGGAACCTAGCCACGAGGGGTGAAATTCATATGATAGTTGGAGGTCCAGTGTGCGGAGATTCTTCGAATGCCAGGAAGAGACACGCCAGGGAAATTCAATCCTCATACTATCGAAGCGAACCTATAAGGGTACTCTCTGTCGCACAGAAGGAAAAACCTATTACTTTTGATGATAGTGATTTTGATGGAATGATGGAAACACATAATGATCCCATGGTCATTACGATGAATGTTTTGAATTTTGTTGTCCACAAAGTGTTGGTGGACACGGGGAGCTCAGCAGATATAATTTTTTAGAATGTGTTTCAGCGAATGGACCTGGGACGGACAAACTTGCGTCTGGTGAGTACTCCGTTAGTCGGATTCACCAGATAGAAAATCAGGCCGATGGGTTCAATTGAGCTTGATGTATCGCTGGGATCTGCCCCGAAGCAAAAAGCGAAGAGAGTGGTATTTTTGGTGGTGGATGCACCGTTTGCTTACAATATGATGGTCGACCTATGTTGAACTTGTTCAGAGTCATTGTCTCTACTCCGCATTTGAAGATGAAGTTCAAGACTCGTGATGGTATTGGTGAGGTCCGGGGCGATCAACTTGAAGCTCGACAATGTTATACCACTTTCCTAAAGCCCAATATTGGTAAAAAGCAAAAATTCGAAGCTACCAAGGTAGAAATACTTGATCCAGAGGCTTAAGTTCTTATGCAGAATCAAGAGAAGAAACATAAGAGAGACAATGTCTGAGTCTAACCAATTAAGCATAAAACCGTAGAACTTTTTGAATGGGACTCAAAGAAGACAACCAGGATAGGAGCGCAGATGAGTCCGTAAATGGAGTTGAACATGATAAACTTTTTGAGGAAAAACTCTGACATTTTTAGTGGAAAGCCGCAAACTTTCAACGAATTGATCCTTCTGTGATTGTGCATCGCATAAATGTTAACCCAACTGCAAAGACGGTCTGCCAGAAGAGCAGAAACTTCAGTCCAGATCGCGACATGATTATCGAAGAAGAAGTGAAGAAGATCTTAGGTATAGGCTATGTAAATGGAATTCAATTCACTGAGTGGTTTGCTAATGTATTCCTTATTCCGAAATCAGGGAACAAGTGGAGAATGTGTACTGTTTTTACTGACTTGAACAAAGTTTGTCCTCGAGACCCTTACCCCTTGCCTCGTTTTTACTAGTTGACTCAACTGCTGAGTGTGCACTTCTTAGTATGATGGATGCCTATCAAGGCTTCAATCAAATAATGATCATAGAGGAAGATCGAGAAAAAACTTCTTTTGTCATAGCACAAGGGGTTTATTGTTATAATGTTACGCCCTTTGGCCTACGAAATTGAGGAGCTATCTATCAAAGATTAGTAAATATGATGTTTGGAGAATAGATAGGGATGACAATGGAGGTCTACGTAGATGATATGCTCGTAAAAAGTGTCGAAGAGGACCAACACCTGTCCCACTTACGAAAATCTTTTGAGATAATGAAGAATTATGGAATGAAATTGAATCCGCACAAGTGCCCCTTTGGTGTACGAGGTGGAAAATTCTTGGGGTATATGGTTACGGAGCGTGGGATAGAGGCCAATCTTGCAAAGATTGAGGCGATTCTAGGCATGACCTCTCCAAAAAATGTGAAGGAAGTACAGAAGTTGACAGTTCAGATGACCAGCTTAAATCGTTTCATATCACAATCCGCGAATAAAGGCCTACACTTTTTCAAAATTTTAAGGAAAGTAAAACAAGTCGTGTGGACAGATGAATGTGAAGTCGTATTTGATGTCACCTCCACTTCAAAAACGAACCAGTTGTAGGAGAACCTTTATTCCTATACGTAGCAGTATCCTTCGCAGCAATAAGTGTTGTCCTTGTACGCGAAACCGAAGGCAATCACAGGCCAGTGTACTATGTAGGTAAATTGATCCAAGTTGCTGAATTAAATTACATGGAGATTGAAAAATGGGCTCTAGCTCTGATGACTGCAGCTCGAAAATTGTGACCCTATTTTCAATCCCATCATATTGTTGTTCTAACGAACCAGCCTTTGAAACAGGTACTAAGGTTGAAAAAATTGATTGAACAATTTACCTTCACATCGTACTCATATACGACTTATCTATTCGACTTATATCTAAAATGAATCAGTATTATCCTAACGAACCAGTCTTTCAAACAACTTCTAGCAAAACAAGACATTTCAGGGAGATTAGTAAAATGGGCAAGCGAACTGGGGGAGTTCAGTATCGAATATCAAAGTCGTCAGTCTATAAAAGCCCAAATCATGGTAGATTTCCTCGTAGAAATGACGGTTGATCCGAACCAAGTCATTGCAATATAACCATCTTAACAACCATCCGGTCGTTATGCTGGACAATCATTCCCTAGTAATCCCGATCATCAAAGGTGATCGGCAGGTTAGTTTGACCTACAAATAAGACACTCAGCGATTTGGAGTGATATAATGACTTGAGCGCATCTCTCTAGCATGCCTTTTCCTCGAATTTGATGAATCCCCATCAACAGGACCTTCTGCAATCACATGTATTTCTCCTTGTTCTTCGAGGTTTTGCTCATGGTGCTCTCTTTGTTCATTCTCTTGATGAGGATGCTCGTTTCTCCGCTGATCGTTCCGATGATGATCGTCATTGCGACGACGTTTGTCATAACAATGATTGTTATCTTTACGTCGGTAATTAGCATGATGGCAATTGTCATCATTTCGCTAATACTCATTTTCTCGAGGTCTATCATATCCTCTATTGTCCTGATATCCTCGTTGATTGCGCTCTTGGGACCTGCTACGAGATTGTCTGACCTCTATTTTGCGGTCGGCCTCCAAGGTTCTTACTTCAGCTAGAGTGCGATCTATAAAATCATTCAAACATCCTAATTTTATCAATTGTTCGATCTTATTTTTTAATTGATAATAATCCTCCAAGTTGTGGCCCTTTTCCTTGTGATATTGACAGTATTTGTTTGGGTTCTTCTTCGGCCTCGCAGTAGCGGTTTTAGCCACTGAATTGCATTTACATGATGCATCTGAGCTGAGAGTAGGGCTCTACCTCGTAGGGCATTTAGAGGCGTATATTGGTCGTATTTAGCATAATGGCGAGACCGTTCATAGTTTGTATCTAACCTCAATCCTTTGCTCCGATCACTGTTACGATCCTTTCAATCTTTTCGATCATTCAGGGAAGAGTTTGTTAGGATTATGCCCTCAGATACCATAGAGGATGGAATCATAGAGCATTTTTCTTCTAATGAACTTATTTATTATTTATATAAAAAGGCATTGTTTTGTTTAAACTTAAATCTTATCTGCATCTATAAGTAGTGTAAAACATTTTGACCATGTTTTCAGTGCAATCTCTCTACTTCTTAAAAGATAGGAAGATTGGCACTAGAGAGATTGGTCCTAATTACTTAAACTCGTTCGCAAGTAATATGAAGTCTTTAATGGACAAATAAAGATTTAGAACACTTGTACAATCTTAGCTTTGACATCGGAGTGCCAGTCGAACACCATGTGATGGTGGGAGCTTAAGACTGTAGGCACATCAGTGGAACTGATATGCTCGATCACGACTCGCATCAGTTCAGTCACATGGGTTTTCACTTTGTGACTGTCAATGACAGAATTGATTATGCGTAATAGGTATAAGTGAACCTCTGACCTGGACTATCACGCTGAAGATACACTTGTGACGTCAAGTCTGTCACTAGAGTAGTTAGACCTAATTCACCCGTTGGTGGGGTCGACCTCGAAATGTGTCTTAGTGGGCAAGTGGTAGTCTTAGCTGATAACTAATATGGGATTTATTCTCTCATAAGTGAATGAGAAAGTATCCTATGTAAATATAGATGATAGAGGTAAAAGTCTTTGGCCAAAGCAAAAGAGACTATTGTGCGAGGCACTAAATCGAAATCATTGATCTCGTATTATTATAATTAATACATATGGTCAAGTCCAGTGAATTTGACATAATGATGACTTTCACTTGACGGGGGCACGTGAACAAAATTTTTATACTTATATGGTATTTACGATTGGAAGGTTGTGGAATGATCCAATCATTCCATTTCGTTTGGGCTATGAAGTGGGCCACATGACTGGCTAGGTGTTACCCACTTCCTTTAGATTCCTCTCATTTCCAAACGAAACGATCCTAAAGAGTCGCGCTAAAGGATTGATAAAGAAAAATAAAAGGATTTTCTATTTTATTCTAGGAGATTTAATTTAAGGGATAAATTAAATAATTGATTAATTACTCATTAGATGAGATAATTAATTATAAAGATAAGAGTAATTATTAATGATCTAATTCATTTGGTTATTTAATTAATTTATTTATTTATTGGATATAATAAATTATTAATTAAATAGATAATTAATTAAACAAAAGATGGGTCGGATGTCCTAGGGCTAAGTTGGGCGTCCACTTGGATGCCCAACAAGGACTCTTTTGTTTTGTCTGATCAATAAGTCAAGTGATATTAAAAAGGACTTTGACCTAGATGAGATAACAAGTTATCATACAACTCCACTAGAAAGAAAAGAAAAACTCTCCTCCCTCTTTCTAGAACTCTAGCCGTCGGTCTCCAAGAGAAAAGAAGGAATTTTTCGTCAAATCAATCCACGTGATTATTTAGAGGCAACATACGTTCGTTGTTCGGGTTAAGAATTCAAGAAAGCTTCAAAGGATTCGTGAAGATTGGATTGCACGCATTCTTGGATATTGATGCCTTCAGGTTTTGAAATTTTTGAAGCAGGAATTAGTTCTTCAGCCACTGCGCTTCAATGGGTAAGTCGTTATTCGTTTTAGCGTCTATTCGATTCAAATATGCTAATCAGGAAATTCACTTTTGGATTTAATTTTAAAGACCTTTCGCTACGCGATTTTTCATGTAACCCAACAGTGATATCAAAGCAAATCTTTGATCTGCATATTTGATCAAAATTATGTGATTTTTGATATGCATATTATATGTCCTTGAAGCATGCGTTTATGCGTTCTTAAATCTGCGTTTTATGGTTTTTAGCCTAGAATTTGATTTTTTATGTTTATAATAAATCTGGATAGTTTTATGATATGAGAAAAAATCAAGAAACGAGAAAAATGGGGGGGGGGGGAGCTGAAGACCCCGAGAGAGGCGCACGCACAAGCGTTGTGCGTCACACAGTGCTCGGCGCCATGTGATCACACGGCGCCTAGTGTCGTGTGAGAACACGGTGCTGGCCACACGGCCTGTCGGGTCGTGTGTCAACTGAAACGGGTCAAGGACTCGGGTCTAACAACGGGCTGTGGTTTGGTTCAAAATTAATAATTCGGTTTTGGGTAAATTTAATTATCTAGGTGGGTCAAAAGGATGATGACCTGGAATAATTCAAATAAAGCCCAATTGGAAAATTACTTAAATTTGACTTATTAATTGGTTTAGGCTTAATTTAATTATTTCCAAATGGACCAACGGGTTGGTGATTTGGATTTAAATTAAAACTAACCCAATAGAAATTAATAACATGTGCCTGTTTTGTAATTAATTAATTTTAGGCCCAATTAAATTAAATTCAAGTGGTCCAAAAGAATGGTGACTTGAGTTTGATGAAATCGAGCCCAATAAGATTAATTGCAATAAAAATATTTAATTAAAATAATTAATTATTTTTCTTGGAGACTAATAATTAATTTATGGATTAAATATTACTAATATTTCCTGAACTTGGAAATTACTTAGATATTTGAATAAGGAATATAAATTATTTTTCTTGGATGATTAATAATTAGTTCTTTAATCAAATGAAAGTTTTTCCAATGAATGATGGCTTTAAATTATAATAAAATAAGGTTCCATATTTTATGTATTCATTTTAGTTGGACTAATAATATTTTAATTAAAGGTAGATATACTTAATTTATAATTTTGTGTATCTAAGTCATCTAGTAGGACTAGATTGATCTTAATTGAAATAAAGAATATATATATAAATTGAAAATTTTATAAAGGACTTTTTAGTTGGACTAAAATTTTAAATAATCAACATAAGTGTTTTAATATTGCGAGCATGTATTAAATGTTGCGAGCATGCCTTATGTGATGGAGACACCGATCATGGACTTAGGTTTTATTCGATTTACCTTTCTTTTTATGTGTTGTAAAGCCGAAATTGAGACTATTTATTGCTTTATTAGAAATAATAAATCGGTTGTTTTAAAAGTATTGTAATGGAATAATTCAAGATTGGTGGAGACTAGAAGCCCATGAAGATTAGATAGGTTTTCATTTTTACCCTTTTTGTGATGGCCCATTGGCTCGGGCCCTCTAGTAAAAGTACATGATCGAGTGTGATGGTTTTATTTATTTATTCCATGAATATATATATTGATAGGCATTATTATTAGAAGTATAAATTATGCATGTTCGATATATGATAATTGTACTATATAAATTGATTAATGTGCAAGGTGAGACCAAACATTAGACAATCTAAATTCTCCTAAATAAATAATACCGAGTTAGTAAAGGATGTGAGACACCCTAGCCGTCCACTAAGCTTATTAAAATTAAAATTACTACAAATGTGAAATGCTTCCCAGTTATGGGGGTTATGCATTTGGAAATAATTTGTAATTTTATTAAGTGCATAAGATGCCTTAGTCGAAGCATATTTTACCCCAGAAACCGGTTAGGTTGTAAGGTGAAATTCAAATGTTAGATTAAAGGAGTTAGTGGGAATAAACTCGTGTAGTTCACGAGCTTAAAAATCGGTTAGGTTGCGGCTTGGTGAACTATGGGGAAAAGTATTGAAACATTTATTGGATAAATTGATGTCAGACATCACTTCAAATAATTAATGGGCCAGAAATCGGTTAGGTTGCAACCCATCTAATTAATTGAGGACCTCAATACCTGCTGGAAAATCGATGCCAATGTTGATTCCCGATTTCTACATGGGAATGTGGATTTCGAAAATGCAATGGGAGCCAAGATGAATTTTAAAGTCCTTAATTTTTCTTGGTTAAGTCAATTACAAGTAATCTAATTAATCTGGTTTATTTCTACACTTCTTTTCTCGTTTATCTCTCTCAAATATGACTAACCCACTTTCAATTATGCTCGAAAAGAATACTCTTACTGGACCCACTTATGTGGACTGGCCTAGAAATTTGAGGATTGTCCTTAATATGGAATCTCTAGGATACATTTTGGAGGTTGATATCCCGTCGGCTCCAGCTAGGACACATGCTAGTGAGGAAGACATCCAAGCCCATGAAAAATGGGTCAAGGACGACCTCCGGGTGAAAGGATACATGCTGGGATCTATGACCAATGACCTTCAAAGGTCACATGATAAGATGCCCACTGTAAAAGATATCGTAGCACAACTGGTAGAGCTCTATGGTGAGCATTGTCGAACTGCATGATATGAGATGTCAAAAGAGCTCTTCGGAGCCAAGATGAAAGAAAATGAGAAGCTTAATGATCATGTCCTCAAAATGATAACGATTATTGAGAAATTAGAAGCTCTCGACATCACCATGAACACCACCCTTCAATAATCTTGCAGTCTCTTCCTGATTCCTTCTCCCAAATTGTTGTTAACTTTAACTACAATGAGGCAAAGTGCAATTTAGCAGGGCTAATGAACAAGTTGGTTACTGAACAATGTTAAATGAAACCAAAGGGAAAGGAAACTGCCTTAGTCATCTCTTCCGGACTTAGAAATTCTAAGTCTAAGAAGAAGAAGAACAAGAAGTAGGTCGACGAGCTAGGAGCAAAAGAGGGTGTTCAAAAGGGAAAGGGATAGGCTCAAGGGTTTTATAAGAGTAAAGGGCCTAAAAAGACGGATAGATGTCTCGAGTGCGGTGAGCATGGCCACTGGAAGAGGAACTGTCCTAAATTAGACAACGGCACAAAAGGAATGGAACTCTTCGTTTTTGAAACTAATTGTTCTATTACCATTTTTTCTACTTCATGGATTGTTGACTCAGGGGCTAGTGCTCATGTATGTTGTTTGGATCAGGATCTAGAGAGAAGTAGAAAGCTGGGCCGAGAAGAAGTGCTGATCAAAGTAGGCAGCAGGGAAAGCGTCGCAGTTACTAGGATTGGATCTACTTCTTTGATTTTGAATTCTGGACATTTATTGTTTTTAAATAATGTTTTGATTTTGCCCAAAGGGCTTAAGAACATTGTTTCCATTCCTATATTAGTTAAGACTGGTTATAAATTCCGTTTTTCTAATTGGAATTGTGACATTTATTATGGTAATAAAATAGTTGGCAATGCATCTTTAGTTAATGGTTTGTATTATTTAAATGTCCATAATTATTCCGATGTGAATGTTTTACACATAAGCTTGGTAGGCAAGAAGATAACTTAAGACTAAAGTGGCATCTTAGACTAGGCCACGCTGGAGAGCACAAGATCTACAAAATGGAAAAAGATGGGCTTTTAAGCTCATTAGGGTCAGATCCCTATCCAACATGTGAATCATGTCTCTTAGGCAAGATGGCTAGATCTCCCTTCATTGGGACTTTTGAAAGAACTACTCAAGTCTTAGGATTAGAGCATACCGACGTTTGCGGACCATTTAAAAAATGGCTCATGGAGATTTCTACTACTTCATAACTTTCACAGACGATCATTCAAGATATGGTCTAGTGTATCTGATGACGCAAAAGTCTGAATCCTTTGAAAGGTTTGAAGAATTCAAAGCTTTAGTAGAAAAAGAAACTGGGCAAAATATAAAAACTCTACGTTCAGATCGTGGAGGAGAATATATGAGCGCCGAGTTTGATGAGTTTCCTAGAGAACAAGGAATAATGTTATAACTAACACCACCAGCAACTCCTCAACTAAATGGAGTAGCCGAGTTTAAGAACCGAACACTGTTAGACACGGTTCGTTCCATGCTTAGTTACACTGATTTACCCATTGGTTGTGGGGACATGCACTTCTTACTGCTGCTTATATATTGAATAGATGTCCCTCCAAATCTGTTCCTAAAACTCCACATGAGATGTGGAATAAAACGAAATCAAGTCTTAACCATATCAAGATTTGGGGATGTCCTGCTTATGCCAAAAAGACTAAAGTGGAGAAATTGGAGACAAGATCCCTGATGGGATGTTTCATTAGTTATCCTGAAGATTTCATAAGATTCTTCTTTTACCTACATGATGATCAAAGGATCATTCTGGCCCTACAAGCCCACTTCCTTGAGGATGAGTTCATCTTGGAAGGGGGCAAAGGTAGAAAGATTGTTTTGGAAGAACAAAATGAAACTCCCTCTGAGACATCTATCCAAGAACCAAGGCCTGACCAAACAGCAGCACAAGCGCCATATAAATCTGGTAGAATACCACATGAACCTAAGAGGTATGGGTATCTACTACAGAGGGAGCTAGAGCTTCACACTGTAGTATAAGAAGGTGGTGAAGATGATCCTTGTACCTATGATCAAGCGATGGTGGATGTCGATGCTTCAAGATGGTGAGAAGCAATGAAAACAGAGATGGATTCTACCAAAGTGTGGACTTTGGTAGATCGTTTTGAAGGTATCAAACCTATAGTATGTAAATGTATCTACAAAATAAAAATAGGTAGCGATAGCAAGGTTGACACCTTTAAAGCCAGGCTCGTAGAAAAAGACTATAGTCAAAGAGACGAAATTTACTATCAAGAGACCTTTTCGCCCATGGCCATGATAAAGTCCATCTGAATACTCTTATCCGTAGTTGCATACTTAGATTATGAGATATGTCAAATGGATGTCAAAACTACTTTCCTAAATAGATTCCTAGAAGAGGACATCTATATAGAACAGCCAAAAGGTTTTGTATCCGAGACCAATATCCATAAAGTATGTAAACATGAGAGGTTCATATTGATAGTGTTAGGTGCTAAGTGAGCCAATTGTTTTGGGCTCAGCCACATTAAATGTAACACTATGACAGTCTTGTTTTAAATATATTGAACTTTTTATTTATGGTATGCTTCTTTATTGTTATAACTAGTGTTAGTATAGATAAAAATCCCACAGATTACATATAGTTAGGGGAGCAGTCGGGATACAGATGAAATGCTCTCAAAGACCGTAATCCTAAACATCGTTCCAAGTCATAGAGGCTATGAGATGTGGGTTATCACTGGCCTCGTCAAGACTTGTTCATGCATGTAACTCTTCCAAGAGGTCGACGCGTTTCATTGTAAATGGCTTGTATGGCAATACATGTATGAAGATTCATACTGGATTATGGAATTGAACGGCCCGGCCAAAGGACATCTATTCGGTGCTGTCGAACGTGAGTCCTTGGGTTTCGTAGTGTGAGATTAATCCTTAGACCTAAGATGTCATTTGGAAACGTTGCTACCCACTCTTCTTTGATATGAACGTGCACTCCAGGAGAGTCATACGGCGTGTATGTTGGGTATAGTCTGGTAGTGGAGCGGAACAAATAGCAGTCGGAGAGGGATTCATCTAGGGTCACGAGTACCCGGTATTTCCCATGTTGTTGCGAGAATCTAAGTGATCGTTAAAAGCGTTTGATCAAAGCATTTGTCTTCTGAGAGGGATTGGTGATCCCGGATTAGAAGACTGGATCATTAGATGTCACAACACAATCATAGTTTCTAAGGTTATTAGGGTTTGACCGTCGCCATAGTCTAGACCATAGACGGGATAATGACGACGATCGTAACTCGGATAGGTTTTTGCTTTTCATCGTTGACAACTAGGAAGTCGTGGCGACGTTACTAGACATCGAACCAAGACCAATAGGTGCCTTGGACTAATTTGGTGAAATTAATTCAAGGTCTAGTTAATTATTTAGAATAATTAATCTAGCCTACGAAGACTTATTGCTAGCTTGACAACGAGTCTGAGGGGTCACACACATAATTTAGTGTAGTACCTATTGGCTAATTAATTCTTTGTGAATTAATGTTGGGATTAATTGATTGGATTTTATTAATCAAGGAAAAGGAATTAATTTAACTAGTTAATTAATGGTCCTAAAATTTAATATTAGAATATTAAATTGGGAAGGACTAATTAATGAATGAGGAGAGAGAAAATCAAATAATATATATATACACACACAAGTGCACGTGTGGGCGTGTGCATTAGTGCATGTGGATTTGGTGGAAAGATTTATCTTGTTCACCAAGTTTGTAAAATATATATATATATTAATATCCTATAAATATATTTGATAGAATCCTTAATTAATTAAAGTAACTAATTAATGGATATGAAAAGGATTCTATTTGATATATGTGAGGATATTATTAGATATGGTAATATCTAGTTAATTGGAAAGAGTCCAACTAAACAAGGAGAGAGAATAAAAGAAAAAGAATCATATATATGTAGGGTTTTAACGCTAGGTGGATTCTATATATATGTGTGTTCCACCTCTTTTAAATCTAATGAAAAAGTTTTGGTTTTGAATAGAAAAGAGAAAAATAAGTTTTCAATAAAAGGATTTTGAAAAACATTTTTTCTATTATTCTCTCCCAATATTTTCTTTCACATTATTTCTTCAAACTCATGTATTGAGTGCGAAGAAAACTTAAATAATTCCAAACCCTTTTTTCTAAAAAGCCAAGATTCGATATTCTCATTGCTAGCATTGGTGGACATAATTGAATGTACGAGCTAGGGTGTGGATACATCTTAGAGGCGCAACACTTGGGGCACTAGGGCAAATCAATTCGAAGACTGTAGCAGGGAGTAGCTTAAAGAGACGTTGTTGCTTTAAGGTCTACAAGAGGTAAACACGAGTAAACTTTCTCCTACGATAGTTTTAAATCCGATGGTACCATGTCTACATAGCCTTAATTTTGGGATTCCGCTTTAAATTTTGAAATTATATGTATTCCGATGCGCCGGTATTCCCGGGGGTTGTACCGTTCCCAACAGTGGTATCAGAGCCAAGGTTTAGACATGGCTCGGATTCTTTTCGTGTTTCTATGCTTCAAATTTAGAATTGTTGCATATTGGAATTGGTTGGATTTTCTGTTTAATTTTTGCATCAGTTGATTTGGTATTAATCTGAAAATGGAAGGGCTACGTTTTTATGTTTTTAATAAAAAAAAAGAAGGAAGCGTCGTCACACCGCAGCGCTGTCGGAATAACGCCATCAGATAGCGCCGACGAACAACAACGCGCTGTTCGGCCCTGCGTGCACGCGCCGTCAGCAGTACGTCGCTGCTCTGCCACGCGCCGTTGTGGTCCATGGCGCAAGGTGGCGCAAGGCGGCGGCTGTCGGGCCTCTTAAGGCAGCCCGTCTTTTTTAACGTAAGGGGCTGAAATGCAATTTTCTCAACTTTCGAATGTTTTTTTGTAATAATTGCATTTTAGGCCTTGGGTCATTTTTTGCAAATAAATTAAAAGCGGAACCCTAATTTGTGATTTTGTAAAATTGATTTTTGAATCTCAAATTAAAATTATTTAAGTTTATTCTAAAATTGGATTTTCAAAATTGGAAACATTTTTATTTAATTTTGAGGAAATAAGATGGGATTTTTGTTAATTTTCGAAATTGAATAAAATTGGGTTTTTGGAAAATCTTTTAAATTAATTGGAAAAGTATGACTTTTTCATGGAAGTTTCTAAAATTGATTTTTAAAAATTAAAACTTTGGATTCATTAATTAATTAGATCATCTTTAATTAAAGATGGTGAATATTAATTCATATTTGCATGATAGCTTGTTTATGTGATTATGTGGTGATCCGGGTCGAGCCATAGACTAGTCGTTATTATAATTTGAGGCTTGCATGCCATGTTTTTCCTTTTATTGTAAATGAGAGGGAAGTGTTTATTTGAATGGGATTTTAAAGACGAAGATGGAGACGATCAAGCTCGTGGAGTTTTGAAGACCTTAGTGTAGGGTCGGGGTCCATAGATTAGATTGGTCAATACCTTAATGGCTCGGGGAGTTTAGGTATTGGCTTGACTAAGATCACATTTATCGCTTTATGTATGATTACTTATTTTTTTATGTTATGTATGTTGTGCATGTTTGCATAATCACCTAACAAAGATAAGTAATTGAAAAGTGTGAGACCTTGTTTTGAAAAACCCCTTTAATCCATATTAATTCCTTAAATGGATAAATCGGGGGCCCGGAAGCCCCTTGATTAGGTCTAGTGCCTTCCATCATTAGATGTGAGAGGAAATAGTGCGGCTTGTCATCATTGTCTCACGAGTCGTGGAATGGTGGCAAGTTAAGTGTAGTAATCTCACAACTAGGCCTTTTACTATGACAAACGATCATACTAGAAGTGCAAACGGATCTCAGTCTACCTAAGGAGTCGTCCAAGAGTCGTGGGACCACTTGGGCACTATTATTGCATGAGAATTTGATGGGTCAGACTTAAACACAAATTAGTGTTGGTTGCATCGTGTTCCCGGGACGTGCATGAAATGTGTAGCAAACATCTCGAGAACCACCTGGATGTGGATGGGGTCGTCGTGCCTGTTCTGTTAGAGTATATGCCCTCGAATTCCATAAATAGGATAGATTTATAGGGCATAAATATTGTAACTAAACTATGGTTTTTCTATTAATATAAGGCAGTTGATTGTTGTTTTCTTATAGGCGTTTATAAGGTGTGAATACACAACGTAAAGTTCTTGATGACAAGGCGAACCTTCTACCTTTATGGGATAGGAGGAAAGGCACTAGAATGGTTTGACCTTTGACATCTAAAAGGGTTCGAAAGTCTAAGAAATATTGATTGGGCATCAATAGTGAATAAAGACTTGTATGATGTATGTTTCGACAGAGAAAGTGCCAGTCGTACACTATGAAAATGGTAGTGGGAACTTATATCATAGACGTGTCAGTTGGACTGATATGTTCGAACACGGCTCGCATCAGTTCATCACATGGGTATTCACTCATTGACAGTCAATGATGAAACTGATAAGTAGTGATAGGTACGTGTGAACCTCTGACCTGAGAAATCGAGTTGAAGATGTACTTGTGACATCAAGTCTGTCATTAGAGTAGTTAGATTCAAATCACCTATTGGTGGAATCGACCTCGAAGTGTAACTTGATGGGCAAGTAGCATTGTTAACTGATTTGCAATATGGAATTTATTCTCTCACAAGTGAATGAGTAAAATATCTTATGCGATCATGAATAAGTGAGGATGAAAGTCTTTGGCCAAAGCATTTAAATACCTCGACTTATTATGAGCTTAGGCATATGGTCACATTATATGAGTTTGACTTTAAACCATGACTCTTACTTGACTGGGATATAAGAATAAAAGGTTTATACACGTACAGTATTCATGGCGTAAAGGTTTGGAATGATCCTATTCATTCGTTCTCAATTGGGTTACGGTGTGAGCTATGAGACTGGCTAGGTGTCATTCACACCCCTTTGGATTCCTCCCAATTGCCTTTTGAGATGAACCTAAAGAGTCGCGCTTAAAGGAAGTGCAAAAGGAAAAACATGGGAAAAAGACTTGAGAGAAATTCACGGCATTGGATGCCGTAATTAATTAATTAATTAATTAAATTAATGAGTTAATTAATTTCTTGGCGAAATTAAGTTATAAATTAATTAGGATTTGAATTAATTTGATTATCAATTTATTTATTGGATAAATAAATTAACCGATTAATTAATTAGCAAGCAAAACGAAAGCCCGAAGGCTTTCGAGCCCACTAAGGGGCGGCCAAATAGATGCCCAAATAGGGCTCTTGCATGCTAGTGTTATTGTTTCATAATGATATAAATATATCACAAGGTGAAAAATAACACAAGGCAACTTACATAACTTTCTCTCCAAGAAAAAGTCTCCCACCTCTCTCTCTCTCTCTAGCCGTGTTTGACAAGGAAGAAAGGAGGAGTTTTTTTAACGTTTTTGATTCCGGCGTGACGAATTAGAGACATTGGCAAATTCGACGTTAGAGAAAAGGATCACGTTCAGAAATCAACATACCCGAGAACGGTAATTTTTCTATATACAATTAAACACGAGAATTAGAGATGATTCAGGCTTTGGGAATTAAACTTACTTTTCGCTGCGTTTTATTCGTATAATTCCCAACAGTGGTATCAGAGCCAATCTCTGAATTCTGTGTTTAATTGCTTATGTGATTGACTGTTTTTTTCGCGTTTTTGAGGCCTGCTTTGAACGTGTTTTTCATATGAAAATATTCTGAATCTTGGTGAAGTTTCTTCATGAAAGTTGTAGTTTAATAAGTTTCGAATATGGGCATATAAAGTTATGAGATCCGGAGATGTATAACCCCGAGACGAGCGTGACGGAAAAAGCGTGCGCAGTCTGCGCACTGGGCGCGCAGACAGCATGCGTTGTGCGCGCAATTGGCCTCCCGTTGCGCACACTGGGTGGGCCCCCAACACCGTGCCGTTTCACGGTGCCGGTCGGAGGGGCTGGCCGGACACTGGGTGTCCGGCCAAGCACGATTAAACAGTGCGCTTGGGCGCACGACATACACCGTGCCATGCGCCAAGCGCACGGACCTGTTTCGGGGCCCGGCTTTTCGTGACTCGGGCCCTAATGGGTCGGGTTATATTTTCCTAAGGTCCAAATTTTAATTGAATAGGTGTTTGGGCTATTTTAGTTTTCGGGTGGGTCAAAAGGATGATGACCCGGATTTAATTAAAAAAAAAAGGGCCCAAATTGTTTTGATTAAAATTGTGGATAATTCAATAAATTAGTTATGGGGCCCAATTAATTAATTCTGAATATGCCAATAGTTGGTAACTTAATTTTGATAAAATTAAGCCGAATATAGTTTTTATTGATCTTTATTTGAATGAAATAATTAATTAATAAACTCTTGGAGAATTTTATTTATTAAGTTATTTATTTAAATAAAGAATTCTCATAAATAGAATTATTTTCATATGAATCAATAAAATTTGGAATTTTATTGTGGAAATTAATTAAGTTGGACTAATTATTTTTTATTAATCACTAACATAAGTGCTTTATTTATCGCGAGCATGCATTATGTAATGGTGACATATGTCTATGGGCTTAAGTTGCTTCTTTTGATTATGTATTTCTTTTGATGGGTTGTAAGGGCCGATTTGAGCCCATTTTATTTTATTTCTAGATTTATGTATAGGTTTTAAATTACCTCTTGTAATAAATAGAAATAGAATAGGCCTTTCAAGATGGAGATCATGCAAAAGAAGAGGAGCTTGGAGCCCACGAAGATTAGCTAGGCTTTTCTTTTTCAATTTTATGATGGCCCATTGGCTTGGGCCCTCTAGATAAAAGCCCATAGACTTGTGTGTTGTATTATTGCTTTTGATACATGTGCATTAGTTGTATGAAGCATGTGTGTTATCAATATGCGCTATATAAATTGGTAAATGTGCAAAGTGAGACGAAATAAATGTTTTGAACATGAATTCTCCCAAACAAAAATAATACTAAGTTAGTAAGGGGTGCTAGGCATCCTTTCCATTCACTAAACTTAATAAGATCAAGGATTAAATCCATATGTGGCATCTTCCCAGTAAGTGGGGGTCATATATTAAGATTTAATTCTAGAATTTTATTAAGTGCATTGGATGCCTTAATCGAGACATATTTCACCCCAAATATCGTTAAAGGGTTGCAAGGTGAAATTCAAATGTTAGATTATGAGGAGTTAGTGGGAATGAACTTAGATAGTCCACTTTACCAATAAATCGTTAAAGGGTTGCGGTATTTGTGGATTATGGGATAAATATGATTGAACCGTCTATTTGATAGATTGATGTTTGACATCACTTTAATTAAGTGCCATCCATTATATTAATTAAAGAACTCAATCCCCACCACGAAGTTTTCATCAACGATCGCTTCCGTCATTTCACAGTGGGAGTGTGGAATTTCGAAAAATGCAGTGGGAGCCAAGTTATAAGTCGAAGTCCTTGATTTTAAACTTGGTCTTAGTTTAGTCCAATATTCTATTAAGTCTGGTTTATTTTCTGCAGTTATTTGTTTTATCTCTCTCATTTTTCAAAAATGACAATCAACCCACTTTCCGTATTACTCGAAAAGAATATCCTTACCGGACCCAACTACGTGGATTGGCTAAGGAATTTGAGAATAGTTCTCAATATGGAGTCTCTAGGATACGTGTTGGACACTGATATCCCTGCTCCACCTGCCAGAACACGTGCCAATGAAGAAGAAGTCCAAGCTCATGAAAAATGGGTAAAAGACGACGTCCGAGTGCGTGGGTACATTCTTGGCTCTATAACGAATGAGCTACAGAGGTCCCACGACAAGATGACCACAGCCAGGGCTATCTTGGCGCACTTGGTCGAGCTCTATGGTGAGCACAGTAGGACTGCTAGATATGAAATATCTAAAGAGCTCTTCGGAGCCAAAATGAGAGAAGGGGAGAAGGTTGGGGATCATGTCCTCAAAATGATATCGAGGATCGAGAGATTGGCAGCTCTTGATTTTACAATGAACCCGCAACTTCAGACCGATCTTATCTTGCAGTCCCTTCCTGACTCTTTTTCCCAATTCGTCATGAACTTCAATTGCAATGAGATTGAATGCAAGTTAGTTGGGCTAATGAACAAATTAAATACTACACAATCTCAATTGAAGCCCAAGGGAAAATAGACTGCTTTGGTTATCACTTCTGGGCCCAAACAGGCGAAGAATAAGAAGAGAAAAACCAAGAAGCAGGCTGGCGAGCTTGGAGCTCAGGGTGGTGTCGATAAAGGAAAAGGGAAAGCTCCTGTGATTCGCAAGCGAAAGGGGCCACAAAAGACAGACAGATGCCTACACTGCGGTGAGCTGGGCCACTGGAGAAGGCACTGTCCGAAAATGGGGCCTGGCGCACAAGGTATGGAACTTTATGTTCATGAAACTTATTGTTCTATGACCGTCTTCTCTACATCTTAGATTCTTGACTATGGAGCTAGTGCTCACATATGTTGTATGAATCAGGATCTGATGCGAGGAAGGAAGCTGGACAACGATGAGGTGAAGATCAGAGTAGGCAGCGGGTAAAGCGTCGCGGCTACTGCAATACGATCTACCTCGTTGTTTTGAAATTCTGGACATGTACTATTACTGGATAATGTTTTGGTTTTGCCTAATGGGCTTAAAAACATTGTTTCTATTCCTGTTTTAGTTAAGAATGGTTACACTTTCCGTTTTATTGATGAACGATGCAACATTGATTATGGTAATAAATTTGTAGGCTTTGCTTCTTTGATAAATGGATTGTATTACCTTAGTGTCCAAAATGAGTATGCAGTGAATACTATACAAAGGAAACGTAGTAGGCTTGAAATAAACCAACGATTGATATGACACCTTCGACTAGGCCATACTGGCGAACAAAAGATTCGCAAAATTGAAAAAGATGGGCTTATTGGCCCACTGGGATTGGATCCCTATCCTACTTGTGAATCTTGTCTCAAAGGCAAGATGGCTAGATCGCCCTTTACAGGGAGCTTTGAAAGGGCCTCACAAATCTTAGGTTTAGTGCATACTGACGTTTGTGGTCCATTTGGAGAAATGGCCAGAAGAGGTTTCCTTTACTTTATCACCTTCACTGACGACCATTCTCGATATGGTCTAGTGTACCTGATGAAGCATAAGTCTGAATCCATTGACAAGTTCAAGGAATTCAAGGCTTTAGTGGAAAATCAAACAAGTCAACGTATAAAAACTCTTCGATCTGATCGAGGAGGAGAATATATGAGCGACGAGTTTGACTTATACCTCAGAGAGAATGGTATAGTATTGCAACTCACACCTCCAGCCACTCCACAGTTGAATGGAGTAGCAGAGCGAAGGAATCGAACCTTGTTGGACATGGTTTGTTCCATGCTTAGCTACACTGATTTACCCATTTCACTGTGGGGTCACGCGCTGCTTACAGCTGCACACATTTAAAATAGATGTCCATCCAAGTCGGTTCCTCTGACTCCCTATGAAATGTGGAGAAATAGGAAACCAAGTCTTAACCATATAAAGATTTGGGGATGTCTGGCTTATGTCAAAAAGACTAAAGTGGACGAGTTGGAGGCTAGGTCCTTAAAGGGACGTTTCATTGGATATCCTGAAGATTCTATGGGATACCTCTTTTACCTGCACAATGATCAAAGGATCATTGTAGCCTTACAAGCGCACTTTCTTGAAGATGAGTTCATTCAAGAAGGAGGAGCGGGTAGAAAGATTGTTCTAGAAGAACAAAATGAAACCCCACTGGATACATCTACACAGGGAGTGAGAACCGAACCTTCTGTAACACAACCACAACCACGACGATGGAATAGAGTATCTAAACCGCTTGAGAGGTATGGATATCTAATGCAGAGGGAGTTGGATCTCCATTCTGTGTTAGAGAAGGATCATGGAAATGATCCCTCCACTTTTGATCAAGCGGTGGTGGATGTGGATGCTGCTAGATGGCGTGAAGCTATGCAAACTGAGATCGATTCGATGCATGCAAACCAAGTCTGGAAACTTGTAGACCAACCTGAAGGGGTAAAACCAATCGGGTGTAAATAGTTCTACAAGAGAAAGATTGGTGTTGATGGCAAAGTAGAAACCTACAAAGCCAGGCGCGAAAGGGTATAGTCAAAAGGAAGGAATTGACTACCAAGAAACCTTCTCGCCAGTGGCTATGATCAAATCAACAGGGATTCTACTTGTAATAGCAGCACACCTAGATTATGAAATATGGCAAATGGATGTCAAAACTGCTTTCCTAAATGGATTCCAAGAAGAGGATATCTATATGGAACAGCCTAAAGGTTTTGAATCCGAGGAGCATATTCATAAGGTGTGTAAACTTGAGAGATTCATTTATGGACTCAAACAAGTGTCTCGTAGCTGGAATCTATGTTTTGACGAGATTGTCAAAGGATTTGACTTCATCAAAAATGAAGACGAGCCCTGTGTTTACAAGAAGGTCAGTGGGAGCAAGTTGACATTCCTAGTGTTATATGTAGATGACATATTACTCATTGGGAATGACATAGGAATGCTCACCACAACCAAGAAGTGGCTTTCGAGTACATTCTCCATGAAAGACTTGGGAGAAGCGACCTATATTCTAGGGATTCGGATCTATAGAGATCGAACCAAAAGAATGATAGGAATTTCTCAAGCCCTTTACTTAGAAAAGGTCTTAAAAAGGTATAGGATGGAAGATTCTAAGAAAGGGTTCCTACCAATGAGACATGGGATACATCTTTCGAAATCTATGTGTCCTCAAAGTGAGGAAGATAGAAAAGAAATGAACATTATGCCCTATGCATCTGCTGTGGGAAGCTTGATGTACGCGATGCTTTGTACTAGACCCGACATTGCTTATGTTGTGAGCGTTGTTAGTCGATTTCAAGCAAACCCTGGTAAGGAACATTGGATAGCTGTGAAGAATATCCTAAAGTATCTGAAAAGAACTAAGGATATGATTCTCACCTATGGAAGTGGTGACCTGAGGGTGGACGGGTACACTGATTCGGATTTCCAATCTGATGTTGATAACCGGAAATCCACCTCGGGATTTGTATTTACTCTAAATGGTGGAGCGGTGATTTGGAAAAGTTCCAAGCAAAGCACAACCGCAGACTCCACCACAGAGGCTGAATACATAGCTGCCTCGGAGTCAGCTAAAGAAGCTGTTTGGATTAGAAAGTTCATTGAGGAACTTCAAGTGGTTCCTAGCATAAAGTTCTCGTTGTCACTATATTGTGACAACACCGGAGTTATAGCGCAAGCGAAGGAACCTAGGTCTCACAATAAATCCAAACACACGGAGAGGAGATATCACATCATAAGAGAGATCATTGCAGGAGGTGAAATAGTTGTTCAGAAAATAGCCTCAGCCGACAATGTCGCTGATCCGTTGACCAAGCCATTGGCACAGGCGTTGCTGGAAAAACATCTCGAAAAGATTGGTATTAAACACCACAGCAAATGGCATTGAGTGCAAGTGGGACATTGTTAGAGTATATGCCCTCGAATGCCATAAAGAGGATAGATTTATAGGGTATAAACATTGTAACTAAACTATGGTGTTTCTATTAATATAAGGCAGTTGATTGTTGTTTTCTTATAGGCATTTATAAGGTGTGAATAAACAACGTAAAGTCCTTGATGACAAGGCGAACCTTCTACCTTTATGGGATAGGAGGAAAGGCACTAGAATGGTTTGACCCTTGACATCTAAAAGGGTTCGCAAGTCTAAGAAATATTGATTGGGCATCAATAGTGAATAAAGACTTGTATGATGTATGTTTCGACAGAGAAAGTGCCAGTCGTACACTATGAAAATGGTAGTGGGAACTTATATCATAGACGTGTCAGTTGGACTGATATGTTCGAACACGGCTCGCATCAGTTCATCACATGGGTATTCACTCATTGACAGTCAATGATGAAACTGATAAGTAGTGATAGGTACGTGTGCACCTCTGACCTGAGAAATCGAGTTGAAGATGTACGTGTGACATCAAGTCTGTCATTAGAGTAGTTAGATTCAAATCACTTGTTGGTGGAATCGACCTCGAAGTGCGACTTGATGGGCAAGTAGCATTGTTAACTGATTTGCAATATGGAATTTATTCTCTCATAAGTGAATGAGTAAAATATCCTATGCGATCATGAATAAGTGAGGATGAAAGTCTTTGACCAAAGCATTTAAATACCTCGACTTATTATGAGCTTAGGCATATGGTCAAGTTATATGAGTTTGACTTTAAACCATGACTCTTACTTGACTGGGATATAAGAATAAAAGGTTTATACACGTACGGTATTCACGGCGTAAAGGTTTGGAATGATCCTATTCATTCGTTCTCAATTAGGCAATGGTGTGAGCCACGAGACTGACTAAATGTCACTCACACCCCTTTGGATTCCTCCCAATTGCCTTTTGAGACAAATCTAAAGAGTCGCACTTAAAGGAAGTGCAAAAGGAAAAACATGGAAAAAAGACTTGAGAGAAATTCACGGCATTGGATGCCGTAATTAATTAATTAATTAATTAAATTAATGAGTTAAATAATTTCTTGGAGAAATTGAATTATAAATTAATTAGGAATTGAATTAATTTGATTATCAATTTATTTATTGGATAAATAAATTATCCGATTAATTAATTAGCAAGCAAGACGAAAGCCCGAAGGCTTCCGAGCCCACTAAGGGGTGGCCAAATAGACGCCCAAATAAGGCTCTTGCATGCTAGTGTTATTGTTTCATAATGATATAAATATATCACAAGGTGAAAAATAACACAAGGCAACTTACATAACTTTCTCTCCAAGAAAAAGTCTCCCACCTCTCTCTCTCTCTCTCTAGCCGTCTTTGACAAGGAAGAAAGGAGGAATTTTTTTTTGTTTTTGATTCCGGCATGACGAATTAGAGACGTTGGAAAATTTGGCGTTAGAGAAAAGGATCACGTTCAGAAATGAACATACGCGAGAACGGTAATTTTTCTATACACAATTAAACACGAGGATTAGAGATGATTCGGGCTTTGGGAATTAAATTTACTTTCCGCTGCATTTTATTCGTATAATTCCCAACATGTTCAATGTTACCGCCCATCGTCTCACGAGTCATGGAATGAGGTTAGGACATTTGACGCTCGAGCCCACTAAAGATTTTAAATATCCCGTCTTCCGTCAATTGGGGTGATGGATTTCGTAAAGTTAGTGAGAAAACACATATATATATTTAATAATCCTTAATTACAAGTGAATATATGTTAAAATTGGATGCTGATGATCGTTTTTCATTTTATCGCATTTTACACAGTATTATCATGGAAATCGTTTATGCGAGTTTAGAAGTCTTGGAAAGGAACAAGTTTAATGGCTTGAATTATACCCTCTAGTGTAAATTTTTGGATATCTGCCTCAAGGGTAAGAAACTTGATTACATAATCAAAGGGGAACTCCCACCTAGACCCGAACCTGCAACTCCCGCTCGTACTTTAGAGTACTTGACGAAGCAGATCGATGACGAGGCTTATGTTCGACATTTTTATATTATCTATGACGTCGGAGGATCTGATTGAGATATATGGAAATGTTAAACTTGCCGAGGACATCATCAAAGATATTGAGGAGACGTTTGGAAAGAAAACGCCAAAGGGTGATTACCCTCATTGCCATGGGATGGAACACTTGAGCAAGGATTGTTCTGCTACCTTCAAAAGCGACAACGAAGGTGTGTTTATTATTGAGGTTAATTTGTCAATTAACCATGCTTCTAGGGTGTTTGACACTGGCTGTGGTACTCACCTTTACAATGACTTGTAGGTGCAGTCTAGAAGCAGAGAACTAGATCACAAGGACATGGTCCTGAGAATGGCTAATGGGGCATCTGTCGCTGCAAAGGCTGTTGGAAACGTCGTTTTAGTTCTTGAAGATAGTAGTAGGTTTACTTTAAAAGATGTTTATTATGTTCTCGGATTAATTAAGAACCTAATTTCTGTTTCCGTTTTGGACAAATGAGGTTTTTTTTTTAATATAAATAATGGTTTTTTGTTCAACCTTTTATGGTTCTAAATTAATCATGAGAGCATGCATGTATAACAACCTTTATGTTTACCCTTATACTAATTCTCTTGCTATTCAACCAATAAACACGGGAAAGCATAAATGTGATGATCCACCTAATGCACAAATCTGGCATGCTAGACTTGGTCATGCATCTAAGGATAGGATTCGAAAGTTGTCAAGTTTCCTCGAGCTTGATGAAGAAGAGGAACTACCGACTTGTGAATCTTGTCTGAAAGGTAAAATGACAAAGTCACCATTTGGAGGCCAAATGGAACGTGCCAAGGATTTGCTTGAGCCAATTCACACAGATGTGTGTGGACCGCTCAGTGTTAATGCATTAGGGAACTTTTCTTAGTTCATAACCTTTACCGACGATTATTCTAGGCATGGTTATTTGTATCTTCTTAAATAAAAATCTGAGGCCTTTGACAAGTTCAAAGAATTCAAAAATGAAGTAGAAAAACAAACTAGTAAAAGTATTAAAAATCTTAGATCTGATCGAGGAGGGGAATACTTATCCGGTGAGTTCTTGGATTACTTGAAAGAGAATGGGATTCTCTCTTAATGAACGCCGCTTGGAACGCCACAATTAAATGGTGTGTCTAAGTGGAGAAACCCCACATTGATGGACATGGTTCGATCGATGATGTTGTCTACAAATTTACCTACGTACTCCTGGGCTATCCCTTGGAGACGGCGGCTTGTCTATTGAATAGATTACCATCAAAAAGTGTTCTTGAAGTGCCATATGAGATGTGGCATGCCAAACCACCCTCATACAAATACCTAAGAGTATGGGGGTGTGTTGCTCATGTCAAGCAGCTAGTAGGAGATAAGTTACATTCAAGATCTGTCTTATATAGGTTTGTGGGTTACCCTAATGAGTCCTATGGGTACTACTTCTATCACACCTTGGAATAAAAGGTAATTGTTTCAAGGAATGCTGTGTTCCTAGAGAAGCAACTCTTCAGTGGGAGCATAGACAGAGTGATAGAACTTGAGGAAACTCAAGATACGCAAACACCACTGGCAGTGAATGAAGAGAGAAATGAACAACAAACTCTAAGTACACAAATTCCACCTCCATGGAGATTCGAAAGGATCCCGAGACAACCTGAGAGGTACTATGGCCTTTTGCGGAAAAGCAAGAAGGATAACCTCGTATTGGATGAAGATCCAACGTCTTATAACAAGGCAATGTCTGACAAGGATTCGGGAAAATGGTCTGAAGCTAAGGAATCTGAAATGGAATCCATGTGCCCCAACAAGGTTGGGACCTTGGTAAACCCACCACCAGGCATTAAGACAATTGGTTGCAAGTGGGTATACAAACGCAAGTTAGGAGTAAATGGAGAGGTTACCACCTTTAAAGTTCGCTTAGTAGCGAAGGGTTATACTCAAAGGCAAGGAATTGACTTTGAGGAGACTTTTTCGCCATTCACGATGACCAAGTCAACAAGGATTCTCTTGGCCATGTCTGCCTATCTTGATTATGAGATTTGGCAGATGGATGTGAAAATGGCTTTCCTTAATGGAAACATTGATGAGGAGATCTACATGGAACAGCCGGAGGGCTTCACATCTAGTGGGAGCGAGCATAAGATGTACAAGGTGCAAAGATCCATTTATGGCTTGAAGTAAGCTTCCCGAAGCTGGAATTTGAGATTTGACAAAGCTGTAAAAGAATATGGCTACATCAAGAATGATTTTGAACCATGTATGTACAAAAACGTTAGTGGGAGAGCCATAAGCTTTTTGATACTCTACGTTGATGGCTACATTCTTCTCGTTGTCAACCCAATTTTCAATGAAAGATATGGGAGAAGCGTCCTACATTCTTGGAATGAAGATATACCTAGAAAGGGCAAGTAGGTTGCTAGGACTCTCCCAATCTAAGTACATAGAACGAATCTTGAATAGATTCAGCATGGGAGATTCTAAGAAAGGATTTCTTCCAGTTAGGGATGGAATCCCTCTCACTAAATTGATGTCCCCAAGGACACCCGAAGAAAGAGAGAGAATGTTAAGGATTCCCAATGCCTCGGCAATAGGTAGCATTATGTATGTTATGCTTTGTACTAGACCAGATGTGGCTTATGCACTTAGTGTGGCAATTCGGTTCCAGTCGAATCTAGGGAAAGACCACTGGACTGCCGTGAAAATGGTCTTAAAGTACTTGAGGCGTACTCAAGATCTTTTTCTGGTATACGGCGGAGGAAAATTAGAACTAGAATGTTACAAGGATTCTAGTTTTCAGTCAGACTTAGACGATCTTAAATCGATATCCGGATATGTGTTTATACTCAATGGAGGAACTGTAAGCTGGAAGAGCTCCAAGAAGGAGATGACGGCTGAATCCACCATGGAACTTGAGTATATAGTTGCTGCTGAAGCGGCTAAGGAAGCTGTTTGGATAAGGAACTTCATCCATGAGTTGGAGGTAGTTCCCTCCATTGTTAATCAGGTGCTCCTGTACTATGATAAAAATGGAGCTATAGCTCTATCCAAAGAGCCTAGGTCTCACCCAAGATCCAAACATATTCTAAGACGATATCATCTCATCATAGAGATAGTGAAAAGAGGAGACGTTCGGGTGGAACTAGTCGACTCGACGAAAAACGTAGCAGATCCATTCACCAAAGCTCTGAGTCAAAGCGTATTTGAAGAACATCTGGAAATGATGGGACTAAAGTACATGGGCAACTGGCTCTAAGGCAAGTGGGAGATTGATAGTGTTAGGTGCCCAGCGAGCCAATTGTTTTGGGCTCAGCCATATTAAATGTAAACACTATGACAGTCTTATTTTAAATATATTGAAATTTTTATTTATGGTATGCTTCTTTATTGTTATAACTAGTGTTAGTATAGATAAAGATCTCATGGATTACATATAGTTAGGGGAGCGATCAGGATACATACGGAATGCTCTCGAAGACCGTAGTCCTAAACATCGTTCCAAGTCATAAAGGCTTTGAGATGTAGGATATCAATGGCCTCGTCAAGACTTGTTCATGCATGTAACTCTTCCAAGAGGTCAATGCATTCCATTTTCGATGGCATGTATGGAAATACATATATGAAGATTCATACTGGAATATAGAATTGAACGGCCCCACCAAAGGACTTTTATTTGGTGTTGTCGAACATGGAGTTCTTGAGTTTCGTAGTGTAAGATTAATCCTTAGACCTAAGATGTCATTTGGAAAGGGTGCTACACACTCTGCTTTGATATGCACGTGCACTCCAGGAGAGTCATACGGTTTGTATGTTGGGTATAGTCTGGTAGTGCAACGGAACAAATGGCAGTCGCAGAGGGATTCATCCAGGGTCACGAGTACCCGGTATTTCCTATGCTGTTGCGAGAATCTAAATGATCGTTAAAAGCCCTTGATCAAAGCATTTGTCTTCTGAAAGGGATTGGTGATCCCGGATTAGAAGACTGAATCATTAGATGTCACAACACAGTCATAGTTTCTAAGGTTATTAGGGTTCGACCGTCGCCATACCCTAGAACATAGATGGGATAATGATGAAGGGATTCTACTCACACGACGATCATAACTCGGATTGGTTTTTGCTTTTTATCGTTGACATCTAGGAAGTCCTGGTGACGTTGCTAGACATCGAACCATAACCAATAGGTGCCTTGGATTAATTTGGTTAAATTAATTCAAGGTCTAGTTAATTATTTAGAATAATTAATCTAGCCTACGAGGACTTATTGCTAGCTTGACAATGAGCCTGAGGGGTCACACACATAACTTAGTGCAGTACCTATTTGCTAATTAATTATTTGTGAATTAATGGTGTGATTAATTAATTGGATTTAATTAATCAAGGAAAAGGATTAAATTTAACTAGTTAATTAATGGTCCTATAATTTAATTTTAGAATATGAAATTGGGAAAGACTAATTAATTAATGAGGAGAAAGAAAATAAAAGAATATATATATATATATATATACACACAAGTGCACGTGTGGATGTGTGTACTAATGTATGTGGATTTGGTGGAAAGAAGTATCTTGTTCACCAAGTTTGTAAAATAAATATATTAATTAATATCCTATAAATATATTTGGTAGAATCCTTAATTAATTAATGTAACTAATTAATGGATATGGAAAGGATTCTATTTGATATATGTTAGGATATTATTAGATATGGTAATATCTAGTTAGTTGAAAAGAGTCCAACTAAACATGGAGAGTGAATAAAAGAAAAGGAAACATACATACATACATATATATATATATATACACGCCTCCCCCCTAATTTTTAGGGAGAGAGAGGCGTGTATGTATGTAGGGTTTTAACCGTAGTGGACTCTATATATATGCGTATTCCACCTCTTTTAAATCTAATGAAAAAGTTTTGGTTTTGAATAGAAAAGAGAAAAATAATTTTTCAATAAAAGGATTTTGAAAAACACTTTTTCTATTATTCTGTCCCAATATTTTCTTTCACATAATTTCTTCAAACTCATGTGTTGAGTGCGAAGAACACTTAAATAATTCCAAACCCTTTTTCCTAAAAAGCCAAGATTCGATATTCCTCTTGCTAGCACTAGTGGAGATAATTGAGGGTACGAGCTAGGGTGTGGATACATCTCATAGGCGCAACGCTTGGGGCGCTAGGGCAAATCAATTCGAAGACTATAGTAGGGAGTAGCTTAAAAAGACGTTGCTGCTTTAAGGTCTACAAGAGGTAAACACGAGTAAACGTTCTCCTAGGATAGTTTTGAATCCAATGGTACCATGTCGATCTAACCCTAATTTTGGGGGTTCCGCTTTAATTTTTGAAATTATATGTTTTCCGCTACGCCGGTATCCCCGGGAATTGTACCAATCCCAACACATATACAGTCTCAATCAAGCATTTAGAAGCTAGAATCTTGATTTTGATGAAGTAGTAAAGGGATATGGCCTCATCAAGAATGAAGATAAACCCTGCGTCTACAAGAAGACTAGTGGGAGCAAAATCTCATTCTTAGTACTATATGCAGATGACATTCTAAGTATAGAAAATGACATGGGAATGCTCACCACTGTCAAGAAATGGCTTTCGAGTACGTTTTCCATGAAAGAATTGGCAGAAGTAACGTACATTCTAGGAATTCGTATCTATAGAGATAGAACGAATAGAATGATCGGTCTTTCCCAAGCCCTTTACTTAGAAAAGGTCCTAAAGAGATTTAGGATGGATAATTCTAAGAAAGGATTCCTTCCCATGAGGCAAGGAGTACACTTGTCTAAATCTATGTGTCCTTAAAATGTGGAAAATAGAAAGGAGATGAGTAATGTACCCTATGCTTTCTACAGTAGGTACCTTGATATATGCAATCTTGTGTACTAGACCTGACATTGCTTATGTTGTAAGCGTAGTCAGTCGATTTCAGGCAAACCAGGGAAAGAAACATTAGGTAGCTGTGAAGAATATGCTAAAGTATCTTAAAAGAACTATGGATATGATTCTCATTTATCGAGGTGGATATATGAAGATGGAAGGTTACTTTGATTCAGACTTTCAGTATGATGTAGATGACCGAAAATCTACTTCAGGGTTTGTTTTCACTCTTAATGGTGGGCGGTGTCTTGGAAACGTTCTAAGCAAAGCACAATCGCTGATTCCACCACTGAAGCAGAATATGTGGCAGCCTTGGAGGCAGCCAAAGAAGTTGTTTGGATGAGAAAGTTTCTAGGAGAACTTGAAGTGGTTCCTAGTGCAGAGCTTCCGTTGCTACTTTATTGTGATAACAATGGAGCGATAGCGCAAGCCAAGGAACCAAGGTCTCATAACAAGTCAGAAAATTTCACATCATCAAGGAGATCGTTGGCAGAGGAGAGATAGTAGTGCACAAAATAGCCTCAGCTAACAATGTAGCTGACCTGTTCACCAAACCACTACCTCAGGCTGTTCTGGACCGATACCTGGAAAGGATGGGTATAAGATACCACAATGAGTGGCATTGAGTGCAAGTGGGAGATTGTTAGGATTATGCCCTCAAATGCCATAGAAGATAATGATAGGGCATCTTTCTTGTAATGAACTTATTTATTATTTATAATAAAAGGCATTTTTTAGTTTTCACTTAAATCTTATCTGCATCTATAAGTAGTGTAAAACATTTTGTCCACGTTTTTAGTGCAATCTCTCCACTTCCTATGGGATTGGAAGATTGGCTCTAGAGAGATTGATCTTGATTACTTAAACTCGTTCGCAAGTAATATGAAGTCTTTAATGGACAAGTAAAGACTTAGAACACTTGTAAAATATTAGCTTTGACATGGGAGTGCCAATCGAACACCATGTGATGGTGGGAGCTTAGACTGTAGGCACATCAGTGGAATTGATATGTTCAAACACGACTCGCATCGGTTCTGTCACATGGGTTTGCACTCTGTGACTGTCAATGACAGAACTAATTATGCGTAATAGGTATAAGTGAACCTTTGACCTGAAGTATAAGGCTGAAGATACACTTGTGATGTCAAGTCTGTCACTAGAGTAGTTAGACCCAATTCACCCGTTGGTGGGGTTGACCTTGAAATGTGGCTTGGTGGGCAAAAGGTAGTCTTAGCTGATAACTAATATGGGATTTGTTCTCTCATAAGTGAATGAGAAAGTATCCTATGTAATTATAGATAATAGAGGTCAAAGTCTTTGACCAAAACAAAAGAGACTATTGTGCGAGGCACTAAATCGAACTCAATGATCTCGTATTATTATAATTAATACATATGGTTAAGTCCAGTGAGTTTGACATAACCATGACTCTCACTTGACTGGGGCACGTGAACAAAGGGTTTATGCTTATACGATATTTATGATTGGAAGGTTGTGGAATGATCCAATCATTTCATTTCGTTTGGGCTACGAAACGGGTCACGTGACTGGCTAGGTGTTATCCACTTCCTTTGGATTTCTCTCATTGCCAAACAAAACTAGGTGTTATCCACTTTCTAAAGAGTCGCGCTAAAGGATTGATAAAGAATAATGAAAGAATTTTCTATTTTATTCTGGGAGATTTAATTTATGGGATAAATTAAATAATTTATTAATTACTCATTAGATGAGATAATTAATTATAAAGATAAGATTAATTATTAATTAATTTCTTAAGAAAATAAACTTAAGGAAATAAATTAATGAATTAATTTATCTAATTAATTTGGTTATTTAGTGAATGTATTTATTGGATATAATAAATTATTAATTAAATAGATAATTAATTAAAATAAAAGATGGGTCGGGCTATGTGGGGGCGTCCATTTGGACGCCTCCTAGGGCTAAGTTAGGTGTCCACTTCGATGCCCAACAAGGACTCTTTTGTTTTGTCTTAGTCAATAAGTCAAGTGAAATTAAAAAGGACTTTTGACCTAAATGAGATAACAAATTATCATACAACTCTCCTAGAAAGAAAAGAAAAACTCTCCTCCCTCTCTCTAGAGCTCTAGTCGTCGGTCTCCAAGAGAAAAGAAGTTATTTTTCACCAAATCAATCAGCGTGATTATTTAGAGGCAACGTACGTTCGTTGTTTGGATCAAGAATTGAAGAAAGCTTCAAAGGATTCGTGAAGATTGGATTGCACGCGTTCTTGCAAATTGAAGCCTTCAAGTTTTGAAATTTTTGAAGGAGGAATTAGTTCTCCAACTACTTCGCTTCAACAGGTAAATCGTTATTCGTTTTAGCTTTTACTTGATTCAAATATGCAAATCGAGAAATTCAATTTGGGATTTAATTTTGAAAACCTTCCGCTGCATAATTTTTTGCGTAACCCAACAGAGTTCTCATTGTCTTTAGATAACTTCATATCCTCTTCATTGATGCACTGTTCTTGTACTTGCATCAATTCTTCCTGATCTCGCGGAGTGTGGCGAGCAAGCTCCTATGTTAGGGCCCCTCTTTTAATGCCAACAAAAGGATACAGTGAGTTTATGTGTTAATTCTGAAATTTCAAGAACCTCTTGATTGAAATGATGTACGAAGTCCTGAGGATTCTCCATCAAGGCCTTGTTTGAAATTCAACATCGCCGAGATAGACTTCTTTGCCTTCTTATTGCTAACAAAATGATTTTCAAATTTTTGAACTAACTGTGAGTACGACGCAATTGTCCTTGGCATCTGACTCGTAAAATAATCTTGGCGCCGCCCCACCAATGTTGTCATAAACATTTTCGCGTTTTCTGCATCAGTCTGATGATCTAGAGTCATTAGCATTTCAAACGAAGTTAAGTGTGGTTTAGGGTCACCTATCCCATCGAAGGTAGCAAGATCGGCATTTTAAATGATTTGGGTGGAGCTTCCCTCAGGATCTCCACAGAGAACGCGTATGATTTGCCATGAACGCCAACACTATACTTCTCCTTGGGGGCTCCACTTTTTGGCTTGGTTTATCTAACCTCTCATACATGCATCAATCTCCACTCTCGACAATGCCGGTCTCTCCCTCTTATCTCGCATTGGTTGCTTGCCCCTACGAACTTCCGACCACGCACCTACTTGACTTTCCACCTCCCCTTCTGACTGATCTCCCCCAGTTGCCTCACCCTTCTTATGTCCTTCTGGAGTAGTCCCTTCTAGAGTACAGAATAGCCTCTTTGGAGCCAGTGGAACCTGATGCCCCTGCTGAACATTTGGAGTGGCTGGTACCGCTTCTACAAATCTCGTTAATGCTTCGTCGGTACGATCTTGTACCAACTTGTCCAGCTCCCTCTTCGTCATGCTTATTCTTCCTTCACTTGTTCCTTCCAATTCTCTTCACGGTGAGGTCCCCTGTACATTTGAAGATGAATCCTCAATTTGAACATGTTTTTTGTTTTCAAAAGTCATATCTTGAAAATTCAGAGTCAGCAACTCTTCAGTAGTTTCCCACAGATGGCGCCAACTGATCTAGGTCAAAAATTAACCCTACCCTTACTCAGTCAAGATGACCTCATAAGACGAACTAAATACAAACGAATCAAGATTATAGACTGCACTTGGGCTATCGAGCTGCCTACATACCTCTCAGGATCAAGTCTAACGTAGTTCCAATATAGGATATAATTCACCTATTGTATCATTAATTCATACACGAACTTATCCAAATTTAGAGAATATAGCAGATACCCCTCCCCAACCTATGAAGTGATGTGCACTTTGCCCCCCAACCTATTAAAAGTTGCTCTTAACATCCTAACCTATCATATATGTGCACTTAACCCCCTTGGTCAGCTTCGGGCAGCACACGGGGGGCAAAGTGCTACAAATCGTATAGGTGAGAGGGCAAAGCGCACATTACTGAATTTTTTTATTTTTTAAATTTTTTATTTTTATATTTTTTTTATTTTCATGTTTCTGGATTTTTGAATTGTCTTTTTTATTTTTAGAAAATTATGAATATTTGAATTTATACTTCTTTTCATTGTTTTCTTATTTATTTTCATGTTTCATGTTTTATTATTCTTATTTTCATATTTGAAAATTATTTATTTCAAACCTAAAAATAACATTTCAAGAAAAATCCAAATAAATCCCAATATTCATGATTTAAATTGAATGATGAATCTATAAAAATTTTCCCGAAGCAAACCGAAGAGGGTTAAGTTAATATTAACAATATTTGAATTTAAAAAAAGAAGAAGAGAAAATAGCAGATACCCCTCCCCAACCTATAAGGTGATGTGCGCTTTGCCCCCTTACCTATGCAGTTTGTAGCACTTTTCGCCCTGTGTGCTGCCCGTAGCTGACTGAGGGGTTAAGTGCACATATATGATAGGTTAGGGTGTTAAGTACAACTTTTAATAAGTTGGGGGGCAAAGCGCACATCACCTCATAGGTTGGGGGGGGGGGGTATCTTCTATTTTCTCCCAAATTTATATGCAATGAGATCGTACTATTAAGTTTTAGTCTTAATTACGAATATAGGACCAAGCTTCCGAGTGTATTAATTGCTTAGATTCCAGTCCCTTTATTCTCAATAAATGCGGGTATATATAGTGTTCACATGCTGGACAAGTATTGTTCTGCCACCTGGAGCTCCAACTAAGATGATGCCACGTGTCCTGGAGGAACGGTCAGGATTGTACCTCGTAGGGTTGGGTCATGGATCGACCCGACTCGAATGGGAAGAAACACAGTGATCTTGTAGTGTTTTGCAATTTTGGGACTCAATAGGGGCATTTGGCGTAATATTGAAATCTACGACCTAGTAGTTTCATATTAAAACCCTATTTTGACCATTTTTGGTGTATCAATAACATTTCTTGAATTGCTCAAGAATGAAATATGCTGAAGGGAAGACAAGATACAGAAGGGTTATATGAATTCCTTGTGAATCAAAGGCTGCCATCATTTTCTGGATGGAAATTTAGCAAAACTCAAGCAAGGTTTATAGTGGGAAAGCAAACATAGAAATATAGTTAAAGTGAAGCCAGGTTTATAACTAGTGTTTAGCAAAGCTCTAATTTCTGTTGTTCCGGTTATTTGTAGCAAAACTCTGTTTTATCTCGTATTCCCACTTACGTAACTAGGTCAAGTGTATAAAGTATTTTCAAAAGTATAAAGATATACTTTTCAAAAGTATAAAAATGACATGAAATAAATTTACTTGGAGCGGAAAGGTGTTATTAATTATGGAATATACATTGTTTTAGAATAGAAAATCTGTTGTGTAATTTTCGAATAGACAAGTAGTAGGTTAGACGATATCAATTTGGATCTTCTATTGCAAACGCTGTTGCAATCTCCTATTGCACTTCACATATGAATGACATATTTATAAAATATTTCTTGGAATATAAATTTATTATGGATTATATACCCTTGTTGGGCAGGCATGATATACAACACAATGTGACACAATTTTGCAATAGATGATCTCGTGTGAAAAGATATAGCAGTGGAAGAAAGAAACTAGCACGCATGGTCTATTATATTATTTTCTAGAAAAAGAACTTTTCATAGTTTTAAGGGAAAATTACACCAACACCCACTGTTATAATAAGTAATTACACAAACTTACCCTCTTATAATGGAAACTACAAATAGCTAACCGAGGTTTGGGTATTATCCATGAACATATTAACAATGAATTACAGGTAAAATAAACAAGTTTGGATACACTAATTAAGGGCATACATATTCCAAAAGACATGTTGTAGACATACCTGGTATTTAGACCTTGTGTTATTACTCTATTGGTAACCTCTACCAGGCTGTTGGTTTGAGGATGAGCTACCGCACTGAAGCGTTGTTGAATCCCCAACTTTTAGCACCATCTCCTCAGGTTGAGTCAACTGAACTGTCGGCCGTTGTCAGCCACAATCTCCCTAGATTGGCATATAATGCTCTTCCATAAGAAATGAATGACCTCTGCCTCCATGATCCAAGCCAAGGCCTTGGCCTCCACCCATTTGCTGAAGTAGTCGACTAGCACTAATAAAAATGTCTTTTGACCTTTTGCTATAGGAAAGGAGCCCACGATGTCCATACCCCATCTTGTGAAAGGACACGGAATACCCATGGAACGCATTGCCTCCTCAAGTTGATGAATGAGACCATCATACTTTTGACATTGTTCACATTTACTCACCAGGTGAGCCGCATCTTGCTTCAGGGTTGGCAAAAAATAGCCAGCTCTCAAGGTCTTTCTAGCCAAGGTTGCACCACCTATGTGGTTACCGCAATCTCCTTCATGGATTTCCCTCAGTATGTAGTCTCCTTCTTCTAATGAAACACATCTCAGGTGGGATTATACAAATGAATTGTTCTACAACAAATCATGAAAAATCAAGTAGCCTTGGTCTCCAAGCATTGCCTTTCCTTTCTTACTTCATGTAGTGCTCCATTTGTGAGATATTGAATTATCTCGATCCTCCAATCTTTGATTTCCTCAATCTGTAGGATTTCTTACTCTGTGATAGGTTTGTTCAGAGCTTGTATAGTGATGTTTCAAGTTTGACAGTCAGTGACTGAGCTACCCAGCTTGGACAAATAATCAGCTTTGGTGTTCTCAGCTCGTGGTATTTGATGTACCTCCAGCTTGTGGTATTTGATGTACCTCCAGCTTGTGGAAGGTCTCTCGTAGTGTTTCTATGGTTTTCAAATACTTCACCATTCTTTCCTCCTTAGCTTCATAGGTACTATCAATTTGTTTGGTGACGAGCTACGAATCTAAATATACTATTAGATTCTTAGCCCCTCTCTTGAGTGCCATTTTAAGTCCCATGATGAATGCTTCATACTCTGCTTTATTGTTGCTTGCTTTGAACTCGAATTTGATTACATATTCCAATTGATCTCCTTCGGGTGTGGTGAGCACCACACCTGCACCATTTTCGTTCTGGGTGGCTGATCCATCTATATGCAAAAGCCAAAGTTTTTCTTCCTCCTTCCCTACCTGCTTAGGTCTCTTCATTTCAGTAACAAAATTTGCCAGGACTTGCGTTTTGATTGCAGCTCGGGACGTACACTCTATCTCAAATTCCCCTAGCTCCACAACCTATTTAACGAGTCGGCCAGCCTGATGTGTCTGCTTTCCCTATCACAACTTTAAGTGGTTGATTGGTCTTCACAATGATTTTGTATGGCAAAAAATAAGGTTTTAGCCTTCTTGCTATAATGACTAATGCTAATGCCATCTTCTCGATATCCGGGTATCGAGATTCCACCTCTATAAGTACCTTGCTGACGTAATACATGGGTTTTTCTATCTTATCTTCTTCTTGCACTAGGATTGTACTGACAGCTCAGTCAGCCACAGCTATGTATGTTACCAATGGCTTGCCCTGTACAAGTTTGGTAAGCAGCGGCATCTAGCTCAGGTATGCCTTGAGATCTTCAAAAGCTTGTTGACATTTAGGAGTCCAATTGAATTGATCCACTATTCATAATATCTTGAAAAATGGTAAGCGTTTTTCTATGGATTTGGATATGAAATGGCTTAAGGCTGTGATTCTCCCATTTAGCCTTTGCACTTCATTCATATTTCAAGGTGACATCATGTCTTGAATAGCCTCTATCTTCACAGGATTGGCTTCTATGCCTTTTTCCATGACCATGTATTCTAGGAACTTCTCTCCTTTGATTCAAAATGCACACTTGGCTAGATTTAACTCCATTCTATACCTACAGAGTGTTTCAAAGGTTTCTTACAATTCTTGCACATACATATTGGCGATACAACTTTTGACGACCATGTCATCCACATATACTTCGAGGTTCTTCCCCATTTGCTCACGAAACATCATGTCCACTAGCCTTTGATATGTAGTTTTGGCGTTTTTAAGGCCAAAGGGAATAACTATGTAACAAAAGGTGTCAAAGAAGGTGATGAAGCTAACCTTCCTCTGCTCTTCCTCATCCAAGGGTATTTGATGGTACCCGCTCTATGCATCCATAGTACTAAGTAGCTCATATCCAGCTGTGGCATCCACGAATTGGTCTATCCTAGGTAAAAGATAGTGATCCTTAGGACAGGCATTGTTGAAGTCGTGGAAGTCAATACATATTCTCCATTTCGGTCCACCTTTGGGGTACTAGGACTACGTTGGATACCCAATCTAGGAATTGAATTTCTGCAATGTGCTTAGCTTTGAGTAATTTGTCGATCTCTGCCTTGATTATAGCGGCTTTTTCTAAGCCAAAATGCATTTTCTTTTGGATGATTAGTTTTTCACTAGGATCCA
Organism: Buddleja alternifolia; assembly: GCA_019426215.1. Taxonomy (NCBI): domain Eukaryota; kingdom Viridiplantae; phylum Streptophyta; class Magnoliopsida; order Lamiales; family Scrophulariaceae; genus Buddleja; species Buddleja alternifolia. Next base: position 20,664,939 of record CM033399.1, on the reverse strand, counting down.
CGTTGAGGTGGTGTTGTATGACTGTTGGGTCAATACCTACCAGGTCATTAACTGACCAGGAGAAGACATCTGCAGGCTTCCACAGCATGGCTACTAGTTCCTCCTTTAGGTCAGGGCCTAAATGCCATCCAATTTTGACTGTGTTTTCCTTATATCCAGGTTTGAGTTTTATACTCATAAGCTCTCCTACTGGTTCAACATGCGATGGCACTATCTTCTTGGTAATCTCCTTTTTCTTCACTTCCATTAACACGGGCTTGCACTTTGTTAGGAATTTCATGTTAGATATTTTGATGATGACAATTAGGATTTTATGTTAGACCCCAAAATATGTAACTTTGATTTTAGTAGAAATCATGTATAAGCTTTGAAGCGTTACATTTGTAATAGGCTTTATAGGCTTTGTTTTGTTTTTATTCTAGATTGTTAGGCTAAGTAGTCTTAGGCTGAGTGATAAGAGGCATTTTTACGTGTTTTTAAGCCCGTGATGCTTATGCTTTAGATTCAATTATTGCCTAAATCATGCTACATTTGCGTATAATCGGGGTGTTAAGTGATTTCAGGTGATAAACGAGAGCACATGAAGAAAAGGGCAAAAGACGGCGTATCAAACGATCAAGAGGAGATGCTTTGCATGCCGGCGCCTAGGCGCCACATTACTCGCGCCTAGGCACCAGAAGATGCAGAGAAGCAGCAATTGCACGCAAACCCGCGCCTAGGCGCAGACTTACCCACGCCCAGGCATCGTGCATTCCACGCCCGAGTGCCACATTATCCATGCCTAGGTGCCGTCCGATTATTCCTCCAAGAAAGTCCTGCTATGTAGGCGACGCCTGGGCGCCGATCCACCCGCGCCTGGGCGCCGCTGTAACTGTTTTTTGAACCTATAAAGCCCAATTTTCAGCACATTATTTGTGTTCGAAATTTTGGGGAAGGAAGGCATTTTTCTGAGATTTTGAGCCGAAATTCATCAATCTTGGAGGGAGAAGAAGGGGGATTAAGCTAGAGATCGAAGTTCCAAGCTAGGATTCCTCATCAACCAAGTCTTAGGGAGTTTTATTTGCTTTCATTACATGTTTATGTTCATAATTATGTGTATGATTGTTCTAGATCTTCTTGAGCTATTGACGATGAGCTAATTTTGTAGAACTAAGGCCATGTGAAGGCTAAATTTAGGATTCAATATATATGAAGTGATTTTTCCTATTAATTCTCCTATTGCTTTATGTGTTAATTTTATGCTTTTATTCCAATCATATGCTTGATCATCATATGCTTTCTATCTTGCCTAATCTAGTCATTCGAGAGAAGATAGGTTAGGGTTCAAGGGAATTAACACATCATCCGAAACAAATGAGGAATTGCCTCTAGAAATAGGTAGAGATTCCCGGGTGCGGTTAGCCGAATTTATCCTGGGAAACTCTAGAACGTTAATGCGTGGTTATTGATTAGATTCTCGGATAGACATATTTAGAGAACCGTCAATTAATCATAGGATTATTATGAGCCGAGACATCGGGTAATAGTTAACTAAGGAGTGTTCACCAAAGCAACAGGAGTCTAATAATTCGAGGAGTAACTCATATATATTGACGAGTGGATTTGGTTGTAGCATGTGCCTTAGTCATTTTGTCATACGTGAGTTTCAGTCTATAGCTCGTTTCCTCTTTTGTCCTTCATTTATTCAATCAATTCTTGCAATTTACTTTATTTGTCTTTTCTTTTATTGAAAATGTAAAGCTAAAATCCAAGTCTCCGTGGTTCGACAACCCCGACTTATTTTGTCCACTTTTATTACTACCACGACTAGTACACTTGCTATTCAAGCATGTTAGGTATTAGCGTGTCAAGTTTTTGGCGCCGTTGCCGGAGACTTGTTTATTTTTTAGTTTTTGATTTTTGATTTTTTTTTATTTTTTCATAATTCTTAGTCTTTTCGTTTATTTCTTGATTTTTCTTTATTTTAGTATTAGTCTAATTTAATTTCTTGTGCTTAATTGAAAGGTTGACTTGTGGTGCATGACCCGCTCATCCAACGAGCCCCTATACGATTTTGAGCTCGAGATAGAGCGTGTTCTTCGGGCTAGTAGACAAACTCGAGAAATGGCCCACAATTTCAATCCTAATCCGAATGGGAACTTCCCCGATATGAATCTCCCAAAAAATAGGGAATGGTTGCAAAATATACTCCAAGCTATGCAACTGGCACCTCCACCGCCTCCTCCATCGGTTCGTGGTAATCAACCACCCCGGGTACACACTACACTAGGACCCGTTATCTTCCTGAACTTTGCTACTCCACATTTTCACATTCCCTCTCATATGTTTGGGATGGTTCAAGTGGAGCCATTTTATGGCGACTCGAGAGACTCGCCTCATGACCACTTAGATCACTTTGAGAATGTGATCTCTACTATGCAATTCAACCCACGGGATCTTGATGCCATCCGCCTCCGACTATTTCATTTCTCTTTGAAGGATGAGGCAACTCTATGGTACAAGTCATTGCCCCCACAATCAATCGGAACATGGGATGATCTAGTAGATGAGTTTCTCAACAAATTCTTCCCTCCATCAAAAATCAATGAGCTTAGAAGTGAGATCAAAGGGTTCAAACAAACAAGGAATGAGTCTTTAGCATCCGCATGGGCAAGGTACAAGGGTATGCTACGAAAGTGCCCCGATCACAATTATACCCAAGACGAACAAGTGCAACATTTCTATAATGGAGTCCGATCTTGGATTCGGCACCGACTCAATGCGGGAGCCGGTGGTGACCTTTTAGGTCTTGATAGTAGGACCGTGTGGATTAAGCTTGAGCAAATGGCTAGAGAGGATGAACTTTATCCCGAAGATGATGATGAGCTTCCTCCACCAAATCGAAGGGTTGCTTTGGTGAGGTTGTAGATGTAAATTTTGTTGGGAATCATAATCGACACATGTTGAACTTTCACATTCCCGAAAACTTCCCAAAGAGACCAAACCCCGCACAAAAAGCACAACCGGGCATTTACCAAGCCCCAAGGCCTCCTTTCAACAACCCACCTCCGAGGCAAGGAAATTTCAATGTACAAGGCAAGGGCAAGTACGACCTCCCATGATCGACGAGCGACTTGATGCTCAAATAAAGAAATCAGATACGGCGTTCAATGAACTCCATAATATGATGAAGGATATGTTCATGGAGATGAAGGATATGCAAACACAAATGGGTCAAATTTCCAACATGATTAGTGCAAGAGCTCTGGGAACTCTACCAAGCGACACGGAGAAGAACCCAAAAGAACAATGCTATGCAATTATTTTAAGGAGTGGAGCACAATTGGAAAATGAATCAGTCAGAGTGTCGGCGCCCAAGCGCCCCTCAGATGGCGCCCAGGCGCTAGACACACCTGGAATTGAAAATCTTCTATGCACTTCCGCGCCTAGGCGTGACTCAGATGGCGCCCAGGCGCTGGACCTCACTCAGCAAGAAGAATTGGTACGCACTTCCACGCCTGAGCGCCACTTTCCACACGCCCAGGCGTCGCCAACTTCGCGCCCAGGCGCTGATATCAGGCTACTTCTAGTCTTGGTTCCTCGTCTCTAATGCCTCCTCCTCCTATTGAAATCCATCTTCCCTTTCCAAATGCACAGAAAAACAAAAAGAAGGAGATGGATCCAAGTTTCCTCCGTATTTTGTCTATTCTTCGTAAGGTGAGGATAAATATTCCTTTTGTGGACGCTATTTTGCAAATGCCAAACTATGTTAAGTTCTTCAAGGATATTCTATCCAACAAGAAAACGTGGGAGGAAAATGAAACGGTTTGTCTAACCGAGGAGTGCTCCGCCATCTTACTTAACGAATTACCTCGCAATCTCAAGGACCCAGGGAGTCTAACAATACCGTGCACTATTGGCCATCTCAAGTTCGACAAAGTTATTTGTGATTTGGGAGCGAGTATCAACCTTCTTCGCTACTCTATTTTTAAGACGCTAGGCCTTGGAGATCCTACGCCAACATCCATGTTCGTGCAATTGGCTGATCGCTCTATCAAGAAACCAAAGGGCATTATCGAGGATGTCATTGTACAAGTCGATAAGTTCTTCTATCCGGTTGACTTTGTGGTTCTTGAAATGGATAGTGACATTGACGTCCCCTTGATTCTAGGAAGACCCTTCCTAGCCACTAGCAACACCAAGATCGACGTGGGAAAGTGTAAGTTGACATTGAAGATGGGTGCCAAAAAGGTGATATTCGATGTTTATCATAACATGCAACCGCCTATGGATGATCTTACTTATTCATATGTCGATGCTATCCACCTTTTGTTTGATGAGAAATGTGCACTTGGTAAGACTAAGGGCACTTGTACGGCGGAGGATGAGGTCCCTAATGAGCGACAAGGCAAGGTGAGAAAAGATGATTTTTGCATGAAGTACATTCTACCACATCTACGTGTTCGTGGGATCGATAAGACAAATCCGAAACGAAGGTCTAATCTCAAATCACCGCAATATGAGTGGAGACGAGTGGGGTCCAAGAATAAAAGGAGAAATGGCAAGGATATTGTCGTTCAAAATAGGCCACCTAATTGAACCTTAAAGCACAAAAGTCAAGCTAATGACTATAAACAAGCGCTTCTTGGGAGGCAACCCAAGTTTGTAAGTTTTCTTTTCTTTTCGTTTTCATTTTTGTTATGTTTATTCCATCCGTTGTTTTATTAGAAGCATGTTTATTTCTATTATCTTGTGTTTTGTTGTTTAGTGTTTTGTCGTTTCAAACTTCTATCCATTATTAACGCTTTATCTGGCTAGCATCGTTTCGTGTGTAGTTGTTGCTTTCATTGCTCTCATCGCTATTGCCACTCTTGGACACAGTTGCAGTTGAGGACTCGGGTTTGCTTTTCAGCAACTCTATGGTGATGTGTACTTTGCCCTTTTCTTTTTCGAACATTGGGGACAATGTTCATATTAAGTTTGGGGAGGGGGGGTTACTAGATCCATTGTAGTCGTGTTTATCCATGTTTTAGATATTTCGGTCCAAGTTTTGGGGGGGGTGGGGTGGTACCTCTACATGTGAAACTTATGCAATTTTGAAATTTTTTGGATAGAGTTTCAACCCTTCACTCGATGCATTGAGAATGGTTAATTTGAATATATGGCATGTTTTCTCTATCAATATGGTTTTTAATGACTATACACATCGTTCCTTGCTTGTGGGACCCTAAACTAAACTAGATTGACCTTAAGATGATTCACATATGCACATAAGTCGAGAGTAGAGGAGTTGAGTGGGTAACCATTGTGAAACACTTAAAGGCTTGATCCCGGAAATGTCAATCTAGAATTTTCACATGTGCTATGAGCTGAGAATGTTAACTTTGTATGCTTAACAAGAATAAAAAGAGGTTGAACATTGGTATGACTGTAAAAGTCAGGCTTAATAGATACTGGGGGGGAAGAGCACCATGCCTAGAATACTGTACTATTAAGCTAATTTGAGCTAAGCTCAAGCAAGTGTAAAGGGAATAAGGACCTAGTTTGGTTTTGTGGCCTTTGACACTCGGGCGATTAATCCTTTAGGAGTGTCTCTACATTTAATACCCTAAAGCCATCCGGTTTGGGAGTTATTAGTCTAAAGCTCGTTGCAAGGGTGTCATAGAAAGCCTAAGAAAACCGAACATTGCACATGGTCTAGCCTCTAATGTTTTAAGTTGAAAGTGGCATAAGTTAAAGCCTAAAGTGGATAAAGTGATGAATTTTAAGTGGCTATGAAGTTTTCTTCAATTCTCGTACAATGTGACTGATCGAAAATTGATAGATAGGGGATTAATGCTTGAAAAGTGGTAAGAATGCCACTCTACTATAATGCTTGAGATTTATTACACTACACCCTTAGGATGATCTTTTCGATGTTAAGGCGTAACATGAGCAAGTGTGAGACGTGTATATATATGTAAATTTGAGCTTAAAAAGATGAATTCATGCCATTGTGTTTTATTAATCATATTAATTTGTGTTGATTGATCAGGGTTGAAAATCTTTTGATTTTGTGGGTACATCGTATGTAAACCCTCACGAGACTATTGTTAGAGTTAGTGCCCGGCGCACCAATTATTGGGCGCCATTCTTTGTAATAGTAACTCTAGAGTTGAACAATCGTTTTCTTATAAATAAAGTCAATCTCTTTTTTATGTGTGGCGTGTCTTTATTCTTAAATTAGTTTTTACTTTGGCTTAGAATAAAGTCCCGAAGGATCACACATAGCTATGGGACGTCATTGCACATTGGGTGTGGCAATGATGGAATATGTTTTGAAGGCTGTGATCTTTAAACATTGTTCCAAGTCGTGAAAGGGTTCATCGAGATAAAGGGATATCGATGCAACCCAAAAGACTTGCTCATATGATGCATACTCTGGTAGAAGTGTATCTCGTTCAATAGATACTGGCACGGTGAAAGCTAATGCATATATGAGGGTTGCCATTGTGGTAATGGGCGAACTGAACAACCCCATGGAAGTTCCTAAAATGGATTCCCAGTCGAATGTGGAACTTCCAGTGGTCTTGTAGTATAAGAGTAATCCTTATGGACCTAAGATTCCATTGGATGTCTTATGCATAACCGCGCATGTTCTTGATTTGTTACATGATCACTTGAGATTATCGAATATGGGCAAACTCAGACATGCGCGTCTTACGTAGTAAGGCACGTGAGAATCAAGAGGAATCTATCTCTGACATTAGCCAATCAGTTAATCTCCTATGGTTACATAGTGAATTGATTTAACGAATCTTCGGCCGAAGTATGATATCTAAAGAGGCATAGGGTTTCCTCATTTAGATAGTCGAAGTCGATTTCACATAATGTGGGAAACATGGTATTGAATTAATAGAGCTTCGACCTTAGCCAATGCTCTAGATTCAATCGGGAGATTAGATAGAGAGATCTTACTTATGCGAGGATCAAAATCGCAAAAGGCGTATCTCTACTTTCGTTTTATCTAGGTCTTCGGGACCCTATGCTAGGTGGGCAACCGCGATTTGTAAGTGCTGAGAATTAGCTTGGTGACTAATTCGAGGCTTGATTAAATCAAAGGATTGATTTAATCTAGTACTTTCCATTTTAGGAAGGTACACTAGCACTGTGGGAAGGTGTACTTACTACTAGATAGAAACGAGTCTAAGGGGTCACACACTAACTCGAGAGAGTCACTGCTTGAATAGATGTGATTAATCAATTTTGAGGAAATTGAGGGAATTAGGACAGTTTGGTACTTTCCTAATATGGAATATAAATTAATTGAAGGATACAATTAAATTTACTCTTTTAATTAATCTTGTAGAATTAATTAAATTAATGGACCTAGTCGAGTCCAAGTATTTTATTTAATTGGGTAGAGCCCAAGTTAAATAAATAAATGTTGGAATCAGTTGGTTGGATTTAATTTGACTTGGATTTAATTGATGGGTTGAACCTATAATTAAATTGAGAAGTCAAAATTAAATCTTAGAATCCAATTGACTTGTGTTGACCGATTTTATGAGTAAATAAGGGAGGGGCGGTTTTTTATGTGTGGTGGAGGAGGAAAAGAGTTTTCCCCTCCTCCAAGTCTTCATAGGATAAGGATTACTAGAGAGTTTGTGAAAAAGGAAGTTTCATTTTCCTAATAGGACTCTAGGTAATCTTCACCTATAAATAAGAGATGAAGAAGACTAAAAGGATGATGAATAATTGTTGGAAAATCCGCCCCCCTCCCCAACCTAAAAATTGGCCACCTTCTCCCTTTCCAACAAGGCGTCGTTCTATTCATGTGTTGAATTAAACAACTTAGAAAATATTCCTATCCTTCACAGAATCAAGCCTAAGTTAAGCTTAGAATCGTTTTGTTGTCTAGCATGCAAGGCAAGACGATTGGTGACTTGAACGAGGTGTGGATACATCTTAGAGGTGCGACGCGTAGAGCACTCTAAACCGGGAGATACGAAAAGACGACGGGCAATTTCTCATCCAAGGGAAATTGTGTGGATTTGCACCACAGGGATGCTGAGATCCAAAGTACGAGGTGAAACGAAATTTTTGAAAGGTATAGTTTCATTTATTTCCTTATCAAATTCGATCGAACCAATTCCATATTCCTGTTTTCAGGTGGTTGTTTACTTTTGTAAAATTTTAATTCCCGCTGCCACGACCCACCCGAGGGAATCAGTCAAACCAACAACTATAACTCGTCCTTTGAGGTAACTCAAGGGTTCAAAGGCTTGTTGCATTTGCTAAATGCAACCGTGTACTCCACGAAAGTGAGTTAGGTAGTTGTTTTTCTTTCTTTCTGTTTCTCTCGTGTTTGATGATGTTTTTCCTATCCTATAACTCTTATTGCTCGAGGACGAGCAATTGGTAAGTTTGGGGGGGGGGGTGATAAGAGGCATTTTTATGTGTTTTTAAGCCCGTGATGCTTATGCGTTAGATTCAATTATTGCCTAAATCATGCTACATTTGTGTTTAATCGGGGTGTTAAGTGATTTCAGGTGATAAACGAGAGCACACGAAGAAAAGGGCAAAAGACGGCGTATCAAACGATCAAGAGGAGATGCTTCGCATGCCGGCGTCTAGGCGCCACATTACTCGCGCCAGAAGATGCAGAGAAGTAGCAATTGCACGCAGACCCGCGCCTAGGCGCAGACTTAACCATGCCCAGGTGCCGTGCATTCCACGCCCGAGTGCCACCACGCCTGGGCGCCGTCCGACTTTTCCTCCAAGAAACTCCTGCCACGTAGGCGACGCCTGGGCGCCGATCCACCCGCGCCTGGGCGCCACTGTAACTGTTTTTTGAACCTATAAAGCCCAATTTTCAGCACATTATTTGGGTTCAAAAATTTTGGGAAGGGAGGCATTTTTCTGGGATTTTGAGCCGAAATTCATCAATCTTGGAGGGAGAAGAAAGGGCATTAAACTAGAGATTGAAGTTCCAAGCTAGGATTCATCATCAACCAAGTCTTAGGGAGTTTTATTTGCTTTCATTACATGTTTATGTTCATAATTATGTATATGATTGTTCTAGATCTTCTTGAGCTATTGATGATTAGCTAATTTTGTAGAACCAAGGCCATGTGAAGGCCAAATTTATGAGTCAATATATATGAAGTGATTTTTCCTATTAATTCTCCTATTGCTTTGTGTGTTAATTTTATGCTTTTATTCCAATCATATGCTTGATCATCATATGCTTTCTATCTTGCCTAATCTATTCATTCGAGAGAAGATAGGTTAGGGTTCAAGGAAATTAACACATCATCCGAAACAAATGAGGAATTGCCCCTAGAAATAGGTAGAGATTCCTGGGTGCGGTTAGCCGAATTTATCCGTGGAAACTCTAGAACGTTAATGCATGGCTATTGATTAGATTCTCGGATAGACATATTTAGAGAACCGTCAATTAATCATAGGATTATTATGAGCCGAGACATCGTGTAATAGTTAACTAAGGAGTTTTCACCAAAGCAATAGAAGTCTAATAATTCAAGGAGTAACTCATATATATTGACGAGTAGATTTGGTTGTAGCATGTGCATTAGTCATTTTGTCATACGTGAGTTTCAGTCTATAGCTCGTTTCCTCTTTTGTCCTTCATTTATTCAATCAATTGTTGCAATTTACTTTATTTATCTTTTCTTTTATTGAAAATCCAAAGCTAAAATCCAAGTCTCTGTGGTTCGACAACCCGGACTTATTTTGTCCACTTTTATTACTACCACGACTAGTACACTTGCTATTCAAGCACGTTATGTATTAGCGTGTCACTGAGCGTCTGATGAATTCTGAGTGAGCTGATCAGTAGTAAAGTTTGAAGACTCAAGCGCCTGAAGTCTGAATGAAGATGAAGTTTCCAAGCGTCCAAATGACCAGCTATATCAAGCGTCACCTCGTAGGACAGAAGTAATTCAAGGATGGATAAGCGTCTATCAATGATGGATTTCACCTGAATTTATTTTCAAGTCCAGAAGGAGTTTAATGCAAATATTCTAAGTGCATTAAGTGCCAACGGGCATTTAATTCAAATGCATTAAATGCTGATAAGAGCATTAAATGTGATAAGCACTTTCAGACGTACGGAGAAGCCACCCCATTAGACTGTCTACTATTCACAGACTACAGCACCAACTTTTGTACAACAGATTTTTAAGAAAAAGGACAAAAGTGGTTCACTCGCGGAAGTGAGAGACACGCGCCTGTGCATGTGTCAAACAGACACTTTTTCCAAAAATGCCTATAAATAGGACTTCAACAACTAGCCAAAAATAATGATCCACTCCAAGCTAAATTGTTGTTGCATTGAAGTCTCATTCATTAAAATCTCAGAAAAGCCAGAATATTCAAGCAAACATTCTCCTTACTTTTCTTCAATTCCTGAGACAGTCAACCAAATATCTTAAACATTCTTTTTGCAGAAACCTACACTACTATTGAGATATTCCCAGTTGTTTGAACTTTATCAAAATCAAACAAATCGTTTAGAAAAACCTCATCCAAGCCTCGCGATCTGTGTGAAGTCGAAGTTGGATACTTGCATTATTTCTGGGTAAATGAAGCAAGGGGATAGAAGTGATTTGGAGTAGAAATCTGTGTGATCAAAGAGCTCAAGTAATCAACATCCATCTCTCCCTAATTTTTAGAAGTTTCTGTGTGATTCTTTGAGAACCATCATAGTGGATTGCCTCCGAGTGTTCAAGGATAAGAAGGACGTAGTTGGGATTACACCACCCAACGAACCTTACAAATATCGTGTTCTTTACTTTACAGTCATTTTTCATATTATTATATCATTGTATAAATTTGTTAAGTAAAACTCAAGTGAACGCTAAGCAACTAAGGAACCGTTTGTGACGCTAAAGCTTTTAAACAAGAAGACTACAAAATCATTCCGCTGTGCTAACACTGATTAAAGAAGTGAACGTTTAAACCCATTTGGTTGTAGTATTCAAATCTTGAAATCTAAGTTAACTTTATAAAACAGTCTTCATTAGACGCTCAGGTCAAGCGCCTACTTCTCAAGCGTCCAATGAATTTTTATACGAAATTTTGAAGTCAAAAAAGACTTCAGGGTCTATTCAACCCCCCCCCCACCCCTTCTAGACCCTTTCATATGCCACTTGGGACCAACACACTTCTTATCCTCCTCTGGCTTGTCTCTTTGGTTAATGGAAGCTAAGTAGCCTTTCTTAGATTGATGTTGGCTGCCTGATACCTCTCCTACTCCATTGAATGCAGGGAACTTAATCTTCATATGCGATATTGAAACCACTGCCTCAAACAAGACCAGTGCAAGTCTGCCCAGTATCACATTGTAAGCCGAGGAGTATCCATGACTAGGAATCTAGCCAGCTTTGTCATTTTGTTGGGATCTTCACCTAGGGAGAGAGGTAATGAAATGTTGCCCATAGGTTGCACTGCTTTCATTGAAAAACCAAACAATGCAGTCCGTATGGCCTCCAGCTTGCCAACTCCTAGATTCATTTGTTCGAATGCTTGGTAGAATAGAATATCTACTGAGGTGCCAGTATCAATGAAGATCCTTTGTACATCATAATTTACAATAACAGCAATATCACCAACGCGTCATTGTGAGGTGTTTGCACGGCTTTGGCGTCCTTCGGTCCAAATTGTATTTCCAGCCTAGGTCAAGCTTGACATGAAGAACGCAGGTTGAGTCTCTATTGCCCTTACTTGTCTCCGCAGGTTTCGCTTGATTCGTCTCCTGTTAGACCTTTCGAGATGATGTGAATAGTTGCTCGATTATTGTTATCGACCTCCATAGGGCTGCCCCTGAGCTGTGCTTGTGTTGCCTTGTTAATTTGTTGAGGAAAGTTTCTCTTCTTCAGATCCGGTTCTTCCACCTTGCCATCCTCTACCTTGACCTCTCCAGGTACCACCCTCTCGAGCTGGGGCTGAGTTATTTGCATTATTAGTATTTATTACATATTCCTTCAGATAGCCCATTTTAGCTAGACATGGATTTCATCGATTAATTATAGGCATTCATCTGTATCATGTCCGTTCTCCGTGGTACCTGCAAAAAAGTTCACTAGGCTGGTTCTTAGGTTCTTGATTCACTTCTTCTGGCCATTGGATCAGATTCTGACCTCCACAGCCATCAAATGGTCGCTCCAGTTTCCCCTCATGGATATGCATCTGGACCAAGGTAAACCTGGAGTAGGTGGTGCCACATAGGTTGAGTTGGAGCTCAACCAATTTTTTCCTTTTTTGCGTGACTTATTCTTGTTGCCATCGTCTTCTTTCTTTCTTTGTTCAGCCCTCCTCATCATATGAGCATCTTCCTGGTTAACATATTTTTCAGCCCGGTGAGCAACTCATCGAAGCTCAGGGCAGGTCTCTTGGTAATTGCTTGAAAAGGTCTCATTCTCTCAAGCCTTTTGTAAAGCACTTGCCTTCAGGTCTGATATTGCGGCTGATGTTTCCAGTGCTACATCATTGAAACACTGGACGTATGCATGTAGGCCTCATCTTCTCTTATCTTGATGCTAAACAAACTCAAAGGAGTTTTCTCGTGCACTTACTGTTGGCGAATTGGTGCAAGAACTTTGAGCTAAACTCCAAAAAGATCTGATAGATCTCGCAAGGAGTTGGTTTGAACCATTGTTGTGCATATTTCTCCAAAGTAAACCAAAACAAACCCAATG